>OV049860.1:5068076-5803746 GCA_920104075.1 Melanargia galathea
GAGGTCCTGAAGTGCGCAACAACAATTTGATGGTATGCAAAGTTTCTGATTCCAAGGGTTTGGTGAGAGACGCAGCTATAATCTGCGACTGGAACGTTTCCAAATTTATTCTCGACTCCACAGTGTAGTCCAGATTTTCTAGTTGCAAAAGCTTTGCTTCCGTTAGTTCGTAATCAAATTGTTGCTTTATTGTTGGTGTATTGACTAAATTATAATCAGAATCATTTCTCGACTTATTCGGATCGCTATGGGCGGAGCTCTGAGTTGAATCTCCCGATCCATTTCCTGAATCCGAACCAGAGACGTGATAGAGTCTGTGCAGTTCTAACCGCCTGTCGTCAGCTTTCGGTCCATCGTATCTTGCTGGTTTCGCGGGAGGACTTGTCGGCAAATTCGCGTCCCAAGTATTGGACCCCGAATTCGTATCACTCGAGAAGATCTTAGGGTGTTTACACGTTTGGCTTTGGATGACACCATCGGCGCTGGCGCTTTTCCCATGCATCACGTGCTGCGTCATATCTATGGGGGTAAGAGAATGAGATCGTTGCTTTTTGAATGGCACTCGTAGTTGGGCTCCAGGTTTTGCAACGAAGTGGCTGTACAAACTATACGCATTGCCATAATTGCTTTCTCCGTTTGGGGATACCATGTTTCCAACTTCGTCACCTGATATAAAATTGGATAAAGGAACAGCCCGATTCGCTGGGTACTGTATCCGAGCACCCGATGCGGCGGATATTGGTTTCCCCGAGCCAACGTAGGAGGTGATGAGGTCTGCAACGGTATCGTATGCCTCGTCCTCGAATTGATATTGGAATCTTTCGAAAACTGTTTCAGGGTGCACGACAATCTAAAAGAATAAAAATAAATTAGGTAAGTACTTAGTTACATTTCATATAGGTATTAGAGTTAATGAACCAATAAAGTCTGTCTATCGAAGCGTAATGGATTTTTACAAGAGGTTTTAAGAGAAAGTGTATGTAATGTTTTCGAATCAATTCTCGTTACAAAGCATTACATTTAAATATAATATGTACCTACATATTATTAATAATATGTAGGTACATAAGCATAGGTGATATAATTTTATAATAAAAAAACTATCGCCATATCGAAAAGCCTGCCCTGGCTTTCAATTTTTCCAATTAATCCAGAATTTAATAGAGGAGTTATCACTTCACTACATAGTATAAAACAAAGTCGCTTTCTCTGTCCCTATATCCCTATGTCCCTATGTATGCCTAAATCTTTAAAACTACGCAACGGATTTTGATGCGGTTTTTTTTAATAGATTGATTCAAGAGGAAGGTTTATAAGTAGAAAAATTGGACCCGGTAGGTGGCGCTAATAGCGGGCAGGACGACGTCTGCCGGGTCCGCTAGTTAAATATAAAAGAGTCTCGTAATAAGGAACTGCCTCACCACAATCTCTTATCGTCAACTAACTTATAATTGGTCTAAATCTGTCAACCAAAGACATTCCTACTCTTTCTCTTTCAAGCCATAAAAGAAGGTCTCTTTTTTTTTTTGATTTCTATACTAACTCTTTGTATAACGAAGTGCAGGTGTTGTCCATTAGAGCGACAACTGAGAACGTAGTTATCCGGCTGCGACGAAGAGTCTCGTACAAGGAACTGTCTGTCCTGCAGCAGCAGACTCTCAGCAGCGCCCCTGCTGAGGGCGCCGTGGTACCAACCGTGGGAGATAATCTGTTCCGATGATAACGATAGCTCCCACTCTAGCAGACCAGACGTTGACATTGTACTGGTCTCCTATGAATAAATAAATATTTTATTTGTCGATGATGCCTAATTTACTAATTACTGTCTCGTTGATCTAGTGGAAAAAAGCTGTGATAGCCTAGTGGTTAGGACGACCGACTTCTAATCGGAGGTCGTGGGTTCGATCCCGGGGCACGCACCTCTAACTTTTCGGAGTTATGTGCGTTTTAAGTATTTAAATATCACTTGCTTTAACGGTGAAGGAAAACATCGTGAGGAAACCTGCATGCCTGAGAGTTCTCCATAACGTTCTCAAAGGTGTGTGAAGTCTGCCAATCCGCTTGGCCAGCGTGGTAGACTATGGCCAAAACCCTTCTCACTCTGAGAAGGAGACCCGTGCTCTGTAGTGAGCCAGTAATGGGTTGACTACCTACCTACCTGATCTAGTGGTTAGTATATTCGACTGCAGATCACGAGGTCCCGGATTCGATTCCCGGGTCGGACAAATTGTTAAGTAAGTATTGGGTTTTTCTATCTGTATTAGGGTTTAGGCTGTAGTTCACCAAGCTGGCCAAGTGCGGATTCGTAGACTTTACACAACTTTGAGAACATTATGGAGAACTCTGGTTTGCAGGTTCCCTCACAATGTTTTCCTTCACCGTTAAAGCAAGTGATATTTAATTGCTTAAAACAAGCTTAAAACACACATAACTCCGAAAAGTTGAGATGCGTGCCGGGCATCGAGATCGGTCCTCACGAAAGAGAGGCCGAAGTCTTAACTACTAGGCTATCACCGCTGCAGATTAAATAAATTAAATATACTGACAATTTTATTAAATATTGTGTCCTAACTCCCAAATCCTGGCTAGCAAACAAAACTTATACCAAATACATATTACCAATAAATATCTATAGTACGTCGTACTTACAAATAACGATAATTTTTATTTAGGTACTTATCAACATTAGGAAGGTACTGGTATCTTTCTTATACATTATTCCTAGGTACCTACTTAACTAATACTTAACTTGTTTAACTCAATTTCATTTGATTAGGTAGGACCTACCTATTTGATTTGTCTAAACTCGAACTGAGTTTAGACAAATCAAATATATTTTATTTGCTAACTATCGTTATTATCGTTATTAAAGCCATTTTGAAGTATATATATTGGTATATATTATTATCTAGACTAGATAGGTACTTACCATTGTTTGAATAATATATTTTTCCGTGAATTTGGTCACTTATTATATTAAGTTGATATGTATGTATTTCTGGGATTACATTGAAACTGTTGTGTGGGGCACCTCGCAAGACGGGGTTTTACCGCCGAGTGAGGGGGTTCTACGGCCGAGGGAGGGGTCCGGTGCTCGATCAATATAATACACGCCCTTATGCTTACATTGTTGGAGAGGGATGAAGTTCGCTCTAAATTGCACACTGGCACGCATGCGTGAACAACTCTACTCAAGTCTGCTCTATACAAAACGATGGTATGGAATAGCATAGAATAGATAAAAAATAAGATAAGTAGTAAGTTATTTTATTCAAATAAACTTTATACAAGTGCTTTTGAATCGTCAATTGAATCTACCACCGGTTCAGAATGCCGTTCCTACTGAGAAGAACCAGCACGAAACTCGCAGCGGTTACCAGTTACCACGTACCAACCTACTCTTTTTTTTTTAAGAAAAAAAAAAAACAAATAACAATTTTATGTTCCTTACATGATATTATATACATGATTAAACCGTCTCGCGCATTGCTGGAACGAGTCAAATCCACGTTTTTTTATCATTTTGATAATCTTCAATTGTATACCTAAGTAATATGCTTGTGATCATAATTTTAATAGTTGATGATTTCTGATGACCTCCGTCAGTGGTTTCATAAACAGGAGGTCTCGGGTTCAATTCCCAGAGGGGACATTTTAGTAGAAATCTTTTTCCGTGGCTAGTTATCTGCACCCTAGTGACAAAGACGTGCCACCAAGAAACTGTAGAGCTATTCTCTAAAATACCATCTCGATATCGAAGCTCACTCAAGTGAGATAACTCGCTTCGAAAGCAAACTCACTTCACTTTGGTTTGATATTCTGTAAACATCTGCTACGCACTTGCGAAGTGAAGTGAGTTTGAGTGAGAAGACCTGTACTATCGAGTTTTACAGAGTACAAATTAGCAAACTCATCTCGAATTCACTCTCTATAATTCGAAAATGGCTTTACAGAATAGCCCTGCTGCTCCCCATAATAAGTAACCGACAATGGTATGGGTTTAATAAAACTACCACACCCCTTCTAGGTTAACTCGCTTCCATCTGAGATTGCATCTTCATTAAGACGTACTTACTTGCCGTCACGTGAGATCGCAAGGACTAACTTGTCTTGATCGCCACAAAACACGATCTTGTGCCCATGATAGCTCGCTTGTCCACTTGGGAAGGGGTCTTCCAACGCCTCGTTTCCCTGTTTGGATGTTTGAATGTTTGGATGTTTGGATGTTTGGATGTTTGGATGTTTGCATGTTTGGATGTTTGGATGTTTGGATGTTTGTTACTCAATCACGCCGCAACTACTGAACCGATTTGGCTGAAATTTTGAATGGAGATAGATTATGCCCTAAGAGACCCGACCACAAATAATAGAATTCAGAGAAAGCAGAAGAGTGTTCGCTTGGATGATGGGGTGATTGAAATGTATAAAATTCCTTTTAAACTCTAAAAATAATGGCTCGTCTGCAACCTATTTTGCAGCTAAGTGTAAATATTTACACACTGATCGGTAGTCAATACGTGAACTCATAACTTAGTATTGCGTTGATGTACTTACAAAGTATCAATCAATCTTGTTGTATAAAATAGGTAGAACAAAATGAAACGACAATTTATGAAATGTAATCCTTTATTGATGGTTTCATCTATAAACATCCCTCGTGATGAATAACTTCCAATACGCAGTTCGTTTCCATTTGAGCAATAGGTAATAACATGAATCTTAAAGTGAAAGGAAAATATTGGAATATACAATTTTTTGTACTAGTTGTATCAATTTTTGAAAATGAATGTTACGAAAAAAGTAATGAAAACGGTTTTTTGTAAAAGCTACGTACCTACATGAAGTTCAAATGTCGAGGGTACCAGTGTTAATCTACTTTATTTTACAGCGTTGCGGAAAATTGTGCGGAACCAATCGAAAATGGTACAGAGGCCTTTCAGTGAAACCAACGGTGACACAGATTTGAACAATGCTAAGCAGCATGTGGTAATTTATCCGGGGTATGCGCAAATAAAATCTATTGTACATAAAATGCAGAGACCGAAAATGTCTACAATATTGACGTCTGTAGACATGGGGAGAAGCAAAACAATGTTTCCCAGGATGAATATTGCACGGAACGATTTGAATTCCTACGACTTTCGAACAATAAGGGACGCTAGCAGTGATCTCTTCCAACAAAGAGATAAAAATGGTCTAAACGCAAACAAACTCGTTAAAACAAGTGATTTGTCAGAAATAATTGTCCTCGACTCAACGATACCATCATCAAAATTTTTTCCTCCAGTGGAAGAAAAGTTGCCGCATAGTATAGAAACGCAGAATTCGATGAAAGTTGACGAGTCTAATGTAACTTCTTATAAATCTTCTTTGAACGATAGCAGTCTTCCCGTTCGAAGTATTGTTTCTAGTAATGATATCACAGAATACAGTGAATTTGAAACAAATGCAAACGAATTAAACCTAACATGCGATGACAATACAGATGTTACAGAAGCCAATTTCTCATTCAATGAAGCTTCAAAAAAAGTGTCTTTAAGCCATAATCCAACTTGGAATATGCCACATTTCTGCACAGAATTTCAAGAAGCTAAAGCAGATATCGACGCTCAGGAAAAATTTATGAATTTTGATATCGAGGTAAGAATTTAGTAAAATACTTACATAGGTACCTACTGTATAAATATTATTCGAAGTTCTGAAGACCAATTTATAACAAATAATTTAACGCCATTTTTAGCCATCATGGATTGTCAACAAACATTTCTGGAATCTTGTCTACGAAAGTCGCTATGACGCTCTTATGAGGAACTCTCAGTGGCCTGCACTGAAAGTAAGGCATTTCTCTATTATTTTCATATCTTATCTTTACTTTCCTGAAATTACCTACTATTAGTTTAACTAGAAACAATACTGCTACAATAATATTATGTAAGAGTACTATAAACCATTTTGCAGGTTATATTAGTTCCACGGTCACATGTCGACACGATTTGGAAACAACCATTTGAAAATGTTCACAAAAGCACAGCAAGTAAGATTATATCGAACATCGTGAAGAAGCTTCAATTTTACTCAAATCTAACGTTCTCTTGGAACGAGGTGTCACATTTGAGCCAGTGGTGGAAAGGAGCGCGACAAAAAAGCCGAATGGTATTCTCATTATAATATAAGTACATACTTATAGCATTCATAAGGTGTTTTAAAGCTCCTTTGACCAGGGCTAGAGTTTCAAATTGGATACCTGGGTTTAAATTGATCTGTTTGAATTAGACCATTGCAATATACTTACCTTCTATGTAGGCTTCAGAATTAAAGCATTCCATTCTGCAAATTCTCACGTCGTCGGAGTAGGAATTCAAAAGTATGCATATACTTACCTACATACATATACTTACATACACAATCATCATTCATCATTATCATTTTCAAAGGCTCTCCGCAGACTAGTTGAAGAGGGACGACTAGAAATCACAACAGGTGGATGGGTGGAAACTGACGAGGCCACTTCACATTTATTCGGGATTCTACATCAACTGATTGAGGGTAACATGCAGAAATGATAAATGCAATGGATAAAGTCTATGTACAGATATAATTAAAATCGAATTTTCATGTTTCCAGGTCACCAATGGTTGCTATATAATTTGAACTATACACCGGAAGTGGCTTGGCTGACCAATAGTGTGACACATAGTCCTACCCTGCCTTACCTTTTATCAGCATCGGGAATAAACAATCTAGTTTTGACAAATTTGCATTTCTCCTGGCAACAATACCTTACCGAGTACCAGTACACTGATTTCGTATGGGTTCAAAATTGGGACACAGATAAAACTGCTCACACCAATCTCAACGAAGCTATGAACAGGATTGGCAACGATCGGTATCCAAAGCACTCTGTTCTTACCCACTGTTTACCATTCAACTCTGATGGACATAAAGCTTGCGGTCCAGAGGGCGACATATGTGATACAGAGTTTAATTTTATCGATTCGTATAGCAACCAAGATATAAATAAATTTAACATCAAGGAAAAGGCTGAGAAATTATTAGAACAGTATTCCAAGACGGGCACAACATCTTCTCACAATGTGATTATTTCGCCGTTAGGAGGGGATTATCGCTACAAATCTCAAACAGAATTTGACTTTCAGTATAGTAACTATCAAAAAATTGCAGATTACGTTAATGTTAATCATGAAATTTACAAGGCTACGATCGACTTTGGTACGAGTAAAGATTATTTCAGAAACATACTGTTAAAGCAAAGTAGTGTTCGCACTCTGAAAGGTGACTTCCTTAATTTTGCTGATATCAGCGATGGCAGTCCTGCGTATTGGACAGGATTTTTTACTACGCGACCTATGTTAAAAATTGTCTTGAGACGTCTTCACTCAACTTTACGAAGTACCGAAATGCTGTTTTCTTTCGCTCTCAATTTTAACGCTTTCAAATCATACAAAGTAGCTACTTTATATGAGCGACTACTGAACGCTCGTGAGTCTGTTGCTCGTCTTCAAGATCGAAATGTTGTAGGCGGCACGTTGACGGTCAAAGCACTAAGGTATGCACAACAACAAATAATAAATACTGTGAAAGACTGTTGGTACATTCAAGAGATGGCTGCGAGTTTACTTAATTCCAAACGGATCCAAAATGATACCTATCTCGAAAAGTACATTTATAGAGAAGGAGAATTTATATCTTCGTATAAGTCAGTAATGCCTGGAGACCAAATATATGTTTTTAATTCACTAATTAGTGAGAGAGTTGAAGTCGTGGAGTTCTTAACCAGACATCCAAATGTAAGAATCATAGATCACAATGAAAACGAAGTGCAAGTTCAAATAAACCCTGTATGGAAATTCGGTTTCGATAAAATAGTTAGGATTTCAAGTCAATTCTTTAAGATTACATTTATAGCGAATGTCCCTCCGTTGGCGTTTGTATCGTTTCAAATTAAAGATCCCTTAAAGACCCTTGACATCACGCACAATGCTGCTACAATTTATTGTACATCGTGCATCGTCGATAGAGTTGACGACGGGTCTGTCTTTCTTTTCAATGTGCGCCCATTAGAAATAGGCGATATACAACTGGAAAGTTATAAATATCGAATTGTCATTGATGAACATACAGGATTTTTAAAAACCGTAACCCAAAAATTATCGGCCTCTGAACAGCCTATAGTTGTAGATTTTGGAGCATTTAACACTGCTAATAAACAGTCTGGCATGTTTTTGTTTAACACGAATACTTCTAAGCCTATGGAAGATATATTATCGCCTTTCAGACAAAACGCTGAATCGAGAGCCATTATTATTATATCGGGCAAAATTACCACTGAATTGACTTCGATTTACGGAAATTTTCTACATCATACTGTTAAAATATTCAATGTTATAAACAATCCTCTCTCTGATGTTATAAAATTGGACACCAATATAGATTATGACGCAGAGCCCATTGACAAGGACATTGAAATGTTTCTCACAATTCAAACGAACATCGGAAACGGCAATCCTCCAGAAATCTTCATTGACAATAACGGCTTTCAATACACAGCACGAACTATCAACGCCAGTAGGAGGATTGAATCAAACGTATATCCTTTTACAAGCATGGCATATATACAGGACCGAAACACACGGTTAACTATCGTCACTGGTCATGCTCAAGGCATAACTGTTTTACAAGAGGGTCAGTTGGTACTCATGCTGGACCGGGGAGTGCTTTTAGATGACAATCGAGGATCAAATGAAGGAATCGCTGAGAACAGTGCAACAAGTCTCACTCACTATCTGTTACTAGAGAGTTTCATTGAGCCAAAGAAGAGCTACGACGACTTATCGAAATCTAATAACCTACCAAGTTATGCAGCGCTATACTTGGCGAACACTCTTAATTATAATTTGGATATTTACTTCATTGATGCAAACAGAACACATCTTTGCCACTATACATACATGCCTTTGATTAGAACACCGTTTCCATGTGACGTTGCGCTGATTAATTACAGGACAGTCTTGTATAGGGGTACTCCAGAACAATACACACCAAACACCGCTCTAATGACGCTACACAGGCAAAGGTTCTGTTGTCGAGTGGAGAGTGATAATAGCCTGCAATGCAGCAGAGACAGTTCTTTCAAATTAGTTAATATACTTCGTAAAATAAAGGCGGTGTATCAGACCAACTTAGTGGGTACGACTGAAGGTGTCCCTGTGACAGCATTGAATAAAGTTAATTTTCCACCCATGGAACTGACGACGTTACGTATATATTTTCAGAGTGAATGATGAGACCAAAAATTAAAACATTGAATACAATGAATACCTAATTATGAATTTTAATTTTTAAAAACCCATAGGCTACGACGGTCTGTAGCGATTGCTGGTGGCCTCTTTCGGAACTTTGAGGTGATAGGTATACAAAAATCGCATCAAAATCGGACCAATCGTGTTTTTTTCAGGAAAATCCTACTAATATTATAAATGTGAAAGTGTGGTTGTTTGGATGTTTAGATGTTTGTTCCTCTTTAACGCCGCAACTACTGAACCGATTTGGCTGAAATTTTGAATGGAGATAAATTATTATGCCCTGACTTAACACATAAATAAATAAATAAATAAATAAATATACACACATACACACACGGTCGGCTGTTCCTAAAGTAGGCAACTTAATGCCTGTGTTATAGGTAACAACCGACTGATATACATATTTACATATATTACACATATAAATATTTAATAAATATATAAATACATATAATACATACTTATATACTTACATAAATACACCCAGACTCGGGACGGGAATCGAACCCGCGACCCGGGAGATGTAGGCAGGGTCACTGCCAACCGCGCCAACGGGTCAGTCGACATAGGCTACTTTTTATCCCGGAAAATATTCCTGTGGGACTAAAATAGATATAGACTTCCGAAAACGCGTTAGATGGCGCTGACTGTTCTTAGGTAAATCACGCTCACATAGCACATTATTACAATAGGTGCATGCATCAGTATGCGTTTGCAATTTTTATACTGGAAAAATTCACAGTTCCCACGGGATTTTGAAAAAACCGAAATCTACAGCTACAGCTATAGGTAGATTACTATAGCAAACTTCCTTGAAAGTAGGTATAAAGGTTGGAAAAGGGAGCGGGAACGGAAACCGGAAATCCACGATTTCCTCAGGATTTGTGAAAAACCGAAATTCATGCGGGCGAAGCCCGCGGGCACAATCTAGTGGTAACATAGATAAAAACACTATCATCTACCTACGTTGAAAATGTATACCTACTAATAAATAGTCTCTGTTGCGTCGCGGGCAAAAATAAGATATATTATCTACATAAATAAAATGCTTAACTTCATGTTAAATAATTATTATTTACTAGGTTTTGCCGCCGGCTTCGCGCTTGTCCCCGAACTCCTCCTAAACGGCTGGAGTCTGGACCGATTTGATTGAAAATTGGTATGTATATTCCAATGAGTTCGTAAATGGTTTGGTTAGCAGTTGGACCCGGTAGGTGGCGCCGGTGTGGATCAATTCTTTTGTATAAGTGTTTGACACGTAATTCCTCCTAAACCGACCGGACCGATTTGAATATTTTGTGTGTACTGTGTATATTTCAATGGGTTCCTGGGACGGTTAGAAAATACAATTGGACCCGGTAGAAGGTTAGGTAATACAAGAATAATCTTCTTGATTTTTAATGTGCAAGATTCAATGTACTCTGTGGTGCAGTCAATAAGAAAAAAAAATCAAATTGTCAAATATGTCAATTGTCATTTGTCAACTGTCAAAACTTACAAGGTTATAAAAAATGGTCTTTTGGTCGGTGATGAAAACAAAATCGAAAGTTAACAAAACGAATGTATTTTAAATAAATAACTTTTAAATTGAGTGGTTTTGGTTTCTGAAAAAAATTGTAAATTGCAAAATTACTCCAGATGTTATCAATAAAAGGATTTCCTGCTCTATCACCGTCAAGGGTCCGGTCGAAACTGTATTTTCAGATGAAAACTGAATTAATCGAGCGGCAAATAAATAAAAGCTCGAGTCTATTAAGTTTATGTAAATCTGTATCAGCGTTGCACAATTTAACAAATAAATCGAGACATCCTGTAAGTATGAGTATTAATATTGGCGTAAGTTTAGAAGAGTTATCCAAGAAAAAAGGTTTCAAAAATTGCGCAACAAATATATATTCATCGATGATAGAATTAGTTATTTTGGTAGATAAATTAGCAAATATAGACATTGCAACCTTGTTTTTTTAGAAATGTTTAATCATGTTAGTATTTATTTTGTTTATTACAGCAACTAAAGCATTTCAATGCTGAGTACAAAGCTGTATGTGCCCTGCTCCAGAGATCCAATTTTCCAGCATTTAGTATATTTCATAGTAACACAAATATCAGAAATCTACACACAAGTTCTAATAGTTACAATAGGAATGATAATAAGGACAAGGTATGTTGGTTATATAATATGTATTTATCCTATCTATACTAATATAATAAAGTGGAAGAGTTTGTTTGTTTGAACGCACTAATCTCAGGAACTACTGGACCGATTTCGAAAATTCTTTCACCGTTGGATATGTATGTGATCCTTGAGTGCTATAGGCTATATATGTACCACGGGCAAAGCTGGGACGGATCGCTAGTAACCATAATCCGCTAAAAGACATAATTTTATACAGCTCATGATTTCTCAGATAAGACAGCTCATAATTTCTCAGTGACAGTGGAGAGAGCTATGATGGACCTGTTCATATATGAAAAAAAAACCGGCCAAGTGCAAGTCGGACTCGCACACAAAAGGTTCCATACCATTATCTATAAATATTGCGAGATATGTAATGAACCCTTATAATATGTTTTTTATAGGCTGTACCTACTTTTTGTCATAGATCAATCTTTAAAATACAAACTATTGCTCAATTTACAGGATAGCAATAAGAAGAAGGAGAATGATGAGCCAAATTTACCCTCCCTGTTTATTAAAGCAGCATTTTGGATGTTGATGACGTTCACTTTATTAGCACTAAGTTCATATCTTGTGCCAGGGGACAACACCCAAAATGAGGTAAGATCAGGCCGGCCACAGGTGCAAGACCACAGTGTGTGGAAGTTCCTACAAGAGATTGGTCTTGCACCACTTGTATCCAGAAGCTCTTTACTGACTTAGAGACTTTGCCAACACTGTCATTTCGGGTGCTGGGTCTACGTTCTAGCTCCTTGGGACCCCAACATGTATCCATTCACCGAACCATATGTTAGAAATATATAATTGTATCAAATAAGAATATCTAAGTTTGTAGGTTTCATTGGGCTTTTGACATATTAATTTAGGAATGCATCATAAATTCATTGCAACTTACTTTTACTAGCAAAATGTACTTTTGAACTTTGTTCAAACATTGAAGTAAATAAAAAGAATTAATTTTTTAAAGTAGGTTAAAATTAATAAATTAGGTTAATTAAAATCAGTTATTACTGACCATAGATACCATCATAAATGGCCAGTGGTTTGTATATTATTTACTCTTTTGTATAAATAACTAGCGGACCTGGCAGACATCATTCTGCCCATTCATAACGACATCAACTACCAAGACCCAGTGGGTTACCTGTACCTACCCAGTAATTGTGTTTTCGAACCATCCAGGAACCCATTGATAAAAATGAAAAATGTGATAAATGAAGAACCGCTTGACCGATTTTGTGCAAACTTCACATAAACCATCTACTAAATAGTCCGAACAAAGCCTAAATATTTGGTTTGGACAGGTGAGTCCGTTCTTGAGTTTATAACTACACAATTACAATGAAAAGTGGCATTGATTTTTATATATATAGATGTGACGTTTTTTCACAGATGATCAGGTATGTGTCGTGGAATGAATTTGTTTATTCCATGCTTTCGAAAGGGGAGGTGGAAGAAATAATAGTGAGACCAGACTTGGAAATTGTCACTATTATCTTGTATGAAGGGGCTGTTATAAAAGGGAAGAGGGTAAGCTATTTAAATAAAGTATTTAACTTGAATTATTGCTGTTGCGCTATTAATATGAATCGTATGTTATATTATATAATCTGACAACTGTTGTTAATATTTCGTTCTTCACACATAATTTAAACTCTTTAGTAAATTATGTATGTAATTAGGTAATTTTTAAAAATTTTAAATTTTCACTTAAGATTTTATTTATAACTTATAATTTCAGACAAACCATCGCGTGTATCACATGAATGTAGGTAACATCCAACGTTTTGAAGAAAAACTCAGGGAGACTGAACTGAGTTTAGGAGTCAAAGAAGGTAAGAATTAAGAGTTCTTGTTAAAACATGACCCTAAACCTCCTTGAATTTGTTTCTTTGAGGAAATCTGCCCCACTTTATGCAGTAATTGTAGTAATTCACCAAAGAAGTGAACTAACTAAGGTTGATCACAAGGCTAGCATGTCCAAGTGATAATAGGCTTGGTCATGATTGTTGAAGGACTCTGACCTGGGCGCTGATTGTGTAACTTTAGACGATGAAATGGTATTCATTTGAAGTCCTAAGGCATCAAAGTAAAATAAACCATAAGTCATTGTAATAGAGCTCAATTTCGTGTATCCATTCTTATACGTTTATGTATGTACGATACGATCCATAACGCTCCATGTTAAACTCAGTTGTACTGAATTTGTGACTTTAAATTAATATAGTCAAGGTATATTTTACTTAAATGGCCTTAGGCCATCAAATGAATACCATTTCATCGTCTAAAGTTACACAATCAGGGGGCAGATGGAATGGAAATTTTCTGCCTTGGAGAAAATTTCCATTGAAATTAGTTCAGTTGTTCCAAAGATTATGTACAAACAGACAGATCAAAATTTGTAGACACAATATGTGTTGGGGTTATGCTGTCGTTCAAATTATCATATGAGTTTGTAAATACTCTACATATTTATTTGAAACCACAGAAAGACACTGTAATTTATTTTTATAGTTATTACACAGTTACTAAAGCTTTGAAAAAAAAAAATTGGTTGTCTGTAAAGTTGATTTACGGACGATATAATTTTACGTGATAACGTCATAAAAAACAAAAAGAGACAGATGCGTCACAAGCCGAACGCTTAGTTCCGCGCACGGAACGTGACGGATGAGTCATCCTTTTCCGTGCGTGTAGCCGTTCATCGATTTATAAGACGTTCATGTCAAAAATTGTTTTATATTGTAGGGGTCCGCGTCATATACGATAGAAACGGCAGCGTGGCGGGGAAGATCTTCACAACTCTGCTTATAGCGGCCGTCATACTCTCCTTCCTGTACTCTACCAAGTCAATGAAGATGAATATCAACCTGAGTGGATTTGTAAGCAATACTAACTCTTAACTTGTAATTTCTGTCGGAGTACGCCCGACTATTTTCGAACCCGCGTCGCGTGAACATGCTCATGACCAAGGGCACCCGACGGGTTCGAAACTCCAACAAACATACACGTGAGTTAAAGCCATTGATTTAGTTCCGTAAAATCAATATTAACTCATAGATTCTCCGATCAGAATTGAAGAGTTCAATGATAATACTTGGTACCTGGTCTGGCCGCAGGGTTAAGTTGTCAAAGCCCGTGGCAGCATCAGGATTGAAGAATTATTATTTTCTTTTTGTTCATCTACAAGTTAGCCTTTGACTGCGATCTCACCTGATGGTAAGTGACGATGCAGTCTAAGGTGGAAGCGGGATAACCTGGAAGAGGTATGGCAGTTTTTTTATTAAATCCACGGTTTCTACGCGGCATCGTATATGCCAGGTTTTTCCAGTAGGGTGATAACTATCGGCTGAGGCCTCCCACCAGACCAGAGAATTAATTTATAAATTATAAAATCATAAATTGCCCTAAAAAAGCTGTGATAGCCTAGTGGTTAGTACGACCGACTTCTATTCGGAGGTCGTGGGTTCGATCCCGGGCACGCACCTCTAACTTTTCGGAGTTATGTGCGTTTTAAGTACTTAAATATCACTTGCTTTAACGGTGAAGGAAAACATCGTGAGGAAACCTGCATGCCTGAGAGTTCTCCATAACGTTCTCAAAGGTATGTGAAGTCTGCCAATCCGCTGGGCCAGCGTGGTAGACTGTGGCCAAAACCCATCTCACTCTGAGAGGAGACCCGTGCTCTGTAGTAAGTCGGTAATGGGTTGATCATGATGATGATGAAATTGCCCCTGCCGGGAATCAAACCTGCAACATCCCACTTATAAGACCACAGCGCCTGGTCATCAAAAGTTAGAACAAGTTTAATGACAATTAGTATTGAACATAATATCAAGACATAGCTCATAACCATTGCAGGATTGAAGAGTTGAAACCCTAAGTTTTATGAAAATACATGGTGCCTATAGTATCAATTCATAATTACCGATAGATCCTTTTTCTTACTGGTTTAAATAGACATAGGACCCTGCAGGATCAGTATTGAGGAGATGGAATCCCAAGTTCAACAGTAAATTCTATACCAAATTGTTACCTACAATGTTCTGTTCTTGCAGTTAAGATTTTTTTAAATAAAAATTGCGGGCAAACGAGCAAGCGCGTCACCGCGCGTGCGTGATGTTAAGTCATTACCGCCGCCAATGAACATTTGCAGCACCAGAGTTACCACTTATGCGTTGCCGGCTTTTGAGCAATTTATTGATCCTCTTGGAATGGCATTCCGAACCAGTGGTAGATTCAATTGACTATTCAAAAATACTTGTAAAAGTTTATTTGAATAAAAACTTTTCTATTTTACTCTATTCTATTCCTCCCCTTGAATAACGCCATAGCGAAGTTACGTGGAAACACCACTGAAGGGAGTTGGTTCCACAGTTTTAAAGTGCGCTGAATGAAAGACCTCGCACACCGCTTTATTCTTCTATCCACTGTATTAACCAACTTCTTTGTGCTTGCAGAGTCAGTTAAGAAGGGCGAAGTTCACCCTAGTGGACTCTATGAGTGGTCAAGGGAAAGGAGTCAGGTTCCAAGACGTTGCTGGACTCCGGGAGGCTAAAATTGAAGTCATGGAGTTTGTGGACTACCTGAAGAGACCGGAACATTACAAAAGTTTGGGCGCAAAGGTATGTAAATATACTTTTATTAACTATCATAAAAGGTAACCAAATGGCAGAACATTTCTAGGAGAAACGCGTAAGAAACGCGATTGCCTGGCGCTTTAGACGTTATCTGTGAAATTTTTTGACTTGATAACGTCTTTGATTAAATTGATGATTATGTATTATTATTCTATACTTGACTGAGAGTTAATCTTTATTCGGTCCACAGGTCCCTAAAGGAGCGTTGCTATTGGGCCCGCCGGGTTGCGGGAAAACCATGCTGGCCAAAGCGGTAGCAACTGAATCCAATGTGCCGTTTCTGTCCATGAACGGATCGGAATTCATCGAGATGATCGGCGGCCTTGGGGCAGCTAGAGTCAGGTAACTTTACTTTCGCTGTTTCTCTCTCCCTCTGTCTCTCTGACCGTCTGTCTCTCTGTCCCGCTCTCTGACCCTCTCTTTCTCTGTGTCCCTCTCTCTCTGTATGTCTCTCTGTCCCTCTCTATCTCTTTCTCTATCTATATCTCTGTTTGTACATCCTCATCCTCATTGCCGATAGTCACGACCCCTTTCACATGTCACCTCCTAACTTAATATATGTACATATAAATCAAGTCGATATGATGTGTTTATAAAGTCTGCATAGTCCGCATAGGGTTTAAAAGGTCATCTTTGTCGGCATCAATTCGCATTTTACATATTATTGAAAATAGCTATTTTATACGAAATGTTGCTTCACTGATATGTGCGTATCGGCCTTTATTGGCCCATGTTAGGGACCTGTTCAAGGAAGCGGCAGCTCGCGCACCCTGCATCATCTACATAGACGAGATGGACGCGGTGGGGCGCGCCAGGTCCTCGGGGGCGTCGGCGTGGGGGCCGGGGGGCGGCGAGGGGGAGCAGACCCTCAACCAGCTGCTGGTGGAAATGGACGGGATGAAGAGCCGCGAGGGTGTCGTGGTGCTGGCCTCGACCAACAGAGCCGATGTCTTGGACAAGGTTCGTTCCTGCACAAGGTTAAGCATTCTGTGGTCATGACCCGCTGGGAAAAAGCTGGACGGATATTGCTGAAAATCCTACTAATAATATTATAAATGTGAAAGTGTGGATGTTTGGATGTTTGTTACTCAATCACGCAAAAACTACTGGATAGATTTGGCTAAAATTTAAAATGCAGATAGATTATACCCTAGATTAACACGTAGGCGAATTTTTATCCTGGAAAAACTCATAGTTCCCACGGGATTTTGAAAAAACCGAAATCTATAGCTACAGCTATAGGTAGATTACTATAGTAAACTTCCTTGAAAGTAGTTATAAAGGTTGGAAAAGGGAGCGGGAGCGGGAACCAGAAATCCACGATTCCCTTGGGATTAATGAAAAACCGAAATTCACGCGGGCGAATCCGCGGGCAGAAGCTAGTCTATCATATATACATGTACAGACACACAGACAAACTTTAACACTACTTTAAAACTATAGCAATTGACTGTAGAAGTTTTAAAACGTGGATTATATTATGTCAAAATTAGGCATTTATTAAATCGTTTCCATTACAAAAACTTCCCACTGGAAAATAAGTTGACAGGTCCATAAATAGTGGACAGAAGCTACGGTCTGCTGGGAAAAGGATATGGTTCTTTACGTAGCATTACGTTATTTTTGAAATGAATAAAAAACATTTATAAACATAATATTTAACTTAATTAATACATTAGTAAATGTGATCAAATAGTTACCCGTAGATTTCCAAAGAACCGAAAAGAAATGATACTAACCGGCTCCTTGGAAACAAGGCACCGAAGAGGAGCTGGCGAACAAAACGGCATAAGTACACCTCTGGTCAAAATACTTTTTTTATGGCCTGCTGAACAAGAATCTCAACTTATTTCAAGTTATTTCTATTGAAAGCGGCCCAAAACTGCGTTAGAATTGCATCCAAAGTCCGTTGGTTTCGAACAAGTCGTAAGCCCAAATTAGACAGTTAATTAATTTTTCGGGATTTTTGGTTTCATTTTTGAGGCTTGACGAAAATGAACCGTCTAAACACCGACCGTTCATCGTTCACAGGCACTGTGCCATAGCAAATATCGTATCGAGAATCGTTCATCGCAAAAATGAACGATGAACGGGGCACCGTCTAATTTGGGCTTTAACAGCTCTGAATACGTTTTTTGCTTGTGTAAAATTTAATTTTATGTAATTGTGCAGTTCTGTTCGCCAGCTCCTCATATTTCGATTCCCTGTTTCGCAGGCGTTACTTCGCCCGGGTCGTTTTGACAGGCACATTTTGATAGATCTGCCCACTTTGCAAGAGCGGGAAGAGATTTTCGAGCGGCACCTCAAGAGCATCGTCCTGGAAACTCTGCCATCGCACTATGTGAAACGGTGAGTTTGTTTTCGGTGGCTTATTGGGTAGTGATGTGGCAGATGTACAATATGTTTCTTCTTAGCTGTCTTAAAAGGTAAACAAATCGTAATAAAACATCTCGAAGAAACATGTAAGCGGATGAAACTTATATTCTAATTTTTCGAATGCTCCAAAATAATTAAAACCTTGTTTAGGTTTTTGAAATATTTGGGTTTATGATTTGGGTTCAAAAAAGGAACGCAGACGGAGAGCGATCGTCGTGGATACCGACTGTATTCCATCTCATTTTCGCAAGCTAAATCCTATTTGAATATGTATGTTTGTCCTTCTCTGTCACTCGTGCTGCGCCTGAGAACTCAAACGACCCCCTGTCACCTCATGGACTCCTGGTACGCAAGACAGGATTTTGGTGTCGCTTTTTCGTTTCGTCGATTTTCAAATTCACAACGATACTAAAGAAGTTTCACTTCAATAAGTAATTTGAATAACAATAAGTCCACTCAAAAATTAGATATGGTAATCTGTGGTTACGTTATGTACTCGTATAGTGCGACAAGGATCTTTTGGCACATGGACAAAATCGGAACTAATGTCTCCATCTTGCAGGTAAGGGTTACCATACCTAAGAATCCTACTAAGTTGTGCTTCAACAACGCCCCCCTGCAGACGTAATTCGTGTGCCAAAAGATCCTTGTCGCACTGTAATGTTTGTGAATTCGTTAGTAAGTGAAGATATACTGAGTTATGGCGGGAAAATCGTAAGAATTGCATATGGCTCTCGTTTTATTTTCATTAATTTGCTGCATTTTAGAGTTTTATTGCATAAATTAGAAGGCATTTTTATTTAATATAGTTCTGTAAAGATGCACAAGTGAAGTGGAGATTAAGCAAGAGTGTTATGTGTGATTAATTCGATTTTCTCGCAGGACTCTATCAAAAGTTTTGGTAAGGTTGTCTTCGCCTTACTAAAGCATGACATGACTTGACTTAGTACCGACTGACGGACAATGATGGACGATATTAATTTTGACTACTTTGATATTATATTACTACTTTGATATTATTTGACTACTTTGGCCCAAATTGGGCAAATTATTTGATAAACATTATTACTTGAGGACTGGTTATATGCAACCATGTGAAGCTATAATGGAAATATGGATAAAAAGATTTACTGTGACGGTTCTGTTCCGCTTATACCTTGTACTGTACCCTGTAGTGTATAGTGTACACATAGACTTTACAGAGGATCACTATCTAAGAAGAGTAGCTCGCTGAATGCGGCAAGTGTGTATTGACTACATGCAAAACAAAACTTGTGTGCATGTTATAATAATGATGCCAGACTCATAACGTTTACCCGATTAATGGAAAAAAATATTTTATACAGTCTAGAATGTTGCTTAGATAAATATACATGCATGACTTGACAACGAGACTGACTCGTGTACGCCAATATGGCGTACCTTTTGTAGCCGCATGTTGCTGGTACGCGCTGCTCCATCTAACTCTAATATGAATTCTATAAGTATGTAAACTGCGGCACGAAACTCGAGCGGTGACCTTCAAGTAGTGCGCGCAGCGTCGTACGAGTGAGCGGGACACAGTACGATTGAAGAATCAATCAGCGCTTACGAGGGATCCGCGAGAGCTAATCAGTGTTTACGAACGATCCCCACGCCCTCCCCGCGACCCGCTCACCACCCGAGATACCTCATTTTCGACTTCTGCGCATTGAAGGTCAGCGCTCGAGTTTCGTGCCGGTGTTTATACACTTGTGTGTTGTTGTGTGGCAGGCTCGCGTACCTGACGCCCGGGTTCAGCGGCGCGGACATAGCGAACGTGTGCAACGAGGCCGCCCTGCACGCCGCGCGCCACAAGCAGAACATCGTCAAGGCGGCCGACCTCGAGTACGCCGTCGAGAGGGTTGTTGGCAAGTTATTGTTTAACATCAACATTACAAGTATAAAGTAAAAATTTTACCAGACCAGGCCAGACCAGGTACCAAGTATTATCATTGAACTCTTCAATTCTGATCGGAGAATCTATGAATTAATATTGATTTTACGGAACTAAATCAATGGCTTTAACTCACGTGTATGTTTGTTGGAGTTTCGAACCCGTCGGGTGCCCTTAGTCATGAGCATGTTCACGCGACGCGGCGCAAAGCTACAGCGTGCGGCCCCGGGTAAGAGAACCCGGACGGGTTCGAAAATAGTCGGGCGTACGCCGACAGAAATTACGTAAAATAAATTAAAAATTTTAAAAACCCCCGACATTCACCATTTTGTGGCGGCGGCCATCTTAGATTTGCATAGTGTTACTCTACTAGTCAAGCCCTTTCATTTGATACCCATATTAAGGGAGTTGTGAAAAAATATGTAATCCGCCATTTTGGCTCGATTTTCTTCAAACATAGCTAACAACACTCTCGACTAATTCACCTTTTAAACAAAAGAAACCACATTCAAATCGGTTCACCCCTTTGAGCGCTACAGGGGAACAGACAGACACACATGACACGTCAAACTTATAACACCCCGTTGTTTTTGCGTCGGGGGTTAAAAAGAAGGAGCTCGTATGCTATGTATGTATGTGTGTAATGTTATTGGAACCGCAATATATGCACATCAACAATGTCTAGGGATATTTTGTATAAAGTTCTGAAACTCGAAAAATATTAATCGGTTTTAAATTATTTTAATGAAAGCTTATTTTGTAGACCATATTAAATGATTCTAAATTTGAATTTGAAAAAATAAATTGAAAACAAATGATTTGTGCGGCATAATTGTAGCGAAGTTCGAAAGTTTCAATTGACCTAACCCAGTTTTTGGTATATTTTTGTATCAAATGAAAGTTTCAATGAAAATTATTGGTTAATTTCTAATTTATGCAACTGTATGCATCATGCAGAGGCGCCATTTAACAAGAGACGAAATGTTAAGGGCAGTAGGTACGCTCCAAACTGGGGCTCCTCAACGAAGTATTGCCGAGGCGATTGAAACAAGAAAAAACGTGATATCAAGGTTGTGGTCACGTTATTGCACCACTGGTGAAGTGGCTGAACGGCACCCAGGCGAGAAGCGCATAACCGCCCGAAGACAGGACCGATTTTCGCAAATGACCGCGAGAAGATAACCAAATGCTACAGCCATGCAGTTGGTTTAAAGGCTCCAGTCAGACCACCATTTGCTTGTCAGTGACGAAACTGTGAGGAGAAGACTGCACGAGGCTAACCTTCATGCTCGCAGGCCGCTTCGTACTCCAGCACTACGCAGAGGAAATCGTGGACGAAGATTACAGTGGGCTCGCGAACATTTGCTCTAGGAAGATAACTAGTGGTCTGTAGTGCTGTTTACCGATGAGTCCCGATTCGGATTTCATCCTGATTTACGAAGAGTACGTGTATGGCGAGCTCCTGGTCGTGACAACCGTCTGCGACACCGTCAGGAAGTCCAGCCATACCACGGCAAAACAATTATGGTTTGGGCGGGAATTCGTATCGATGGAAGAACAGATCTCGTTTGGATCAGAAACACCATGACTTCTGAAAAATACCGTAATCAGGTGCTAGCACCAATAATCTATCCCCATCGACTGCAAATGGACCAAGTTTTCACGCTCATGCACGACAAAGCCCGTTCGCACACTGCGCGAGTTGTGACCAGCTAGCTACAAGAGCACGATGTGTCGATCTTAGACTGGCCCGCTGAATCACCAGACCTAAACCCCATAGAGCACGCATGGGACATGCTCCAAAGAAGGGCTTTGAGGAGTTTTCCTCCGAACATTGCGACTGCAAAGCAACTTTTATTGCATCTTAGCAGGACCTGGGACAATATCCCACAGCAAGACTTTGATAACTTGATTCAAAGCATGAAAAGCCGTTGTAGGACCGTGGTTAACGTCCATGGGTGGTTTACTGACTACTAATTTTAAATAATTTTTCACGTAACTGCAAAAAACCTGATAATTTTGCTAAAATTATATTTTTTCTTAAAAAGACATCTTATCCTTAAGTTTACCATCATTTCACTTTTTGTCTTTATTTCAATAAAAAATTATTTACACAAAAAAACTAATTCTGTTTTATTCTAAAAGATAGTCTGATAAATAGGCTTTACAAAAATATATACATATTGTATGTTAGTTATAACCAATTTTGAATAAATTGAGAAAATCAGAATATCCCTAGACAGTGTTGATGTGTGTATTCAGATATGATAATCTATTATTAGGGTTTCCAAATAAATGTACAAAGTTTACAGGTGTATGTTTGTATGCACGTATGTATCTTGTATGTTTGTCCACGCATTTCTCTGAAACTAATAATTGGATTTTGACCATTTTTTTTATTAGGTTATATTTATTTAGTCTCGCCATGCCACTAAAGTCTATACAGACTCTATGGGCCTATCTCCACAGTGCGGATAGTATGGACTCGTTTCGATTCTCTCGTGCGTGGAAATAGCGCCTTATGAAACAGTGCAAGTTTCATCAAAATCGGCTCAGTACTTTTTAACAATTCTTTATTTCGGTTTTATAAAGTTTAGGCTGTGCTAGTGATTTAAGGCTTATTTCGTGGTTTATCGACATATTCTAATGTAAAAATTACGGGTACATACCACGATTAATTTGTTTTTTGTTTTTGTCGGGTGTATATAAAATAGACTGCAGCTGTGGTAGCTCGTATATTGGTCAAACCAAGAGACCCATAGCCACTCGGGTATCGGAACATATTAAAGCGGTGAGAAACAACGATCCTCAGAAGTCTGCGATCGCGGAGCATACTGCAACCGGAAACAAACCACTGGATAGAACTGCATAAACCTCGAGTTCTTTCCACAGACCGCCACTACATACCCAGATTAGTGCGCGAGGCGATTGAAATCCGCAAACATCCTAATTTCAATCGTGATGACGGTTTCAAACTGCCGAGTACGTGGAATCCAGTGGTAGAATTATGCAAACCAGGACAGCGTCGTAAGAAAGAAGAAAAGAGTGATGTTGTGAGCGTATTTTGCCGGACAGCCCGTGAAGTTTCGATGAAAAGAGTGAGAAGGCGGGTAGTTCGATACTGCCCGTGACAGTTGAAACTTCCCCCCTCGCAGCACCGCAGTCTCGTCGCGACCACGGTCCATGTAACTGGACCGAAATATCGACAAAAACAAAAAACAAATTAATCGTGGTATGTACCCGTAATTTTTACATTAGAATATTAGGCTGTGCGTTGTCGGTTAGTCAGTTCGTTAGTCAGTCAGTTACTCAGTTAATCAGTCAGTAAGTCAGTTAGTAAATTAGTCAGTTAATAAATAAATAGCGCTGCTTTAATACCAGGCGGTACGGAGAAACGCAGCCACGCCATGTCGCCGGGTGAAAAGAAGATCGTGGCGTACCACGAGTCCGGGCACGCGCTGGTCGGGTGGCTCCTCGAGCACACGGACGGCCTGCTCAAGGTCACCATCGTGCCCCGGACCAACAAGGCGCTGGGGTTCGCCCAGTACACCACTTCGGACCAGAAGCTGTATTCCAAAGAGGAGGTAAGGGCCAACACTTCAACAACGTTGCTTTCCGTCGTACACTCCACATGGGACCAAAGCGACTAATACTTCCTACACATACATAATACTTCCTTTTTTCTAGAGTATTTACCACAGACATGTTATTATGGAGTGGATTGGCGAACATCACTGTTTACTAAGAAACACTTACGTGTGATAGGAAATACCTCATTTTTATAGCACAAAATGGCTTTGCTATTTTTGTGCACTAATACAAATAAATTACTAATGATTTGCACGAATGTCATGCATGAATGACATGCAGCTGAGTCGAAATATCGACCAAGAAACACATTTTTACCGTGGTGTATACCCGTATTTTCATCATAAAACTGTGACGAATAAATTACGTTAAAATCTCGGTGCGTTCTGAGCGTGATTTTGGAAGTTGATTGCACACCAATTGATGCAGATCTGTGCATCAATTAGCCCGCCAACCCGCAGCAGTGGAGTTGGAGGAGCGTGGCGGGTCTAAGCTCTAAATCCCGTTCACTTATGAGAGAGGAGGCCTGTGCCCAGTGGTGGGACTTTAAAAGGCTGTAGCGGGGGTGGTGCATCAATTTGGCAAGCGGGATCTTCCCACTTGGCTGTTCTATCCTTGATATTTGTATGGTTGCATTTGTATGGTTGCAGTTATTCGACCGCATGTGTATGGCGCTGGGCGGGCGGGCGGCGGAGGCCATCACCTTCAACTCCATAACCAGCGGAGCCCAGAACGACCTGGAGAAAGTCACCAAGATTGCGTATGCACAGGTGAGATATTATTAACTATACTCTGATTTTTGATTCCGTGGAATTCTGACGTTTCATAATGTTACCAGAGATAAAACAATTCCCACAAAAGAGATAAAAAATTCAAAACTTGTGTAAATAAAAATCAACTGCCGCATGTAGATATGACAAATGCTTGACAGACACTTAATGGTGATAATGTCATTCAACTTCGATTTTGAATAAATTTTTTCAATGTGCTTCTTTGGTTTTCCATTGCTGTTAGTGTGCGCACTCTCTACTTTCCACTCTTCGTGTTTTCTATTTTAGGGCGAAACGACTAATATTATTACGCGGCATATGGCTTTTTATGATGACAGGGAATTAAAGTAGTTTGGGGTAAAATCGTACTCCGCAGATGTAACCCTGTTCTCCATATAAATAACTCATCTGTAAATGACAATGACAGCTGTCAGAATTCCACAGAATTAAAAATCAGAGTATACATACTATATTGTGTTTCGTTATTTGAATTCGATCAACGTTGCCAAAATGTCAATAATTGTCATTTTCTTATTTAATCTATGCAAATGGACTCTGGGGTTTATCCTTTGATTTTTAGATAATTTTGTTGTTATAATTTTATATTTAGCACAGTTTTTGGTGTGATTCATATTATATATGTTTAATAAACAGATTTGCACGTTTTAACCTAACTTAAAGTGTGTTTTTGATGTGCAAATATTAGTGTGTTGAAATTTCAGGTGTTTACTACTAATTTATTATACCATATTATACCTTATTACACCATATTGTAAGATGGTGATAATAAAAAAATAAATAAACCCGGCTGAGGTTGTTGTGGGCTCTTCTCAGACCAGGGCGCGTTTGGAACCCTCGTAGTTTTAGTTTTAAGTTTCCGTAAGTAATTATCACCATTGCCTGTTCCTAAATTGACGTTCAAAAAGTATACAGTGTACCAATTTTGAATAAAGTTTATTTGATTTGATTTGATTTACTTAAGACGATTATAGAAAAATCGACTGTAGTCGGGTTTTAGTTTACGAGCTTCATCCCTTGTGTACATGTTATGTTTAGATGGGATTGTGTTTTCAGGTGCGAGTGTTCGGCATGTCGCCTGCCGTGGGGCTGGTGTCGTTCCCGGACCTCAAGGACCGCGAGAGGTCCCCGTTCAGCAGGGCGCTCAAGAACCTCATGGATATGGAGGCCAAGAGGCTGATCGCAGACGCCTACTTCCGCACCGAGGATGTGCTGAGGAACAATCAGGACAAACTCAAGGCTGTGAGTTTATGATCGTTTGAGTTGGGCGACTAAGACTCTGTTTCACTGTAGGTGTTATGGGTCGCCGGTATGTAGGGTAGGTTGTCACCAAATGTGGGTATGTCAAATGAGAAGATCCCGTGCGGTTTAAATCACTTGTTTATTCACACAGTTACACCTGCGACTCCTTGTATACAATAACAATAACGTATTTTAGCAGAAACGATAGAATTGTAAGCACCATTCCGAACCAGTGGTAGATTCATTTGTCGATTCGTAAGCACTTGTAAAGATCCGAAAGTCGTTTGTGGGAATGGGCGTAATGTTCTATAACAAAATTCCACAAGCAATCTTAGACTTGCCTTTACACAAGTTTATGAACTCTGTTAAAAGTATGCTCATAAAAAAAGCTTATTATACAATTGAAGATTATATAAACGATAAAAAAGCATGGACTTAGCTCGTTCCAGCAATGCGCGAGACGGCATTTCAATCATGTACATAAATAATTGTTATATTGCTATTTTTAAAAAAGAGCAACCGCCGAGTTTCTTACAGGTTCTTCTCGGCTGGAACTGCATTCCGAACCTGTGGTAGATTCAAATTGACGATTCAAAAGTACTTGTAAAAGTTTATTTGAATAAAAAACTTTTCTATTCTATTCTATTCGATACATTGACAGTTTGATTTAAGAAGGATTGCGAGTACAGTCGGAATTCCAAATTCGTACGCGTGCGCCGAACGATCTATCGTCGAGTCGGCAAGCGTGGGCGTTGCGTCGCAAACGCGTTCAGGGATCGACTGGCGGGTAGAGGTGGGCAAAATTGCTTAAAAAGTTAAGCAGACCCAAAAAACCATGACAAAGTCACGGACATAAGCTTGTTAATTGTAATATTCAGGAGTACTTAAAAGTTCATTGATTTTATGTACATTTTACGACTATTTATCCTAGATGGCTCTGCTCTGCTCTGATTACATTTAACAATAAAAAGTTGAAAAGCATTAAGCATTAAGCATTATTCAATCAACACGATTAAAATAAGCAATCGAATGATAATGGACTTTTTTAAATTAACGCGTTATTGTGCTTATTTTAATAAGCGTGCTTATATTCTATTATGCTTTCGTTTAAACGCCCACCTCTACTGGCGGGCGCCGGGCTGTCGCCGGCCGTGCCCGCGTTCGGAGGTGCTCGGCCACCCGAATGGTTCCGACGACACGCGGTCCACGGACAATGCGAAAATAGTGTGATGCGTTTTTAGGGTTACGTAGGCGAATAATTCTAGGCCGCCATATCACCACCTTCTGTCGGATAGCTTTAAGCCCGACTTTTAACCCAATTGCAGCGCTACCTACCGGATCCGAATGCGAATCTAAACCATCCCTGGATCCACTCAAATACACACAAAAAACACATCAGAATTGGTCAAGCAGTTTCTGAGTTTTGGCGAGACTAACGAACAGCAAATCATTTATATATAGTATATATACATATGTATGTATTTAAGGTACAAAAAACAGGTCGAATCGGGGAACCCATTATTTGGAAGAATTTACTTCAATAATATTAATTTATTTCGCAGCTCGCAGAAGAGCTGATCAAGAGGGAGACGCTCACATACAAAGACGTGGAGGGCATCCTGGGCCCGCCGCCGTTCCCCGGCAAGAAGTTCATTGACCCCGTGGAGTTTGAGACCGCTATCAGGAATATGGAAAATGTCGCGAGCCCCGAAGACAGTGGCGCCATCGGCGCGCCCTCCGCTAAACCCGAGCCACAACCGGGGCTCTAACAATCGATGTTTTTAATGTTATTATGTTGCTTTTAAGTGTACTAGTTTAGTATGAAATATATTATCAGTTGTTATACCCTTGTTTTTATTGATATTTTACTTATTTAGGGTCAAGGCAGAATCAAAGCGCATCGAAGCGAATCGATAATTTTTTTTATGGCATATTAGCTATCTCTACAAAACAAGGCATACATTTCTATTAAAAAATACCCCTCTCACCAAAATCATCCCCTGTTACCGTTCCGTTAGCATAATTGTTGTAGTTATTAAGTAATTGATTTATTTATAAATGTAAATACTTTATATGAGTACACATTAAATTGCTGACCGTAAGGTTTTTAGGCTTAAAAGCCTAAAATGCACTGCGAAATTTATTCGTGCGATTTATTTTCCGTATTTTAACATGTTTGTTTGCAAATTTTAAATTGCAAGTGCGTGCAGATTCATACATTTCCATTTATGACACATAAATCGCGCGGATAATATTATAAATGAAACAGTGGTTTGAGGAAATAATTTTATTCACAATTAAGACACGGACTACACACCGATTGTCGAAAATTCCATAAAAGTGGATCACACGTATATCTACACATCTATACGCTAAACTCATGTACAAAAAATACTAATAAGAGTTAAAAGTACGTCTAAAAGAGTATATAGTATAGATATAGATACATCAGCTAAATAAAATACATTAGAATATAACACATACATTATGGTCCGATTTACAGTATTTAACAAATCTGGAGTGATCTCATAGCTATACGTAGGGTAGGTACCCTATGGGTATACGCATCTAATTTTGATATACAAAGGTATTAGTCAGGCAGCCCTGGAACAAATTTTTTAGTGATTAATAACAAGCTGAATTTTCGTGAGTAGGTTCGTTTCGACGAGACGACCAAGTTTTTTATCTATGAAAATTCTCGATGGAGGTAGTTAGTTACTCAAGTGCACAGGTGTTAAACATTTCGATTCGCTCGGGTGGGAAATCGTTCCACTAAATTTTTAGGACTATGTAGCCATTTCATTATACAAGTATTTACTAATCTGCATACAAAAAATCAGCTACTTAGTTATTAATATTTTTTAATCATTTTTATAACCTCATCATTTGGAAATATTCGGAGTGGACGACGCTTTAGAATATTATTAATAACCAGCTGATGTCTTTTATGCAGCCTAGTAAATCCTACTTGTATAATGAAACGAAATGGCCATATATAGTCCTACAAATTAAGTGGAACGATTTCCCACCCGAGCGAATCGAAATGTTAACACCTGCGCACTCGAGTAGCTAACTCCATCGAGAATTTTCATAGATAAAAAACTTGGTCGTCTCGTCGAAAAGAACCTACTTAACTACGAAAGTTCAGCTTGTTATTATTAATAACTAAAAAATTTTTTCCAGGGCTGCCGGACCATATACGGTCGTACCGCGGACTGATGTTTGAATGACAGTTATAGAGATGTCGTCAATTTATAATAATAACAAAATTTAAAATGAAACGTAACGTTTTTCAACGTTTGCCACTCATCAGGCGCCGGATCTTAGTCAGCGCCTTTGTCTCACGTGTGCGGTTTGAACGACCGTTGTTTCCCAGTGCATCGAATGCACAGAGTCCATGATACTGTCAATCAATCATTTAATACACATAATAGAATTCGCAATTAAGAGATTCAAAGTAGAACATAATACGATGTACATTACGCATCACGGCACTGGGCGAAATTCTCAAAATGTACCTACCTACTCTTAGATAAATATAAACGCACATTGTGGCCATACTGTTGTACACAATCTCTAAACTAAACTAAAATGACAGGTCTAAATTTATTCCTATCTCTTTCACAGTGCTCACTGCGGAAAAGAATAGCAATAGATTTAGACCTGTCATTTTAGTTTAGTTTAGAGAATTGTGTACAACAGAATTAGCAACATTGTGGCCGATTCTGTTGTACACAATCTCTAAATCTAAACTAAAATGACAGGTCTAAATATATTCCTGTCTCTTTCACAATCCTCCCTGCTGAAGGGGATAGCACTATTTTTAAACCTGTCAATTTAGTTTAGGTTTAGAGATTGTGTACAACAGAATTAGCCACATTGTGGCCAATTCTGTTGTACACAATTCTCTAAACTAAAATGACAGGTCTAAATTTATTCCTATCTCTTTCACAGTGCTCACTGCGGAAAAGGATAGCAATAGATTTAGAACTGTCATTTTAGTTTAGTTTAGAGAATTGTGTACAACAGAATTAGCCACATTGTGGCCAATTCTGTTGTACACAATCTCTAAACCTAAACTAAATTGACAGGGCTAAATATATTCCTATCTCTTTCAAAATGCTCCCTGCAGAAAAGGATAGAGCACTATTTTTAAACTTGTCAATTTAGTTTAAGTTTAGAGATTGTGTACAACAGAATTAGCCAATCAGTGTTCAATTTGAAAAACGCTTAAAATAATTATGCGATAACACTCCAAATTCCGTGTTGCGTTTCGCCCATTCAATAATTGAAAATTAATTAATGAGGAAGTTTCCTGAAGTTGAAAATATCATTTTGAACACAATGGTATTAAAATATACAACGTTAGTTTTACTTTGCGCAACAACCGAAACACGTGTCAAATATTTTTACATTAAGAATATTTGTACAAAATTTCAAAAAAATATAATGAAAAGTAACGAAGTTATAAGCTTGTTATGTTGCGTCGTTGTCCTCGAAAAAAATGGTCACCGCATGCCGTCGCCGCAGCGATGTGCGATCGACGCGAGTTGAATGACCGCCGCTGTGTGCCGACCGTCAGCTGATGCGCGGTAAATCATTGTGTCTAAGCTTGTAGGATTTCAAAATATTTTTGGACAAAAATATAACACTATATAAAAATGGTTGGATTCGATTTTTTTACTGATTTTAAACAAACTACTTTCAGGTTTTGCGTAAAGTAAAACTAACGTTGTAGATTAAAAATAATAAAAAAGGTTAAATTTTTTTTTTCGAAAAAATATCTATGGGACCATTTTGCAAACATCCTCAGCTGTCGAATAAAAAAAGAATCACGCAAATCGGTTCAGTAATCTCGGAGAAATTGGTAAAACAAGTTTTACATGGAAAAAATACCTCTGAGCGGGTTGGATGACGTTACACGCTGGAGCGCCGCGTGATACGAAATTAGCAACTTTAAAGTTCAATGACTTTTTCAGTTTTTGAGATAATTAAAATTTTTATAATAAATTATTTAAAAAAAATATTGGAAACTTGTCCATTGTTAACGAAATGAGAATTCGAAGTGACACTAATGCGTATATTGGAGAAATTAAATGCATTAGAGCGCACTGCGAAATATATTCGCGCGAATTTTTTCGCACAATTCTGTGACATATGGAAATGTATGAAGCTGTCCGCACTTGCGAATTAAAATTTGCGAAAAAAATATATTACAATGCGGAAAATAAACCGCGCGAATAATATTCGCGCGAATATATTTCGCAGTGCGCCCTCGCTCTAAGGCCTAGGCCGCACTGCGAAATTTATTCGCGCGAAGTTTTTCGCAAAATTCTGTGACATATGGGAATGTATGAAGCTGCACGCACATGCGATTTAAAATTCGCGAGAAAAATATATAAAAAATGCGGAATATAAAACGCGCGAATAAAATTCGCGCGAATAATTTTCGCAGTGCGGCTCCGCTCTAAGTGACCTACATGTGTACGTCTAGGTGTAAATTATTTTGAACTTGTTTTGAACGAAGTAAATTTTTTATGCAATTCTCCTTTCCTTGAAGTGCGATACGTAGCAAATATGGGCGAAGTGTAAACTAAAATAGATAAAAGGAAACAACAAAAAATAAAACAAAATGAGTAAAAAAGAACATTTATTTTAAAAATAAACGTAAGTACGACAATTTATGAATTTTGCGCTATAAATAGTTATTCTTAGTGTTCCATTGGTACTGATTATATTGTACACCATCTCTATAGTCTGATTTTTATTACGTGGAATTCTGACGTTTCAATATCTTTTGAGAAATATCTTCTGATGCTTCGGCTTTTATGTTGACAGGAATTTAAAGTAGTTTGGGGTAAAATTGAACTTGTGGTGGTGGTAACCCTGTTTTTCATACATTAATGGAATTTGCACTCCAAACAAAACTTGAAACAAAGAAATTTGGCCTTGAACAGGTCTGGAGTTGCTTTGTCTCGTTCTCACCTACTTAAATAAAGTGTGTGAGGCATAGAAAACTAGAGAGAAAAAATAGCCCAGGTGAATGACCTTATCTTCACTACAATATTTTAGGCGCAGTCTCCAGTGTTTACATATAATATATACTTATAACCTTCTTGATCCTATGTGTTATATAAAATGACAACTGTCAGAATTCCACAGAATTAGCACTATCGCCTAGTATTTAGTTGAAACATTGAATCTTGAGCATCTAAACTAGTGTGACCATTGGAGTGTACATCGGCTTATATAGTTGCGCGTCCCTGAGTTCGATTCCCGAGTCGAGCAAATAATTGTTAGGTATTAGGTTTTTTTGTCAAAGAATTATCAGTGCCAGCCTCTACCCAGTTGGTAGTTGGCGGTGCTTCACCCCCGTGGCTCGGAGAGCACGTTAAGCCATCGATCCCGGTTATCATCACTATCATGAGACAATAGTCGTTAAAGCCCGCCAACCCGAATTTGAGTAGCATGGCGGGTCTAAGCTCTAAATCCCTCTCCTATGAGAAAGGACTCAGAGGGGGCCTATGCCAAGCAGTGGGATGTTAACTGCTCGGCATAGGAACCAAATGAATTGTTCTCTGGATTCTATTCAGCCCAGAGGAGTGGTCTTCCGCGAATTACGTAAACACGCTACTTTTAAAGTAAAAAAAAAAAAAACTTTTAAGGAAGTAAAAAATCTGCGTCGATAATTTAAAAAAAAAACTATTGCTAAACACGGAATGTTTCTTTGTCAGTTTATCTCATTTAATAGTCTGAATAGTAAAATAAAAAAACCAGCTCCAAGGACGCCACTTTCTAATAGCAACACTAAGCATAAGTCATGCCCATGTGACGTTTAAAAAACTGGAGAATGATAAGCAAATTTGGCCTTGAACAGGTCTGGATATTTTTTGTCTCGTTCTCACCTACTTGAATAGTGTGTAAGGTATACAAAAACCTAGAGACAAAAATACCCAGGTGAATGACCTTGTCTTCAGTACAATGTATTAGACGCAGTCTCCAGTGTCTGCATAGAGTATAATATAGTCATCAAAAATCTTTCATGGTTAGGTTAGGTTTAGAAAGAACCAAGAAAGTTTTTTGATGACGTTTGAATGTTTGGTTTTCGGTTTTCCGCAACATGGCGAGGTTTTTTTTATTAACACTTAAAAAAACTCATGATTCAATACTTCAACTTCTTATACTGTCTTCAATAACTAATCAGTAGTGTAACAAAATGTTTTTAGGGCTGGCAAATAGCCCTATTATCCCTTTTAAGCATGATTACGTAAGCATGAGCTTGTAAGCATGATTCGTTTTGACGGATTGATTTAGGCCTCTTGTTAACACGCCGTGAAAAAAATAATTCACGGCGTGTTAACAAGAGGCCTCAGGCTTTTTGTGAAAGATCAAAGGCTTATGGTATGGTTATTACATATAATTAGGTAGGTACTGCCTAATTATATGCTGTGCCAAATAAATTTTGGCGCCCCAAATTATTTATTTAAGTTATGCATAGATTACGATTTAAATAATGTAGCGAATGAGGGTCCTAGTCCTAATTGTATAATACTGCACCACATTTTGCTATAATTTACTGAAAAGTTTAATTACAGATACGCAACATTCAACATTCAACATTACGCAACCAGCGCGGACATTGTACATGAGAAAATAAAACTTAAATAAATATGTTTAACTTAAAATAACGATGAAAAATAAAATTATCTATATTATTATGCCCCATGAAAATTTGTGCACCTTTTTTTGTGCAGTTCATTAAAATTCATACAAAAAAAAATATAATTCCCAAAGTTAAGGCGAATTGTCATAGTTACCTACTATTTTAGACTAATTTTTATTCCAAACAGAAAATACGTTTTATTTGGGGCTTAAAATGCTTAAAACTAAGCCCAGAATTCTAGTGCACATGACAATTAAATGGATTGGACCATTAAAAACAAAACGTGTATTCCATATTGACTGGCACAAACAATCTTTGAATTTATCGAATGGGTATTTAAATATGTGGGAACTAAAATTTTAATACACTTTGGTACGATTTCCGTTGTACATAACCTCTAAGTTTTCATGTACAAATATATTGTAATCCTTTTCACAATGTTCCTTGCGAAAAGCATAGAGCTGTCAATTCAGAGATTGTGCATAACAGAAATAGATATTATATTGTATTCAAAAGTCATTAGAGTTTATAGAAACAGAGACAGAAAACTTCGGAGTGTTTTAAGTAGGAAAACATACAATATTTTTTATATTAACATCAAATTGGATATGACAACATCGAAAAATATAGTTCTCTACAGATACCTATCTACGATACATTTCATTTTTAAGAATTATTACATTCAGATCTTAAAATTTTTGTTACTACATTAAACTACTTTCAACTATGTATGTAGATTGTAGGTACCTACTACCTAAGCTTGTAATTAAGGTTTGTTTATCGAACTCAACGTAGTGCTAGCTTATAGTTACACGACAAGGCTGCTAAACTTCAAAGGCGCTCGGATTTAGAATTAAAAAAATAATAATTGGGATTTATAATTTTAAGATAAAGGCCCTCCTCCATTGTTGTGACATTAAAATCGTAAGTATGAAACGCAAAATTGATTATAGTCTGATTTTTAATTCCGTGGAATTCTGACGTTTCTTAATTTTACCCGAGATAAAACAGTTCCCACAAAAAAGATAGTAAATTCGAAACTTATTATAAATAAAATTAATTGCTGCATGTAGATGTGCGGCAATTAATTTTATTTATCAACTGGAAGTGTCTGTCAGGCATTATGACAAATGCCTGAAAGACACTTCCTGTTGATCAAGTCATTCGACTTCCATTTTTGTATGTTCAATGTGCTTCTTTTGTTTTCTATTGCTGTTAGTTTGTAACACTCAGTGATTTATATTTTAGGGCGAAACGACTAATATTATTACGCGGCTTAGGGCTTTTTATGTTGACAGGGATTTAAAGTAGTTTGGGGTAAAATCGAACTTCCGGTGGTAACCCTGTTTTTCATAAAAATAACTCATTCAATGACAATGACAACTGTCAGAATTCACCGAATTAAAAATCAGACTATAGATGAACTATAGTCACGAAATGTATTTTGCGCGTACCAACTTACGAATTAAATGCAATAGAGGTAAGATAATAATCTGGGTCGAATTGATGGAACCCAATCGAGAGTTTTTATGAAGTAATTTTAATATTACTAATAATTTTTGCGTATGAATACGGATTTTCTGTGACCTGGATCACGATGGCGAGCGGGTATGTGCCACCGCGCTATTATTTTATGATTCACTTCCAAAACTAGTTAAAAATTAAGCGTCGTAGAAAGTAAGACGTAAGAAATTTTGAACAGATTTGTCGTTATTAAAAAATCGCATAAAACAGTCCTCGTCAATCTTTTTGAATGCTCTGAACACAGCCGCGGTTTTGTTGCATAGAACGCAAATTTCAGAGGTAGGTACACCATTCGCAAGAGATTTGCAAGCTTGTACTCGTTTACTGCGATTCATACAGAGCATTGCAAAAAATTGGCCAGGTCTATATTATTTCATCGAAGAGAGAAAGAGATATATAAAGGTATGTCATGAAATTCTAAAGGAGATGTTTCATCACTGTATGAGGCCTTGGCTAGGACTTGGTACAGTATACTTGGATATAGTCCAGAAAACATTGAACAGTTATTAACTATATATTTTCTATAAAATGGTTTTGTTTGGTTGTACAAAACAAGTATTTCTGCTTAGGATTGCAACACGTAATAAAAATTCATCATGGCGGTAAAATGTCTTTCATTTCGATTTGACATTTGACTTTGAAAGAAATGTTATAAGATCGTATCAACACCGTCCAAATCGCTAAGCAAAATCGAAGTCCGTGTAGCACAACGCCGGGTCAACAGATGGTATGAGTAACAGTCCAAAAACGAAAGCAGGTAAACAGATGAGCAAAACGGTCCAAAATCCAGAAAACGAAATCGAAGTTGTTGAAAAGAACTCAAAAATTAAACAGCGAAGTACACAAGAACGAAAGCCTAAAGAAATCGATTGCAATTGACCACCAGTCCACCGTTGACTGACAGAATATCAATCATAATGAAAATTGTTATTTGAAGTGACAAGCTGTCAGTTTACGTCAAACCCTACGACGCCAGCGACGCCATATTGAAAATCATCAATAAATAATGAATAAAAAATATTTTTGTACAACTAAAGTATAAGTTTTAACGCAATAATTTTATTTTCCCCGAGAACAACAGATTTTTCTTAATTTGTAAGGTACTGTACAAGACTTAGCCAGGTTTGAAACATCTCCTTTATTTGTTTTAAATTATAAATTAAGTAAATCACATATTTATATATTATGCTCCTAGTGGAATTATAATCATTTAATCCACAAATTATGCGTTTTCTTTATTGCATTGTCAATTGCGTATAATCACGACCAACGTGCTCTCCGGGACACGCCAAAATCGCAACTCAAGAAGTTTTTTAGCCCCACCCGGAATCTCATGATCCGGCCAAATAAGCTAGCCACTTGACCAACAAGGCTGTAAGAATAGCTCTCCTTTCACCCCAGTCGTCTAATAGAAAACTACTAGTATCCTCTGATTTTTAATTCCGTGAAATTCTGACGTTTCTTAGGGACCTTTCAGATAGACCGGCGCGGAGAGCAGAGCAAATTTTAATCGCATTTGAAATAGAATCTTAAGACATTGAAATAAGCTTTATTTTTACATTTTATCTCTTTTATGATAAGAGGATGCTCGAGGATGCTCCCAATACGCTCTGTGTGAAATATTAAGAGCAGCCGCTCGGCTGCTCGTCGAGCCGGTCGGCTGCTCTATGCTCGTGCTCTTTCGCGCTCGAGCATCCGACCGGCTCCGTTCGCGTGCTCTTTCATGCTCGCACAGCCGACCGTAGGCCGAATTGCTCTGCCGTCCGGCCCAAGAGCGTACGCTCGGCTCCGAACGCATCCGCGTGTCCGTTCACACAGACCGGCGCGGAGAGCAGAGCAAACTTAAACGGCCGGTCTGTGTGAAAAAATAAATGCTCTCCGATGCTCTCCGCGCCGGTCTATCTGAACGGTCCCTTAATGTTACCAGAGATAAAACATTTCCAACAAAAAAGATAACAAATTCAAAACTTACATTATAAAAAATTATAAAAAATCAATGCCTGACAGATACTTCAGATGGGTACTTTAGTTTGGGGTGAAATCGAACTTCAGGTGGTAACCCTGTTTTTCATACAAATAATTCATTCTATTTTTAAATGACAACTGCAGTCAGAATTTCACCGAATTAAAAATCAGACTATATCTTTAGTTAAAGAGAACTATCTTATTTAATTGGTACAAAGTAAAAATAGTAAAAAGTGGGTAGAGTAAATTTTTCATTATACAAAAATATACTTTTTTCTAGCTTAATGTCAGTATATATAGGGGATAGTTACTAAAGCTGCCTCGTTGTTGCGTGGTTAGCATGCGAGACAGATCATAGCTCTAAATCCCTCCTAGAACCACGGAGTTACGAATATTGACCAATGCAACCTACTTGGATTGTTTTTCAGTGAGCAAGTTTAACCTTAATGGTAACTTAACTTTAATAGCTTCAAGTGTAAGTTGAACTTAGGAAGATATGATAAACTAGCGGTCCGCCCCGGCTTCGCCCGTGGTACATAATATATATAGCCTATAGCACTCAAGGATTACGTACATATCCAACGGTGAAAGAATTTTTGAAATCGGTCCAGTAGTTCCTGAGATTAGCGCGTTCAAACAAACAAACTCTTCAGCTTTATAATATTAGTATAGATTAGTATAGATGATAAATAAATAAAAATTGTTTGCCTGTAAAGTCGGTTAACGGACGATAATAATTTTACGTGATAACGTCATAAGAAAACAAAGATAGATGCGTCACAAGCCGAACGCTTAGGCCGATCGTAACTTCTCTATCGCTTATTCCGCGCTCTCACGCGGAACGTGACAATGAGTCATGCTTTTTCGACCGTGTAGCCGGCGTTCATCAATTTATACGACGTTATCACGTCAAAAATCCCGACCATCACCGGTGTAACAAATGTTTTCGTGCAAAAAAATCTGATTAAAGTAGGCACCTACTCGATTTATTCCTACAATTTTTTTAACATTTTCAATTTTGCTAGCGCTATTTGTATAATATCAAGCGCATTTTCTAATTAACACTAGGTTTCAAAAGAAGCTCGATAGTTTTTTAAAAGATAAATATTACGATACCTATCCCATATCTATCCAACCATATAAAAATATATTTTAGTGTTGATCGTACATTACAGCACGCGCCGAGCGAACAATGTTATTTTCAGTAGGTACTGAAAGTTTTGCGCTTTGTCCTAATAAAAGCTGATAACTTTTATTACTTATTTAAATTTTTGTTTTTTTTTCAATAACATAAAATCAATTTTACCAATTCAGGACTGTGATTATGATCAACGTCAGATCACTCTGATTCCATATAGATTATGTCGAATGTAGCCCATAACGAAATCTAACCCTATAGGTAATGTTCCTGGGCGCGAAGCCAGTACTGCCCTCTGGCAAGTCGGAGCGAGTCGGAGGCGAGGCGGTTCTTGTTTAGTTTTGTTTTCAACCGTTTGTCAAAGTAAATAGAGTCGACTTTAAGTTGCTGCATAAATTTCATAAGGTATAAAATAACTTTATTTTTCAAATTTTCAGTGCAGTTCATGCGCGTAGCTGACGTATAACCCACCCTCGGCAGTGCAGCTGACGATTGTTATTGTATCAAAAATGATTGAAACAATGATTTAAGAACATTTTTGTCCGGGATAAAATCACTCGGAGCAGATTGATTTCCAATCAGTTTCACATGCTGTCACTCTTAGCTTCACCACTATCGGAGCAGCTAACGTTCAGAGCTGTTATGAGTTAGGGGAAAACTATTATTGTTATTCCTGTCGGTATAAAATTCAACTTTTTCAACTGTACCTGTACCTCCCGTAGTATTATTTGCAGTCACTGAAAAGTGAGTATCTTTTGGCGCGTGATTTAATGTGCGATCAACTTAATCCCAACAACTCCATTAATTCCTTCGTAAAAATAATATTCTCCATTCAGGGAAAAATAGATGTAAATATCACTTATTTTCTATTACAATGACAGTAAATATGCAACTAACGTTGATTTTCTTAATTATAAATATTACTAAGAACATTAATGTAGTAAATTCAAGAGGATTTTAATCATTAACATGCAATTTCTCAATTTTATTATGTGTGAAATGATGAGAGCAATGGCAGAAACATTAAGCGCCAAAACGTCGTAACATAATTCTTTGTTCTTCCCATGTGCTCTTCAATTGAAAACGACAATGAAATCCTAAAGTGAAACGGGGTAAGCAAAGAAGTTTTCTACTTTCACTTACGATTTCTATTTCGCATATTTTTCGCTTTGGGCGCTGGTTGTAGGTATCCGGGCGAATTAGAGCCTTAAAACAAGGCTTTAAGACTTCTGCGGAGGTTGCTTCTTCTTCCACAAATCCAGTTTCCTGCGAAATCGTCGTCGGATGCGAAAGATCGTATAATCAACTTTAAACATGTTTTCTGAACGCTACAATCAACTTCTAATCATAATACTGATTTTAAAACAATAACACGAATAATATATACCTCGCTACATTATAGCCAAAAGAGCGTTTTAAATAAGTTCCTACCAAGAAGTTCTTACAACTATGACTAAATAACTTTTCCACTACTAAAAGTTACTTTACGAGACTCAGTTTTACCATATATATATAGATAAGATTAGAGTAGATTTCATTTTAATAAAAATATAATAGATTTCTTAGATCATCTTAGGGCAAGGATCAGAGAGTTAATAAATAATGTGATAGTAATTGAAATTGAAAAAAAAATTGAAACAGGCCCTTATTGTCTTATGACAATAAGAACCTGTTTCACCACCATGTGAGAAGTGTCGGATAGCTTATTCACAACTTTTGTCTTTGTCAAAGTCAAAGTAAGAAAGTGACAAAAGTTACGTTTACGCTATCCGACACTTATCAGTAGGTGGTGAAACAGTTCCTAAATGGGATAATTTTAAAATAATTTTTAAAAAGTTTTCAAAAAATCTATCCTTTTCAAGTTTTGTAGGATTGTAAAATTACTGACCGTCGCCCAAAGTCGAACGAAATTTTGCGCGGGTCGAATGAATAATTCATGACAATTGAATTCATGACAATAAAAATTCACGAGTCATTCATGACAATCTTAAATTATTGTGACATAGGTATTCGATTCACACAACATTTTTACAAATTTTTTAACCGCTAAGTCAATGTTAATAAGATAATTTTATGAGATGTTAGTAAAATTATTATTATTATATATACTTAATTACCTAAACTAAACAAAACTTAACAAACAAAAAAAAAAATTAAAAACCATCGCATGTATAGAAATAATTTGTACTAGATCAATTAAATTGGCTGGGACTTGTCATTTCGTTTAGAACGCAATAAAAATATTATGCTTGATATGACTATCAATTTCAACAAAACAAACAAACAGAATATAATGTATAATTATGATGAAATATAAAGCAAAAGTTCATATTAACAAAATAATCCATTAAATTATAAAATATGTATAATTAAAATAAATTATAAAGTGTGTACCTAATTTTTCTTTCAAATATTTGTCATATTCATATAAAAAGTTAAAACATTTTTTTATAAAATACGATTTAATAAAATATATAAAAGGTATATATATAAAAGTTGCATATATATAAAAGTTTTACATTATATACAGAATTGAAGAGACCCGCTCTTCAACCGTAGAGATGGCAACAAAGTTGTGGCATTGGGCGACAAATAGATACATTACAAATGATATAGAACAAAATAAAAAGACATGAAAAATGCGCCATTAAAAACTGTAACAGTTCCAATATATACGGTTATCCTAATAAGTGAGCCAAAAGTTGCCAGTTATGCCAGTTTTGTATTAAAAAAAAACTAGCATAACTTTCATGAACAGTTGTATTCGCCAGAATTCCGTCGATCTTAAGCCCAAATTAGATGCCCCGTTCATCGTTCATTTTTGTGATGAACGATGCACGATACTATATTTGCTATGGTACAGTGCCTGTGAACGATGAACGGTAGACGGTAGATTTTCGATGACTCATCGATGAAGCCTCGAAAATGGAAGCAAAAATCTCGAAAAATGAACCGTCTAATTTGAGCTTAATGAGTGAGTCAAAAGTTGGCAGTTATGCCAGTTTTATAAAAAAACTAGCATAACTTTCATGAACAGATGTCTTCGCCGGGATTCCGTCTATCTTATAAGTCTATATTTCTATGTAGGTTAAACATTCATGTCTTCGTGAAATTTTGACGTATATATAGGTGGTAGGTAAGTAAATAGTAACTATGTATGTTACTACTAAGATTGGTGGTAATTCCGTGAAGTATTTTTTTTAATCTTAAAAGCGTAATTGTTGTTTGCGAGACAGGCTTACAGTTCGGTATCGCTGGGTTTCTTCGATTCAGTGGATATATATTCCTGAAAAAAAAAAAACAAGGAATGGAATATTTTTTATTCTATATATAAAAATCAATGCCACATTTCGTTGTAATTTTATAACTCAAGAACGGGCTCACTTATCCAAATCAAATGTTTATTGTTCGGACTATTTAGTACATGGTTTATGTGAAGTTTGCACAAAATCGGTCGAGCGGTTGTTCATTTATCACATTTTTTGTAACAAATATATATTGGTCTGTGGGTGTGGCATACACGGTAGGTGGCGCTGATGTCGGTATGTCACCGGGCAGGACGACGTCTGCCAGGTCCACTAGTATATCATCATCATATTATAAACAAGTATAAATTAAAAATTTAAAAAACCCCCGACATTCGCCATTTTGTGGTGGCGGCCATCTTGGATTTGCATAGTGCTACTCTACTAGTCAAGCCCTAGCCCTTTCATTTGATACCCATATTGAGGGAGTTGTGAAAAAATATGTAATCCGCCATTTTGTAGCGGCGGCCATCTTGGATCGATTTTCATCAAACATAACTAACAACACTCTCGACTAATTCACTTTTCAAACAAAAAAAATCGCATTCGAATCGGTTCACCCGTTTGAGCGCCACGGGGGAACAGACAGACACACACACACACACACAGACACGTCAAACTTATAACACCCCGTCGTTTTGCGTCGGGGGTTAATAAATCATTAGAATCATGCAGCGCAAGATTTGTGAAGCGACACTTCAAAATCAATTGTAAAACCAACTTAAGTATTTGAAAGCAACTAATTAACTAGCCCCAGCGGCCCTGAGATATACCTTAAGACCAGGCTCTTGTTTGAGAAACGATCTCTAGATCTGGAAAAGTACCTACTGATAATCAAAACTTGAACCAAATCCGTTCAGCACTTTATAGAGTTTCGAGCAGACTTCATTCTATTTCTTTTCCAAACACAATCAAATAGAAATGAAAGGTTTTTTGGTCAAATTTTATCATTAGTTAAAATATTGAAGTAATGTCGAGTAATGATGAGTAACTTGCATAAATACCAGATTAGGGAAAACTTAAAGAATTCAAATCCAGATTGGTAAAATATTTTTTGACAGACAAAAAGACCCCTCCTAAAGTCGGTTCAAAAAGCATTAAAAAGCACTTACCCGTTGTCCTGGGTGAATAACAAACGCGAGAACGTGATATAATACAGCGCGGCGCGAAAATATTCAGCAATAGCTGAGCCTTCACGTGGCCTACGTTGTCGCGTAGATAAGTTTGTCATTTTCTATGGAATCGTTACAAGTTAGCCCTTGGCTGCAATCTCACCTGATGGTAAGTGATGATGCAGTCTAAGGTGGAAGCGGGCTGACTTGGAAGAGGTATGCATACCCCTCATCGGTTTCTACACGGCATCGTACCCGGAACGCTAAATCGCTTGGCGGCACGGCTTTGCCGGCAGGGTGGTATAGTTCGTTCGGTAACTTAGTGTCGGTACAGGCGCAGGTGCTCTTAGTATTCTGCTTTTATTTTCATTACTTTTTTCTGTTTGTAATTTTTTTTCTATTCTAACAGAATCTCCGAATAGTCTGCCAATCCGCACTTGGCCAGCGTGGTAGACTATGGTTAAAATCCTTCTCATTTTGAGAGAAGACCCGTGTTCATGAGAATATTATATTTTATGTTTATGGTTATATTATAATAAAATACGAATATAAAAAAAATATAAAAAGGAAAGAGAATTTTAATGAAAAAATATGAGTAGGTATAAAACGCCAAAAGCCCTTGTGCCTGTACATCCCGCGCGGCATGCTTTGAAGTCACGGCGGTGTCTTTGGCAAAACACCGCGCGGCGGAGGCGGCTAGACACAAAAGACGACCGTAAGAAAACGAACAGACTATAACCAGCCACGGCTGAAGCCTCCCACCAGAGACAATTTAGAAATTATAAAATACCAAATTGCCCCTGTTGGGAATTGAAATCTGGATCTCCCACTTCCCATCTCCCACAAGACCACAGCGCTCACCCCTGCGCCAGAGAGGTCGTGAAAAGTCGTATGGCATCGCATCGCGTTTGTCGTTCACTTAGGTTATTGAGAGCAAACGTAAACTAAATAAAAGAGAAAATAAAAAAAACACATCGATAAACACCTGTAATCACCTCAACGGGGAGGGAGCTGCGGCGAGGCAGTTGCTGGAACGAGCGCTCTTGGCCATTGTACGTGCTCTTGGCGAGCCACTGTTGGCAGGTGCCCAACGGGCCCTGTTTCTTGCGGCCCCCGTTTAGGCTGTGGCGGAGGGCCCCCAGGGTGGCGAGGCCCCTGAATTCAGAGGGCGCCACGGGGGCCGGCGCGGACCCGCGGCGGCCCGACCAGCTCTCTTTTCCGGAGAGAGTGCGGCGCAGGAGTTGCGGCAGGGTTTCGGTCACTTCTCGCACCGTTTTCTCTTTTGGAGCTGTTGAAAATGTTGCGGTCATCACATGAGGCGAAACGAGAAGTCAAATTAAGAACGATAAGCGACAAGCTATAAAATTAGAACGACTTTAGTATACCGAAATAAAGAATTGTCCACATCTAGAAAACTACTGAACTGATTTTGACCAAAATTGTATTGTTCCCTGAGTTGAACTAAGTGTAAACTAATAAAAAAATTAATGCTAAAAAAAGAAAGCTAATGAAAAAGAATTGTCACAATCCGATTAATTGTTTTGGAGAAATGCGTGGACAAGTTAAATGAAAATTGAAAAAAAAAGTAGGTACCCGCTCTCAAGTCAAGGACATCATAGAATAAGTAGAAATTTAAAAAAAATATGAGGTGCTTATAACAAACAGTCTTTTTTGAAGAGAGAAAAACTACCAATTACGAATTAATAATGAATGCCAAAGTGCCAGTTTTACATGAGTTTTATATCCTCCCATCGAAATTTCTAAACTACCTACTATATTGTAAAAAGTGAAAAATTCTAGAATATAAGAACATAGTATAAAATTATAACCAAAGCTATCACGACTATCATACGACGATTTATAATCGAGAAAGATAATGCGCAGTTGATGAAGTGAATAAATACAAAATAATTATAGTAAAGGAAGTTATCTACAGAATTAGTAAAATAAACTTACTGTAAATGTCAGCGTCAGTCGGCATAGATTTCCTACGACCGAGCAGTTGGTCGGAGGTGCTGAGCGGCACGGCAGTTAAATTGTCCCGGAGTTGGGTGCCGACCGGCAAAGATTCACGCCGCATGCCCAATGCGGGCCTCCCATTACCAACATTCACACTCTCCTTGCGTGCGAAACAAGTCTCATTAGCTACATCTACGTTATCACTCTCAGAAGCGTCATCTTTTTCAGTCTTATATGTCTCATGTTTCCATAACGGATGGCCTTCCATCCCCTTGTCCATTGTCATCGCAAAGTCAGTTCCGCACAGGGACGGGTAGATGGCGTCCTCAAAGCTCATGTAGAGCGGTCGGCTCGCAAGTGATTGGCTTGGCGCGATTGTTTCCAGCGTCGGGAACGTCTGCTGTCGAGTTAGTTTCCATGCGCCACGTTTGCTTACAGTTTTCGGACGTGCGGCTTGCGGCGGAGTGGTTATGGACGTTACAGAAGCATCCGGTAGTAGCTTCCCCGTGCTGAGAAGTTTTTCCGCTTCTTCGCTAGGTGCATTCGCATCACTGTTTGCCGTGGTGACACCTTCCTTGTGTAGGGACACCGAAGAATCTCGACTTTTATCCTTGGCCTTGAATCGAGAATCCTGGAACACATTGAGTGGAACGGAAAAGCGACGCAACTGTCCCTTCAGACTACTAGTCTTGGTCGGATTAAATGAACTCCTCCGGAGCGGCAGCAGGTGTTCTGTGCTGCCCGATATGTTTATGCCGGAGCACGTCTCCGTATCTTCATCAACTTGGTCGGCATCGGACATCTCTGTTTCAGTTTTTTCAGCTTTCTCTTTAGCGAGCAACTTTTTCCACTGAGATTCATTGTGCAACAGGTTTTTCAGCATTTTCGTGGAAAGGTCGTTCTGAAGGAAGCGATGCCATTCAGTGATTAGAGGATTTACTATAAATCCGAAGAAACCTGTGAATACCAATACGACTATGTTATTTTGAGCTCGTGAGAAATATATTGGAAACAATAATTAATTGACAGAAAAGCGAAGGACTGTATAAGGGCGGTTACGTATTGCATACGATCAGAATCCGTGGAAATATGGATATAAAAACTCGCGACTGAATTTGGATGTAGCTTTTCGCACTGCATCCTATTCGAATTCCTGAAAAATGCTTCGAGCTGCGCGGATACGTTCGATTTGAACTCGAGGTATAGCGAAAGCGTTCATACAAACAATACCTACTACGACTAGATATGTGCGTCAGTCCAATATTTCTTACGAATTGGAGACCCACGGATGATGAAGAGAAATCGGTGTGCTTAGTCTAAAGCGGAGCACTCGAAAACGAACTCGAAAACTATTGATCGATTTCAGAGTAAAATAGACCTAAAATGTCTTGTATTAAGGTTTGAGTTCGCCAATACATTCCAATGCTGAATGTATTGGCGAACTCAAACCTTAATACAAGCCATTTTAGGTCTATTTTACTCTGAAATCGATCAATAGTTTTCGAGTTCGTTTTCGAGTGCTCCGCTTTAGACTAAGCACACTGATCTGGTGCGTAAACTACCATGCAAATACAATTCTATGAACCTCTATGACTCGGTACTTCGGAAAGTATTTTCACGGATTCGGATCGGATGCAGTGCGTTACCGCTCTTACGGCCAGTGAATATTTAAATATTTGTGCAATTATTATTGACAGGAAACTATATATCATGAACTAAATTGGAGATGCGATAAAATCTTCCAGTAACCGCCCTAGCCGGTGCAGGTGTTTGCCATAATCATCTTTCAATCTCACTAATTGCATTTTATAATAATTTTGAATAACTGCGTCATAGGTTTTAGCGCTTCCGAATGTACTCAGCGTAATTGTCCATAATAGATGAGCGCACATGTGTGACAAAAACACGGGCATTGAATGTATTTTGTGTTGCCCACTACTAGGTTGCGAAAAGTTGGAAAATAATTTGTTGGTAATTCTGTACTTTTTTATAATGGGTTGCCAGAGGACATTTTGGATATGCCTCTCAATAAGTTCTAGGTTTTTATAAAACGCAAATGAATTGCAAAATATTATAACAGCTTAAAAAAAATTTTTAATGACAAAAATCCATGGACATAGTTTGCTCTATAAAAGCCAACAGTTCAAATCACTTATGGCCAAACCATATTGTAAGATTGTGATAACAAAAAAAAAAAAACTCCGGCCGAGTTTGTTGTGGGCTCTTCTCCGACCAGGGCGCGTTTGGAACTCTCGCAATTTAGTTTTAAGTTTTCGTAAGTAATTATCACCATTCATCATGATCAACCCATTACCGGCTCACTACAGAGCACGGGTCTCCTCTCAGAGTGAGAAGGGTTTTGGCCATAGTCTACCACGCTGGCCAAGCGGATTGGCAGACTTCACACACCTTTGAGAACGTTATGGAGAACTCTCAGGCATGCAGGTTTCCTCACGATGTTTTCCTTCACCGTAAAAGCAAGTGATATTTAAATACTTAAAACGCACATAACTCCGAAAAGTTAGAGGTGCGTGCCCAGGATCGAACCCACGACCTCCGATTAGAAGTCGGTCGTCCTAACCACTAGGCTATCACAGCTTTTTTTTTATTATCACCATTACCTGTTCTTAAATTGACGTTCAAAAAGTGTTCAGTGTAGGTACCAATTTTGGATAAAGTTTATTTGAATTTGAAAAGCTGGTTGCAAGTACTCACTTGTCTGAATCGCGGGTATGGAGGTGTTGTCCCGGTCGCAGAGCATCGTGACCGGTAAGTTTCTCCTCCGCTCGCACTCCCCTTGGCGGAAGAACTCCTCGCAAACGTAACGACTCCACAGCTTGCTGATCTTCCACGGTCTACACGGGTTAGAGATGTCCGCGCACTTGAGAGCCATCTGCAGCACCAGGTGTCGGTGGTCTCGTTCCCTCATATCAAGCACGTTGGTGTCGATGTATGTCTGCAACAAAGCATATTATTCAGTAAGGGAATAAAGCATATTACCCGTTTCAAAGGACAGCGGACAAATTAATATTTATTTGTAACTAGTGGACCCGGCAGACTTCGTCCTGCCCGGTGACACACCGACATCAGCGCCACCTACCGAGACCCGGTAGGTTACATATACCTACCCGGTAATTTCAAACCACCCAGAAACCCATTTTATTTAAGTGGCAGACTTCGTCCTGCCCGGTGACACACCGACATCAGCGCCACCTACCGAGACCCGGTAGGTTACATATACCTACCCGGTAATCTCAAACCACCCAGAAACCCATTTTATTTAAATGGGTTCACACAAAATTTCATCCAAATCGGTCCAGCCGTTTAAGAGGAGTTGACAAACACATAGATATATTACGTACTGTATGAGAGGTACGGATGAGAGTTTATTTATTTATTTATTATTCATGTACCAAATTATTTTAGTTACAAAAACAGAAATAAACGATGTGCACATAGGTAAAGCTTATCTCTAGAAGAGATTTCTTCCGTAAATGTAATTTCTTATGTTTACTCTATTGACGAGATGACAATTAAATGTTTGACAGTTACGAATTATATGAGCATTTTGTATGGGAAAATGTTTTTTCTTTTATTTTATTTTTTCGTCAATTTTCCATTTGTTTTTAAAAGTTATTCTGCTATTCGAAACGGAGACAAATACAACAAATCAAAAACCATGAAAATCGCTCCAGCCGTTCTCGAGTTATAAGTGTTCGAACAAACACGACTTTGTTTTATATATATATTGTAGGTACTCCAAGTTTGTAGCATGTAGAAGAGAATCCGCATGACACGAATTATATTATTCTGTTTTGCCCAAAGGCTTACAGGCTAAGCCTCGATACAAAGAGGCAATAGCGCCAGTGTCTTGGGCACCATGTTCATAAACGATCATTTGAACGGTGTATATTTTTTGTAAATATTATTTTAATTATGTCATGTGTAAATATGTTATATTAAATACTGTGTTTATGTAAAAAAAATTCAAAAAAATTCAAAATCATTTATTTCATGTAAGCCAACGTGTGGCTCTTATGACATGTCAAGTATCTACCAGAAACCCATTTTATTTAAATGGGTTCACACAAACACATGTAAGTAAATAAATGTCAATTTTTTATATGGAAAATGGATATTTCACAGAAACTCGGAGCATCTCTTAGCTCGTTGGTTAAAAATTGATATACCACTGAGTGAAGACCAAAAACTTGGTTTTTTGAACTTTTCACATAAATTTTGAGGTTATGTGAAAAAAGTGTAAATACAAAAGTTGTAGATCTTTTTATTACCTACAACTTTGCCATTTGATTTTTTTCCATAGGACTTGTAGTTTTGCCGGAAATCGAGATACACCGTTTTTTACCCTTAAAACTCCCCCCCTTTTTTTCCCCCAGATCAGATAGCCCGTAAATTATTTTTCCTTTTATTTTTATAATATTCTCCTCCTTTTCCAATGGGTTTCATCCTACTGTGATTTTTTTTGGTTTCAATAATTATTATCGACACTAAGCTAAGGTGAGGAAGCGTCTTGCACGCTCTCATCTTCGGCTCTATATGAAGGGCTTATAGATGGTAGAGGGTACTCAGCAGGATGCAAGATGTCTCCCTTATGTTAATCTGACGCGCTCGATTAAATCCCAAAATCCTCTCTTAGGCTCCCCTACTATAATATGCGGGGCTAAGCACAGATTAGTTAACTAGTTGACCGTGTTTGCTCTGTGTGCATAACCTAGTTTCTCAATTTGAGATTACTCCCGGGTGAGTAATGATTGATAAACATCAAGAGCACACTTTTTAGATTACGCACTCCCTTATCTGATACGCAGAGATTTTATATATTTCTTAGTGAGAGACAAAAATATTGACTTTATTTACTATGTTTTGATATTAATTAGGTTGTTAGATGACTTTATATTATTTACTTTTCTATTTGGATGTTATGTTATATGTTGCTGTAGGTAAATAGTGTAATGTGCAACTATATAGACATAATTATTATACATTGTATTGACAAAATTGTACACTAGCTGATGCCCGCGACTTCAACCGCGTTTTTAAGAATCCCTCGGGAACTCTATAATTTTCCGGGATAAAAAGTAGCCTATGTCCTTCTCCAAGGCCTAGTAGTCTACATCGATACCAAATTTCGTCAAAATCGGTCTAGTCGTTCACGCGTTGCCAAGACCAAGGAAAATAGGGATTCATTTTTATATACATAGATTGTACAATACATAATGGTCCAGCAGCCGCCGACTAGTTTTTTAGTGATTAATAACAGACTGAATCTTTGTGAGTAAGTAGTTTTGTTTCGACGAGACACTCAAGTTTTTCCTCTGTGAAAATTCTCGATGGAGGTAGCTACTGTAGTGCGCAGGTGTTAAACATTTCGATTCGGTGGGGTGCGAAAACGTACCACTTAGGACTATGGGACTATTTCATTATACTACTTAATATTTATTAAGCTGCATACAAAAAATCAGCTGGTTATCAATAATTTTTATGACCTCATCATTTGGACATATTCGGAGTGGAGGACGCTGCAGTAAATTATTTTTGCAGTAAATTTTTCCAGTGAAGGCAGTCGGAAGAAGCCTGCCAGCGAATCTCCAAAATCCTCATATCCCTTTCCACTTCATCAATTTTCCGGTTTACTGTCCATCAACCTGATCAGGGCTCTTGTACCGTCCATGCTTTGGACATGTCCCGTGCTAAAATTTTATACACGATATGTTATTTTTAACCCCCGACGCAAAACGACGGGGTGTTATAAGTTTGACGTGTCTGTGTGTGTGTGTGTGTGTGTCTGTCTGTTCCCCTGTAGCGCTCAAACGGGTGGACCGATTTGAATGCGGTTTTTTTTGTTTGAAAGATGAATTAGTCGAGTGTTGTTAGCTATGTTTGATGAAAATTGATCCAAGATGGCCGCCGCTATAAAATGACGGATTTCATATTTTTTCACAACTACCTTAACATGGGTATCAAATGAAAGGGCTGAACTAGTAGAATAGCACTATGCAAATCCAAGATGGCCGCCGCTACAAAATGGCGGATTACATATTTTTTCACAACTACCTTAACATGGGTATCAAATGAAAGGGCTTGACTAGTAGAATAGCACTATGCAAATCCAAGATGGCCGCCGCCACAAAATGGCGAATGTCGGGGGTTTTTTAAATTTTCAATTTACACTTGTAAATAGGGTACCCGTTACATATCACCATTACATCGAGCTTCGCTGCGCAATAATACAATATTAGTTCCAACTCAAACGAATATGTAAATATATTCATAGATTTTCCGAGACAATTTTCAATTAATATCAATGACAACATCGAATGCGTTGAGCTCCGTTACTAATTGTAAGCCAAGTGGCATAACAAATGTTAATTCGGCACACGTTGTATCGCAAATGGTAATACAAATCAACCAGCTCGCGTATAACGAAATTAATGAAGGTAAACGTGACTGCTAACAAATTACGGCCGGGTAAGCTTTGTGTTGAATGCATATTACATATGATGCGCGCACGTTCAGAATTGGAACGAAACGGAAATGAGGGACGCGCTGTCCACCCGACAGCCGTAACTTGGGCAACGCTCTCTCGCGTCAGGGCCCGATAGTTGTTTTTAACCCCCGACGCAAAAACGACGGGGTGTTATAAGTTTGACGTGTCTGTGTGTGTGTGTGTTTGTCTGTTCCCCCGTAGCGGTCAAACGGGTGAACCGATTTGAATGCGGTTTTTTTTTGTTTGAAAGGTGAATTAGTCGGGAGTGTTCTTAGGTAGGTTTGATAAAAATCGATCCAAGATGGCCACCGCTACAAAATGGTGGATTACATATTTTTTTCACAACTACATTCATTTCATAGTATCTATTATTTTGTGCCATATTTTTGAGAATTACATGTTACATGTGTGCGCCATAATGCGCCGAAATAAGGATAATATTTTATTTAAAAAAAAGAGATAAATATGAGTGGCGTTGTGAAATAAGAATGACTTTTTCGTTATGAATAACAAACAGACATGAAATCTTTTCGTGAATTTTCGTAACGCCGAAGAGTATATATAATAAATGAGTGAGCGTATAAATAAATAAATAATACCTATTTCTTATTTTTCTTTTTATTTTTATTTCTTGTTTGCTAACTCATTTTCGCTCTAGAACTGTCATTTTAAATTTACTTCGACAAAGTTACACGCATCAGCCTGAGAGTGCGCGATTAGTCAGGCAGCCGAGGAACAAATTTTTTAGTGATTAATAATAAGCTGAATTTTCTTGAGTAGGTTCGTTTCGATGAAAATTCTCGATGGAGGTAGCTACTCGAGTGCGCAGGTCTTACACATTTTGATTCACTTATGTGGAAAATCGTTTCATTAAATTTGTAGGATTACGTAGCCATTTCATTATACAAGTAGATATTTACTAAGCTGCATACAAAAAATCAGCTAGTTATTAATAATTTTTAATCATTTTTATAACTTCATTATTTGGAAATATTCGGAGTGGAGGACGCTGTAGAATAATATTATTATAATAGTAGTTCCACTTTGGGAACTACTGGTATAGAAGCTCCTACAAGACATCTATGTCCACGACGTGTATCGGTTGACGAGGACAGCGATGTCCGTGCTGGCGACAGCCACACGTATTGATCTTCGGTCACCTTCCTCGCAAATCTACACAATTAGTACGAGTTTGAATATCTCGACAACGGTAATAAATACATCGAGTGCCGAAACATTATAACGTTCAAGAGAAATGGGACTTAAACAACCAAGTCATAGGACTCGAGGTCACTCCGAGCGAAAGCTCTGCAAAATAAATACATACACAATACACATACTAATGAATGTGCAATTTTAAATAAAAAAGCTTCAGGTCCATTTTGCTCTGATATTGGCACTAATTCTGTTGTACGCAATACCTGAACTATATCGATAGGCTCTATAAAACTATAATCTGATTTTTAATTCCGTGAATTGTTAATGTTACCAGAGATAAAACAGTTCCCACAAAAAAGATAATAAATTCAAAACTTACATATATAAATAAAAATCAATTGCCACATGTAGATATTAAAAATACCTGATGATATTTCATACTTTAGTTTTGGGGTAAAATCGAACTTCAGGTGGTAACCCTGTTTTTCATACAAATAACTCATTCTATTTTTAAACGACAACCTGTCAGAATTCCACCGAATTAAAAATGAGACTATAATAGTGTTATAGTTTTCACAATGTTCCCTGCGGAAAAGTATAATCATTTAGAGCTGTCACTGTCTACACATAAATAAAAATCAATTGCCTCATGTAGATATTAATAAAATCCCTAGGAGTCGACTAGGCTGCATTGTTAATATTGGCCGCTGTGGTTCTTTGGCTAGTAGAACATTATTATTGGTATGAGAAAATAGAATTTTAGATCATAATATCGAACCTTGTAACATATATGGCACATAAATTATGACAATACATGTTACTTTCTGAACAAGCAATATATATTCTCATTTATAGATATGTATTTTTAATAACTGGACGACCTCTGTACCGCGAACGGCGATACGAACGTATATAATAAAGGTATAAAAGTACCTTGACAAGTTATTTATACAAACTTATAAAATTACTTCGAATGCAGATTGTTATATATTCACAATATCAGGGCAGCTATCTTATATTATCTATCCACGGGGACAAGTTAGAATAGGGCCTTTTCTATGTCACGTAATCCCACAGAAATGACAAAGATAAAAAATTCGGTGGGCGATAAACAATTTGAGTGCGCGTGCATACAATATTTTTTTTAAAAGTTTATTTAAACTAGCTTTCTTCCCAAGACTATTACCTGTCTACTAAGCAAAAAAAATTGCCCAGTATAAATTCCTGAAACCCGATTTAAATAATTTTAGGGTTTAATTAATCCTACTTATATATAATATTATAAATGTGAAAGTTTGGATGTTTGTTACTCAATCACGCAAAAACTACTGCATGGATTTGGCTGAAATTTGGAATAGAGGTAGATTATGCCCTGACTAAACACATAGACTACTCTTTATTATAGAAAAATCCACAGTTCCCACGAGATTTTGAAAAACCTAAATCTATAGCTACAATTATCCCTAACGATAGATATAATTATCCCTAACGTTTCCCAGTTATTTTTTTTGCAAATATCTTTAAGGTACAGACACGGCAAGTCTACGATTATATATATTTTGCCGATTAGTCACCAACTATAAAAGATGCCGAATAGTCGGTTTTCCCGACTAGTCAGCCCATCTCTAATAGCGAAATATGGATCGCACCGCGCAGCAAAGCATTGCGAAATTCCTCGTGCATCTTTTTGATACATTGTTTATATAGAGTAAATATGAGCCATCGCACTCTAGAGACCAGCCTCAGCGCAGCGCACTGGCAATCGATTAGACTCTATATGCAATGATAAATGTGTTTTGGCACACGCTTTCGTAATGCGACGCGATGCGGACCGCTGCGACTGTAATATGTGCGAGCCTTAAAAGTGCATTTGAGATTCAGTCTGAAATCATATATTTAACAGCATCGATTCGTATTTAGCTGGGTGGTTTTAGACACGTGCGCATCGCAAACAGCGCTCGCGTGCATAATAAAACTTGCTCTTTCTTACATTGACCGAAATCTCTTTTCATAGCCCTTATCGGTTTTTACGCGGCATCGTACCGGAGCGCTAAATCGCTTAGTAGCACGGCTTTGCCAGTAGGGTGGTATCTAGCCACGGCCGAAGCCTTCCACTAAGACCAGACCAGATACAATTTAGAAATAATAAATTCCTCAGTTGCCCAAGTTATAAGACCACAAGCAATGCACCAGTGAGGTCGTCAATGTTCAAAAGAACATCATTATCAACCCATTACCCGCCTCATGATCAACCCATTACCGGCTCACTACAGAGCACGGGTCTCCTCTCAGAATGAGAAGGGTTTAGGCCATAGTCTACCACGCTGGCCAAGCGGATTGGCAGACTTCACACACCTTTGAGAACGTTATGGAGAACTCTCAGGCATGCAGGTTTCCTCACGATGTTTTCCTTCACCGTTAAAGCAAGTGATATTTAAATACTTAAAACGCACATAACTCCGAAAAGTTAGAGGTGCGTGCCCCGGGATCGAACCTACGACCTCCGATTAGAAGTCGGTTGTCCTAACCACTAGGCTATCACAGGTTTTACCCGCCTACTACAGGACAAAGGTTTAGTCCGTAGTCCACCACGCTGCGCGCCGGCCAAAGCGCGGATTGGTAGACTTCACACGCCTTTGAGAACATTACGGAGCATTCTCAGGCTTGCCTCACTATGTTTCCTTCACCGTTAAAGCAAGTGATTAAAATTCACATAGGCCCGAAAAGTTAGTGGTGGCCAGGGATCGAACCCGGTCCCCCGAAAGGGAGGCGAGGCGCCGAGGCCCCAAAGTCTAGCCAAGTGGTTAAGAGCGAGGCCGCACTGCGAAAATTATTCGCGCGAATTTTTTCGCAAAATTCTGTGACATATGGGAATGTATGAAGCTGAACGCACACGTGATTTAAAATTCGCGAGAAAAATATATTAAAATGCGGAAAATAAACCGCGCGAATAAAATTCGCGCGAATAATTTTCGCAGTGCGGCCCCGCTCTAAGGCCTAGGCCGCACTGCGAAATTTATTCGCGCGAATTTTTTCGCAAAATTCTGTGACATATAGGAATGTATGAAGCTGCACGCACATGCGATTTAAAATTCGCGAGAAAAATATATTAAAATGCGGAATATAAGGCCTAGGCCGCATTGCGAAATTTATTCGCGCGAATTTTATTCGCGAGGTTTATTTTCCGTGCACGGAATTTCACCTACACGCACTGCGAATAAATTTCCTCGCGATTTTTTGCCAGTTCTATAGTAGTTCTCGACTGAGACACATGTCTACAAGTATATAAATTAAACATTTAAAAACCGCCCGACATTCGCCATTTTGTGGTGGCGGCCATCTTGGATTTGCAATAGTGCTATTCTACTAGTCAAGCCCTTTCATTTGATACCGATATTAAGGGAGTTGTGAAAAAATATGTAATCCGCCATTTTGTAGCGGCGGCCATCTTGGACCGATTTTCTTCAAACATAGCTAACAACACTCTCGACTAATTCACTTTTCAAACAAAAAAAACCGCATTCAAATCGGTTTTTCCGTTTGAGCGCCACAAGGGAACAGACAGACACACACACACGCGCACACACACACACACACACACACACACACACACACATAGACAGACACGTCAAACTTATAACACAACGTCGTTTTAAAATTACCTGGGGTTAAAAATAGACAACAGAACTAAAATTTAAATTTACTTACAACGGCGTAAAACACGCAGCAAAAAAGTAATGAACAAGTGAACATTCATCCACTTACGGCCTTGAAGGTCAATGAAATGATTTTTTTCCGTAAAATATCAATGAAGTATTTGGTAAACTTTGAGAATGTTGAGTGGTTGCATCCAGAGTAAACCGAGTAATTTGAAGAGGTGAATTGCGTATGGTATTTGGATTGAGAGACAGCGCGTATTGGGTTTAAGAAGACGGAGTTTAAGAATTATTGGTAGTTGGATGACTATGAGATAGCGAATATTGGGTTTGTATAGGTGAAGATCAGGGAGTTGTAGTGATATTAAGGGATGGCATGTTATAATTTGGATTAGAAGATGGCGTATTTAGGTTGGAAGAGTGTGTGGATCGTAGATGTGAAGATGAACATGATGACGATTCACACTGAGGCTGATATCTTATCTAAAGTACTTGTAAAAGTTTATTTGAATAAAAAACTTTTCTATTCTATTCTATTCTATTCTATTCTATCTATAGAACGTACAGTACGTTCTATAGACTCTACTCAAACTCAAGATAGAGTTGAAATGAGACAGATTTATGTCAGCAACATATTTGTGTCTCGTTCTATCTCTATCTTGAGTCTGAGTAGAGTCAGAGTACGCTCTAGTTTTGATTAGATAAAAATGAATTGAGCGGGAGACGAAGTACGCGACATCTTCCTATGAATAGTGGTGTACAACTGAGCGCCGAAACCCCGCGCCTTCGCGAATTTTATTTCGCAATGCGGGGACCGACATACAATTTCATACTGCACAAAAAATTCGCGCGAATTAAATCCGCACCGCACCGCGTCCAATTTGTAGCAAACTACAGATTTTTTTTCCGCGCGAATTTTAATTCGCAAGTGCGGGCAGCTTCATACATTTGCATATGTCACAGAATTGTGCGAAAAAATTCGCGCGAATATATTTCGCAGTGCGGCCTAGCTCTAAACCGCGCGAATAAAATTCGCGCGAATAATTTTTGCAGTGCGGCCCCGCTCTGGCTATTACAACAAACAAAGTACAAAATAGACAATTTCAATACACAAAATCCGAATCCATACTGACAAATTAAGGATTGATAGTACTTAGAAAATACCTATCCGGGCGCATCTGGTTGAATTCAGAGTTTGACTATTCTTTGACCCTTAAACTTAAACCATGGTTTAACCAACGACGATGGCCGACTCACTTGTGCAATTTATTGGGCGATTTTTCCAAGTCATCCCAATGATAGCAAATAGTTGAAATAAGTTTTGAGGCCATGAAAAAGTAAAACGAAAATGGACATGACATGAATATATAAACGAATTGACAAAATAAGCTGGCCATTCGATTAATAGAATGGATACCCAGGGACTTGAAAATAGAAAAAAGGTCGTCAAAAGGAAAGTAAAGTTTAATTTCCCAAACAGAAAATCGGACTTGATTGGATGGCTTAGTAAATGTAAGGAATGTTAGGATCGAAAACCATTGTAGATTTCGGTCTAAAGAAGTGAATTTCATAAAGCCATCCCAGGAGGAACAAAGTCACGGGTATCAGCTTATAAACATATCGATACTAGAAATTTCAATTGTCGTAAAGGACATGGACAGGCCTGTCCTTTACGACAATTGAAATTTCTGTTTTAGGTTGTATCTTCACTTACTCGTACTATCACGTATGATAGCGGTAAAGTACTAGTCTATACATTCCAAAAGTAGAGTCCAATGCCCACGAGGCCTACAGTTGGATCAAGGCGCAGTCTTTTTAGACGCTTTTTATTAGCTTCACCTGTATGTTTGTAACCGACTCCTTTGGGCGCGATTGTGACCCACTTTAAACGGTCATATATCATTGAAACTTTGTAGATTTGTCGAGGACCGATGACAATACACTAATTTGATAAGATTATTCCATTATTCAATTTGCAAAATAAGATTTTTGTTAATTTATCTCATCTTATTAGATAAGAACCTATTAGACATTATTCGACCTATATCTTTTCGCCAAAGCCTTTGTCGAATAGACAGTAGACGATGGAAAGTCCCGGTCAGTTTGGACAATTCAGTAAAATACAGCCAAAAAGCTTGTTATTATTTTAAACTCATCCAGTATTCCAGCTGGTGTCAATAGAACGGTTGAAATTGGTATATCGAACGACAACAAACTGCCGCCGCTACGCCAAAGTAAATAAAGCTGAGTTTGAGTTGTTATTAAAAAAGACGCTTCACCTCGACTCCACTCCAGTCCGTTGAGGGCCGCAATAACCGAGTAGGAATATGGAACCGAGGGTTAAACGCATAACGTATGCAGCGTTAAAGTAGCATACAAAATAATACAAGTAGGTAATTTTTTTTTTTTAAATACTCACACATACACACAGTCGTCTGTTCCTAAAGTAGGCAACTTAATGCCTGTGTTATAGGTAACAGCCGACTGATAGACATATTTACATATAAATACATATATATTTTTTAATAAAGGTATACATACATACTATATATACATACTATACTATAAATACACCTAGACTCGGGGCGGGAATCGAACCCGCGACCCCGGAGCGGAAGGCAGGGTCACTGCCAACAGCGCCAACGGGCCAGTCCTACATACATAGGTATAGACAGGCATTATACAAGTACGCGAAATAGCTTGTTCACATAAAAGCGGCCTCGCAAAACAAGAAAATTGTGTGAAATAGTAGCGTAAGTGAGTGTTAAACTACAAATCGCGCGACTTTATAAAAAATTACGCACCCACCATCTAAAAGTAAATTTCGAGGTAGACTTAGAGGAATTTTTGACGCGCCATCGTCTGCTATAGGTATATGGCTTGGTGCCACGTGCCACCCTAGATTATCTCATTTGCTCTACATACCTATATTTCTATTCAAAGCAGTGTAGTTCGCCTACCAAGTTTCCTGTGTCTCGGTCGCATACCTCAAAGTCAGTTAACCTAGAGGCATCTTGTTTGGCTGCGGAAACTCTAAAATAAAACTGGCCAAGTGCGAGTCAGACTAGCGCACCGAGGGTTCCGTACTCCAGAAGTAGGTATAAGTACAATCTGTTATTCCTTAGTTGTCTTGAAAGATAAACAAATCGCAAAAATCTTCTCGAAGAAACGCGTAAGTGACTCTCTTTCTTTCCTTTCCTCTTTTCAATAGCACAATTTTATTTATTTACCTTATTTGAGGTTGATGCCACTTAAGCCAGGCCTCTAAATTGTATCCCGTGTGGGGTTGCTGGTCCCCCATCGGGCGCGTCCCCCCGGTGGCGGATGGGGGAACGCCTCCCAGATATGGGAGGTACCGGGGAAACCCGGCGCGGACCAAAACCAGCAGGGGGTTGCCGCTTGGAGGATCCTGGTACTTCTCTGTTCATCAGAGTGGACTGTGGAGACTCCGGGCGGCGACAATTGGGGGGGAGGCTTTCGGGCCGTGAGGAAGAAAACCTCGTTAAAAAATTACAGGAGGGGGTGGAAACGCCCTGCGCGGCGGCGGGTCCGCTGGTCTTTTTGGCCGGTGGGCGCTGGCTTCGGCCACCGTCGGGCAACCCGTAATCCGCACTGAGCGGAACCGGGGGCCCCACGCACTGAGCGAGGGGCCGCGAGGAAGAAAACCTCTATAAAAAATTACACGAGGGGTGAACCTCTTGAGGGTCGCCTGCGGGTGTGGCCCTCTTGAGGGTTGCTTCTAGCGAGGAACTCCGGGTGATGGAATGGTGTATCCGTCGCCCGTTGAGACGCCTCGGGTCGGGAGGCGCACCATTATGTTCCTGGTGCGCCTCAGACGGTGTTAGGGGGCCTTTAGGCCCCCCGGTGGAGGGTCTGCCTCGGCGGACGGCGCCGGCTGGGTCGCGGATGATTGCGCAAGTGTACCCGTAACCCAGCCACCAGGCGACACGGAGGAACATCGCTGGGTTTTAGTGGGTATTCTGGCCATCGGCCTGCTTGAGTCCCACACTATCTTCCGGAAGCATTGCAGTCCGCTGTAGGGCTTCCGGAGGGTGTGCGTAAATGCATTTCCCAGCGTCAAAAAAAAAAAAAGACCTCTAAATTGTATGAGCGCCCATACAACTCAGAGGTCTATCTTAATTGGCGTCAAGTATGCATTTATTTTTTGTGGAGTTTTAAAGCGTCTGATAAAAGTTCTGGTCCATGGAAAGTGTCTCATACTTTTGGTAGTGGTTCGTTCATATTCTACAATATAATATATATATAAAATCAGCCATGTGAATGTAAGTTAAGTTACTCTTATTTTTAATTACCTTTCTCATTTGATATCTTCCCAGGTATCACAGGTACGAACTCCACAAGTACGCAGGTATTCAAAGCACAATATGTGACACTACTAAGAGCCTAGGGTTTCATCTTTCAGAAAATAAGTTATGTCTTATTGCTCTGGGACCTTACTCTATTTGAACCATAGTCGTATCTTTAGTGCTTACGTACAATCTTTAACCCGTGGACTACGTAATCGATTTCCGTTTGACGTAAGCTGTAGGTACACCGTGTTATAATAAATACCATCTTCAAAGTCGAGACAGATTGTGGCCCGGATATAATTTGCGAATACTGTTTAAGTCCGGATATTACAGTGCACAACATCTAATGCTCTTCTTTACCTGCATGTGCAGTTGTCAAGTTTCCTATCAATATTGCATAAATTACTTTGTCAGTACCATGCGCTGCTTTCATTAGGTACCTAATTAGCGTTACTATCACAACAGGATATTCATTTTATGTCATCCTTGTATTTCAAAATAAAGTAGAAGAGGGAGCCGATTTGTTCAGAGCTAAGATAATCAGAAAATGGCTGGCGATTTCAAAGCTAAATCTAGGGCGTGGGGATCGCCAGTGACTGACGCCCGTGGTGAGGTAATGGAGGAGTGGGCCATTCTTACGGGGCTTGCGGTGTTGAACCGGGGGTTATCCTATAACACGTGTGTTCGATGTAATAGTGGCTCCATCGTAGATGTAACGTAAACTGCTGCGTAAACCGCAGTCATGGCGGTGAGAGTGATTACAGGATACCGCACCATATCTTACGAGGCAGACTGTGACTTGGCTGGGACACCGCCTTGGTATCTGGACGCGTTGGTATTAGCTAGTCTGTACCAGCGAAGGGTGGATGCTACATTACTGGGAGAACACCCTTCTCCGAATGAAGTTGAGAGATGGAAGCAATTAGCGCAGGCCGAGCTCCTTGTCCATTGGCAGGAAAGACTCGAGACCCCCACTGCTGGTCACTCGATCATCGAGGCCATTCGACCTGTTCTTCAGGGATGGATGACAAGAAGACATGGTGCACTGACGTTCCGCCTTGTGCAGATTCTTTCGGGGCATGGGTGCTTCGGAAGATATCTGTACAGGGTGGCACGCAGAGAACCCAGAGACGAGTGCCACGAATGTGGAAGTGTCTCTGACACGGCGCAACATACGTTGGCTGAATGCCCAGCATGGACGGAGCCACGGCAGATATCTTTGGAAACGTTGGGGCAAGACCTCTCCCTGCCCGTAGTGGTCAAGTGATATAGTATAGTGTAGTAGTAGTAGTGTAGTAGCCATAGTGGACAGTGAGAGGGCTTGGGAAGCGATGGTCTCCTTTAGCGAAACTGTTATGTCGCAAAAGGAAGCAGCGGAGCGGTTGAGAGAGAAAGCCGTGGACGCTCATCCGCTCCGTCGCAAGAGAGCTGGGCGCAGGCGAGCTGCGCATGACCGTCGCCTGCCCCCTTGAGCAGGACCTCCGGGCGATAGACACGGGGAGTCTGTCGCTCGCGGGAGAATAGGTCCTCGAGTTGGAAGGAGCGCCATGTGTTCCTGGTGTTCCTTAAAATGAGTAAGGGATCCATGCAATCCCAGATTGCCTGCTATTTGGGGTGCTTTTTCTCGGTGCAATAGCGTCAAAAGTATTCCTGCATTCAGCACATTAAAAGGCGAGAAGGAACACCGTGGGGTTTTAGTCGGTTAGAGTCCGACATAACCACCGTGGCACCCTGGGTGGTATCCATCACGAATTTCCCCACGGAAAAAAGGCCTCTTAATTGCATGAGCACCCATACAACTCAGAGGTCTATTTTAATTGACATCAACTATTTATGTATGGGGACACCAATTTCCAACTTTTTTATTTTTTGGAATTTTCTTTTATTTGTGCTGTATGACCTGACTTTTTACCAAACGTCATTCTAGGTCAACAGGAACTACCATATAGTAGGTTTTCGACCCAAAACCTATAGGGTACTACTGGTTGACCTAGAATTGTCAATTTTGGTTAAAAGCAAGGTCTTACAGCACAAGTAAAGGGAAAATTCCGAAAAATAAAAAAAGTTGAAAATTAAGGTTAATTTTGGTACTTACAAGTTTTCGTGAAAATCTAAATTCGCCCATATCTATTTATAATGTTGACTCAGGACTTTAATTTTCATACACCTAATAGGGACTACAGACCTCAGTATCTGATATAAATTTCAACTTGCTAAGTCCACCCGTTCCTGAGAAAATCGGTGGTGACCCACGGACGGACAGACGGACAAGAAAGTGATCTTGGGTCCCTTTTTTACCTTTTGAGGTACGGAACCCTAAAAAGGCTCTCATCATTCGTGTAGAATGGTACGGCAGCCGCCGAACAAAATTTTTAGTGATTAATAACAAGCTGAATTTTCGTGAGCAGGTTCGTTTCGACGAGACGACCAACTTTTTTATTTATGAAAATTCTCGATGGAGGTAGCTTCTCGAGTGGGGAGGTGTTAAAAATTTCGATTCGCTCGGGTGGGAAATCGTTCCACTAAATTTGTAGTACTATATGGCCATTTCATTATACAAGTATTTATTAGGCTGCACACAAAAAATCAGGTGGTTAGTAACAATATTCTACAGCGTCCTCCACTCCGAATATTTCCAAATAATGAGGTTATAAAAATGATTAAACATTATTATTAATAACTAGCAGATTTTTTTGTATGCAGCTTAGTAAATACTTGTATAATGAAATGGCTACATAGTCCTACTTAGTGGAACGATTTCCCACCCGAGCAAATCGAAATTTTTAAAACCTCCCCACTCGAGAAGCTACCTCCATCGAGAATTTTCATAGATAAAAAAGTTGGTCGTCTCGTCGAAACGAACCTACTCACGAAAATTCAGCTTGTTATTAATCACTAAAAATTTTGTTCGGCGGCTGCCGTACTAGAAGGTATAAATGACAATGGATGTAGCGGGCATGCGGTGAAAGCGTCTCAGGTCGCAACGATTGATATTGACAGTGCGTCGGCGCAGAGTGCTCAGGGGTGCCACATATTGTGTTATTAAAAGGGAAATTATTTCTGTGAGCTCCTTTTTCATGCACTTTTTTGATGAGCCATATTAATAGTTTATAGTTGTTAAGAATGAACAGAAAAGTATTTGCATACAATATAAAGTGCACTTCGGTTTTTCTGATAATGATGTACATATTAGTGAATATTAATTGTTTTATAAAAAGACAACTTCATGCATTTAAGACTTTTCTAAAGGCAGCTATTTCATGTGCCACGAGTTGAGCTGATTTTCTCACTGAATTGAGTTAATAAATATTAGGTTACGAAAATTATACTGTCATATTAAAATAAATAAATTAAATAAATATTTATTTATTTAGTACCCGACCCTTATAACACCAATCCTAAGCCCATAATATATTTTATAAAGTGTGATAAATTAGAAATGAAATGATTAAATAAATTATAGAAATAGAGGTTTATTTCCCTGGCGTAAAAGATTTCATCGTCATCTCAGCCAAAAGACGTTCATAGCTAGACATCATTTGCAAGGATCGCCACAGAACACGACCTTGTGCCAGCGGCTGTCAGCGACTTTCTGGAGGTCGTCCTCCAGTGAAGGCTTATTGTTCAATAATCTTTTTTTGGCCGCCCATACAAAGTTAGTTAGCTAGTTCTTATACGTGAATAAGTCAAAAACGCCGTATTAACACTAGAGTACACGCGTGGGCTACATATGTAGCCCAGGGTATTGTTTTTGTTCGAGTCCGCATCATGACTTCGAAATATGTTACGCCGAATAATACGACACCGAATGTTTATAATAACGTATAACGTGATGACGAAAGCACATTATAACGTTTATCGTAACAACGAAAATATGTGATAACGTATCACGCAATAACGAATGCACGTTATAACGAAAAACATCATACCGAACTACGCGCCTCGAAATAACTTAGGGATGGCCCTTTTTAGGGTGCCGTACCCAAAGGGGCAGTTCCTGTCTGCATTAATAGGACTCCGTTTTTACCCTTTGGGTACGGCACCCTAAAAAGGTCCATCCCTAAGTTATTTCGAGGCGCGTAGTTCGGTATGATGTTTTTCGTTATAACGTGCATTCGTTATTGCGTGATACGTTATCACATATTTTCGTTGTTACGATAAACGTTATAATGTGCTTTCGTCATCACGTTATACGTTATTATAAACATTCGGTGTCGTATTATTCGGCGTAACATATTTCGAAGTCATGATGCGGACTCGTTTTTGTTCATAACTTCGTGAAATCGCGTGATTTAACTTCGAGTCTCTAGCCAAGCTCCGATTGGTTGTTGCTCGACGCATTTAGTGTGGCTTGAGTGAACCACGCTGGCGTACGTGCGAAATATAACGATTTAAAGTATGTTGGGCTACATATGTAGCCCACGCGGGCACTGGCGGAACTTCTTAGGAGCGAAATATTTTTTTAATTTGATGTAAGTATTTATATTTTCTTATTATTTTTTGTATTATATATTATATTTATGTACTGTAAACTTATTGTTCGTTGATATTTTGTTTCAGATTGCTACATATGGATCGAAGAATGGAAGAAAACGTGTTGAGACGAATGAAGACGCATTTTCCTTCAGACTTTGAGGTTTGAGCTTGTGATACCATTAATTTTAGAACGAATCAGGATAATATTCCAAGAAGCATAAAAACAAAAGCCAAATTATTATTGAATATGTCAGAAGCTCCTCAACAAGCAAATATACCAGTTCATGGGGGTTGTACGCTATGCATTTTATGGCAGAATGCGCGATCGCAGCACAAGGAAAACTTGTTCGATCGTATTATATGTAATGATCACCAAATTTTAATTTGTCCTTCGTGTAATGAAAATTAAAAAAATAAAATAAAAAAAATGTACGAACTAAACCAAAAATTGATTGATCTCAAATAAGTAAAAATTATGCTATTTTTTGAGACGTCTGAAGTTTTGTTAATATTTTTAAGTTTAAGAAAGAGAAGATATTTTTTTTATTTCAGTTTACTTAATAAATGTGATTAATAATAATAAATGTATTTTATTTAAAAATTGAATGATTATCTTTCAGTATATTTCAATTTAAAATGGGCTACAAGTGAAGCCCACGCGAGCACTCATGAACGTTTTAGAGGCGCGTGTACCGTAGTGTTAAACTGGCTTTACTGTAACAACCATGTAACAACGTATACAACTAACAACGAAATCTGAATAATACCTACAAGTTGGCAGCCCTGACCTGCGTTCAATGAAATTGCGAAACTAGTTGCGAAATGCGTAACCCATCCTAAATGGGCACGTGTGAATGAACTGTTCACGATTCGACGTACGCTGTAGACGTTAAGGTACTTTCTCATCGGGTTAAAGGTCGCACCTCTTATATTTATTTGCCTTCAAACTTTTTATTATAAATAATAATGATCTAAAGCTTTACTTACAAAGTAAAGCTCCAGAGTCCAGATACATTCCGGCGGAGTGGAAATGATGCGAAGTGCAAATTCCCTGAGATCAAGAATCGTGGTAAAAATCATCTGGCGCTAACAGAAATTTGTAAATTACGAAGTCAATTTAAAGTTAAATTTATTTTTTTAACCCCCGACGCAAAAACGACGGGGTGTTATAAGTTTGACGTGTCTGTGTGTGTGTGTGTGTGTGTGTGTGTCTGTCTGTTCCCCTGTGGCGCTCAAACGGGTGGACCGATTTGAATGCGGTTTTTTTTGTTTGAAAGGTGAATTAGTCGAGAGTGTTCTTAGCTATGTTTGATGAAAATCGGTCCAAGATGGCCGCCGCTACAAAATGGCGGATGATATATTTTTTCACAACTCCCTTGATATGGGTATCAAATGAAAGGGCTTGACTAGTAGAATAGCACTATTGCAAATTCAAGATGGCCGCCGCCACTAAATGGCGAATGTCGGGGGTTTTTTAAATTTTCAATTTACACTTGTTAAATTTATAGAACTGTCACATCAAAGTGGGGGCATCTTGCCACTTACCGAGCAATTTGTGAACGCAAATGTAAACGACGTAAACGGTAAACGACAGTCTTCTCAGTGTAACTTATGCTCGAAGTTGAGAACTATATTAAAAAAATATAAACAACGCGAATATGAAAAGCGATGCTATAAAATAAAATTGCTCTGAAATTAATCTTACAATCTCATCGAAGTGTCAATCGCACAGGAGGTAGGTATATTATGCTTTATCTTAGATCGCACAAAGCGCACAAAAACGACCAAGAAATAAGTTTTCATTTCATTTCCAACTCTCAATCTGCACGGCTTAAACTGTGAACATTAAAATACATACGTCATGACTTCGAAGCGGGCTTGATCAACCGAACATAACAAGGTTGATTTGAGTTCGAATGTGAACAAGTTAATACGAGTATCGACATATTGTAAACAATTCAGTATATCGGAAACATAACTTGAAATGTTACACGAGTGGCGACTGGAACAATTATTGTTTTTCAGAGGCATTGTTTTGACGTATGACAATTGGGTTAGACAGAACCACATCTCCAACCCATGGCTAGACCACGCAGAGGTGCCCGTGTCAAATTCCGGTGTCGGAGAGGTGCGAATTGCGATGTCGCAACGTTGTTTATCTATAGAGTGCAACTCAAAGCACTCCCACCTAATGGCCTATTAGGATTGCAATTTCTCAGGTTGGATTTCATCTTCCGTTTAATTCACCCGAGACCTGCAGGAAATATGATGATTTCTCGAGGCAGTGAGGATCGTCGCAATTGCTTCAAGTCTTTATTCGCTATAAGCTGAGCTTTTCTAAATTATAATAAACGGTACATTTATTATGTTGGAGAGATTTTTCACTTTGTGCTTCACTAGATCCGTACTCGTGCATTTAAAATTAGAATCACGATTCTAAGCTACTGGTGTAATTTAAAATTTTTATTTATTTCTAGCTTTTGCCCGCGACTTGGTCGGCATGGAGACGGGTTTTTAAAAATCCCGCGTGAAACCTTTGCTTTCCCGGAATAAAAAGTTTGTTACATCATTTTCTAGGTTTTTAACTATATCCGTGCAAAAAATCAAGTAGATCCGTTGCTCTGCTGATTGAAGGACGAACCAACACACAGATATATTTTCCCATTTATACCATTCTACTAATGCACAAAAAAATTAATGTATTGTGCACTAGCTGATGCCCTCGATTTCGTCCGCTTGGATTCAAAATTGTTTCGCTCAATTTTCTTAATTTTTGCTTTCTAAAAACCTTCTCCTGATAATAACAAACACAACAATTAAAGAATTAGCGAAATTGGCCCAGCCGTTCACGCGTGATGACGTTACCAAGGAAATTATAGATTCATTTTTATGTTTAGATTAGTAATGTTCTAAACAGCACGTGCAGTTCGGTGGCAAGTTCAAGCTCTTAAATAAAATATAACCATGCACTCTTAATATCTATTGATCCAAACTGCACGTGAAGTATGGACGCGAGTTCTTTCTTAAATAAAAAATAACCGTGCAATCTTAATTAATACACAACAACAATAACCTAATTAAATATAAGTGACTATAGTCAGTCAGTGAAAGAAACCTTAATTAAAACTTTCTTTAGTTTGTTCTTAATGACTTCTTCACTGACCTTTTCGATAGGTAGGTAAAGGTATTAAACAATGTATACAATTAAATAACTTACGTAGGGTACAAAGTAAGTAGGTACCTAATAGTAATCTCTACCATAATCAAATTATATCAAATATAAACTGATAAAAGTCAGAGTTACGACAATTTAAAGGGGTTATTTTAAAATATGGAGCTTGGGCCAGGTGTTTGTACAGTATTTTCAATGTTCAATAAAAACCGGCCAAGTGCGAGTTGGGCCTCGCTCTTTTAGGGTTTCGTACATGATTATGAATATGATTATGTATATTATGTATATGAATACACACATCAACACTGTCTAGGGATATTCTGATTTTCTCAATTTATTCAAAATTGGTTATAACTAACATACAATATGTATATATTTTTGTAAAGCCTATTTATCAGACTATCTTTTAGAATAAAACAGAATTAGTTTTTTTGTGTAAATATTTTTTTATTGAAATAAAGACAAAAAGTGAAATGATGGTAAACTTAAGGATGAATGTCTTTTTAAGAAAAAATATAATTTTAGCAAAATTATCAGGTTTTTTGCAGTTACGTGAAAAATTATTTAAAATTAGTAGTCAGTAAACCACCCATGGACGTTAACCACGGTCCTACAACGGCTTTTCATGCTTTGAATCAAGTTATCAAAGTCTTGCTGTGGGATATTGTCCCAGGTCCTGCTAAGATGCAAAAAAAGCTGCTTTGCAGTCGCAATGTTCGGAGGAAAACTCCTCAAAGCCCTTCTTTGGAGCATGTCCCATGCGTGCTCTATGGGGTTTAGGTCTGGTGATTCAGCGGGCCAGTCTAAGATCGACACATCGTGCTCTTGTAGCCAGCTGGTCACCACTCGCGCAGTGTGCGAACGGGCTTTGTCGTGCATGAGCGTGAAAACTTGGTCCATTTGCAGTCGATGGGGATAGATTATTGGTGCTAGCACCTGATTACGGTATTTTTCAGAAGTCATGGTGTTTCTGATCCAAACGAGATCTGTTCTTCCATCGATACGAATTCCCGCCCAAACCATAATTGTTTTGCCGTGGTATGGCTGGACTTCCTGACGGTGTCGCAGACGGTTGTCACGACCAGGAGCTCGCCATACACGTACTCTTCGTAAATCAGGATGAAATCCGAATCGGGACTCATCGGTAAACAGCACTACAGACCACTAGTTATCTTCCTAGAGCAAATGTTCGCGAGCCCACTGTAATCTTTGTCCACGATTTCCTCTGCGTAGTGCTGGAGTACGAAGCGGCCTGCGAGCATGAAGGTTAGCCTCGTGCAGTCTTCTCCTCACAGTTTCGTCACTGACAAGCAAATGGTGGTCTGACTGGAGCCTTTAAACCAACTGCATGGCTGTAGCATTTGGTTATCTTCTCGCGGTCATTTGCGAAAATCGGTCCTGTCTTCGGGCGGTTATGCGCTTCTCGCCTGGGTGCCGTTCAGCCACTTCACCAGTGGTGCAATAACGTGACCACAACCTTGATATCACGTTTTTTCTTGTTTCAATCGCCTCGGCAATACTTCGTTGAGGAGCCCCAGTTTGGAGCGTACCTACTGCCCTTAACATTTCGTCTCTTGTTAAATGGCGCCTCTGCATGATGCATACAGTTGCATAAATTAGAAATTAACCAATAATTTTCATTGAAACTTTCATTTGATACAAAAATATACCAAAAACTGGGTTAGGTCAATTGAAACTTTCGAACTTCGCTACAATTATGCCGCACAAATCATTTGTTTTCAATTTATTTTTTCAAATTCAAATTTAGAATCATTTAATATGGTCTACAAAATAAGCTTTCATTAAAATAATTTAAAACCGATTAATATTTTTCGAGTTTCAGAACTTTATACAAAATATCCCTAGACATTGTTGATGTGCATATTTTGGGTCCAAGAAATATTTAATTTCCGAGCTAGACATCGCAACAAACCGTGGTACCAAACAACAAACCACAAAGGGTAAAAATGGAGCCCTATTAATGTCACTCTGACATTAATGGGGCTCCGTTTTTACCTTTTGGGTACGTAACCCTAAAAAGGGTCATGAAATGTTCCCCAATTACCCAAAGAAATGCATGGAGCGATTTGGAAAATACATCTTAAGATTGAAAGGGTATACATTCCAGGTGGTCCCGTGGTCATTAGGTCAGAAAGTGATGATGGGATTATGGAGAATTCGAGGGAACTCTTCAAATTTAAGGTAGATTGAAATCGGTTTAATTTTTCCTAAAATATAGCTTTTTTATTAACCCCCGACGCAAAAACGACAGGGTGTTATAAGTTTGACGTGTCTGTGTGTGTGTGTGTGTGTGTGTGTCTGTCTGTTCCCCTGTGGCGCTCAAACGGGTGCACCGATTTGAATGCGATTTTTTTTGTTTGAAAGATGAATTAGTCGAGAGTGTTGTTAGCTATGTTTGATGAAAATCGGTCCAAGATGGCCGCCACTACAAAATGGCGGATTACATATTTTTTCACAACTCCCTTAATATGGGTATCAAATGAAAGGGCTTGACTAGTAGAATAGCACTATTGCAAATCCAAGATGGCCGCCGCCACAAAATGTCGAATGTCGGGGGTTTTTAAATTTTTAGTTTATACTTGTGGAAAACACAAGTATCTAATACAATGACAAAATTGTTTTCACAAAAATGAACTAATGAATCCTAGGCAGTTTCCCGGTATTTCTACCGATCGGGATTTCCCAATACTGCCCCAATTAAAAAAAATACTGTTTAGCAAGAAAAAAAATTATTAAATAATTTTTCAAAAATATTACTAATGTTGTGTACATAAGCAGCAATACAATTTTGACGAGTGGATCAGAGCACAGCTCCCACCAGTCTACATGTTTTATTTTATTCATCTACAGGGTAGCCCTTGACTGCGATCTCACCTGATGGTAAGTGACAGTGCAGTCTAAGGTGGAAGCGGGCTAACTTAGAAGAGGTACGACAGTTTTTATTAAACCCATTCCCCTGATCGGTTTCTACGCGACATCGCACCGGAACGCTAAATAACTTGGTGGCACGGCTTTGCCGGTAGGGTAGTAAATAGCTATGAAGTCTGCCACCAGACTTGAATAGAGACAATTTTGAAATTATAAAATTCCAAATTGCCACTGCCGGGACTCGAACCCGGGTCCTTGCATAATAAGACCACAGTGCTCACCAGTGCACCAGGAAGGTAGTCAAACGTTTCAAGAGCGATAGTGTTTAGTATTCCTTGGCTATACTCTGTCACACGAAAGATCTACATTAACAGGACCACGGTTCGTGATTATAATAATTATGTAATACTGTTTTGTGATAGCAATCGAAATCAAACATGTTTTATGATCCATTGTGGAGCCATCGTCGGCTATACGTGGTCAAACCATATACTTAGCAGCATTATCTACTACCGTAAACTTTATGGGTCAAACAAAATACAAGACTTCGCGTTACGGTGCTACGAAGTATAGCTATTTTATCTAATCCGTGGCATAATAGACCAGGGTAGATCCCTTTAAAAATAATAAAAAGTAAAAGAAAATCGCAGTAGGATGAAACCCATTGGAAAAGGAGGAGAATATTATAAAAATACAAGGAAAAATAATTTACGGGCGATCTGAGCTCGGGAAAAAAAAGGGGGGGAGTTTTAAGGGTAAAAAATGATTTATCGCGATTTCCGGCAAAACTACAAGTCCTATGGAAAAAAATTAAACGGCAAAGTTGTAGGTAATAAAAAGATCTACAACTTTTGTATTTACCCCTTTTCACATAACCTCAAAATGTATGTGAAAAGTTCAAAAAACCAAGTTTTTGGTTTTTTATTTTTATCTTTTACAATTAATATTTTTTTTTTCACGGAATTTGGTGAAAACTTACCTTTTTATGTCCCAAATACACTGTAATTTATTTGATTTGAAATATTTAGTTTTTCTCCTTATATTTGACTTAATATCGAAAAAGCACCCTAATTTTCAATCGAAAATTCATCCGTCAAAATATCAGCTTTTTTCAAAAAGTAGGTGTGCGTTCTGTTTGTTGAAATCTCTACTTATGTGTAATGGTATTCACTACCCGTGCGAAACCGGGGCGGGTCGCTAGTAATATTTAAATATATGACCGAGATACGCTTGGCTGTTTTCAAACCCTTAGTGGCTGACGACATTTTTATACTTTGATTGATCGATCGTTGAAATTCGTTCCCGAGGACGACGCTCTCCTTTTAGGTAAGCAGATATATCGATTTTTACCTTTTTCATTTAACCCCCGACGCAAAAACGACATGGTGTTATAAGTTGGACGTATCTGTGTGTGTGTGTGTGTGTCTGTCTGTTCCCCTGTAGCGCTCAAACGGGTGGACCGATTAGAATGCGGTTTTTTTTTTGTTTGAAAGGTGAATTAGTCGAGAGTGTTGTTAGCTATGTTTGATAAAAATCGATCCAAGATGGCCGCCGCTACAAAATGGCGGATTACATATTTTTTCACAACTCACTTAATATGGGTATCAAATGAAAGGGCTTGACTAGTAGAATAGCACTATTGCAAATCCAAGATGGCCGCCACCACAAAATGGCGAATGTCGGGGGTTTTTAAATTTTTAATTTATACTTGTTCATCCACAAGTTAGCCCTTGACTACGCTCTCACCTGGTTGTAAATAACGATGCAGTTTAAGAACGAAGTTAGCCTGATCGGTTACTATGCAGCATCATACCGGAACGGAAATTAATCTCACGGTGGTATGACTTGATGACTGTCTCGTTGGTCTAGTGGTTAGCATATTCGACTGCAGATCACGAGGTCCCGGGTTTGATTCCCGGGTCGGGCAAATAAAATTATTAGGTAATGGATTTTTGAGAAATTCTCAGTGCCAGCTCGGAGTTGGTAGTTGGCGGTGGTTGACCCCCGTGCCTCGGAGAGCACGTTAAGCAGTCGGTCTCGGTTATAATCACTATCATGTTACAATAGTCATTAAAAGCCCGCCATGCTGCTCTAATGCGGGCGGGCGGGCCGCCCGCATTAGAGCAGCATGGCGGGTCTAAGCTCTAAATCCCTCTCTCCGATGAGAGAGGAGGCCTGTGCCCAGCAGTGGGCCGTTAAAAGGCTGTCGTGGTGGGCATGGCTTTATCGTTAGGATGTTAACTCGTTACGGCTGACGCTTTCCGAGAAGAAGAAATTAATAAATTCTTAAATTATTCACCCGGCCGGGAATCGATCCCGTGTCCTCCCACTTACATTTAAGACCACAGAAATCACCACTGCGCCAGGGAGGTGGTATAGTAAAACGTAACGTAACGTTTTAAAAAAAAATTGTAAAAAAAAATAATGTGATAAGTACCTACGGTTTAAAAAAATGATAAAACCTACAAACAGCTCTAAAAACCCAATACTTAGTTATATTCCATCAACCAGACCGTAAATTCTTCACACAAATAAATATAAGTCAAAAACTAGAACGTCGAGTCTCTCGAGAGAACTCTTTAAAATACAACTACCTATGAACGGTTTATAGTTCTTATGTAACTTTCGTACATATCAATAATGCATTTTATGAATCCCTCAAACTCCTGAACTACGCTATTGAAAAATCCCAAAAATTCTAGAACGTTATCAGTTATCCACTTATCACATAGCGGACATAGCATGACAAATATGTGGATAATTTTTTTACTCCAAACTGAAATGCTTAAGAAACAGAAGTGCCTGGATTATCAAGTCAAGTGCGGCATAACCCGCAGAAATGTAGGTAGGTAACTAAATTCAGCATTATGCTGTATCTTTTATGCCTTTTATATTTTTGATAAGCAGTTACCTACTAAATGAATTGCAATTTAGATTACGGGTACCTTTGAGCCAGGAGCCACCAGGGGTGGTCTTTTCGACTAGTTTTTAATTATTATATTATATTTTTTAAGGTTTTTAGTTTTAGGTTCATTGTATATTTAGATAGTTAATTTAATTTAGATTTAATTTAAACAGCTTCCGTGACTTCCCTGCACTACTGAGTACCTGAGTTCAACGATTTTGTCCCAGTAGTTCAACTTCTGAAAGGATTTAGATGCAGTTGAACTACTGGGGAAAAAAAGTCTCACTAGTTCAAGGTTTGATAGATTTCTCTACTCACATACGGTATCGCAAGATTGACAAACAAACTAATCCCAGTAATACCGAGATCGGAAACCCACCGACGCGCCACGAGATTGGAAATCCCTTGTGTATCCGATAGCACGAAATGTTTGTCCTACTACCGATCCGTGATTATACAGAGAGTCGTATGCGTATTAACCGAAATAGAACCGTTTCATGAAATGATCGGCTACATCATGAAGTGATCAATTCTAAGATCTTGCCACGACGTATACTTACATCAGAATTGGTATAACAATACCATTAGCATGATATTATGTGACGTCACGTCGTGGCAAATCTAACATGAAAGTTGTGAAGAAATAAAAATTCGTAATGTCAAACGCGGTCAGGGCTTGCTATTTTTTGCGAGTTTTCATACAAACATAAAAATATTTTGGCGTGATCAGTACGCAGAGCTTTTCGCTCACCATCACCAATGCCGATCAACGTCCCACTGCTGGGCACGGGCCTCCTCTCTTACAGGAAAGAGGGATTTATAGCTTAGACCCGCCACGCTGCTCCACTGTGTGTTGGTGGGCTTTAACGACTATTCTCACGTGATAGCGATAACAACTCGCAGAGAGCTTTTGGCTAATGCCTACTGCGGCTACAATATAGGTTAGGTTAGGTTATTTACATTGCCGTGATAGACAGTTTGAGCATTTATACATTATTTAGAGCTTCCGCCTTTCCAGTAGGCATCCTTAAAATATTAACTAGTTTGGCGCTGCAGTTACCTATACCAGTTGGGAATTGAAGAGATCGTTAGCCGAAACGTGACGTTCCTATGTTAGCGGATTCGAACAGTAAGTAGGTAATTTTGGATTAATCTTCTAATTAAATGATAAATCGGAAATAATTAGGGTTCCGTACCTCAAAAGGTAAAAAAAGGAACCCTTATAATATAAATTTCTTGTCCGTCTGTCTGTGTGTCACCACCGATTTTCTCAGTAACGGGTTGACCTAGCAAGTTGAAATTTATACCAGATACTAAAGTCCCTATTAGGTGTATAAAAATTAAGGTCCTGAGTCCACACAATAAAAAGATATGGGCAAATTTAGATTTTCACGAAAAAAATCGAGAAGCGACGTCTGAGCGGCTAAAGTGAAATATTAATTAGTTTCGGATAGACATAATAGATGACGCCACTAGCTGCTTGCCTCGCGCTTTCTGCACACTAAATAATTAATTATCATATTAAATTAAATTATTATTAAGCGTAGTCGTGTTTTAGTTTACGAACTTTATCTCTTGTTTGCATTACAACTGTACACACACCGTTACCAACACCGAAGATCGGAAGTGTTTCGGCTCAGATCTATTCGTGGCAGTTGGAATTCCACCAACCGAAGTTCCGCTAGATTTGCCGCTAGCCTATCGCTTAGTGCGTTATGATATCAATATTTGCGCAGCTATCGTACGCCGACCTCCGCAGGATGTCAAGGTGATATCACAATGTTATATTAAAACTGGGTCAACATGCATTTGGCCCGTTTGCTTTGATACAACTGCATGTTATTATTATACTAGCTTCTGCCCACGGCATCGCCCGCGTCTCGGTCTCAATCTCGGTTTTTTACAAATCCCGAGGGAATCGTGGATTTACGGTTCCCGTTCCCGCTCCCTTTTACTACCTATATATCTACTTTCAAGGAAGTTTGCTATAGTAATCTACCTATAGCTGTTGCTATAGATTTTGGTTTTTCAGTTTTTTCAAAATCCCGTGGGAACTGTGGATTTTTCCAGGATAAAAAGTGTGTTAAGTCAGTCTTAAGTCAGATCTATCTCCATTCAAAATTTCAGCCAAATCGGTTCAGTAGTTGCGGCATTAAAGAGTAACAAACACACACACATACACACACTAATTAAATAACTTCGCTTGTATGAAGTGTGAGCGGTGTGACAGTGGCTTACGCCATTACGTGGGAGATATTGGATTCAATTTTTATCGCATTTAAGAATTTATAATTTAATATGAGGTACCTATTTAAATATTTCCGCAATACACCTCTACAATTCTAGTATAAAAAAACTGTATGCTTTTCATAGACATTGACAAATAAAAGATGACCTCAAGCGTATTCACTCGGCGTTTTCATTCAGTTGCGTCCCGCTACTTTAGATCGTCAGTTCAATGAACTCGAAGGGTGACCCAAACTGGGGTGCGTACTCGTGTTTTCTTGGTCCCCATATTCTAACGATGAGACTGCGATCCGTTTTACGGCTGAAGGGCAGTTCTACGCTATCAATGATTGCGTCTAGTTAATACACACTATCCTACTAATATTATAAATGTGAAAGTGTGGATGTTTGGATGTTTAAATGTTTGGATGTTTGTTACTCAATCACGCCGCAACTGCAAAACCGATTTGGCTGAAATTTTGAATGGAGATAGATTATGCCCTGACTTAAAAACATAGGCGACTGGAAAAATGCACAGTTCCTACGGGATTTTGAAAAAACCTGAAATCTATAGCTACAGCTATAGGTAGATTACTATAGCGAACTTCCTTGGTAGTAGGTATAAAGGTTGGAAAAAGGACCGGAAACGGGAACCGGAAATCCACGATTCCCTCGGGATTTGTTTAAAACCGAAATTCATGCGGGCGAAGCCGCGGGCATTCTCTAGTAATATTATAAATGCGAAAATAACTCTGACATTTTATCGGCTCAACCGCTGAATGGATTTCAATATTTCAATCCAACAATATCGGTCAGCATCCATTTGACAGATTACTAAGCTGTACTATTATTAGCTATTAGCAGAATTTCATAATGCTAATAGCTGCCTACCTAAAATAATTTTAAGCTCATCCATTAAGCCTATAACGTTATTTCGGCATTAAGAGCTTCCCATTTTTTAACCGACTTAAAAAAAAGGAAGATTAGATTACACTTGTTACACGCTACATATTAACGTCACCTATGAAACAGTATTCTGTTATTACAGGACTGTTTAACATCTAACAATTTACTTTTTTTTACTAAATATTTATTGTAGTCGTCGTTGTCTGCACTAATAGACGACCACTGGGGAACACAGGTACCTATCTCGCAAGGAACGCCACCGAACACGATCTTGTGCCGTTTGTATCTAGCGGTTATCAGCGACTAACTTGAGATCATCGGTCCGACTATTGCAGTATAAATTTGAAAATTTGCCCTGATGCATCGCTGATCTAGTGTAACTAACTAACTGCCTCGTTGGTCTAGTGGTTAGCATATTCTACTGTAGATCACGAGGTCCCGGATTCGATTCCCGGGTTGGGCAAATAATTGTTATCTAGGTATTGGGTTTTACTGTCAAGAAATTCTCAGTGCCAGCTCGGAGTTGGTAGTTAGCGGTAGTTCACCCCCGTGCCTCGGAGAGCACGTTAAGCAATCGATCCCGGTTATCACTATCATGTGACAATAGCCGTTAAAGCCCGATAATCCGCATTGGAGCAGCATGGCGGGTCGTAGCTCCAAATCCCTTTCTCCTGAGAGAGGAGGCCTGTGTCCAGCAGTGGAACGTTAAAAGGCTGTAGTCGTGGTGGTATCGCTGATGACTATATGTATAATATGGTAGGTACTATCGAGCTGGTTTAATGATGGGGGTGGGAGGAGCTTTATGGACATGACCCCTCACTCCTCAATGGCTACTAGAAATTCCATAGGTATAACGTTTTTAGGGTTCCGTACCCGAAGGGTAAAAAACGGAGCCCTATTAATGTCACTCGGCTGTCTGTCCGTCTGTCCGCCGGTCACAGGTCTCTAGCTCGCAGACGAAATGAGTTACAAACCTGAAATTTTGATGTTTAGTGTAAAACGTTAACCCATAATCAAATATTGAATTAGAAATTGAATTAAATTATTTTTCAGGGGGGCTCCCATACATGAACAAGGTGCCGGAAAAAAAAATTTTTTCTTTACCCTAGCTTGTGGGGTATCATTGTTTAGAGCTCATTAAGTAGAGTACAAATATATATTTTTTTAATTTTTATCTCAAAAAATAAGGGAATGGGAGGCCATCAAAGTTGTCAGTTTTAGACCATTTTTGTGACGGGGGCTATCTCAAAAACTAAACTAGTTGGGAATATGATATTTCAGTATATTATGTACTATATGCTCTATTTAAACAACAAATACTGAAAACAACGATTTATTAAATAGTTTATAAGCTGTGACCAAAATAAACGAACATTTTTTTGGGTTTTTCTTTCACGGTTTGTTGCGATGTCTAGCTCGGAAATTAAATATTTCTTAGACCCAAAATATTATATTGTTCATAATTATGTACGGAACCCTGAAAGAGCGAGGCCCGACTCGCACTTGGCTGATTTTTTTACTATTGACTACGGAACACTAAAAAATGATTTCGTCTTATTTATAGACGATACAAATCACCGGCGGCCGTTCTGTAATATTGCCCTATGAAAATAACTATTACCCAATCATACCCATAATTTGCATAGGTACGATTTCAAAAACGTGAAGTTTGAATTCGCAGGCATTATTTATTATTCCATTATTTCCCATCGTGTAGGTCAGTGCCAGTGATTAGAGTGGTATTTTTGTATCAATAAAATGTCATGATTATTTAGAAGTAGGTCATTTCAGGTCACATCTATCTAGCCCTGGCTGACTGACTGACTGGGGATTGGGGATGAAAGTTTGTGAAAGTCCGTCACTTTTCAAATTGTATCCATGAAAATCGGTATTTGAACTGTCGGTTAAATACAAAGAAATACGTGTTCAGGATTTTTGAAAATTCTATCCTTAAGTGGGTCAAATAGGCGATGAAAGTTTGTATGAAAGTCCGTCATTTTTAAAGTTATATCAATGAAAATCGGTATTTATATATATTGTCGGTTAAAAATAAAGAATTACGTGTCTCAGGAATTTTGGAAATTCCACCTCTTAAGGCTGTTAAATAGGGGATGAGGGGGTGATTCAAAAGAATCCAAGTGGACAAAGTCGCTGGTATCAGCTAGTTTTCTGATAAATTCAAGTTTGACAAAAATCTGGCAACATTACCTTAATTTTATTTTTAACTAGCGGATGCCCGCCACTTTATTCACGTGGATTTAGGTTTTCCCAAATCCCTGGTATTAAAATGGAACAATGAATGAATGGAAAATTTGTGTTTGTCTAACTCCGAAATACTGGACCGATTTTGATGGGACTTTCATTGGGAAAACCTTAGTGATGGGATGAGTCTTTCTCTTTATAGTTGTCAACCAAAAGTTTCAAATAAATGTTTCAAAAAAAAAAGACCTAAGTCTTTTGATCGATAATATTCGATTTCCGACTAAACGTAGTCGTCCGCTATAGCTCTTATTGATCGAGTTGAACGATTACGCTGTGTTATATAGTACACACATGCTGCGTTTTCTTCTTTCAAGTAAGGAATACTAAAAATATCTTAGATTTGGAAAGTAAATAAGCGGAATGACTTTACGCACATATAGCCCAATCAATCAACGAAAAATAAAAATAAAAATTCTTATAGTTTTGGAAATTGGCCTAAAGTGTTCTTTGGGCCTTCTTCTATAACATATCCAAAACCCCCACATGGAGGGGTGCGGAACCGGACGCCATTTTGAATTTTAGGTCCCTTTTTTCGGTGTTTTGCACATATCTCGAAAATCTCTACGTCTAGCATTATGATTACTTCTGATAAAGGTTTTTAAATAAAATTTGTTACAAATTTGGTTCCATTCATTTTTACTCTAAGGTTATTACTTTAGGAGCTACAGGGTGTTTAAGTTAACAGAGAGATAAAAACTAGGTAATTAAGAATACGGCGTCGTTTATAAAAATAATATTCACTATCGCTCACATTTTTAGTTTACAATAAGCAAGCTCATAGTCATCTACCGACCCAACATAAAAACTGGCCAAGTGCTAGTCGGACTGACACACGAAGGGTTCCGTACCATAGAGCAATAAGAAAAAAAATGCCTTTAAATTTTAACTTTATTGTATTTTCATTATTTTGCAGCAATAAGAAAAAAATGCCTTTAAATTTTAACTTTATTTTATTTTCATTATTTTGTGGATATAGATGCTATATATACTGACTCTCTGAAAATTTCTAATATCTACCTGTTCCTGGTTCAAGAGATACAGCGATTGTTAAGGTCAAGCAAAAAGCGCCGAAAAAATAATGTTTCTTGTATATAAAATTAAAATTAAAGGTGGGCCCCTTTAATTTTAATTTTTATTTAATTTTTATTATTTATTAATAAAGCGGCAACAAAAATATACACTCTATGAAAATTTCAACTGTATATCTTTTAAAGTTTTTGAAATATAGCCCATGATATATGTATTTACATGATTTTTTCGATGCTATATTTTAGGTACACGGGCTATATTTCATGAACCGTATAATAACCTTAGAGTAAAAATGAATTTAACCAAATTTGTAGCAAATTTTATTTAAAAACCTTGGTCAGAAGTAATCATAATGCTAGAAGTAGAGATTTTCGAGATATGTGCAAAAAACCGAAAAAAGGGCTCTAAAATTCAAAATGGCGACCGGTTCCGCACCCCCCCATATGGGGGTTTTGGATATGTTATAGAGGAAGGCCCAAAGAACACTTTAGGCCAATTTCCAAAACTATAAGAATTTTTATTTTTATTTGTCGATTTTGGCAGTAGATTCACTGGGCTAATATTACAAGTAACGTGATACGCGTGTGAAAGCGTTCCGGTTTAGTATTCTTGTAGAGGATCACGAATCCGCACTGAAACACGGTTAGCGCAGAGCAAACAACTCTTTTTAGGGCGCTACAGCGTCACTGCTTTCCGGTATTAGGAAGAAACAGACGGGTGAGAAACACATATTTCTCAGTCTTACGTGTGAAAGATGCCTCGTTGGTCTAGTGGTTAGCGTATTCGACTGCAGATCACGAGGTCTCGGGTTCGATTCCCGGGTCGGGCAAATAATTGTTAGGTATTGGGTTTTTCTGTCAAGAAATTCTCAGTGTCAGCCCGGAGTTGGTAGTTGGCGGTGTTTCACCCGCGTGCCTCGGAGAGTACGTTAAGCAGTCGGTCCCGGTTATTATCACTATCATGTGACAATAGTCATTGGAGCAGCGTGGCGGGTCTAAGCTCTAAATCCCTCTCTCCTATGAGAGAGGAGGCCTGTGCCCAGCAGTGGGACGTTAAAAGGCTGGTAGTGATGTGATGACTATGTGAAAGATGTAGATTCTACATCTTTTACAAGTACACTTCTTTGGTTTTGACTTTGCAGTCTAAAATGGTGTCGCTTTTTAGGGTTCCGTACCCAAAGGGTAAAACGAGGCCCTATTACTAAGACTCCGCTGTCCGTCTCTCCGTCTGTCGCTAAGCTGTATCTCATAAACCGTGATAGACAGTTGAAATTTTCACAGATGATGTATTTCTGTTGCCGCTATAACAACAAATACTAACAAAACAGAATAAAATAATATTTAAGCTCCCATACAACAAACGTGATTTTTTGCTCGTTTTTGCTCGATATTGATAACGGCAACGGTAGACGCTTGAAATATTCAGTTATATATATTCACTTTAAAAATAAATAAATAAAATTAAAATACAACAAATATTTATGGGGGGCTCCCTTACAACAAACATGACTTTTTTGCCATTTATATAGATAATGGTACGGAACGCGGTGCGGGAGTCCGACTCGCACTTGGCCGGTTTTTTTCGTTTCATCGAATTTTCAAATGCACAACGATCCTAATGAATAAGAATGAAATAATGATAAGTTTCACTTCAATAAATAAATAAGTAAGAAGACTTTATCTCTAGAGCATGTCATGCAAACGCATACTTTAATACAAGCTGAATGAAAATTTGAACTAAACTGTAGAAATTCATACACGTGTCTGTGCTTAGACCGCGGTTTGTTCGTTGGACGCATTCTGGAGTGTACAACTGAAATATATCTGAGCGAAGGAATGGAATAAACATTTCTATTGTGCGAACTTGAAACTGCATAAATGTCGTCTCATTCGGTCCAGAGATTTTCCCTGAAGCGCGCACAAACAAAGTGACACAACTTAACTTATATTATAATAATGTGAAAATAAGTCTATCTGTACGTAACCTTTCCACCCCAAAGCCGCTGAACTGATACATAAGCCACCTTTTGTTCTAAATACAATAGAAAGTTTTCACCCCTTGAATAGAGTTACCCAGGCAACGGCGTCCTTTACTCGTTGGCGTATAGTTCATACGATTTAGCTGAAACTTGGCACAATGACAGTATGCGTGCTGGAACAGTCTCCATTAGGTATGGTATGGAGCGACGAACAAATTTTCAGTGATTAATAATATGCTGAATCTTCGTGAGTAGGTTCGTTTCGACGAGACGACCAAGTTTTTCCTGTATGAAAATTCTCGATGGAGGTAGCTACTCGAGTGCGCATGTGTTGAACATTTCGATTCACTCGGGTGGGAAATCGTTCCACTAAATTTGTAGGACTATGTAGCCATTTCATTATAAGTATTTACTAAGCTGCATACAGAAAATCAGCTGGTTATTAATGATATTCTGCAGCGTCCTCCACTCCGAATATATCCAAATGAGATCATAAAAATGATTAAAAAATATTAATTTCGGAAAAGAGTTCGCATCGTTCAACAAAGGATACTTTTCAACCCCGAAACCAAGCTGCAGGTATTCAGCTAGTGCATAATGTTGAGAGATAAGTAAGTGAATTGTGTAGTGAACTCCAATGTATGAAACTGCATGTAGAAACCTAGGGTTAGATTCGATTAGACCGCATTTGATTGAACTGCCACTGAGCTGTCTGAAACATATAATCCGATTAAGCCCTCAATGGAGCCTATATCACCTAAGGGACCTTTCAGATAGACCGGCGCGGAGAGCAGAGCAAATTTTAATCGCATTTAAAATAGAATCTTAAGACATTGAAATAAGCTTTATTTTTACATTTTATCTCTTTTATGATAAGAGGATGCTCGAGGATGCTCCCAATACGCTCGGTGTGAAATAATAAGAGCAGCCGCTCAGCTGCTCGTCGAGCCGGTCGGCTGCTCCATGCTCGTGCTCTTTCGTGCTCGAGCATCCGACCGGCTCTGTTCGCGTGCTCTTTCATGCTAGCGCAGCCGACCGTAGGCCGAATTGCTCGCCGTCCGGCCCAAGAGCGTACGCTCGGCTCCGAACGCCTCCGCGTGTCCGTTCACACAGACCGGCGCGGAGAGCAGAGCAAATTTGAACGGCCGGTCTGTGTGAAAAAAAAAATGCTCTCCGACCGTCTATCTGAACGGTCCCTTATACTATACAAAGCGTAATCGCTTAACTCGATCAATAATAGCTATAGCGGAGCTATAACGACTACGTGCGTTTAGTCGGAAATCGAATATTATCCATCAAAGCCGGACTTTAGTCTTTAACAGGCCGTATTGAAAATTGAATCAATTAATTTTAAATTTTTTGAAACATTAATTTGAAAATTTTGGTTGAAAACTATATTAAATAAATATTTAAAAAAAAATATTATTTTTGAGTCTCATGACCCGATCGAGTTCAAATTAGATCATAGTACTTTTAGGACTAGAAACACAATATTATTGCGTTAGGTATTAAATATTTAATTAAAGTGTATTCGTTCCTTTACTTACTTCTTTTTCATGTGCCTCTCCATTACTTAAGGTCGGCAGTCAGTTTTTTCCCAACTGCGCGCCGCAAAGGAGTGGTAATGTGTTTATACTTTATCAGTCTATCATTGAACCAGTGCAGTGGTAGATTCAATTGACGATTCAAAAAAACAAGTACAGTCAAAATCTGTTATAACGACATCGAATGGACTACTCATATTCAGTCGCAAAAACCGATAGTTATAACAACCGGTTCCACCATACAACACCATATTCTTTTGCCAAGTCTTTGTTTAGAATTCCGCTCTATAGCTTTGAAATAATACGCGATTTTTCTTCGACATTAATTTGTTTCCGACATTTAAAAGTTTCACAATTAATTTAACAATAATATGTTTTAAGTAAGATAAGTAAGAAACTGACTGAAGAAATTTGAAGAACCGGGCTTTGACTCTACGGCATGCACATGTTTTTTTTTCTAAGAATTACAAAAGACCCTAAACTCAACAATACGAACGTGTTTATTTTTACGATAATAACCATTGACCATTATACTATGCCTATTCAAAGTTTACAATACAGCTAAGCTGGTCGTTCTACAGACACAATTCTCCGAAAATATTGGTCAAATGTGGTCGCTTAATGCGGTATGTCGAAGTAACCAATGTCGTAAAAAGCAAAGTTTTTGATAAGGCAGTCATATAGCATTCAGGTCATTCATTTACGGTTAATATAACCGGTATGTTATTCTAAACGATGTCGCCATAAACGGTTTTAACTGTACTTGTAAAAGTTTTTTCGAATAAAAATCTTTTCTATTCTATTCTATGTATGTATGTATATATGAATGTATGTAGGTATGTACATATATGTATAGTATGTATGTTTGTTCTTTTGTGGCACTTTAGAGACTAAACGCGATGGCCAATTTTGATAAGTGGTACGTCGTTAGATTTGCCATGCCAACGCGAGTGTCAACGAGAACATAACAAGTATATAAATTAAAAATTTAAAGAACCCCCGACATTCGCCATTTTGTGGCGGCGGCCATCTTGGATTTGCATAGTGTTATTCTACTAGTCAAGCCCTTTCATTTGATACCCATATTAAGGGAGTTGTGAAAATATATGTAATCCGCCATTTTGTAGCGGCGGCCATCTCGGATCGATTTTCATCAAACATAGCTAACAACACTCTCGACTAATTCACCTTTCAAACAAAAAAAAAACAGACTTATTTCGGACGCTATATTTTTTTCAAATCCTATCAAGTGGGTTATCAAATTATAGTGTTTGAAAAGGTGATTACGAGAATATACTTATTTTGACAAAAAAAAAATTATTACGCAGTCGGGTTTTTATTTTCTTACCAATATAATACACTTATTTGAACCTCTCCTTGCCCATGGCTGGGCGGAGTATTTCTGCGTCTGTCTTAATGCCAGTCCATTCCCTTATGTTTCTTAGCCATGACTTCTTTCGCCTTTCAAACCCTCTTTTTCCGCAACCTTAACTTACTACGTTATTTGAATTTGTTAATCTCCCAAACGAAGCTTTCCGCAAATCGAACTTTGTTACGGAATCTTTTGAAAGATATTAATTATTATGAGTATATATGAGACAAGGAACAGATGATGTATTTATATGTACAGTTTTATAGCCAATAGTCTGAAATACCTATTGATGTGTTTGCGGATTATTACGTATCGAAGAATGGGTATCAGTGAAACAGATGCTACGGAAATTGTCTAGTTCCAGGCATTCAGGTCAAACCATATGATCACGTTTCTCGGAAGGCTAACACGTTTAACCCGAATACGTACTGTTCAACGTATCCATCCACTCCCCGGGGTTGATTGGAAAGGGTAGGCGTGAATTAAATCATGCATAAATCCCCCCATATTAATCTACGTGTTTCTACATCAACAGTTGGGATGGGTACCTAAGGGCAACGATACATGGCGCGTTGCGACGCGACGCTTCTACATTAGAAAAATCCGTGGTGTACCACAAGGTGTGCTGCGACATTCTACATAGCGAGATTCATAGTAACGTGGAGATAAAACGCACTTTATTGGCTGGCCAGCACTTTTGTGGCCGATATGAGGAGAAAGCACGATAAAAAAAACAACGGCGCGCGCGCTGCCTGTTAAATTTTCTCTTATTTTGTCTATTTTCTCGCTCTCATTTGGGTATATGAATGAGCGAGACAGAAAACAATATGTTATATACAATACGATTACGATAGGTGGTGTCCCACGGCATCTACTTTTATTATATGTAGTCATGAAGTCAATGAAAGATGGAGAAATTTCAAAAAATAAAGAAGACAGAGAGAGAGAGAGAGTAGAAATATGATTCATGACCGTAACTAACCTTGTCCTAGCCTTTTTATTCTAAAGATAAATTTGATTTAGACAACGGTGCTGATGAATGTATTATGTAGGTATACAATATTTTAATTAACTACACTGCACAACTCCTTATTGTTTTCGAATCCTCTTAAGTTTATTTTCCAGCGTAAACTTCCGTTCCTAGGAGTTAATAACAATAGACGCTAAGAAAGTTCGTGATGCTTTGAATTTTCCGAAAATGCGAAAATGCTATATTCTTGAAGCGGTAGGTATTTCTAGAATAATTTCGCATTTTGCGAAGCTTATATAATTTGAGGGAATGCTCTAGGCATTCTCCGATCGTCAGCATTATCGGAAATTATAACGGAAAATTAAATTACCCGGAAAATTGAAATTATACGAAAATTTAAGAATAAAAAACATCGAATGAATTGATTTAATAAAATTTAATCATAAAATTCAACGTTTTAGGCATGAACCATACCGTAACAACTGAATATTTTATAAAGAGTGACCGATTGTTATGGCTAAATCACTGAGCCTTTCATGATGAAATTTTATGGATTTCATCAACACAAAACGCGGCCAACAGGCAATCCGATAAAAAGAAATTTACAACTTCAAGAACAAGACCCTTCTTGGCTCCTTGGTAAATAAAAAATATTTTTCTTACTTTACGTAGGTACGTAGGTATTTAAGTTGAATAGTTTTTTTATATTTTCACAAGAGGGAAATGTTTCACAAAATTGATAGAAACTTTTGCTAAGCAATTTAACTCGGTCCTTAATTTTCAAGTCTTCAGACAAACTTTTGGAAGTAGGTCTACAAACAAACGTTTCGATTTGAACTTTTGATTTGAACACTCACAAAAGTATATAATATGTAATCCTTTTCGATTTATTTACTTTATTGAAGGGTATTTGTGCTAATAAGTTCAAGGACACGTATTCAAGGTTCGGGCGGTTGAATAGGGAAAAGGGGTTTTTAGGGTTCCGTACCCAAAGGGTAAAAACGGACCCTATTACTAAGACTCCGCTGTCGGACTGTCTGTCTGTTTATCTATTACCAGGTTGTATCTCATGAACCGTCATAGCTAGACAGTTGGAATTTTCACAGATGATGTATTTCTGTTGCAGCTATAACAACAAATACTAAAAAACAGAACCCATCGTGCGCGAGTCCAACTCGCACTTGGCCGGTTTTTTTATTCATCTACAAGTTTTCATTCATGTCAATTATTTTTGACGTAGGTTTTTTCAATCGTAATATTGGAATTGAAATGTACGTCATAGAGCGCCTAGCCACGCCAAGTCACCAAAAGGCGATGCAGCATCAAAGCAACAAAAGTTGATCGCCGATGTTAAAAGTGTCTTGTATGATTTGGCCCTTAGTTAAATCCGTTTTGCACTCGGAACTCAAATGAAAAGCCGATCATATTATGCCATTGTATGGTTGGTATTGACCGACGAACTAGTTGCAAATTAATTAGGCATACTTTTAACTTTGAGATTGCAACCCTAATTGTTACGTTATTAAGTTTCAACTGGAATTTGGAATAAATGTCCGTAAAGTGCGTTTGCGTTTTGATTTATTTCATCTGTATACTTCTGTAGACTCTACAGTGCACAATTGCAAAGTTTGCAATTGTGCATTGTAGTCTACATCTGAGGATGCTGCGGTATCGGAGCGAAACGATCATCGAGTTTGTTTTGGTGGTGGATTTGTGTGGTGTTACATGGTGGTGGTGTTTGGGGTTCGCTTGGTTGCTTTGTTTTTCCTGCATATCTCACAGCAGGTGTTTTACGGATTATAGCAAAATAATTTTGACTTTTCATCATATATTATGGATTTCCGCAAAGTCACGCCTGCTTCTATTAAATATTTATTTCTTCTGTGCCAAAGATATTTGTGTAGTTGACGCCAAACAGATATTCGTCCCGAGCTGAGGTGCGAGAGCGAACTCGCGCAGGTTTGTACCGGCTCCATCTCTTCTGTACGCCCAATTATATCTAAAATATCTGCGTTTATATTCAGAGGCGAAGATTTGTTTCGCGTCAACTATACCAAAATTTTAAGCCCGCGTATATTTGAATTTTTATTTTTTCTATGTTCTCGGTATAATAGCCGACATCACTACTAGAATAATAGTTTCCTTTAATTAGATATATTATATTACATTTAATTTTTAATTTTGTAATTAGTAAATTATTATGCGTTTTTTGGGCGGCTTACATAGGTGTACCCACGGTCTTAGACCTGTTTTATGGTTACAAGTAAATTCAAATTCAAATAAACTTTTACAAAGTACTTGTAAAAGTTTATTTGAATAAAAAACTTTTCTATTCTATTCTATTCTATTCAAGCGGAGGCTGCGGTAAATCAGTAGGCAACCACCACCACCACTACAGCCTTTTTATGTCCCACTGCTGGCACAGGCCTCCTCTCTCATAGGAGACAGGAATTTAGAGCTTAGACCGGAAAGTGAACCAATTTTGAATAAAGTTTATTTGACTTTGACAGATTTCTGCACAGATATAATCAGTAATCACCCTATACATTTTTTTTGGAAATTATATGTAAATACGAAAAAAAATCATCTGGACTCGAACCGAGGTCTTCTGCTTTCGGGACCGCCCGATTTCCCACTTGAGCTATGATAACCTTGTAGATGGTGGCGAAATTTACCATCGTATTCTAATGATATTGTAGCAGTTCTTCATTACCTACCTAAAAACACGGATAAAACGACCTTTTTGTGAAATGAAACCTAGCTAGATCGATACAAGAATTGTTCGTTTAAAGGTATTAAGATGGATAGATGTAGTAAACGTAGAAGTTTACGTAGAACCATAGATAGATGAAAATTCTCTATTGCTGTGCAAACAAATGGTATGAATCACAATAATTAAAAGAAACACGAAAAAGTGCATAAGAGCATCCGTAAGGGCGTTTGTCCACCACCACCGTCACCGGGACGTCACTGACAACGAGATGACGGTGCCGATTTACACTGGAATTCATAGTCGAGAAAGGGGCTCCTTTAGAGGACTATTCAGACGCCATGTGTCAAATTCAACCTTTATGCATTTCATAGACAAAAGGATGCCCCGTTGAGACAGCCGTTATGGGCTGAATGCTGAATGACCGAAATCCGTGAACCAAACTGTCTCCTTGTTTTGTAATTGTATTTCTGAGTTATATTTCTTGTGATTTTTATTAAAATGCAAGTTGATAGTGACTTTGTTCTTATATACGACCTCATAACAGATGAAGCTTTGCGCTAAATACGAGTCATTTCGGTGCCCAAACGATATATAGGTATTCACAATCACCTAAACCCCATAGAATTCTATAGTGACATGAATTTTATTGGTCCAATTCTATAACTTTTTCTCGTTTTAAAAGGGACATTATTCATTTTCGTCGGCAAAAAATGAAATTTTTATTGTGGTTATTGTTTTATTCTTAACAGACTTTCAAAAAGGAAGAGGTTCCCATGTCTGCGTGTGTTGTTTTTACTAAGTACCTAATTATGTATATGTATTAATATAATTGAAATGTTCCAAAATCATTTTCACACACAGTGACAGTAGGTAAACACGCAACGCGCGCCAAACAGTCAAAAAATTTGATGACAAAAACACAGAATAGCGGAGCAAAAAATCACAACATCCCTCAGAATAATCGACAACACGTGTTACATTATAAGCGATATTGTGTGAAACTCTGTTCAGCTAGCGGATTCTCTAGCAATTGTTTATGAATGGCAAAGAAGGTTGATTCAATATTCGACCCCTACACGAATGTTGAATGGTGGATTTTAAGGGACTGTTCACCTCTTGACTATGAATTCCTAAGTTAGTCATACATACAGTGGCGTGCGGTCCTAACATGCTGATAAGCCCTGCATACCCTAGGAATCTCTAGACAACTCCTATTTTAGTCCTTTAGTAATCTATTATCAGTCTAGTAATTAAAAAATATTCGAAATAAAAAATAAATATTTATAGTCAAAAACTCATCAAAGCGCCATCTAGTTGATGGTTCGCATCCATATTAGTATTTGGTGTAAAAGTTTTATGATAATCTAGTAGATGGCGTTGTTTAATAAATGATTTGGCGGTTGGAATTGGCGTAAGCTCCGAGAAATTCAGCTTCATTTTCGCACTCACACATTAATAATTGCTGTATGTGTGCTGTTATTAAAGGCAACTTACACATGAAGAAGCGTTTGTTGTATACATGTTTTAAAAGTGAAATTGTTGCTGTGTGCGTCTAAAATAAGCACTGATTATTACGAACGCTATTTTATAGGTAGGTATCTTTTTGTTTCTTTCATTACTGTGCTTCAAAGCTTGTGAAAATTTCCGTGCAAAAAGTGTTAATAGTAAGCCCTAATATTTGCGATGTAATGTACGGAAGTGTATGTGGAGTGTATAATAATATTATAGTGATTAGTTATCCCAAGATAAGAAATTGGAATTGTTATTTTTAACCCCCGACGCAAAAACGACGGGGTGTTATAAGTTTGACGTGTCTGTGTGTGTGTGTGTGTGTGTGTGTGTGTGTGTGTGTGTGTGTCTGTCTGTTCCCCTGTGGCGCTCAAACGGGTGGACCGATTTGAATGCGGTTTTTTTTGTTTGAGAGGTAAATTAGTCGAGAGTGTTCTTAGCTATGTTTGATGAAAATCGGTCCAAGATGGCCGCCGCTACAAAATGGCGGATGATATATTTTTTCACAACTCCCTTGATATGGGTATCAAATGAAAGGGCTTGACTAGTAGAATAGCACTATTGCAAATTCAAGATGGCCGCCGCCACTAAATGGCGAATGTCGGGGGTTTTTTAAATTTTCAATTTACACTTGTGTTATGTTGAAAACTGATGTTTACGGGGGAAAGTGACGAAGGTACTTACTTTATTTTTTTTATTAGTAGTAAAATGGTAATGTATAGTAAGTACTAACTACCATCACCACCACCACCACCACCATTACAGCTTTTTAACGTCCCACTGCTGGGCACAGGCCTTCTCTCTCATAGGAGAGAGGGATTAGAGCTTAAACCCGCCACGCTGCTCCAATGCGGGTTGGCGGGCTAACTAACATACTTATCTATTTATTCCGATTGTAAGTATTAAATGACATTTTAAAATGACCACAACGAAGTACCTACGTACCTTCTTAATTATAAATTAAAATACTTATTAATAAACCAAAAATATTTATCATAGAATTACTTGAAGGTCACCAGTCGACTTACGTTGCGCGACTTATACCTACTTATCAGATTTACATATATTTAACGAATGACCGCGACTTGGTCCACCTATAAATACCTACACCACGTTTTTCTGTTCCGTGACCTACACAGTATCTATCGGGTGTCGAACCCAATACAGACCACCGCTATTGCATACCCTGACTTGAAATCCTCTGCACGCCGCTGCATACATACATTTACTACGGCCGTGTGGACACACGGCACGCACGCCTGTCACGTCAGCTTGTTCTCGGGCGTGCGGTGGACACACGGCCGTAGTAAATGTACCTATGTATCACTAAATCGGCGCCGTCATCTCGTTGTCGGTGACGTCCCGGTGACGGTGGCGGTGGACAAACGCTGTTACACTTTAAAAGATGTACTCCACACAACCTCATTGACAAAATAATATTTTATCGACGAACAAATATATGATAGACTTACCTTGAATCGGATAAGATATTCCTGTTGCCTGGAGATATCGGTGGCTAGGATAAGAGAGCTGATTTGGCGCGTGACCTCGGCGAGGATTTCCTGGGATTCCAGCACGCCGCTCTCGATGATGCAGCTGACGGCCGCGCGCCAGTGATGATTCTCCAAAACAGATGTGCTCTGCGAACAAATATTTGAATATTGAGTCCAAATGACTTCCATATGTCCGTAAGTCCATGCCTTGTCACCCAGGCGCTGGTGAGCGTTGTGGTCTTACTAGTGGGAGGTCCCGGGTTCGATTCCCGGCAGTGGCAATTTGGGTTTTTAAAATTTCTAAATTGTCACCGGTCTAGTCTGGTGAGCCGTGGCTTGTTATCACCGTACCGGTAAAGCCGTGTCGCAAAGCGATTTAGCGTTCCGGTACTATGCGATGGCGCGTAGAAACCAATCAAGGTACACGTTCACTGCGAGCCCAAATTTAGAGAACTTTCAGCTGGTGCGGTTGAGGTCGATTTAGGAAACCTGGAACTCTATTTCAGTGCGGTTGACGCTTTTTTGGCCTCGTGCTGAATGGTTTGATAAATATGTCATAATTTGACCAGGAACGTGACAAGCTGTTTAGATTTGTGCTAAAATCATTTGTGTTAATGTTTTAACTAAAACTAGCTTTGCCTGGGGTTCTGACCCTTGGTTTAAGAGAAAATACCGAAAATATTGTCGAGGTCGCTTTAGATCCCGCACCGCACCTAATTTGGGTTGCACTAGTGACGGGAATAATCTGGTATAATATCATCGATGTAGAAGGATAGGCCCTTCGAGCAAAAAAATCGCCACTCACAAACATACTCGAATTTGAAAAAGTCGAGTATCTTGGTTTACAGTCGGCCGCCGTCGCTTCGACGTATCGCACGTGTTTCTTGCTCGGAAAAAATGCCGTCCTGTGTGGTTAAATCTTGCAAAAAACGTTCCGAAATACATCAAAAAAGAGACGAAATTACATTTCACGTGTAAGTATATCGTTTCCTCATTTAATTCAGCGCATAAGCTGTGTATTTATAAAATTTTTTAAAATTAAAAATGTTCTTCAAAAATTACGTAGAATTTCAGTTTTAGAAAGAATGGAGTCGATAATGTATATTTTTTGAAGTAAAACTTTTTTACCCCCGACGCAATAACAACGGAGGGTTATAAGTTTGACGTGTCTGTGTGTGTGTGTGTGTGTCTGTCTGTTCCACCGTAGCGCTCAAGCGGGTGAACCGATTTGAATGCGGTTTTTTTTCTTTGAAAGGTGAATTAGTCGGAAGTGTTCTTAGCTTTGTTCGATGAAAATCAGTCCAAGATGGCCGCTGCCACAAAATGGCGGATTACATATTTTTCACAACTCCCTCAATATGGGTATCAAATGAAAGGGGTTGACTAGTAGAATAGCACTATGTAAATCCAAGATGGCTGCCACCACAAAATGGCCAATGTCAGGGGTTTTCTTAATTTTTCATTTATACTTGTTATCCGCATATAAAAGACTATTTTTTTTTAAATAATAAGTATTAAGTATACCAATGTCGAAATCTTCAAAAGAAGTAGGTACTGGAGCTCACTAACTGTAATTGAATTAAAATAAAAAATTTACAATAAATGTACTAATGCCAGTCCATTCATACTTTGTTCTGGTTAAAGGGGAGTGGCTTACGAAACATAAAATTTTAATTTATTTGCTTATCCTTAAACGTGATTGGTCCGACCTCACAGGTTATCGGCGTCAAAGCGTGTCGCGAAGGAACTATTCGGGCGCATTTTCGTAGACGCAATTATATGAGAAAGGCTTATCCTTTTACATCGATGTATAATATCGATGAATATCGTGAAATGAAAAGTAAATGTTATGAATGATTTTCATGAACTTTAGTATGTAGGGGCTTTCGGAGGTTAATATCATTAGAATACAAAGGTAAATTTTGCCACCATCTATAAGGTTATAATAGCTCAGGTGAGAAATCGGGCGGTTTTGAAACCAAAACACCCCGGTTCGAGTCCAGATGATTATTTTTTTTCCTTTTTTTCATAATTAAAACTGGAATGATAAAAATATACGTACTTGTTTATATACGTACTTGGTTATAAGTACTTGTTTCCAATAAAATGCTAAACTAATTGCACTCGTGATTTTTTATTTAAATAACCAGTTCACATTTTCTTATTATTATGTCCGTAAGATCGAAAAATATTATTCATATTTCATTAGTGAGTAAGTTCTATTGTTCTTTACATCTATACATACAGTAAAATCGTAGACTCGCCGTGTCTGTACATTAAAGATTTTTGCAAAATAATCACTGGGGATGTTAGGGATAACAATTATAAATTTAAAAAACCCCTGACATTCGCAATTTAGTGGCGGCGGCCATCTTGGATTTGCATAGTGCTATTTTACTAGTCAAGCCCTTTCATTTGATATCCATATTAAGGGAATTGTGAAACAATATGTAATCCGCCATTTTGTAGCGGCGGCCATCTTGGATCGATTTTCGTCAAACATAGCTAAGAAAACTCTCGACTAATTCACCTTTCAAACCAAAAAAAACCGCATTCAAATCGGTTGTGTGTTATTCATACAACAAACTCATTGTAATATATTTATAAAATAACAACTGTCAGAATTCCACCCAATTAAAAATCTGACTTATATTTTGTGAGCATCTGAATGGAAAGCCGATACGAAACTTAATACAGACGAGTCTATATTCAGCCGTTGTTCTGAAATGCCTACGGGCATATGTCGGCAGTTTGTTGAATCAGTTGGTATAATATTGCATATCCGTCGAAACAGATGCGTTATAGAGCAAGAGCCCACGACAGCCAGACCTTCGTTATCTTATAAAAGCTGAAAATGTATCTGTGTATTGTCCGCAACACAGGGAGGAACAAGCAGCGACTACGAAGTTGAGATCATGGTTACTTTGGGAGATAACAGGTAATAAAGGTGTACAAAATCTTACGTCAAAGTGTAAAGATTTTTATATTTTCTTCGGAATAGTATTAGAAATCACGTCATGCATTGCCGGACACTTATTACAGTTGCTACCCCCTGCCAGACGTCCTTAAAGTTTAAAAGTTCAATGGATAACGTGATTTCTAAAGTTATCCCGAAGAAAAAAAAATTATACTTTGACATAAGATTTTTACACCTTTATTACCTGTTATCTCCTAAAGCAACCATGATCCCAAATTCATAAACGGTGGTCGTTCCTACCTGTGTTGGAGACATACACACTAGAAACTGTCAGCTTTTATAAAATAACGAAAGTTTGGCCGTCGTGGGCTCTTGAACTATTAGGGAAATTTTCTGAAGCTCATCCAGGCTGTGATGACAAGAGAAATGTGGATTTAGTTACCTGCCATTGAATTTGAAGCTAGTAATCTAAAATAGTAGTCTAGTAGTAGTCTAAAATATAAATACACTAGCTGATGCCATATGAGTGGATTCTAATAAATCTCATTCAAACTTTCATCTCTTATTTAACCCAATGGAAGGTAGTATTATTTTCAAAATTCCTTAAATACGTAATGCTTTATTTTCAACCGAAAGCCTAAATACCGATTTCCATAGATATTACTTGAAAAATAAAAAATATTAAAAAAAATAATTAAAAACCGACTTCAAACGGTACTAAAAAATATAAAAATAACTTTTGTTTGTACACGTATGTTAGGGCGAGCGTCACGCATCGGTTTCGTCGTTTTCTTATACGCGCCCGATATCATATTTATAATATATTGCGCCCGATATAATATATTGCGGTTTCAATAATATTATTATATTACATACTTACATACTTAAGTGTCGAATTTATAACCTCCTTTTTTGAATTCGCTTAATAAATTGTTTAAGAGACTAATGGTGCTATTCCCGTTTTACAGTCTCTAAACTAAAGGACAGATCTACGTACCTCAGACCTTTACGTAATGTGGGAAAGGACAGCATTACTTTTAAACACTTAGAACCAATAACAACTCATAATTGGAGTTCTAAACGAGCAAACTTTTTAAAAGTCATCGTTCACTTTTATAACGAGTATAATAATTCAGAAAGTTTCATAGTTTAAACAGTAGTAAGAGATTTAAAAAAAAATTAATAAAATAAGTTAGATCGAGTTTTGCAATTGAGAACCGACTGTAGATAAATAATGTAGAACGTGAAATAAATTTGTCGTTTCGTAAAAAACTAATTAAGAGTACCTAAGTGTTCTGGTCTAGTTGGCTATCGCAAGTGTTGTCATTATGAAATTCCCATAAATCATCAATGATTTTATAATGACCTGCCATAGACAAATATTCGATTGTCCGTCTGGCGGCGGTGAGCTGCAGGGATGCCAGCGGTGGTGGTTCTGCTTCTTAGGCGCTGCTGTCGAATATTTTCCAAGACAACTGGTAAAAAATGAATAACACAGCAATCTGCAGTAGGTACAGTAGGTACGAGTCCTTTTATCCCAGTCGTTTACGCCTTTTAGTATTTTTAGCACAATTGTTGCGAAATGATCCGTCCGTCCAAAGAATGAGGCAATCACCTTTTCCCTTTGACTTCTGCCCTTCTTTACTTTTGTCGGAAAGTCCGCAAATGGCAGGTATTCTTCTTCTTCAGCTTTCATCACTTGTGACAATGTCCAACTCACCATTCTAATTTCCTCCGTTACAATTTTCAAGAATTTCGCTCCACCAATCCAAGCGAAGGCGTTTTTGATCTTCCGTCAAATTATGATGTACCTATGTATCTGGCGCAAAGTTTCCTGACGCCTAAATGTTCATGTAAGAATTTTTGTACTTGATTCATATCGATGCTTTGATTTATCCGAATCTGTTGGATCTCCTTTATCAATTTCAACCATTAGCCGCACATCACTCAAGTTATCTTCAGTGGTCGTCGTAGAAGGGCGTTCTTTGCGCAAATCATCAGTGAGATGGCTTCGTTCACGTTTAAACTCGCTAAGCCAGTTATAAACAGTGGCACGAGTTGGGGCTTCCACATGAAATGCCAATCGAATTCTACCATAACATTGTTGTTAAGACCGCAACGAAAGTCGTAATAAATTATGGAGATTTTCTCTAATCAAATTCATTATGACGCACGACACGCACTTTGCTTTTTAAATTGCCGCTATTTTGTAAAAATAAATGACAAGAATTTAATGTAGGCACAGTTATCTACACCTGAGTTCTTTATTCCAAAGGAAAAAAATGTATAGAATTTGAGTTGAGCGATGGAGATGGTCGACTTCTTAGCCATAGCTTTTTTTTTAACTATGGCTGAGTAGCATTGATAGCAGTAGATTGAGCGATACTTAAGTGTCACTTGTGGCTATCGCGTATCTCAAAGTCTAAAGTTTTACACTCGGACCCGCCACCTTTTGTATACGACAAGCTTCAAAGTCTGTTACCTATAAACGAGTATTTGCCACCAACTCTCTGGTTTCTTAATATCATAGCTAATATGTGCACACATATGGCTCTTAAATGATGAAAATAAGGATTGGATTTGAGTGAAACAGACATTAATTGTACTACTCGCATATCGTGCGTAGCAGCTTTCAACTTAATTTCAATGCCAATGGAAATCTATACTATATCTACTAATTACTGATATAATAAAGCGGAAGAGTTTGTTTGAGCGCGCTAATCTCTGGAAATACTAGTCAACTGTATAGACTGTATAGCATCCGTAATATGTTGCTTGTAAACTGTAAACAATTTACGGATCACCTTTGTAGCGCATAATAAAATACTATTTTAATTTTTAACGCCTATGACCTATCTAAACTAAAGTATCAGGTTAATGACGCCTCAATAAATGATTATTGAGGGGTTTACAGAGTTATAAGCGTTTATAATTTTTCATATTATATAGTCAGGTACTAGTTACTCACTTATTTATCTACGTAAAATTTAGTTAATATAGTTACAATGGTAAAATAAAATAGTCATAAAAGCATTGAGTCAAAAGTACTGTAGCGGCGCTACCACGGCGCTACGGACGGCCGCGAGAACTTTGAGGCGTGAATGATTCAGAGATTCGACAACCCTCCTGTCGCAACTGGTATGCGCTATAGTCTTGTTGGAAATCTCAGGTTCAATTTCCGGTAGAGGCAATTTATGAATTGATTTTTTAGCTGTCTCCATCTAGTCTGGTGGGAGGTTTTCATCCGTGGCGAATTACCAAGCAACCAGCAAAGTATCGCCGCCAAGCGATTAAAAGGTGTAGTACTATACCGCGAAGAAACTCTTAAACGCAGCACTAGCCCTTAAAGTGAATTGTCATAATATTATGTGATGTAAAGCCGACAGCGCAACACAAATTATTATGCAACGTCACTTCCGTTACAGTTCCTTATGTTACGACATTTATTTTTTTACCCCTGCGCTCTATCCTATTGAGCCTAAAAAATAATAAATCATTTCAAAAAGGCTGGCTTTGAATTTTACCTGAGCGATATTCCGTATTTAAACAATGATGAGTATTTACTATGTACAATTAATATGGTACAATGCCAAATGTTGTTCCATAGTTCCCTGCGTCCAATAAACGAGACGCCAGTCTGTCGCATTATTAGAACATCTGATGAATTTTAACGTGCTTCGTAGTTGTATTGATGAATATATATTTTAGATAATCTATAATAATACTATAAAGAGGCTTGTCCTGACTGACTGACTGATCATCAACGCACAGCCTAAACCACTGAAGTTAAATTTTCACAGTAGCTCTTTTTATGACGTAGGCGCACACTAAGAGACCCCCAGACATACAATTTCAAGTTGGCCGACTATCGAACAACTAAATCGCGAACTTTCACAATTTAATCGGCCAAATCAGTATACTCTGCGATTTAGTTGGCCTCCCCCATGGCCTCCCCCATTATTAGACCCCCTTGTCTAATAGTTATGTTGTGTGTGTATTTCAAGTGAAAACTTGTACTATAGTTAACCGGTCCAATAGTCAACCGTTGAAGCAAGTACGTGTAAGTACATCTATTTGACTCGCTAACAGATATTAGAATAAAACTATGGTAAAGTATCTACAGTATGCTTAGTCTCACCTTGCACAGCTCGAAAACTTTACTAAATACCACTGATCGAAACCTATTAGGTTTCGATCAGAGCAAAATGGACCTAAACTGGCCTGATTTAAGGTTTCAGTGCGCCAATTCATTCAGCATTCGTTTAAAGCCAGCAAGCACCCCAAGCAGAAATGTTGTAAAATAAATATTCGAAGTATTGAATTACGACTTTAAAATAAGACATTTGGTTTGGTTTCATTTTGCATTACATATTACAGTTGTTTTCGATACGTAGTATTTAGTAAAGGTGGGTGTAGTATTTTGGAGGTGCGCAAACTCAGAATACCTATACAGAAGACTTCAGACTTCATATTATAAGTTGGAGCTCTCCAAAGCCCATAAGCCTCTAGAAGCGTTCGGCTCTTGCGGCAATATGTGGGAAAGTTTTAACACAAGTCGACTTTGGAAATGTGAAGTTAATTTAATACTATAAGTAAAGACTTCATCGTACACTTTGTTTTTGGTAAATACATATTAACATCCATATTATTATATTTTATTAATATATTATTAAATATTAATATCTTCACAGCGAAAGATAAATAATTATAGAGTAATGTTAATTTATGCTTAGATATTAATTAGGTACTCTCGTGTTGCTTTATATTACATTCGTAATGGTACGGCAGCCTTGGAACAAAATTTTTAGTGATTAATAACAAGCTGAATTTTTGTGAGCAGGTTCGTTTCGATGAGACGAACAACTTTTTTATCTATGAAAATTCTCGATGGAGGTAGCTACTCGAGTGGGGAGGTGTTAAAAATTTCGATTCGCTCGGGTGGGAAATCGTTCCACTAAATTTGTAGGACTATATGGCCATTTCATTGTACAAGTATTTATTAGGCTGCATACAAAAAATCAGCTGGTTATTAATAATATTCGCGTCCGCCACTCCGAATATTTCCAAATAATGAGGTTATAAAAATGATTAATATATAATGGAGGTATCCATTGAGAATTTTCATAGATAAAAAAGTTGTTTGTCTCGTCGAAACGAACCTGCTCACGAAAATTCAGCTTGTTATTAATAACTAAAAATTTTGTTCCAGGGCTGCCGTACTATAAGTGCTTCTCATGAAAGGTGTTTCTGACAGTTTGTTATCTCATGATTAAAATGCTTGGTTCATGATTAGTTCCTAAAATTATTTTCATTATAATAGTTAAGGATTTAGGTACCTACCTCAAGATAGAACACTGCAGACGTAGTAATACATTTTTTCCATAAAATTTTTCATTTAGGTATTAATTTATAGTATGATAATATATTAGACAGTCTTACAGTTATAATTACAGTTGTCAGTATTATATTAGACATATTATTGATGATTAAACGAACTTACCTGTAAGTGAAGTTCTATCACAATTATGTGAGTCGCTCCATTCGAAGATATAATATACATTAACAAGGTAGTCCCTTTAACCTACAAGCAACGACGCACGTTTTAGAGATTTATTTTTAGTTAGTAGGTATGGCAACAAAAAAGTACCCCCACTTTGCCATCCCCACTACTTCCACTTAGTACCTTGTTGGCGCTTTCTTCGTCATTTTGTTCAGAGATGTGTTCTTGCGAAAATATTCGTATAATTATGTTATATAATATTATATAAAATGGATATAATATTATTTTGGGAAGGGTGGGTAGGGTAGTTAATATTATATCTTCGAATGGAGCGACTCACATAATTGTGATAGAACTTCACTTACAGGTAAGTTCGTTTAATCATCAATTATATTTCGTCGCTCCATTCTTCAGATATAATATACATTAACAAGGTAGATGTTTAGAGACCGACATTTTTGCAAGAACTGTACTTACGCCAAATAGATGGATAAGTAGCTATAGTATTTTATTTAAAGATGTGAAATAATTTATAATAACATAATTTATAGATAAAATTGAGGTTGAATGCAAATTGATTTTTCATTAACCTCTTTACGACACAGACGATGTATGTCGACCACTGTCGCGTACCTGCTATATACTTGTTGAGAATAGCAACATCTACTTATACTGTTCTGACAACACTAAGTTCATCCAGCTACGTATGTGCAAATATTTAAATAAGATTTTCTAGTGTTGACTAGGCAAAGTTTTTTGTTTCTATATTTCTTTTATTAATAACAAGACATTCAATCTCAAACTATGGTACCTAGCCTGGTAAATAAATATTCGGCTTATCATACGAAAAGGTTAGAAAAATAATGTTTTCGTTATAGTATCGATGCTTTTATGATATTTTTGGAGTTGTCGGAGAGCGATGCCAGCATTAGGCGTATTGAATCTGATGGGATTGCTTTGCGCGTGAAAGCCTCCCAGAAAGAATCATCCAGGGTAAATCATTTGTGACGTAAATGGCCACTGAAATCAGATGGAATGAGTTCGTCACTAGATCAAAGTATATTATTATGATATTGTACTACTTTAAAGCTCAATGATGTTTTTCATCATTATGTATTTAAAACATATATTTTATGACTCCATTATTATTTTATAACGCATCTGCGTAAGATAAAACTATGATATTTTAAATAAAGATATGATACCTTGGTTGTTACTTCTTAACCTACATTCTTTATCTGAGTTGTTGTTACTAAATTCAAAAGCTTCTTTAATATCTTTACTGTTTATTTAAAAGCAGTAACAGTAAAATGTTATATTTTAGTGATATGTTCACATTTTGCAACATTTGCTAAATATTTTTTCAATAAATTGCTTAACTTTTAGCATTTATTTACAGATAGTTTACACAGGTTGTGATATCAATAGGTATCAATATTGTACCATTATTACGCAATATTGTTTTTAGTGCTAGAAAAAACTAATATCCGAATAAAAATAAAAAAATTAAGTTTACGTTTACCTATGAAATTTACGCTCACTCTCCTTGCATGACTTATGTAATATTATTGCTCAAAAAAGCTCTAGCTAATTTGGGAAGCTTCTGTAAGTAATTTGTAATAAAAAGTTTGATGTTGATCACTAACTGTTGTTTAGTTATATAATTTTGATCAATTCAAGACAGAAGTTTAACGTTTGATTCAAATCCCTTGTTCTTTGTTATTGTGAGATTTTTTGTTTTGTATACAACCAACTTGTATATTAGCGGCTAAGTTTGCTGCTACCAGAAAACCAATAAATTGTAAATTTTCTCTAGTGGTACATGTGGATAAATGATTAATTGTTGTTTTTCTTTTTATAAACAAAACAAATACTACAATTTTCTATTTGTTAATACGAATATTAGAATTGTCCATAATTAACTTTTATCAAAGTTTATCAAAACTCTAGATGATATGTAAGAACTTGTATTGTCTTATGCAAGGGTAAATTTTTCGCCATATCGCCCAAACAGGTAGATAAACACAGATAAAAAGAGAATATAATATTACTCTCGGGATTTCAGAACCTTGATCAACTCAACGGATTTTTCTGAATTCAAAATTTTGGGTTCTGCTAACAATCCGTATGGTATTGCATTAAATCCACATTTTAGAAGAAGATTAAAAATTTTGATTGCCAGGTATAAGATATGCTTCTTTGTGTCTAAATTGTATTTAAATATTTATAATTAAATTTTTGTATAGCTGTGTATTCATCAAAATTACTTTGAAACCTTAAACTATACTTAGTCAAACAATTTGAATGATTAATTACATAATAACAAAATAATTGAGTATCAAGAAGGTGTATCTTTTTACACCATTTATTTTAGGTGGTAACGATACCCAAAATTATGTACTGGATTACTAACCGGTATATCTCATGTCTAATCTTTGCTAACAAATTGTACCTAGGTACAAAAGTTTGTTTAGCTTTGTTATCAAAAGAAATACGAGAGTAAAGTAAGAACTAATTCTTTCAGAATGTAACCGAATTTGTTCTATGGCATAAACAGAGTTTTGGTTGATTTTGATTTGGAATCCTGGTCACCGGTATTGAACCCAATGGTTTGTTCTGTTTGTCCCCCTTGTTCAGAGAGGTAGTGGTCAGATTCACTGTTAATTGCAATGTAAGAAGTAATGGCGTAAGCAGAATTTGACAATTGACTGTTAAAAAGAACATCGTTGTGTTTTGCAACTTGCAAAAACCACTTAGGCTTAAAAACATTTTTTTTTTTGTTTTTGAAAATTTAAATTACTTTGTTAATATTTGGCATGCAGATTTCATTCTTGTCACTTTATTGCTGTTGCAATGCGAGATCTGCCTGAATCCATAATAACAGCATTTTAGGGATTTTGGTGCTTATGGCAATAATTTTCTGGAATAAGGCATCTACTATTTCGGTAAGATTTCTCAAAAGATATCTTTTGTAGGCCCTTCTTCAATAATGGTATTCAAACTCTGGCAAGATTCACAAAAAATCTTTACGCCTAAAATGGAGTAAGTATGATCTGTCATTTATGTTAATGATGTTAGTCTAGCTAGTTAAGTAGGCGCCGTATTTTTTTTGGCTGTTGTTTGCATTCTGATGATTACTGGCGTCCGTTATTTGGAATATTTTGTCTGTGGCTGTAACAGTCGGCCTATCTCTTTTCCGGCTTTGGTTCAGATGCTGGTTCACGACCTAGGACTAGGACTGTGCTCAGCATCGAAATCAGATCAATCAGAGATCGAGCAAGGTATGGTTCAAATCCACCATAGTAATTTCTTGTGTAGAAGAAGGGATTCCTCTGAAGAAGGAATATCCAATATCTATAGGTCTTTATGACCACTGTCTGGAAACAACGCCGTTTTTTTTTTTTTTTTTTGAAATCGTGATTTATGATATCAAGGTTATATTATATGAATGGTTCTTTCGCGTTGTCCTTTGAGACAACTTTCCGGTGTTTAAATGTTATAACAATTGTGTATATGGAAAATTCGGCTTTAGTGTTGTTATTTCGAACAACCTATTTTTATATTTATATTTTCATTATGAAAATTAGCTAATTGTAAGTAAAATGTAATTAAAATAATTGCCCTCATGTTGTTTTCGCGAACAACCTCCTGGCTTATTTTTGTTTAAAGAAGAATTGATTGCCATCGTGTTGTTATCTCGAACAACCGCCAGGCGCAAAATTGTTAAAATAGGTTATTGCTTCCTTTGTGTTACCATCTCGGGTAACCTCCCGGTAAACCTTGTTATTGCTATCGTGTTGTTATCTCTTAACAACCTCCAAGCGAAAAATTACACAAACAGGTTTTTGCTTCCTTCGTGTTACCATCTCGGGCAACCTCCAGGTAAACCTTGTTATTGCTATCGTGTTGTTATCTCGAACAACCTCCAAGCGAAAAATTACACAAACAGGTTTTTGATTCCTTCGTGTTACCATCTCGGGCAACCTCCAGGTAAACCTTATTGCTATCGTGTTGTTATCTCGAACAACCTCCAAGCGAAAAATTGCTCAAATAGGTTTTTGATTCCTTCGTGTTACCATCTCGGGCAACCTCCAGGTAAACCTTGATATTCCTATCGTGTTGTTATCTCAAACAACCTCCAAGCAAAAAATTGCTAAAATAGGTATTTGTTTATTTCGTCTTACGATCTCGGGCAACCACTAGATTAACCTTATTAATATCGTGTTGTTGTCTCAAACAACCTCTAAATGAAAAGATTGCTTAAATAGGTTTTTGCTTCCTTTGTGTTACCATCTCGGGCAACCTCCAGGAAAACTTTATTACTATCGTGTTGTTATTTCGAACAACCTCCAAGTCTAAAATTGCTAAAAAAGGTTTTAGTTTCCTTCGTGTTACCATCTCGAGCAACCTCTCGGAAAACCTTATTGCTATCTTGTTGTTATCTCAAACAATCTCTAAGCGAAAAAATTGTGAAATTAGATTTTTATTTCTCACAGTTTCGTTCAATTAAATCTTAGGTTTTCAAATATTTTCATTTATTTTTCAAATACATATTAAAAATTATAATTAAAATATTTTAAAGTATTTTGAATATTTTTAAATTTTAAATATGAAAGTAACCATTGTGTTGTCATCTTGGACAACCTCCCGGCCTTAATAATGCATAAGCGAATGAAAACCAAATAGCTATTGTGCTGCATCTCAGATAACAGCTCAGTATTATTGTATTTATACTTATATCAAAATTAAAAATTAACTTTTTAAGAACGAAAAAATTATTTGCCGTCATGTTGTTATCTCGAACAACCTCTTGGCCAAAATGGCTAAAATAGGTTTAACTTCCTTCGTGTTACCATCTCGGATAACCTCCCGGTAACCTTTATTAACCATTCAAACGTTTTAATTTATTACTAAGCGTGCTTAAAAAATGAAACACTCACTGTTTTTCGAGTCCAATGTAACGCAGCGTCTTTGAAGTCTTCACCTTTCCAAGATTGTATCACTATAGTATTCCGACGTGGGTATGTTTTCACAATATTAATATTAATTTAAAAAAAATAAAAACACTTTAATAATACGCGTTAACTGTGTAGGAACGTCCGATCGTTGCTACGCACGAAAAAGGAATGACGAAGAAAGCGCCAACAAGGTACTAAGTGGAAGTAGTGGGGATGGCAAAGTGGGGGTACTTTTTTGTTGCCATACCTACTAACTAAAAATAAATCTCTAAAACGTGCGTCGTTGCTTGTAGGTTAAAGGGACTACCTTGTTAATGTATATTATATCTGAAGAATGGAGCGACGAAATATAATATAATATTATAGAGCTGAAATTACATTTATCATCATCGATTCACATTTAGCTGTATTGGTTTTAATCATATTCGTGAGCCGCGTAAGCGTGAGTTCGCGTACATAAGCACGCCATTACGTTGACGTGCATAAGTATCCTTTAACATGTAGAATCCAGAGCCACACTTGTATACGCATTTTAAATATAAAAATTCGAAATTGATGCTGAAAAGCAAATTCCCAATTTCAGAGAAGTCAAAAGTGGGGACTCTTTTAAAATACATATAGACAAACTAGCGGGCCCGGCACACGTCGTCCTGCCCGGTGACATACCAACATCAGCGCCACCTACCGAAACCCGGTAAGTTACCTGTACCTACCCGGTACTTATTTTTTCAAACGATCTAGGAACCCATTTAAATTAGAAAAAACACACAAAATTTCATCCCAATCGGTCCAGCCATTTAGGAGGAGTTAGGTGACAAACACACGTACAGAAGAATTATATATGGATAGGTACGGGTGAAATTTTACCGTATCGACGGGATGAACAATGTTTGACAGTTACGAAACCCATGAACATTTTGTATGCGAAAATGTTTTATCTTTTATTTTATCTTTTCGTCAATTTTCCAATGTTTTTTATTAAAATGTTTAGTTATTCTGCTATTCGGGACGGAGACAAATATAACAATTCAAAAACTATGAAAATCAGTCCAGCCGTTCTCGAGTTAGAAGTGTTCGACCAAAAACGACTTTGTTTTATATTCCGGCATTCCGAACCAATGGTAGATTCAATTGACGATTAAAACTACTTGTAAAAGTTTATTTGAATAAAAAAACTTTTCTATTCTATTCAATTCTATTCTATATATTAAAAAAGATTACTTACATGGTACAGATCAACCATAAAGTCGGAGCTTGAGAGCAGGAACGCCTGATTGACGCCGGGATGATCCAGGTCGTGGGCGATGGCCGCAAGAAGCGAGGACATTATTTCCAACGGCTCCATGTAAGCAAGGATCTAGAACAAACGAAATCTCTCATCATGTCACTTGTTACACACACAGTTGCAAACCCCAGACACCCTTAAAGTTTGCAGGGGGTAGCAACTGTAATAAGTGTCCGGCAATGCATGACGTAATTTCTAAAGTTATCCTGAAGAAAATATAGAAAAATGACTTTATACTTTGACGTAAGATTTTTTATTACCTGTTACCTCCCAAAGAAATCATGATCCCAACTTCATAGTCGCTGATCGTTCTTACCTGTATTGGAAATATACACAGAGAAACTTTCAGCTTTTATAAAATAACGAAGGTCTGGCCGTCGTGGACTCTTGGGCGATTCGAATGACGTGTTGATATAACATAGTAACATGATTGCAAATTGTACCTACCCTACTACATTTGGGTTACCATACTACATTTTAGTTGGTGAGGCGATCGTCATCTCAACCAATAGACGTCCACTGCTGGGCATAGGTCTCTTGCAAGGATTGCTACAAAATACGATCTTGTGCCGCTTGTTTTCAGCGGCTGCCAGCGTCTCGCTTGAGATCGTCCGTCCATCTAGTGGGGGGTCTTCCTACGCTTCGTAGTCGCCACTCAAGCACCTAGGGAACCCAAAGTCTATCGATTCTTCGAGCAATGTGCCTCTCCCATTGCCAATTCAGTTTTGCGACTCGATCAGCTATGACGGTAAACTTGGATCTCCTGCGGCTGTGCTTATTTCTGATTTAATCATAAAATACCTCAAACATAGCTCTCTCCATCGCCCGCTGAGTGACTCTGAGATTTCTTATGAGGCCCATTGTTAGCGACCATGTGAGGCAATAACCAAGACTATCTATTAGTGGAAGAGAAATACGATCTACAGAACTATGGCGTAGATTTAATAAAGAGTTAATATTTTATTCCAAAATTTCATACTAGTAGTATGTATATGTATAAAACTAAATGCACTCCGACCGACCTCTTAGAATCTTAAGGTAGACTTTGAAGTAAGCGACTGTGACCCGCGACACTTAAATGTCGCTCGATCGACAGCATCTATGGTTAGGAGTCTTCAAATTTACATACAAAGCAAGTTTCACCTCCGAAGTGGCGTCACCTCAAAGTGTGTAGCTTTACTAAGCACTTATAATATTACCTTCTTCCTATTTTTCACCCACTTCTAATTGAAGTACCATCATCGTCATCTTTCTGAATGCTCTGAACATAGCCGCAATGGATGCGCAAAACACGAATTTCAGGTATCAGCGGGACATAATAGCGTACGATCGCGTACTTTACCATTTTTAACTTTACCAAGGCTTTATTCGACGCGTGGTTCTGAGACTTACAGCCCCCCGCACACTGAACCACTATAGTGTATGAAAAATCTCTTCCGCGACTTGTGGCCGGCCACTAGTCGTCACCACTAGTGGCCCAGTGTGCTGGGTCTGTTACAAAGACCAAATACTGCGATCAATGCGTGTTGATGACATATGGCTCTGAGACACTAACTATGGGCCTTATAAGAAAGCTCAAAATTACACAGCGGACAATGAAGAAAGTATCTCTGCCTAAATCAAATTAAAAATGAAGAGATCCGTAGAAGGATCAGAGTAACCGACATAGCTCAACGAATCGCGAAGCTAAAGGGGGAATGCGAGGTTTTCTATCCAGAAGTTATGAGCGCTAGCCTGGAGTTGAGAGTTAGTGGTGTTTCACTCCCGTGCTTCGGAGAGCACGTTAAGCCGTCGGTCCCGGTTAATATCACTATCATGTGACAAAAGTCGTCAAAACCCGCTAATCCACATTGGAGCAGCGTAGTGGGTCTAAGGTCTATACCCTCGCCTACAAGAGAGGAAGCCTGTGCCCAGCAGGGTAACGTTAAAAGGGCTTTAGGTTGATGGTATTTTATAGTTATTTAAAACTATATTTTATTGGATACACAACCTTAATGCCGGTATTCCATTAGGCAAGACTTGTATACAAGTGTGACGTCATATTTGCATACAAGTTACTTGTATTGGAAACATATTTTATAGAGTGTGCAAATTGCATATAATATGTAGGTTTTCCTTGCATACAAGTGGAATGTTCAGTAACTGAGGAGGACATCATGGGACAACGTGCAACTAAAATTTAAATAAAAATGTACAAGTTCAAACTACCTGCATGCAACTTGTAGCTTGTATGCTAGTTTGTTCAAGTTGCATGCAATTTGCCACTTGTGTACAACTAACTTGCCTAATGGAATCGCGGCTTAAAATTACCAATTACAATGTTACAATAAAAGAAATTGCTCGTAGAACACCATAGTGGAATAGATATGAATATTTTTAATTCGGTGGAATTCTGACAGTTGTCATTTAAAAATAGAATGAGTTATTTGTTAACCCCCGACGCAAAAACGACGGGGTGTTATAAGTTTGACGTGTCTGTGTGTGTGTGTCTGTCTGTTCCCCTGTAGCGCTCAAACGGGTGAACCGATTTGAATGCGTTTTTTTTTTGTTTGAAAGGTGAATTAGTCGAGAGTATTGTTAGCTATGTTTGATGAAAATCGATCCAAGATAGCCGCCGCTACAAAATGGCGGATTACATATTATTTCACAACTCCCTTAATATGGGTATCAAATGAAAGGGCTTGTCTAGTAGAATAGCACTATGCAAATCTAAGATGGCCGCCGCCACAAAATGGTGAATGTCGGGGGTTTTTTAAATTTATACTTGTATGAAAAACAGGGTTACCACCTGATGTTCGATTTTACCCCAAACTAAAGTACCTGCAGTATCTGTCAGACATTTGTCATATTATGTAGGTACATGAGGCAAATTGATTTTTATTTATAATATGTAAGTTTTGACTTTATTATCTTTTTTGTGGAAACTGTTTATAATGGATAACTGGTAAATAACATTAAGAAACGTCAGAATTCCACGGAATTAAAAATCAGAGTTATAGATCTCGTTTATTTCAAGAGAAGCTTCAACCTATAAGGAAGTTGCGTAGATGGACGGTACATTAAATAATTTGAATAATATGCTAAGAGAGTCGTTTGATTAAAACGGACCTACGGTTGTGGATGCGCTATGCACTATAAACACTAATGCATACCTACCCTATTTGGTACCGTATTGCTTTGATTTATTGTGTTGCTTTGACTGATATAATTCAACGGTTACCGATTATATCAATACTTTATAGTAATTAATTATCGCTGATGCTCTCGACTTCGTGCGCGTGGTTTTAGGTAGGTATATTAAAATCCCGTGGGATTATTCAGGATAAAAAGTAGCCCATATTCATCTCAGGAATGCAACGGTAACAGACAGACACATTTTCGTATTTATAATGTTAGCACGGCCACCGTGTGGCCACGGTAATATGGCTCTCCATTTTGATTCTTATTTTTAACCCCGACGCAAAAAGTGGGGTGTTTTATGTTTAACCGCTATGTGTGTCTGTCTGTGTATCTGTCTGTCTCCCCGTAGCTCTTAAACGGGTGAACCAATTTTAATGCGTTTTTCTTTGAAAGCAAGTTTTCTAGGGATGGTTCTTAGACATATTTTATCAAAATCGGTTCAGTCGTTTCAAGGATATCCGCTCTTTTGTTAGCTGCGGTAGGGATCTTTGACGCACAATGGGCATTTACACCGATTTGAATGCGGTTTTTTATAGTTAAATTGGTCTCGACGTGAAGGTACATAGTAATAGAGACGTCATAGTGATCAAGACGTTCTGACGTTTGCAGCAGAATGGTGCAGGTGGTGGGACATTAGGTTTTCCCACGGGATATTGACCGATCAAAGTCAGTGAAATTTTGTAGACGCGCTTTATATAATAAAAAGTAATATATTGTGTTTGTATACAGATTTCCGTAAATAGATGTATTTACGGGCATTTGTATTTAAGGCCTAGGCCGCACTGCGAAATTTATTCGCGGGAATTTTTTCGCAAAATTCTGTGACATATGGGAATGTATGAAGCTGCACGCACATGCGATTTAAAATTCGCGAGAAAAATATATTAAAATGCGGAATATAAACCGCGCGAATTGAATTGGCGCGAATAATTTTCGCAGTGCGGCCCCGCTCTAAGTCTTTGAGCCCGTGTAACTTTGAAGCTACGTGATATGTAAACGAAAATAGGACAAACCACCGACTATTAATTAAACACAGGTATTAATTTCTAAAGCGTGTGTAAAACGTTTCACTAAGTTTCAATACAATTTCGCGCGCTAGACGACCTAGTTATGCTGAAAGAAGACTTAGTACTATCTTCTGAAATTACAATATGCGAAATATTTTTACACTTTGAATGGGTTTCTTAAAGTTTATTTTTATAACAATAACCTCTTCTCGAGATGATGACTGGCTAACACCTAAAATTCACTGCAATCACAAATAATGTTTCCTCTTTTAGTGGTGGGGAAAGCGTCTAGCTGCACGATCTTATATTCATAGACGATTTTTATTACTTCGGCTTATGGAAATCGGCTGATTATATTTTTTTATTATTTTTGCATCATTTCCTTCAAAATAGAAAAAAATTCAACCAACCTCGAGAGTCGAGAATGTCAAGATAACGTTTGTATTTTTTTTGCAGGTTTGTAACGCTCTCACTCTCGTACGTTGCGTTTAAATAGTCTGATTTTTTAAATATACTTTTTTTACCTCGTAATTTTCCCACCATACCTTAATCTGACGTTTCTGACTATTTCTGACCATCGTTTTTTTTTTTCGCGCGGCTCTATATAAAGGGCTTATATATGGTAGAGGGTACTCAGCAGGATGCAAGATGTCTTCTTATGTTAATCTGACACGCTGCGCTTGAGTAAATCTAAATATCCCCTCTTGGGCTCCCCTACTATAATTACTGTACAGGCCTGAAATAAAGCAATTGACGACCGAGTGCCATTGGAAGTACGAGGCGAAGCCGAATACTTCCGAAGTAATTTTAAAAGGACGAAGCGCCAGCCGTTTTTACGCTTCGTTAATTGCTATTTCGGCCGTGACTTGTTTAGTAGGTACTTTAATCTAATTTGCGAGAAAACAATAAACAAATTAATTCAGAAAACAAAGATTTAATTCATAATAAAAATTACATTGCCGTTTGTTAATTAAAAATTACCCTACATTTAGATAACGATAATTGCCAGTTGAAATCTAAAGAATCTTTCGCATTTTTACTTAACAACTTAAAAGTTGTATTAAACTTGAAAATGTACAACATTTTCATTCATGTACATTTTCATTCACTCCAATTCGACCGCGCGCGGTCTTATACTATTTTTAAACTTTTGAAAAGAAATGCGCATTGAGCTTTAACCCTAGATAACTAAACTATAATCAGAGTTACATAGTAACTAAACATTCGTCAGGCGGACTACGCAATAAAAAACGTGAATATTATAAAAAGTATTTAACGAAAATAGGATAGGGTTACATGGCACTAAAGTTTGGTTTAATAGGAACTAATTATGAGAATTAAAGTAATAAATTACTATTTCATATAGCTCCTATATATGTCAATATTGTGTGAGTCACGAATAGCATTTTTGCATTTCATGCATCGATGTTTTGTCATTCTACGAGCCCTTGATGGACATAAGTAACAATTTTTTATCACAATTGTCATGTTATGAACAGAAGATTCTAGGTTAGAAGAATCACCAAGAATATCTATTACCATGACCTTGATATGACGCCGCAAAATCATCGTCTTTATTCGCTGCCATAGATAGAGCTTTCATCAGTTGGTCTCCTGTCTTCATGACAAAATCGCGATGAGACCTTTGTTTTTTTTTGTTTCTCAGGTATTTAAAGATGTGAACAGCATAAGCATTCATTGTAGACAGGTTTAGTATATTATAAAAAGTAAAGAAATCGGCAAGTTGGCTGACAATACGTTGATTATCCTGGTTTGAGTTTTAAAGCTCGTTTCATCAATATGGCCCCCTAAAAAATCATCACAGTCTCTAATTTAGGTTTTTTGTCTCTTACTTTGTTGTATGATGTCATTTGAGACTCAAAAATCACAAAGAAAAAATTGAATTACTGCAATTGTCTTAATGTATTTCTTCCTCCGAACTATCTTCTGTCTCCAAAACTAAATTATCAGATCCCTTCGTTAGATTCATCTTTCCTTTGTGCTTCAAGCTACTGACTTATTTTGCTCTTCTTGTTTTTTCATAGCCATCCATAAAAATAATAGGTATAAATTATGTTAAAAATTAAAATGATTCAGTTACAATAAAAAATACAGAATATTTTGTTTTATGCGTAAATTTTCATCTCTTTATAATAAATTTTGTTTAGGAATATTCAAATAAACATAATTTACATTTAATCTAAAAATAAACATTTCGTTTTAGCGTCTACATTAAAAAAATAATCAAACAGTAACAGCACATATCTTGGCAAAAAACTTGCGTAGTAACTAAACTTTCGTCGTCCGGACGACGATATAGCTGTAATTCAACTCCTAATCATCGTTTAATCGAAATTGCATCACGTAATGTACTAAATACACCAATAAGGAAGGTAAACAAAGAGTGGCAGGCGGGGGACCTGGGGAAGCAAGAGAACTCAACTTTCGAGGGAAGGGGCGTCGTCGCCTGGACGAATTTAGTTATCTAGGGTTACAATAAAATAATTAATATCGTGTGCCTAAAAACACCTAATTTATGTTATTGTATACTTAAAAACCTCGCTGTTACATAAAACTGACCAGCAATTTATATTTCTGTAGTGTTGGAAATTGCTGACGTATTATATCAATGAAATAACACGCAACCACTCCAACCGATCCAATCCATTTCCAACACAACAATAGTCGTACCACAAAGAGTCGATTGATGTTTTGCTTTTTGTTGACCCCCGACGCAAAAAGAAGGGTGTCTTAAGTTTGATCGATATGTGTCTCTCTGCCCCACCGTAACTCTTAAACGGGTGAACCGATTTGAATGCGGTGTTTTTATTTCTAAGCAGGTAAAGATGGTTCTTTGACATGTTCTATCAAAATCGGTTAGCTGCGGTAGAGATCTTAGACGCATAATGGATATTTACACCGATTTGAATTCGTTTTTTATATAGTTAGATTTGTCTCGACGAGTACATGGTAGACACGTCACAGTTGATCAAGGTTCTGACGCTCCCACCAAACATTCCTGCTCCAAACGTCAGGTTTTCCCACAGGTCAGGAGTTATCATCCGTTTTCATAATAACACTCTTTTTAATTATATTATTAGGTAGGTTAAGGTTATTAGGAGTGACTGTTTTAATGTTAGCAGTAAGCTAACTGTTTCAGAATCTTTTATAAAGAATTCATATTATGGGTGTAGATAAAGTCTTGTATGCAACTTTTGATAATTAGGTATTACAATAGTTGCATAAAATAACTATTAATTTCCAATTATTTCAATAATGAAGCAATTTCCGAATAAGTGGGCTGAAATATTATTAACATAAAATGATAAAAATTGCAGAGCAAGCAATGAGTTTGATACCTATATTAAGGGAGTTGTGAAAAAATATGTAATCCAGCATTTTGTAGCGGCGGCCATCTTGGATCGATTTTCATCAAACATAGCTAACAACACTCTCGACTAATTCCCCTTTCAAACAAAAAAAAAACCGCGTTTAAATCGGTTCACCCGTTTGAGCGCTACAGAGGAACAGACAGACACACACACACACACACAGACACGTCAAACTTATAACACCCCGTCGTTTTTGCGTCGAGGGTTAAAAATATACAAGTCCGCTACAAACTTCGTGCAAGTAGTTACCACGTATAACCCTTCAAAGCTAAGTACCTCTTACATATGTACCATTGAACGACTTTAATGTGCCGCGTTTAGTGTGTAAAAGCCCTCGTAGGTCGTGCTATTAGAACAAGAGGCCTTTAAGCTTATTCTTTTCATCATGGCCTAATTGAAAAATAGGTCAAGGCCAAGTACCTTCAAAACCACATAACATCATTACAAAAACAACAAAAGCAATAATACAATACAACACAAGAGATAAAGTTCGTAAACTAAAACCCGACTACGCTTAGTAATATTACGAAACGTCAGAATTCCATGCAATTAAAAATCAGAGTATAGGTAAAGGTCGACCAGAATCTCATGAAAAATACGGAAATGAAATTCCAAAGTTAGCAACACTACGGCTGCCCTAGCGATAAACAAAGTAACTGTCATATTTTGTGAAATTGACTTTTTTTCATTAACAAAAGTTTTATGTCGAGTAGTTTTTTACCACAGTTTAATATTTCAAATAACTTGAACCATTTACTGAAATTTGAATTGCCCAAACAAAGTAACTGCACACACTAACCCGGAATATAAATGCAAAACCAAGTAAACAACAAGCACAACACAAAAACAAAGTAATTGGATGTTGATTACTTTGTTTTTGTATTCAAAATGCAGTTGCTTGATTTTTCGTTTCGTGAAACGATCCCAGGTAAGGTGTTCTGAATGTAATTACTTTGTTTATCACTAGGGCAGCCGAGTTAACCTAGTGTTGCTTACTACAAAATTTAATTTCCCTATTTCTCATGAGATTCTGGTCGATCTAAATAAGGTGGTATTATGTACATATCTGGTGACAGTGTACCGTGATGACAGTTATAAAACGATTCAGATTTTGACACTACATCAGCACTACATTTGAGAATGTTTTGTCTGTGGTAATACAACAATTGAAAATCAACCCATATCGTGATATTGAAGAAAAAAATGTCATATAACAAGAGGAACTGGTCGGAATAAGCACTAACAAAGAGCTTAGAGAGGTACAGTTTAAAAACCGTTATCAGCAATTCTATCTTCAAAAAAATAATATACCTGTTACTTATTCCGTATATGGAAAGAGAAGAGAGAATAGATAGATAATCCTGCGTTTAATAATACATTCATTAATGGAAGTATAGATTTCTAGAAATTATATAATATGCAGCTTTATTTAAATCTCGTTCTATTTCATTTCTTTATTAGTATCCATTCATGCGGGATTTATTCTCAAAGTCTAATGCGGATAGTGCAATGAATAATATATATTTTTTTTCACTTTAATACGAATGCGGGCGATGAAGAGAGCTACGCTCGGAGCTTCTCTACGTGATCAAATCAGAAATGAGGAGATATAACGGGTTGCGAAACTAAAGTGGCAGGGCAAATAGTTTGAATAACCGATAAACGTCGGAGTCCCAAGCGGTCGTCGAATGCGGAAAAGCTGCACCAATCGTTGTTACAATCTCAATTGTGGTGTTTGGCTGAATTTATGGCATTCTTGCCGCAACAATGCATTTTAGGCAACAGCGAGAGCGTTTCGGCCAATCAGATGTGGATGCGATCGTATCACGGCTGGGTGCGTATCGGCTGTGTTTCTAAGCTTACGAATACTGATACGAATACTGACTTAACACGCGTGAGGTCGGAGTTGGGGTCAAATAACAGAATACTTATCTATTTTGTGCTACGGTAATGTATGTATACTGCCTCGTTGGTCTAGCGGTTAGCGTATTTGACTGCAGAACACGAGGTTCCGGGTTCGATTCCCGGGTCGGGCAAATAATTGTTAGGTACCTATTGGGTTTTTCTGTCAAGAAATTCTCAGTGCCAGCCGGTAGTTGTAAAACAACAGTTCCGAATTTTTTATTTATTTTTTTATTTATTTTGTGTTTACCTACTTTAAATATATTACATTTTAAAATATGACATCACCCCTCACCCCCCCTGTAACGTGTAACGTAATTTATGGATGGCCTCTTCAAAAACTTCAATCTTTCAACAAAATCTGTGTGCTTAGTCTAAGATCGGAGCACTCGAAAACGAACTCGAAAACTATTGATCGAATCACAAGTGAATTCAGAGCAAAATGAACTCAAATACTCGTATTTTAAAGTCGTAATTCCATAGTTCGAATATGTATTTTACAACATTTCTGCTTGGGGCGCTCGTTGTGTTCGAATGCTGAATGTATTGGAGAACTCAAACCTTAATACAAGCCATTTTAGGTCTATTTTACTCTGAAATCGATCAATAGTTTTCGAGTTCGTTTTCGAGTGCTCCGATTTAGACTAAGCACACTGAGCACTAGAATCGTAGACATCTACGAGACTAGACTCAATATTTATGTATTCGGAGTATCTACTACAGCGCCGCGTAGCTCATTGCTACGTAAATAATACTTCTACGATTTGATAGCGAGCGTATTATTTCAATAATGCTTCCTTTTCTTTCCTTAAACGTTATTCATTATCTACTCAATATTTATGTATTCTGAGTATCTACTACAGTGCTGCGTAGCTCATTGCTACGTAAATAAAACTTCTACGATTTCATAGCGAGCGTATTATTTCAATAATGCTTCCTTTTCTTTCTTTAAACGTTATTCATTATCTACTCAATATTTATGTATTTTGTGTATCAACTACAGCGCACGTAGCTCATTGCTACGTAAATAATACTTATACGATTTGATAGCGAGCGTATTATAATGCTTCCTTTTCTTTCCTTAAACGTTATTCATTAAATATAAAATTCTATGAATGCAGGCATTTATAGACATAGCTAACTGAGTTTGTTTTTAAAGCATTTATGCTTATTTTTTTACACTTTTAGAGAAAATATTTGACCTACCGACTTTAAAACAAGTGATATAATCTAAAACATTGAAAGTTAAACCCAACTTACCATACACTTGACAGTCCATATCTTGAAAACTACTAAACCGATTTTGATGAAACTTGCACTGTTCCTTAACTTGAGCTTGAGCTTAACTTTAAGCCAATAGAATGAAATAAACACACACACGGTCACAATCCGATAATTAATTTCGAAGAAATCCTCGGACAAACATCCAAAATATACACCTATGAAATTTTGTATATTGGTTTAGGAACCTTTATAGGTTATCATATGTGAATATTTTGCAGTTCCAATAATATTAAATACATATTGTCGAATTGATAAACTCCTTTTTTTAAGGCAGTTCATTGTCCCGACATTGGATCTACTTAGGTGGACCATATGTCCCAGGTACATATAACTATACTTGTTATTTCTGCCCTTAACCTATAACTATATTGTTTGTCTGCCCTTCTTCACATGTGTAGAATTGTAAGCACCATTCCGAACCTGTGGTAGATTCATTTGTCGATTCGTAAACGCTTCCGAAAGTTTATCTGAATAAAATTATGATTACTTATATAAATGATAAAAAGGCGTGGATTTGACTCGTTCCAGCAATGCGCGAGACGGCAATTCAATCATGTACTTACCATAAAATTGTTATATTGATATTGTAAATTTGGAAAAGAGCAACCGCCGAGTTTCTTGCTGGTTCTTCTCGGTTGGAACGGCATTCCGAACCAGTGGTAGATTCATCTGACTATTCAAAAGCACTTGTAAAAGTTTATTTGAATAAAAAACTTTTCTATTCTATTCTATTCTATACAGTCTACCATGAAATAGTTAGCATAAAATACCAAAAAATATATAACCTTGCACTTTCCGAGTATGGTCCAGTTGTTTAGAGTTTGTGCTAAGTGAAAAGGCGGCAACGGTACGCCGCGCGGCACAGACCTTCATAATTTTATTTTTAAATAAAATTTTTAGAATTTTAAATCAGAGCACTCAAGTGCGAGAATGCATGCTATCGCGAATAACTGAGTCCGATCAATACTGTCTTGAAAATTCACGCCGCGCGATTCTAGTGTAAAGTATTACACAATGTCTAGCTTTCGCCCGCGACTTAGTCGGCGTATATTTAAGGCAGACTAAGCTCAATATACAACAATACGCAACGTATACATTACATGACAACATTTGGATTTTTGATCTGGATTCTAATCGTAAGTTAAGCATGTTTCTTTTCATACAAAAATTCATTACAAAGGACGATCTCGCAAACTTCAACTAAAAAAAAAATCACGCAAATCGGCCCAAAAATTTCGCAGAAATCACAAACACAGAAAATATGCCAAAAAGAAAACCATTTTGGAAGTCGGTAAAAAATCCATGTAAAGCCATAAGTCACAATGCGCATAATTTGCGTACTTACATGGGTTGCCTGTCCTTTAGGTTTATAAAAATCCAACATTTTGAGATACTTTTTGTCGAAAAAAAGTGAATTAATTTAAAAACAAACTCCACAAAGTAAAAACAAAATCCCATTGAATAAAAGAATATTTCAACACGTAAAGTAATTATTTTGTCATTCAACACGTAAAGTAATTGTTTGCCCATTTTGGTTTTATGAAAACAAAACGCAGCCAACAAAACCATCGCACTACTCAATCAAATTGATTAAAATTCACCCAGCTGTTGGAATGATTTGAGGGTTCAAAGAATTCCACATACACAAAACATATCTCTGTCGTTGTAAACAAAACCTCAATAGCAATTAAGCCTCAATAGCGCAACAGTTGTCGGGCGCGAATCAAAAACCGTAACGGAGAGCGCTCACGGAGCGGTTTGGAATCGCGCCCGCCGCGGCTGCGGGCGTCGCCCGCCGAGTTGGCGGGCGACGCCCGCAAGACCGGCGGTTATATTTATATATGAAGAGCTGACGAACAAAATGTTATATTTTTTAATCCGATGGTCTTTGGCTTGCTGAATAAGAATATCTGAATTGCTGAATAATAAGAATAATTTTTAAACAATTTATGTTGAAATTGGCCTAAACTAACTTACAAATGTCAGACTGACTTACAAATGATAGATTATTGTTGAAAATTAATTAGAATTTTTAGAAATGGTTTACGAATTATTAATTTCATAATTGAAATAGGTTAGAATTAACTGAAATTTGATTCATTCAGTGGCGCCGAACCGCCATCTTGAATTATTGGTATAAATACGGGTACTTCGAAGCCATGAATTGAGTCTCCTCCAAAGACTCAACCGACTATTAGATGCTTCAGCGTCTAGGTCGTGATATTTGATTGAGGGCTGCGATAGCAATCACACCCTCATCGAATAAATGCTGCCATTTTGGACTTGGCTGAGTGTAATTAATTAATTAGTATAAAATATATTTGAAAATAGATCTCAGTTAAACTAATCTCTGAGTTGATATAAATTGAGTTATGTGCGGGTGATAAACGTAGATATTTTAATAATAGTTTGATTTAGTTTTAATATTAATTGAGTCTGCTTCTGGAGTTATGTGTTTACACAAACAAGTTATTGCTTGCAATATTAATTAATTATTGATTCCGTTAACTTATATGAGATAGCAAACTGAATTTAACATATTATTATGTTCAATAAAGTCACTAACTACATATGGGTAAATAAAAATCCACGCCAAAAGCTCACTGTAAGTATGTCATTCAGTTTAATATTAATATTTAATAATTAATATTTAATAGGTTACCTGAATCAATACAGGCCATGTCTCTCCAAACTTTTAAAGTAAAACTAAAGAACTGGCTCATGGAGAAATGTTTTTACAATTTAAAAGAATATATGACATAAATTCTATTTATTGCAATTAATTTTATATTTATATTTTTATTTTATTTTTTTATTTTATTTTATTGGTTTGCCAACAGGCGTTCACACATAAATTACAAAAGATCAAACTAATTCTGATGAAACATTTCGGGTGTGCACCCAATTACAGGCAAACCGACATGCATATAAACAAACGTGCAAATGCGGGTTTGCTAGTTAATCAGCTACTTACAAAAGGTCAATTAAAGATATTTACACTAAAAAATTATAAAAATAACTACAATAGAATAATATCTACAGTTTATGGTTCGATTTAGTACAAAATTTTGATAAGCTTGAAAGAAGCATAAGAGGCTATTATACAGATTCAATATATTTATGTAATAATCTTTTATACTGTTGCAAAGAGAGTGAATGCAAATCGATAATACTATTTGAGTTTTTAAAAAGTTTGTTGTGCTCGCGACATATTCTTAATAACACATTGTTCGCTCCCATGTTTGTTCTGCAACCTTTTATGACAAATGGTTTGTACCTAGAGATCCGTATGTTGATTTGAGGCACAGAAAAGTTAATTTTTGACAAGAGACTTGGACAATCAATATCATTATTTATAATTTTGAAGAGAAGCACCTGGTCAGACACCCAACGTCGGTGTTCGAGTGAGGTAAATTTGAAATAACTTAATCTTTGGCTATAAGAGGTTAATTCTCTCTTTTTGTTTTGATGAACAGTCAACAAGAAAAGAAAACGTTTTTGGATTCTTTCGATTCTTTGTATAGGGTCTTTGTAAAACGGATTCCAAACGCTAGAGCCGTATTCTAATAAGCTGCGAATTAAGGCAAAATACACTATTTTGAGAGCTGAACAAGATTTGAAAGATTTGCAATTACGCCAAATAAAACCCAATAGTTTGTAGCATTTAGTAATTAATCCATCTATGTGTGCATTGTAAGATAGTTTTTTTATCTATAATAACGCCTAGGTCTCTTATCACACTAACCTCGTCCAGCAAAAGACCACCAAGGTTATAGGAGGTCTGAAGAGGCATACGTTTCTTAGTAAATTTTATATGCTGACATTTTTGAACATTGAGCGGTAGCCTATTTTTAGAAGACCATTCACTTACTGTGTCCAGATCATTTTGAAGGGCTATAGAGTCAAATGGAGAATTTATGGCTTTATAAACTTTTAAGTCATCTGCAAATAATGCAAAATCAGACGACTTTATATGACCACACAAGTCATTCACAAATAATAAAAATAAAACAGGGCCTAAGTGAGAACCTTGAGGAACACCCGAAGGTACTTTAAATGGAGTTGATTCATAACCACAAACCACAACTTTTTGCCATCTATTGAATAAGTAAGATCTGAACCAGGAGAGTAAGTTTCCTTGAATTCCAGCACGATGTAATTTAGTTATAAGAATGGAATGATCTACCTTATCAAATGCTTTGCTTACATCCATATAAATAGCGTCTACTTGATTACTCTTATCCACTTCGCCAGTAATGTTATACGTATATTCCGTCAAATTAGATATTGTAGACATTTTATTACGAAAACCATGCTGTTGCGGAATTAGGACTGATTTCAAGTGGAAAGAAAGAAACGGATAGATCAGGGATTCGAAAACTTTGCCAAAAATGGACAGTAGGGAAATTGGTCTATAATTAAGTATGTCATCCGCTTGTCCGCTTTTTGGAATTGGTACGACATTGGCAGTTTTCCATTTCTCTGGAAATATTCCAGTAGCCAATGAGCGGTTGAAGATGAGAAACAACGGATAAGTAAGAGTTTCCGCGCAGTTTTTTATAAAAACTGCCGGTATTTGATCAGGACCAGCTCCTTTATTTTTATCTAGATTCTTTAAGGCTTTTTCTATTGATTTATGATCTATAAAAACTTTAAATAAAGTATTAGATTGCGTGTGTGAATCAAAATACGTGGTAGGAGCAGAATTTGACTCAATGTTAGTATTATTATGGACTGGATTCACATACACAGAGGAGAAGTGCTCAGCGAAGGCACCACAAATAGACGAAGGAGTCGAAATTTTTACATTATTAAATATCATTACATTAGGGATAGATCCTTGATTTTTTCGTTTAGATTTTAAGAAAGACCACAGTAGTTTCATGTTATTCTTGCAGATCGATTCTTCAATACTTTTTTTGTAGTTGGCATAGCAAATATCTATTAAAACGTGACACCTTCTCCTAGCTTCTACAAAATCATATTCCGCGAGGGGACACTTAGTTTTTTTATATTTACGTCGGTAAGATTCCTTCTCCTTAAGTAATCTTATAAGACTATTAGTGAACCAATTAGGATATGAACCTCGTTTTACCAAAATTTTGGGGGCATGTTTATCTATTAGTTCTTTAATAATTCTATAAAATTTCTCGATCATCTGGTCAGCGGAATCATCCTTGTAAAGTATACTGTCCCAGCTAATTAGCTTTAATTCTTCGTTAATAGTTTGATAGTCAGCGCGATAAAAATTATATCTTACGGTTTTGTTAGGATTAAGAAAACACACTTTATTAAAATTAATTTCGATTAATAACGGTGGGTGGTATGAATCAATTTTACTCAACGAGAAATCAGCAGAATGTACTTTAGTTTGTAATACTCCACTACATAATACTAGGTCTAAAATTTTATCGTCTATGTTCCGAATGCAATTATACTGTTCGAGACCATGTAGCGCCATAAAATCTGTGAGAAGAGAACCTAGATTGTTGTTAACTTCTGTTGGTCGAGTAAGGGTCGCATTATAGTTTGACTGGTCTACAACCCAGTTCATGAAACCTAAATTAAAGTCGCCTAGAAGAAGAACATCGCCTTCGCTATTAGTGTTAAGCAATGCATCACTTATTGAAGAGAGTTGTCTATCTAGTTTGCATATGGATAAGGGTGGAGGCAGGTAAATTGCACAAATGTGAAGATTGTGAAGGCCGCTACCCGGTGACCCTGAGACCGTGATCCAGAGATCCTCGTTATCACTTTCCCAACACTTATTGCGAGTTGCACTAAACTTATTCGATACAGCTACTAGGATCCCACCACCCTCTACTTTTAAACTATTAGTACTACACCTATCTCTGCGAAAAATATTGTAGTTATCGTTCAATATTTCCGCATCTAAAATGCTATTGTTTAGCCAAGTCTCTGTAATGACTATAATGTCGTATTCGCAATCGATGCTAGCTAAATAAAAATTTTCTAGTTTTCCTCGTATGCTTCTTGCGTTTTGGTAATAAATACTTAATCCGCTAACTGAGCCTGTAATGCATTGGAGCTAAATCAATAAACATAGATAATTAGTAGAAAATAACTAACTAATTAACAATTTTCTTAAGAATATCATTGTTTTTAATCCAAATAGCAGGCGAGGAGTCATCTTTTCTCATCATAACACGACCGTGACGCACCCAAAGGTATTTGTATCCGTGCTCCTTCTTGAAACTGCGAGACAAGGCATGCAAGGCACGATTGGCTGGAGATAGATGCTCGGACACATAGATAGGTGATTTGTCGGCTGTAGCTATGCCGAGATGTGAACTATTGAGTTTATCCGAAGGGTTTGATTTGTTGAATTTTAAACATGCACCCAATACCTCGTCTCGTTTGCGTGGCGATGATAGTTTCAGGACAACAGATCGCGGCCTGCTACCACTGGAATTAGCCTTGGCTATTCTAGTGCACGATATAACATCCTCTTTGCTGATTGGGTAAGAAATAATTTTGCCAAGTTGTACGACTATGTTTGTGAGGTTTTCCCTGGGGAATTCAGGGATGCATTGAAGTTCAAGGTTAGTTTCCCGTGCTCTCTGTTCGATGTCGCCTATTTTATAATTAAGTTCCTGCACGTTATCCTGCAGTTTAGTGTTGGCCGCGCGAAGTGTCGAAACCTCCGATTTCAAGCTTTGTATTTCGCCTTGCATCTCGTCAAATTTGCTAGACATAAACTCGACGGTTTTGATAAGCTCTGCTACTTGATTTATAAGACTCTGAAGACACGACAGCTCTTTATTAATGCTGTGAGTCAAAGACGACCCCAGCTTATCCATTTTTGATGACAACGACTCCTCAAATCGATTTAGACGCTCATCTAAAGACGATAGGTCGGCTCGATCCTTAATATCGCTCGATACGGCTAGCTCTGACATCTTGACTGGGGTGTCAGTGTTGTCACCCTTCCTTCGGGGTGTCTTACAATCCGGACACTTCCAAACTGACTTGGCCTTAGAAGATAACTTCGAGAAATTCTCCTTCGACAGACCGATACAAGAATAATGGTATTTGTTGGGACATAAGGAGCAGATTATTTGGTCTGCGGCGCCGATATATTGTTTACAAGCATTGCATAAACTCATTTTTTTAGTCACAAAACAATCTTATTGCACCATGAATGCGGGTCGAAAATTAAATATTTGTTTACAACCGCGGTCCATTCACTCTTATCGTCGCCTCGTAGCCTGTTCGCGGCAAGAACGTCTTATGAGCCGGGCGAAAGCGCTACACTTACGTATTCGTATCAACGAAATTACACTGATCGAGAGAATTTTTGAAGTTTAATTTGAATTATCTTGATTAAAGTCTAAAAATGCACTGTATTTAAGTGTGATAAAGGATTTTTAGTAATTTTGCACTAATCACTACTTTTTGGATTATAATTGAGACTAGAACTTTGAAAAGAAAGTAAAAATTACTTACGTCACTTACGTCATTTTGTTTAGTCTTAAAATCAATAATTCAATTTGCACACTAATTTATTAGTTAAATGTGTTGGAAGACAATAAGCTTTAAGATCCATAATATTTGTACCACATTTTTGCAAATAAAGACTCTTACTTTTAGTTTGATGCAACTATACCGTTTAGTTCGCCAGCTCCTCCTATAAGAAAAATGCGATCGCGCCCGCCAGAAAACCGCAGAGCTTGCGGGCGACGCCCGCAAAGCTCGCGGGCGCCCGCTGCCCGCCGGTTCTGCGGGAGCCGCGAGCAACCGCCAACTCTGCGGGAGTAAATCGCGTCGTGAGTTTTGCACTCGACATTTGTATGAATTTCGAGTATTGCGGGCCCGCAACCGCGGCGGGCGCGGGTGCGAACCGCTCCGTGAGCGCTCTCTCTTAGGCTGACGGTTCAAAATCTACCGGTTACACTATTTTCGTACCCACTCCCAGTATAAGTTTTCGCTTAATTGAAAGGGAAAGGGGAATATTAGTCATGTTCATCATGGGTAATATTCTTTTTTTTTTAAAAAAAGAGTTTTTGTTAAAATTATGATATCATACCTTATCCTGCTGCAAAAAGCAATGCATGGCCTGCGTGACGTCGGCGGCGTGGACCGAATTGTGATACGGGTTCGAGCTGCGATAACCATCTTCGATGAGGCTGAAGAGCTTCCAGAGCTTCATCACGTCAAGCTTGAAGTGGGAGACCAGGCCGTAGCTGTAGAATAAGTGCACGCACAGCACTGATAAGCACCGGCCTGGGAGAGAGAAAAAGAAAATGCAATTTTCCATATCGAGAAATAATATAATCTATACATAGTATAAAACAAAGTCGCTCCCGCTGTTTGTTAACTTATATCTTTTAAACTACGCAACGGATTTTAATGCGGTTTTCAGCAATAGATAGAGTGATTCAAGAGGAAGGTTTAAGTGTATAATTTGTTAAGGTTTTGTGTAAATTGGTTGAAATATGACGATAATTGTTGAAAAAGTCGGAAAAAGTCAAGCCGCCTGGGAGCTTTCATAGAAAACGGTGGCTCTCTTTGAGATATTATATAACAAAACAATGTATGGTGATATAGTAGCGGGTAATTATTGTCCATGCGAAGCTCGGGGCGTGTCGCTAGTAATAATAATAAGAGTTAGTGGAGCTAGACGTACATAATATGGATGCGCCAAAAATATTTTTCGCAAAGTTTGAGAATAATTGCGTGTCAGAGAGGGTGAGATCTATAGTCTGATTTTTAATTCGGTGGAATTCTGACAGTTGTCATTTAAAAATAGTATGAGTTATTTGTATGAAAAACAGGGTTACCACCTTTAGTTCGATTTTACCCCAAACTAAAGTACCTGAAGTACTAAATACTATGTTTTTGCGGGGCTTGCGTTTGAGACCCTGGGCGCATAGCCATCTGAAACGAAAAATTTCGTCCATACTGTGTCTCAAAAATTGGTCCACGCATCAGGTGACCCAAGAGCTGACTCGTATTTTGCCCAAAGGCTACTAAGCCTGGCAATATAAAGAGGCAAGAACAGATTATATTATGTTTATGTGTAAATAATAAATATGTTATGTTATAGTGAATAGTAAATTGAATAAATATTGTTTTTCGATCTACGTAAATAATAGTCAAGTTATATTGTAATCGCTTTTTTCGATTCCTATTTTATCTATTGAAAAGTGCCATTGCATATGACGACATGGTTAGAAAGCTGCAAACTGAATTTTCGACCATATCGAAAAGTCGAGCATGCTTAAGTACTTTAGTGCACTCGGAAGAAATTTAACCGTCGTATTTGCTGCTATTTGATCATTATCATATAGCTCTACGAGTCTACGTTGAAACTTTAACTTCTAGCAAAGTTTATAAACATGTTTAATGTTATTACTGACGCGAAAGATTTCTCTCATGCCTGAGAAAAACTCAGTCGAGCTTTTGCTTCCGTATTTACACTTATCAAACAGAAACTTGATAGCGTACACGTGGATTCCACAAAGTAACAAGCAAAAGCTGTCACCGTAAAGCTGATATAGATCGACCAGAATCTCATGAAAAATAGGGAAATGAAATTCCAAGGTTAGCAACACTACGGCTGCCCTAGCGATAAACAAAGTAACTGACATTTTTTGTGAAATTGACTTTTTGCATTAACAAAAGTTTTATGTCGAGTAGTTTTTTACCACAGTTTAATATTTCAAATAACTTGAACCGTTTACTGAAATTTAAATTGCCCAAACAAAGTAACTGCACTCACTAACCCGGAATATAAATGCAAAAACCAAGTAAACAACAAGCACAACACAAAAACAAAGTAATTGGATGTTGATTACTTTGTTTTTGTATTTAAAATGCAGTTGCTTGATTTTTCGTTTCGTGAAACGATCCCAGGTAAGGTGTTCTGAATGTAATTACTTTGTTTATCACTAGGGCAGCCGAGTTAACCTAGTGTTGCTTACTACAAAATTTAATTTCCCTATTTTTCATGAGATTCTGGTCGATCTTTAATACATATATCAAGGAAGCGCCGTGCACAACGCATGTTACAGTACTATAAACACGAACGAAGTTATTTTTATCCGACTACGGCAAAGCCAATAGTAAATATTTCTTACACCCAAAATATTATATTGTTCATAATTATGTATGTACGGAACCCTAAAAGAGCGAGGCCTGACTAGCAATTGGCCGGTTTTATTGTATGCCTCTTATCGCATGCCTATGCCACAAAGCTGCGTGGACGCCTGCTAGGTTGGTTGCATGCGTAAGTGCATATTATGCAAAAACTCTATAATGAAATTTTTATTTTATTTGTACATAACTCAATATTATATTAGAAACACCATGAAACTTCTCCGTTGCGCACATGCGATTTTAACGGCCTGTGCTTATAGGTGTGCAAGCAGCATAACGAACAAAGTGCTGTTTGACGTTCCCGTTCCCGCTACCTTTTCCAACCTTTACACCTACTATCAAGGAAGTTCGCTATAGTAATCTACATAGCTATAGATTTCGGGTTTTCCAAACTCCCGTGGGAAAAGTGCATTTTTCCAGGATAAAAAGTAACCTATGTGTGCGTGATGCAATAATGTGTTATGTGAGCGTGATTTACCTAAGAACAGTCAGCGCCCTCTATGGCGTTTTTGCAAATTTATATCTATTTTAGTCCCACAGGAATACTTTTCCAGGATAAAGTGTTTTATCTCATATATATGTCCAGCATACCTATGTGTTAAGTCAGGCCATAATCTATCTCCATTCAAAATTTCAGCCAAATCGGTTCAGTAGTTGCGGCGGAGAAGAGGAACACACACACACACAATCTTTCGCCTTTATAATATTAGTGTGATATATTAGTTACTATTTTGTACTGGAAGTGTACGAACGCGGATCGATCGGATGCTACATGACTGGTTTCTGTGTAAGCTACGGTTTTACGCTTCTATTTCCAAAGGATCCATTAGGTGATGGGAACGGATTACTTTATAATGCTTTGCGGAATAATAAAATCTATATGTCCGCAACAAAAATTGGATTGAAACTTGAAACACAGGCTGCAGTTTTTTAATGGCAATTTTTTAATTTTTTTTTTAACATTAGAGATGTAATAGTACATTTACTGAAACATGTAATTTTAACACTCTTTTTGATATCATAATTAAGAATTTGTAGAAAATACTCTAAACAACATTACATCAATATTATTGTATTTAATTAACCCCCGACGCAAAAACGACGGGGTGTTATAAGTTTGACGTGTGTGTGTGTCTGTCTGTTCCCCTGTCGCGCTCAAACGGGTGGACCGATTTGAATGCGTTTTTTTTTTGTTTGAAAGATGAATTAGTCGAGAGTGTTGTTAGCTATGTTTGATGAAAATCGATTCAAGATGGCCGCCGCTACAAAATGGCGGATTACATTTTTTTTTCATAACTACCTTAATATGGGTATCAAATGAAAGGGCTTGACTAGTAAAATAGCACTATGCAAATCCAAGTAGCCCGCCGCCACAAAATGGCAAATGTCGGGGTTGTTTTTTTAATTTTTAATTTATACTTGTTGATATCATAATCAAGAATTTGTAGAAAAAAATCTAAACAACATCACATCAATATTATTGTATTTAATAAATCAAATCAAATCAAATCAAATAAACTTTATTCAAAATTGGTACACTGTACACTTTTTGAAAAATAAAATAAGTACTCCTCTTCGTAACTTATTTATATATATATATATACTTATATAACTTACACGCTTTGCTTAACTGAAAGCTCGAGCAGTATTTGAAGTTGAAGTGCAAACCACACTTGATTATTGGCCTCAACTCCAAGGAACAGACTGCATTTAAGTTTACCGCATGTCTAAATAATAGCTATGTGGCTATACTGTATGCAAATCAATCTGAAACTTTGGCATTCAAACTCGGAGAATAGCGAAAAATTAACACTACCTAAGCTACGTGACTAAACCCGTAAAAACCCAGTCATGTTGTTCATTAGTAACGAACTAGCGGACGGAAAAGGGTACAAAGAAATACATCCTAAATTAAAAATGATAATTAAAAGTGCTTCCAGTTTCTAGAGAGGTACGATTAGAAAAAGTATTTTTGTTTGAAAAAAATGATGTATATTTTTTTAATATTAGTTTTAGAGGAAAACAAGTAAAAAAAAGAAAACTTTTTAAAAAGTATAAATTAAAAATTTAAAAACCCCCGATATTCGCCATTTTGTGGTGGCGGCCACCTTGGATTTGCGTAGTGATATTCTATACCCGAATTACCAATTCCCCGGAATTCTGACAGCTGTCATTGTCATTTACAGATGAGTTATTTGTATGGAGAACAGGGTTAACATCTACGAAGTACGATTTTACCCCAAACTACTTTAATTCCCTGTCATCATAAAAAACCATTTGCCGAGTAATAATATTAGTCGTTTCGCCCTAAAATAGAAAACACCAAGAGTGGAAACTAGAAAGTGCACACTAACAGCAATAGAAAACAAAAGAAGCACATTGAAAAAATTCATTCAAAAATGGATGTCGAATGACATTCTCACCATGAAGTGTCTGTTAGGCATTTGTCATATCTACATGCGGCAGTTGATTTTTATTTGCATAAGTTTTGAATTTTTTATCTTTTTTCTGGGAATTGTTTTATCTCTGGTAACATTACGAAACGTCAGAATTCCGGGGAATTAGTAATTCGGGTATAGTAGTCAAGCCCTTTCATTTGATATCCATATTGAGGGAGTTGTAAAAAAATATGTAATCCGCCATTTTGTGGCAGCGGCCACCTTGGACCGATTTTCATCAAACATAGCTAGAACACTCCCGACAAATTCACCTTTCAAACAAAAAAAAATGCATTCAAATCACACACACACACACACACACACACACACACACACACACACACACACACACACACACACACACACACACACACACACACACACACACACACACACACACACACACACACACACACACACACACACACACACACACACACGCCCACGCCCACGCCCGCGCACGCGCACGCGCACGCGGACGCGCGCACGCACGCACGCACGCACGCACGCACGCACGCACGCACGCGTTAATTCAATCGTAGATAACCACTAAATTTAAACTTATTAAATAATACACAAATCTTTTTTAATTAAACTCATTTCGTTGTCAAAAGGTAAGCACTATTTTTCAGAACTGTCCATTTAGTTTAGAGATTGTGTACAACGTGAAGCCTGTGTCCTTTAATTTAGCCCGTTTATAAGCGTGAGCAGTGTTTTCAATTTAAAATGAACTATTCATTTCCTCCCTTTGAATTCGTACGTCTGTCAACTTTGTATAACTTTTTCAACATTAAAATACGAGGTTTATGTACTCATTTTATTTAATTTAAGCTCTATGGTCTGCGTTTATTTTTCGTATGAATGCTGAAGCAATCGCTCAACTCTATCTTACCTTTTCATCGTTACAGTTTAGATATGGTGTCGTTTTCGTCTTGCGTTACGCGTGTTCACAATATGATGATGATGATATTGTATAAGCTAAATGACGTTAGGACATCTCCTATACGACGGTTAATGAAATTTTCAACACACTTGCTCATAAAGTGGCTCTCGTTTCACCACAATTAGGCACATAATGACACCTATTATTCAAACTGTGACTTTTCCATTACTACTATATTCACAAGTGAGTTATAGAGTTTTATTTTTAATTTATTGGTTGAGTTCCTTTGTTCTTAAAAAAGTTTCGATACAAAAAAGATCGTGTTCAAAAGTACAAATAAATTCATGTACCTTTTGCTTGCTCATTTCATGCAACTTCGTATTTAAATAGTTAATTTCAACATGTACGTTTTTAATAAATAAAACTTTCACTCAAATATAACTTTTGTTTCTTCTGTAATAAAGAAGACTTGAAATTCCCCATTTTGTACGTGGCTAAAACGCTATCCGCGAAAAGCCAAAACAAAACAAACCTCATTCTATAGTCTATGGTCGATCGCCATTGTAAGATGCTCGCGCATCAGTAGTTTTTACGTGATGCGCGCACAAACATACAGACAAACAGATAAACAGACAAAAATTTCAAAAATAGCTTTTTTACGTTCTATTACTTATCCCTAACATCCCCCAGTTATTATTTTGCAAAAATATTTAATGTACAGATACGGCAAGTCTACGATTTTATTATATGTAGGTATAGATTAGTAAAAGAGCAAAAAAAGCGTTATTTTGTACCTATCCGATCGGGCGGCCGGACAATATTTACACTTCCATAAAATCGATTACAATGCCATTTAACGGCAATTTTTTGGACCCTTTCGCTTTCGAAAATTTTCGTATCTGAATAGTTTTCTTCTTCTACTCAGTCGTTTTTAGGGTTCCGTACCCGAAGGGTAAAAACGGAGCCCTATTAATGTCACTCGGCTGTCTGTCTGTCTGTCTGTCTGTCCGTCTGTCCGCCGGTCACAGGTCTCTAGCTCGCAGACGAAATGAGTTACAAACCTGAAATTTTGGTATTTAGTGTAAAACGTTAACCCAAAATCAAATATTGAATTAGAAATTGAATTAAATTATTTTTCAGGGGGGCTCCCATACATGAAAAAGGAGCCGGAAAAAAAAATTTTTCTTTACCCTAGCTTGTGGGGTATCATTGCTTAGAGCTCATTAAGTAGAGTACAAATATATATATTTTTAATTTTTATCTCAAAAAATAAGGGAATGGGAGGCCATCAAAGTTGTCAGTTTTAGACCATTTTTGTGACGGGGGCTATCTCAAAAACTAAACTAGTTGGGAATATGATATTTCAGTATATTATGTACTATATGCTCTATTTAAACAACAAATACTGAAAACAACGATTTATTAAATAGTTTATAAGCTGTGACCAAAATAAACGAACATTTTTTTGGGTTTTTCTTTCACGGTTTGTTGCGATGTCTAGCTCGGAAATTAAATATTTCTTAGACCCAAAATATTATATTGTTCATAATTATGTACGGAACCCTGAAAGAGCGAGGCCCGACTCGCACTTGACTGATTTTTTTCATTCCTGAAGTTCGCGTCTAGTATGACTTTGTCGCTCGTAGCGCTGTACTCTTCCACGTGTTCCTGTCCTCGGCTGTGGGTATCGGCAGGCCGGTTCGAGTTTTCACGATGTTTGACCAACGGGTAGGTGAGCAACCACGTGGTCTTTTCCCTTCGACCTGACCTAATACCATAAGCTTTTCCAGGTTCGTAGGGTTTCTGCGAGCGATGTGTACGAAATAAATTAGTATCCGCTGGAAGCAGACAGTGGACAGCCTTGTTGTATTATGTTGTGAATGGTTTTTAACCCCCGACGCAAAAACGACGGGATGTTATAAGTTTGACGTGTCTCTGTGTGTGTGTGTGTGTGTGTGTGTGTCTGTCTGTCTGTTCCCCTGTGGCGCTCAAACGGCTGGACCGATTTGAATGCGGTTTTTTTGTTTAAAAGGTGAATTAGTCGAGAGTGTTGTTAGCTATGTTTGAAGAAAATCGGTCCAAGATGGCCGCCGCTACAAAATGGCGGATTATATATTTTTTCACAACTCCCTCAATATGGGTATCAAATGAAAGGGCTTGACTAGTAGAATAGCACTATTGCAAATCCAAGATGGCCGCTGCCACAAAATGGCGAATGTCGGGGGTTTTTAAATTTTTAATTTATACTTGTACAATAAATTGTTTATTCACCGCAACTTTTATTATAATCAGTAGGTACTTTGTGACTTCATTTGTGGGCCCCGACGGTACCGGTTCGATTTTGATGTCACACTGGTCTCGCGAGGTAATTTATGCACCGTAGTTCAAAAGTCTTAGTAGAGAGGTAGGCGGAATGATCTGGAAACCCACTGGGATAATGACTGTCCCAAGAAAACTCCCACTACTATGATTAATGAAAAGAGGCCATGACCCTTAGAAATGACGAATACGACCCGGAGAGAATTGATAGGTAGGTAATTTAATGTCTGTCTGTTTTTATGTGAAAGGAAAAATCCAAAGACCCAATGAAAGAAGGTTAAGGCCGCCCGCTGGTAAATTACTCGTACATCGGATGAAACTTTGCAAGTAAATATTTATTGACGAAATGTTGTGATACTCTACACAACATTTCGTCAGTAATATGCCTCCAGGAAAGTTCCCACGCATGACGTATAACCCTTTAGTATCGCCCTACCTCCTATCGCCTTATTCCAAAATCTAAGGTTAAAAAGATCGAAAAAACCCAGATATATAATAAAGATATATAATAAACCAGATATGTATGTAAACTTTACTCCACTCCATTACAGCCTTTCAACATCCCATTGCTGAGCACAGGCCTCCTCTCTCATGGGAGAGAGTGATTTAGGGCTTAAACCCGCCACACTGCTAGAATGTGGGTTGGCGGGCTTTGACGACTATTTTCACATGATAGTGATAATAAACAGATCCGACAGCTTACAGTGCTTTCCTAGGGTGAAACCCCGTCAAATACCAATTCCAGTCTGGCACTAAGATTTTCTTGACAGAAAAACTCAATACCTAACAATTTTATTTGCCCTATCCGGGAATCGAATCGATCCACACCGACCTCATCGACCTCATGATCTGCAGTCGAATATGCTAACCACTAGATAAACGAGGCAGTTACACTTTACTAGCCCGTCAAGACAAATCTCTTGACGGGCACAGTCAACGACGGGCAGCGGTCGAGCCGTAAAAATAACAGACACACAATGTAACTTTATAATATAATAAAAAAAACTTTATAATATTAGTACGAATATGAATATGTAAGATAGGTAAGTAGGTAAGATTTTCAAACGTTACGGCTCAGCTAAGTTATATTCGAAAATATCATATTCACATTAGTTACATTGTCGCTATAATGCCGCGTCAACCCACGAAGTCCACGGAATCTGGTATTTGCATGCAATGCAACTATTTGTTACTATTTATTAAGGACTAGCTGTTCGCGGCATGAGTTGCAAGGCCACGTAAAGTATGGTCTAACTATCACGGTTCATGAGATACAGCCTGGCGACAGACGGACGGACAGGCAGACGGACAGCGTAGTCTTATTAATAGGGTCCCGTTTAACCCTTTGGGTAGGGAACCCTAAAACGTACGAGGCCGACGGCGTCTAACCACGCCGATATGGTAATCAACTAACATTTCCATACGACACGTGCGGGAGTTCTGCGCGCATTGTTCCGTAAGATATCGATAAGAAATCTTACCCCAAGATCGCTATCGAGTCTGCGCGTGTTTGTCACAGTTTATTGTTAGCCTGTAAAAGGTATTTATCTCGGCAACTTTGTTTCCTCACAAAGCCTATTCATAGGCAGACGTATTGTACTGTTTTTTTTTTCAAATACCTCGTTAACGGACGGTTGGCGGTAATCTTTCGAAATGACGTCATAAAGGTCAAATCTACATTGTGTTGTAGACAAAGTTGATCGCATATTAGGAGAGTCGCGGCGAACCACAAGAGACGCAAGACCCGCAAGCAAAGCAGTTTTCAGAACTACAGAAAATGATGCAAGTAGCATGAGTCGGCAGCAATGGGTGCTGTTTAAAGACAAAGCTTTACGCGCTAAGTACGCGCGATAACAGTGCGCGTGTTCTTAAAGTACACCGGGGCTAATCTATCTATCTATCTATCTATCTATAATAATATAAAGTAGCTTGTCCTGACTGACTGACTGATCATTAAGACGGTACTCGAGTCGTGAGGAATTTGAAAAATAGGTATTTGAAGAAACTATTGCCATCGCTCTGGCCCCGACACCACGAGTACCAAGCGAGCTATCAATGTGTGCACGAGTAGTGTATTTGTGTGCCCGCCGCCGCCGCCCGCCGCGCCCGCGCGCGCCGCGCGCGCGCATCTCCCTCTATGCCCGTATAATATATTCATTCATTCATATTATTTCGAAATTTATGTTATTTTACTCTTTTCAGTGTTTTTATTTGATATTGTCCTTTTTGCGTCGGGGGTTAAAAAAAACAACAAATAAAAAAGATTCCAACGAATTGAGAACCTCTTCCTTTTTGAACTCGGTTAAAACACTTCTTCACTTTATTGGATTAAAAAAGTAAGTATTGATTTAAATCAACGACTCAAAAAAAAAAATTTAATCGCGATCATCTCAACCTGCTTCAACAATAAAAAATAATAGGGTTTTGTTACCGGTTATCGTCCATTTAGTGGAGTTACTGAGTTTGAGAGGGTGAAAATATAGGTAATATATATTAAAAAAATTTTAAAATGTACTAGTCTATTTGTATTTTATATTAGTTGTTTTAAGCTTAGGTACTTTTTTAAATCCAGCTTACTCTTTTAAATCCAGTTATCATCCACCTGTATACCTGTTATTGACCACTGATTTGTATGAGAAATTTTCTTTAGAAATGTATGCAAGTATAATTGAACGTGCGACATTGACGACCTCCCTGATGGCAGTTGTGAGCACTATAATCTTATAAGTGGGAGGTCCCGGGTTTGATTCCCGGCAGTGGCAATTTGGTATATTATCACACTAATATTATAAAGGCGAAAGTGTGTGTATGTGTGTGTAACTTAACCGATTTGGCTGAAATTTTGAATGGAGATAGATTATGCCCTACCTGAGTTAGCAAATATGCTACTTTTTATCCTGGAATAATCCACAGTTCTCACGGGATGTTGAAAAAACTGAAATCTATAGCTATAGGTAGATTACTTTTGTTAAGTCAGTAATACTTTTGTATACATCACTTTCAGACCACATCACTTTTTATAAGGTCTACCTGTCTGTGAAAGTTCTGAATAAAATAGGTTCAACTCTTTCCAAGAGTACAGATAGTGTAAATAGACGGACAAAAGAAAACCTTTTTTTTATAAATGTTTACGTGGCTTTACGTAATAAAAGCAAGATAGAATAGAATAGAAAAGTTTTTTATTCAAATAAACTTTTACAAGTAAGTACTTTTGAATAGTCAATTGAATCTACCACTGGTTCGGAATGTCATTCCAACCGAGAAGAACCAGCAAGAAACTCGGCGGTTGCTCTTTTCCAAATTTTGTTAATTTGGAAAAGAGCAACCGCCGAGTTTCTATATAACAATTTTATGTTAAGTACATGATATTTCGAAATGACAGACAGACAGTTTCATTTTAATTTGTAAATACATAAAATTAACACTAGTATTTTGTTTTATTAATCACATGTTAGCCCTTGACTGCAACCTCACCTGAAGATGATGTGACGATGCAGTCTAAGGTGGAAGCGGGCTAACCTGGAAGAGATGGGTATATATGGCAGTTTTTATTTAACCCATATTAGAACGCTAAATCGCTTGGCGGCATGGCTTAGCTCGGAGGGTGGTATTCAGCCACGACTGAGGCCTCCGACCAGACCAGACCAGGAATAATTTAGAAATTACTAGCTTCTGCCCGTGTCTTCGCTCGCGTGAATTTCGGTTTTTTACAAATCCCGAGAGAATCGTGGATTTTCGGTTCCCGTTCCCGCTCCCTTTTCCAACCTTTATACCTACTTTCAAGGAAGTTTGTTAGAGTAATCTACCTACAGCTGTAGCTATAGATTTCGGATTTTTCAAAATCCCGTGGGAACTTGATGGGCGAAAACTAAAATATTTATTCAGTGTAAAAGATTTCGGATTCGAATTAATAAACCTAATTTAAATTTTTTGCACACTTCATTGTATAACAGTACAGAGTACCTAAAATAAAATTTCTAAACCAGTTTTTGACCACCCGGACGATAATAGGATTTCTTAAGAAAATAGTGAACTAGTTCTTGTCTACTCCTTTTTTGTATTCTTATGTAATAAAAAGTAAAATAAACACTTTCATAGTATTTTATGAAACATAAATAAGTGCTACCAAGACTAACTGACTAAATCTTATAGTAAATTGATTAATAACTAACCGTGATAATTGCAGCATGCCACTATTTTTTTTGCTCTACACGACCCGTTTTCATTCATTAGTTGCAAGCTCAAAATTAGATCGCTTTGTTTTCAAAGAAACTTGAGCGCAATAAACTTTTTTACTGCTCATGTCCTGATAAGATATTCAAATTGGCTCAGAGATGAATTTTATTTAATTCACACCCTTTTTCACCACCTTCTGATAAGTGTCGGATAGTCGTAAGTTTTGTCACTTTCTTACTTTACGTCAAGTGACAAAGACAAAAGCTACCAGACACTTATCAGAAGGTGATGAAACAGGCCCTGAGTCTTATAATACTTTTATTTTGTAAGCATTCCTGAGTGATTCGCTAGGTGTCCGAGAACAGGTACGATATCCTACTTACAATCACACGATTTAATAAATTTTAATTCAAATTTCATTTATTCAAAGTAGGTACACTATACACTTTTTGAACGTCAATATAATATAAAGTACATGAAAATGAGGTAATGGTGATAATTACTACGAAAACTTATAATTAAAATTACGAGGATTCCAAACGCGCCCTGGTCTGAGAAGAGCCCTCAACAAACTCAGCCGGGTTATTTTTTTTTATTATAACCAAATAATGTATAATTTCTAAATAATTTGAACTGTTGACTTTTAGAGCAATCTATGTTCATGGTTTTTTGTCATTAAAAACATCTTTTACGCTATAATAGGATTTTTCAATTATTTGCGTTTTATAAGAACCTTGAACTTACCTATTGAGAAACAAATCCAAAATATCCACCGGCAACCGATTATAAGAAAGTACCTACCTATTAGAATTACCAACAAAAGATTTACTAATTTTCCGCAGCCTAGTAGCGGGCGAATAAAGTCGGTAAACAATAAATAAAAATAATAATTGTATAGTGTAAATATTGAAAATATCCACTTCCCTATTAGTGTACGTGTAAGCCTTCCCCCCTCGCCACCAACCTGCCCCCGTAAAGTATGATAGGGACAACTGCAGCTCAGGCTGATTTTACCTACAAAAACGTTGGCGAAAAGACGTTTCGTATTCTGCTATTTCCTCCTTCAAAACTGAACAGATCTCAAAAATTCTGGTATCAAAATTTAGAGGAATAGTTTATCTATGCCTCTATTATTTTCTTTTTTGTTAAAAACTTATCAAATTTGTCTGATAGTCGTCTGAACACGGCAGTAAAAACGGGTATTTTTTTCGGGTTTTTGGATTGTCATATTTCTTGTAGTGATTATGTTTTGGAAAAAAGGAAATGATAGAGGCACGCATTAATTAGACATAGATTTTTTGGGAAAAAAACATTGCTCTAGAGGTATTATCCACGAAGGAAACAGCAGAATACGTTTGTATGGAGAAAGGTCCACTCGAGTCCCCTCTTAACGCACAGCCTATAAACCACTGAAGTTAGAAACTTGAAATTTTCACAACAGCTTCCTTTTATGACGTAGGCGCACACTAAGAAAGGATTATTCAAAATTCCACTCCTAAACGGGTTCAATAGGGGATGAAAGTTTGTATGAAAGTCCGTCATTTTTCAAGTTATATCCATGAAAATCGCTATTTCGACTTTTGGTTAAAAATAAAGAATATATTTCAGGATTTTTGGAAATTCTTCCCCCAAGTGGATAAAATAAGGGATAATAGTTTGTATGAAAGTCCGTCATTTTTAAAGTTATAGCAATGAAAATCGGTAGGTATTTATATTTTCGGTTAAAAATAAAGAATTACGTGTTTAAGGAATTTCGGAAATTCCATCCGCAACTGAGTTAAATAGAGGATGGAAGTTTGTATGAGTCCACGCGGGCGAAGTCGCGAGCATCAGCTAATAGAAGAAATAAACAAGAAATTGTATAAAAGCATTCACATTGCGAAGCGCTCGTACCTACACGTAGGTTGTCGTCACGCGCTGAAGTTTCACGCACATACAGTTCTTTGTAATAATATCATATACAGCCTAAAAGTCGGCGCCTCCATTGCGTCCAACTCATGTACCTACCCTCTGATCTCCTTCGCATTTTACAAAAAATGTGCGTGACTCTTGCAACAGTGTGCGGTTAGCTTAAAGCATTATGTTGCTGAAAAGACGTCATAAATTGAATAGTTAACACTACAATAGAGCGTGCCGAGACGAATTGTTTTGAAACATCGTCTGAACGTGTTAAGACATAATATTATTGGAGAGTTACTAAAAAGACGAATGTCATCGGAAGATTTCCATGTGTAATTTTTACTCGTACATGTAATTTGTTGATTTTTAAAACGGTTCTATCAATGTAGATAAATCTTTTTACTATAGGATTATTCATTATATTTTCTGTTTGTGCTAAAATCCTATTAATTGTCTTTTTCACTTTACAATCTTACTTTACTTCGCCAATATCACAACGCGTCTTTCAAAGGAGACTCATGGAAGATTAATCGCTAAAAGCATCCAACAATTTAATATTATTTTCAGTACACTTCGCTCGAAAAGTGCACTTACAATAGTCAACGTAGCATGAAAGTCGACTTTCAAATAATTATGACGTTGACTTTATACGTACTAGTTGTACGTATAAATTGTTCGTAGCAAATTTTTTACATTGTATAGCAAAAACGAAAGATTCCCAGAAACTATATAAATAATCATCGCAGTGGATATAACTTTGTACTCATTATTGTACGAAGCGTAATCCTGGTGGAATAGTGTGAGTAATATTAAATAGCTTCAAGCTATCTATCTGTTACCAGTAAGTACGTAATTGCCTTTTCCATACTTATTGAAGGAATCTAAGGCGTATGATAGACGATAGGTTTGCAGTTAGTTTTACACTAGGATCAATCTCATCATTGATGACGTGGTAAAATTATCACATCATCTATCAATCATCTGATCGGTTCGCTTTTGAATGAACAGGCATTCTTATAAATATTATATTAAACTTTAAAACCTGTAGTAGGGGAGCCCAAGATGGGATTTTTGGATTTGCTCGAGCGCGTCAGATTAACATAAGAGTGCCACCTTGCATCCTGCTGAGTAACCTCTACCATATATAACCCCTTTATTATAGAGCCGCGCGAAAACCACTCCCCTACCATTTTTATGTTTTATACCCAAGTTATTTGTCCAATTTGTCCATAAATGTTACCCGTGACATGTTTTACGTGGACAGTGGACACACATTCAGTATTACATAAAGGCTGCGGTATAGCTCTTTTACAAGATTATATAAAGGATTACTCGTTTTTCGGTTAGGCTATTCCATTCAAACCTTCCTATTGGCAACAAGAATAGAAGGACAATTTATTACTTTGTGGGTATCATATTTTTTCTATATTATGCTTAGTGATTGTGATGTGTACAATTGTCCATATAAAAAAATCGTACACTTGCCGTATCTGTACATTAAAGATTTTTACTAAACAATAACTGAAGGATGTTAGGGATAAGTAATAGAACGTAAAAATATTGTTTTGGAAATTTTTGTTTGTTTGTCTGTTTATCTGTTTATCTGTATGTTTGCGCGCGCATCACGCATGGATTGAAATGAAACTTCGTATGATTTAAGTTCATACTACGAAATAACATATAGGATACTTTTTATCCCGAAACCCAGCACGGTGCCCTTGGGAGAGGGAATGAAAGTTAAAATGTGTACTTATACTACGGGAGCTCGATGACCAATTGAAAAAGTCATTTTATACCGACTGGAAATTTTAACAACAATAGTTTAGACCGAACCCATCACAGCTCCGAACGTCAGCTGCCGCACCAGTGGTGGAGTTAAGAGTGAGAGCATGTGAAAGTGCTTGAAAATCAAAGCGCTCCGAGTGATTTTATCCCGGACAAAAATGGTCTTAAATCATTGTTCCGATCATTTTTGATACAGAAACAATCGTCAGCTGCGGCGCCGAGGGTGGGTTATACGTCCGCTACGCGCATGAAGTGCATTAAAATTTTGGCAAATAAAGTTATTTTATACCTTATGAAATTTATGCAGCAGAATTTTCACACTTTTAAAATAATAAAGAAAATCGTCAGCTGCACTTCTGGTGGGGGAAAGACCGTCAGTCAGCGTGATAAACATTTTGCGCGCACAGTACATTTAGCCTAGTAAATCTAGGAAAAATATCCTATAGTTTCAAAAATTAGCCAAATGTATTCTTTGGGCCTTCTTCTTGAATATATCCAAAAACCCCATATGGGGGATGCATAACCAGCCGCCATTTTTAATTTTGTTCTTTTTTTCGGTTTTTTTCTCATATCACATAAATCTCTATGAATAGCATCATAATTACTTCTGACAAAAGTTTTAACATACAATTTGCCACAAATGTAGTCTCTTGCAGTTTTACTCTAAGTTTATTACTTTAGGAGCTATAGGGTATTTTAGGTCCCTTTTTCGTTTTTTTTGCTCATATCTCGAAAGTCTCTACGAATAGCATTATAATTACTTCTGATAAAAGTTTTCGTATAAAATTTTCTACAAATTTGGTTCCATGCATTTTTACTCTAAGTTTATTATTTTAAGAGCTATAGGATGTTTAAGTTAATATTTGAGGTCCTTTTTTTAATTTTTTGCTCATATCTCGAAAATCTCTACGAATAGCAATATAATTACTCCTGTAAAAAGTTTTTACATAAAATTTTGTACAAATTCGGTCATGGTAATTTTTACGCTAAGCTTACTACTTTAGGAGTTATAGGGTGTTTAAGTTTATATTTGAGGTCCCTTTTTCAGTTTTTTGCTCATATCTCGAAAATCTCTACTAATACCAATAAAATTACTTCTGACAAAAGTTTTAATATAAAATTTTCTACAAATTTTGTTCTGTTCATTTTTACACATTTCAAACAAAAAAACCGCATTGCGGTTTTTTTTGTATGAAAGGTGAATTAGTCGGAAGTGTTCTTAGCTATGTTTGATGAAAATTGGTCCAAGATAGCCGCCGCCACAAAATAACGAATGTCAGGGGATTAATCTATACTAGTTTATCTCTCTGTTAAATTTAACACTCTGTAGCTCCTAAAGTAATAAGCTCAGCGTAAATTAAATAGGACCAAATTTGTAGAAAATTTTATGTAAAAACTTTTGCCAGAAGTAATTAAAATGCTATTCGTAGAGATTTTCGAGATATGAGCAAAAAACTGAAAAAGGGACCTCAAATATTAACTTAAACAACCTATAACTCCTAAAGTAGTAAGCTTAGCGTAAAAATTACCATGACCAAATTTGTACAAAATTTTATGTAAAAATTTTTTACAGGAGTAATTATAATGCTATTCGTAGAGATTTTCGAGATATGCGCAAAAAACTAAAAAAAGGACCTCAAATATTAACTTAAACATCCTATAGCTCTTAAAATAATAAACTTAGAGTAAAAATGCATGGAACCAAATTTGTAGAAAATTTTATACGAAAACTTTTATCAGAAGTAATTATAATGCTTTTCGTAGAGACTTTCGAGATATGAGCAAAAAAAAACGAAAAAGGGACCTAAAATACCCTAAAGCTCCTAAAGTAATAAACTTAGAGTAAAACTGCAAGAGACTACATTTGTGGCAAATTGTATAATAAAACTTTTGTCAGAAGTAATTATAATGCTATTCTTAGAGATTTTCGTGATATGAGAAAAAAACCGAAAAAAAGGACAAAATTAAAAATGGCGGCTGGTTATGCACCCCCCATATGTGGTTTTTGGATATATTCTAGAGGAAGGCCCAAAAAATACATTTGGCTAATTTTTAAAACTATAGGATATTCTTCCTAGATTTACAGGCTAAATGTACTGAGCGCGCAAAATGTTTATCACGCTGACTGACGGTCTTTCCCCCACCAGAAGTGCAGCTGACGATTTTCTTTATTATTTTAAAAGTGTGAAAATTCTGCTGCATAAATTTCATAAGGTATAAAATAACTTTTTTTGCCAAAATTTTAATGCACTTCATGCGCGTAGCGGACGTATAACCCACCCTCGGCGCCGCAGCTGACGATTGTTTCTGTATCAAAAATGATCGGAACAATGATTTAAGACCATTTTTGTCCGGGATAAAATCACTCGGAGCGCTTTGATTTTCAAGCACTTTCACATACTCTCACTCTTAACTCCACCACTGGTGCGGCAGCTGACGTTCGGAGCTGTGATGGGTTCGGTCTAAACTATTGTTGTTAAAATTTCCAGTCGGTATGAAATGACTTTTTCAATTGGTCATCGACCTCCCGTAGTATTAGCTATAATTCATTAACGCGTGGTCCGATTTCATTCATTCTTTTTTTGTTAGAAAGGAGATACTTTAAAGATTACCGACTAATCTCTGAAAGGCTGGATCGATTTTGATAGGACTTTTACTGGCGGATGTTTACAGTTTGATCTACCTAAACATCCGCCAGTGAACTTTTAACAGTTTTTAGCAAGGTTTGAGCTCAAAGGAGCTTAGGAAAAACAAAATGATTCCCACGGGATTTTTAAAAACCAATATCCACGCGAACGAAGTCGCCGGTATCCGCTTGTATATATATATAACATTAAAGATAAACTTACACGCTGTATAGAGATATGACTTGATTTTCTTATATAGAAATCTATTATTGTATATATAAATTATCTTATACCTACATATAAAAAGATTCTGTGATAATTATTTGTACGCCATAACACCGCCATTGATTGTGACGATGTTTCATAATTATAACCAAAGCACAGATGATTAGACTAATTTATAGTGCTCGAACTTATATCGAAATCGGTCCATTAGATCCCTAGATTCAGTTACACGCGATCAAAGTACAAAAGCATAGCTTCAAATAACAAAACACTAGTTAGCCTAGCTCGTTAAAACAAACGAGGGACTCGTCGTTCAAGGAAAAATGTATCATAAAGGCGACTTTCAAACAAGGTCGCATCGGCACCTTCGTTCGTATACATCGTTTTTTTTTGTATACAAAAGGATTGGCCTTTACCCGGCAACATATTCTGACTTGCATTCATGTTCAACGACAATGAATTTATGTGGAAGGGAAGGAAGTGTGCGTGAATTGTTTATGTATTCCGTCGTAGTGACATAATTTTTCCGTCAGTGTACATATTAATTGCGCATATCTTTAATTTTTGATTTTTTGACGGCAAGTAGAAAAAAACATATTAAATGGTTTTGGGTATATAACCTATATTTTTTTATTGTAAATCACAAAAACAACAGAAAGCACAAAATCTAGATAACAGAGCAGTGATTTCCATACTAGGATTCCCTGTATCGTGGAAACTAACTTTCTTCCGTTAAAACAAACAACTTAAATCAATGCAATGGTAATATTCTATAAAATCAACTTAGTCGACATAAGGATGAGTTTTTGAATACTTATATACAGTAAATTCCTTCGACGGATTATTGGAAATGAACTTTCATTTCCGTCACAAAGTTTTCTACGTATTTCGACGTTTTCATCAAAAATTGCTTAAACACGACTGCTCCGTGCGCGGTCCCGTGACCGACTGCGGGCGCGGGTGAATTTAAAGACTAGCCGTATCCAACATGCGTTGCAAATTGCAACGTCATATGAAGTATGGTGCAGAAATCATAGAGGACAAACATCGTCCCTTTTTATATAGATCTTTTGGGCCAGGAATCTTCGCGGATCTATGCAGAACAACTTTCAACGCCAAAGATTCATCATAATCGGATGAATAGTTTAGGGGTAGGTATAGATCATAGAGTATATATTACAGACACACATTGATTTTTATTTGTAACTAGTGGACCCGGCAGACTTCGTCCTGCCCGGTAACATACCGACATCGGCGCCATCTACTGAGACCCGGTAGGTTAAACCATCCAGGAACCCATTGAATATACACACAAAATTTCATACAAATGGGTCCAGCCGTTTAGGAGGAGTTAGGTGACAAACACACGAACAGAAGAATTATAACTATAAATAAAATACGGGTGAGAGGGTGAGAGAGTTTACCGTATCCACGCGACGGGATGTTTGACAGTTACGAAACCCGTGAACATTTTGTATGGGAAAATGTTTTTTCTTTTATTTTATTTTTTCGTCAATTTTCCAATGTATTTAATAGTTATTATGCTATTCGGGATAGAGACAAATACAACAAATCAATAACCATAAAAATCGCTCCAGCCGTTCTCGAGTTATAAGTGGTCAAACTAACACGACTTTGTTTTATATATACATATATATATATATATAAAACAAAGTCGTGTTAGTTCGACCAGTTTTTGTAATAGATGGTAAGATTGATGTGATGGTCGCGATCGCGTACTATGCGCTTTTGAATATATGTATGTAGATATTACGTACAAATGACCCGACCAGGCAATCGGACCAGTACCTACCTACCTCTTGACCCGCAGTCGAACACGCTAAGCGCTATGCCAATGAGACAGCACTTCTTTATAAAGTTACCTAGGTCGATTGAGGATTAATATTCCATGGTAAAAACTTGTTATTCAGAGGCGGCAGCCTTTCTTGCTACTTATCGATCCCTTCATTGTACTGAGCTACGAGTAAGTGAAGAGCTTAGCGCAGGCTTAGCCTCTCGGGTTACTTGATTCGCCAATTAGTGTACAGTTATAATTAAGCCGGTATACGTCTAACGAGCTTCTCTCAGTGAACAAAAAATATGATCCCTGTCCAGATACAAAATAGTGATTTTATCAGTGATTTTATTATTTATGCAACTGTTGTATAATAAGGGGTATTAAAACACGAATGCGGGTTTATAACACGAGGCGAAGCCGAGTGTAATAATTGTATCACATGAGTGTTTTAATACCTAATTATCAACAGTTGTATACAAGACTATCTACATCCAAAATATGAATCCTATATAAAATATTCTGGAACAGTTAGCTTACTGCTAACATTAAAACAGGCAGTCCTAGTAACCATAATATCATCAAAGGAGTGTTATTATGAAAACGGATGAATGTTGTACTGAATTTCATAATAAACACTCCTTTGGATGACATTATGGTTATTAGGATATTGAGTGTTTTAATAACTGTTTCAGAATTTTGTATAGAGGATTTAAAGTAGGTTTACAGCATACAAGCCCCTTGCCCTTGTCCGCGTGGACATAGAGTGAACAATTAATGCGAGAAGAACTGAGAAATCACGTTTTCGTTAACAAGGGACTTTACAGTTTCCATTCAATTCATTTTTTTAAATTAAACCGATAGTAAGAGGACAAGTTTTCAAGACACAATTTTATTTTTTCGATTAGGCATCTATATAGTACCTATCTAAGCAGTTGGTCTCGCGGGTAGCACGTTCGACTGTGGATCACGAGGCCCTGGGTTCGATTCCCGGGTCGGGCCAAAATAATTCGAGGTATTGGGTTTTTCTGTCAAGAAATTCTCAGTGCCAGCCCGGAGTTGGAAGTTGGCGGTGTTAGATACACCCCCGTGCCTCGGAGAGCACGTAAAGCCGTCGGTCCTGCGCCTGATCTCTCTCCGGTCGTGTCGCATTGGCGTCCCATCGGACTATGAGAGTGAGGGAATAGAGAGTGCACCTGTGTATGCGCACACACTTGTGCACTATAATATCTCCTACGTAGATGGCTAGTCTCTGCCTCGGTTGAGATTGGCCGCCGTGGCCGAAATTCGGTCAGGAGGACATTATTAGTATCTAAACAAAATTTTTATTCCGGAATCGTAGTCCTATGGGGAAACAGTAATTTCGCGCCGAAGAAGCTATGTAAGTATATCAAGAACTGCGAGTCAACAAGAATAATTAAGCTTTGCCTAGAACTCGACTATTATTTGGTTTTGGTTATAATAATATGCAAATCAGTACTCAGCAAAATAAATACAAATGTAATTCGCGAGAGCGACATCATTTTAGCGGTTCCAGCCCGCCTGCTCACTGAAATATGAATTGCTTCGCCAACAAAGCGCAGATTTTAATTTGGGAACTCGTCCGAAAACGCCGTATGCAAATTAAACGGCAAACCTATTCATAGTGTCCGTGTAAAACTAAACATTTCTCAACTTTTGTATTTCAGGCCGTTACTCCTCTAGAAGGTATTGTTAAGACATTTGATACAGATCTTAATTGTTAGAGGTTATTCACATAAGAGACCGGGCCGCAAGAACAATTTCGTTTGCAAAATATGAGGGCCGCGGATTGACTTTTGTTATGCGGGATATGAGAGTTTAATAAAATTCAAACTTTGGTAGCATTTGATACCCCAATCAGAAGAAAAACCTATATTTCATATAAAAAAATTAATGATGACGTCAAAATTTGCGGGCAACACTAAAACAACACATCTTTGTTACCTTATAATACACAACAAACTCATGGTCGCGATTCTCATATTATATATGTCGTTTACAATTTATTACAGGAGCAATTATTTTCTACATGATTGGACACATAAACAATCTAGAGAAGAGCAGCTTCACTGAAATACATTAATCTCGGGAACGATATCGGGAAAATAACAAGTGTAGACCCGCGAACCTGAAGGAAACTTTGTTTTTGAGGTTGGTATGGTGGCAAATATTACAATTATGAAAAACTATCTTCTGCCCGCGGCTTCGCCCGCGTGAATTTCGGTTTTTCACAAATCCCGAGTAAATCGTGGATTTCCGGTTCACATTTCCGCTCCCTTTTCCTTTATACTTACTTTCAAGGAAGTTTGCTATAGTAATCTACCTATTGCTGTAGCTATAGATTTCGTTTTTTTTAAATACCGTAGGCACTGTGGATTTTTACAGGATAAAAAGTAGCTTATGTGTCCAGTCGGGGCACAATCTATCTCCATCAAAAATTTCAGCCAAATCAGTTCAGTAGTTGCGGCTTTAAAGAGCAACAAACACACACACACACACACACGCCCACACACACAGTCTTTCGCCTTCATAATATCTTATATAGATAATAATAAGAAAAACCATAGCGGCTATACTGATCGGTATATGATGGAAAATTTTCCCGGGAATTTTAAGATATAGTTATACACAACTATAAATTAAATATAACTTTATAAAATAATACCTATTAACATAATTATTTGAAAACATATTATTGAAGTACGATGTAAATTTTTTATTCGATTACCCTCAAAACAAGTAATTAATTAAGGCGCGTGTCTTGATCGAGTTTAAACTTACTTGTCCATAACCCACGACGCAAAAATGTGGTTGTGCTATGCTCAACCACTTATCTGAACTGATGGACCGATTTGAGTATGCCTTTCTCATTCGAAGGGCGGGTTTAATCGGAATAGTTCTTAGCTAAATGAAGCCTCGTTGGTCTACTGGTTAGCATATTTGACCGCAGATCACGAGATCCCAGGTTCGATTACCGGGTCGGGCAAATAATTGTTAGGTACTGGGTGTTTTGTCAAGAAATTCTCAATGCCAGCCCGGAGTTGGTAGTTGGCGGTGTTTACCCCCGTGCCTCGGAGAACACGTTAAGCAGTCGGTCACGGTTATTATAAATATCATATTGTGACAATAGTCGTTTAAGCCCGCCAACACGCACTGGAGCAGTGTGGCGGGTCTAAGCTCTAAATCCCTCTCTCCTATGAGAAAGGAGGCCTGTGCCCAGTGGGACGTTAAAAGGCTGTAGTGGCATGGTGGTTTGATAAAAATCTATTCACCTGTTTGAATAAAAATTAAAATAATATATCTTAATATCTAAGTCAGCGTCTAGGAATACATTCGAAAGGTACCTAATAACCTTAACTTGATTGTATTGCGATAGTACGGTACCCCGCTGCTGCAATCAAACCCACTGAATTATTATGTAGGTACTAGAACAGACAACGCTAACAAAATCTGTGTACCGCGAGCAGCAGCCCTCCTCCCGCGCGCCCCGCTCCTTGAGACATAGATGGGACTACTACAATACAGAGGCGACACATTGAGTATATTCTACCTATTGAGAAATCGCATCTGAGAGTTTGATTTACAATGTTTATTTTATAGCACTATGTGCCCCAAACTCGCACTTAAGCAACGTTTATCTGGGACTTGGGTATTCTATTACCTATTAAACCTCGAAAAAATAATAAAACTGCCTCGTTGGTTTACCATTGATATGCTTGCCTGCGAATTTTTAGGTCATGGGTTTAATACCTAAGTCAGGTCAAGCCTGGCATTGGAAGTTAGCGGTGCTTTACCCCCGTACCTCGGAGAGCACGTTTAAAGCTGTCGGTCCCTGTACTTATCACTAATTTGTGATAATAGTGGTTAAAAACATAGCTAATTCATTCCCAACTAATTCACCTTTCAAACAAAAAAACCCGCATTCAAATCGGTTCACCCATTTGAGCGCTAAGGTGGAACAGACAGACACACACACACACACACACAAACACGTCATACTTATAACACCCCATCGTTTTTGTATCGGAGGTTAAAAATAAAGTGTCTCATCTGCGTAGTTTCTTAGTCTATGAATTTCAGCGAAACATGGCAGCAAGTGCGGTGACGTACCGTAAAACGGGGTGAATAGGGACAAATTCCAACTTCACATAATTAAATTACATGTTTTACCAATAATTCAGTGAACTTACGAGTGAAAAGTAACTCCTTGGCCTTTACTTGTATTTCTTGAGTGGTTGGCACAGTATTGCAGTACACACCCAGGCATATTTAATTGATTTTAAATAGATCTCAAACACGTCACGCTCCGACAGGCGCTTCGCGCAGACTAAGTGAGCTAAGGTACGTTTACCATAACTCTTGTTACAAAAAACCAAGTCTCGGCGTCGACTCTATATAATAATTCCTCAAAGATCAAACCCAACCCAACTTTCTTCAAATGAGTATTATTTTTAACCCCCGAATCAAAACGACGGGGTGTTATAAGTTTGACGTGTCTGTGCGTGTGTGTGTGTGTGTGTCTGTCTGTTCCCCTGTCGCGCTCAAACGGGTGGACCGATTTGAATGCGTTTTTTTTTGTTTGAAAGATGAATTAGTCGAGAGTGTTGTTAGCTATGTTTGATGAAAATAGATCCAAGATGGCCGCCGCTACAAAATTGCCGGTTATATTTTTTTTCACAACTCCCTTAATATGGGTATCAAATGAAAGGGCTTGACTAGTAGAATAGCACTACGCAAATCCAAGATGGCCGCGACCACAAAATGGCGAATGTCGGGGGTTTTTTAAATTTTCAATTTATACTTGTCGATAGGCATATTGGTAAATTTAGCATCCAATTTAATATCATAACATTAACTGGCTGTAGAATCGATAAGTTGTTCAATTAACTCCAACTGTGTTAGGTTGAGTGGGCTTAATAAGACCGGTGATTGGTCACCATCAATTATATCAGCTAATTTGTACGTCGCGACGTAGATGTGCCAATAAACTTTATTTAATATGTTTACCAAATACATAAATTACACCAACTAGATTAAAATATAATGAACCGTTGATAGTAATTAATAGTCTCATTTCGGTAACGTTGATCCCAGTTACAACAGTTTTGACATAATACCTTGGGAATGCGAAACAGTTCTAATACTTCCAGTAGGTACTTATCTAAATTATATTTATTTATTATTTATTTATTTAATACTTTATTGTACACCAAAAAACATAAATTAAACAAAAGAAACATTTTAAAAGAAATAGGTACAATTGGCGGCCTTGTCGCTTAGAAGCGATCTCTTCCAGGCAACCTCGTTGTGGAGAATATAAAAACTAGTGAGAAGGGAATAAGGGTGTACGCTAAAATTAGAGGACATTAAAAGTATATATACGAACAATAGACATATAAATACTTACATACGAAATTACATAAAATATACATATTAGACATATATATATATATATAGAGTAAAAATTTGTAAAATAAAGCCCAAAACACGCCAGGAATGATGGTGAAATAATGGTAATGGTATATTGTGAAATGGTGATCATAAAAAACTTACCGCGCGGCAAGAGCTGTAGTAGGGGAGCCCAAGAGGGGATTTTTGGATTTACTCGAGCACGTCAGATTAACATAAGGGAGGCATCTTGCATCCTGCTGAGTACCCTCTACCATATATAAGCCCTTTATATAGAGCCGCGCAAAAAAAAAAACGATGGTCAGAAATACTCAAAAACGTCAGATTAGGGTATGGTGGATTAATTACGAGCTAAAGAAAGTATATTTAGGAAATGAGACTATTTGAACGTAACATACGAGAGTGGGAGCGTTACAAAGCTGCAAAAAAAAGTTATCTTGTCATTCTCGAATCTCAAGAGCGGTTGATTTTTTTCTATTTTGAAGGAAATGATGCAAAAATAACGAAAAAATATAATCAGATGATTTCCACAAGCCGAAATAATGAAAATCGTCTATGAAGATGAGAACGTGCATCTAGATGCTTTCCCCACCACTGAAAGGGGAAACATTATATACAACCCTTTATTCTTCCTATCAACTAATCTACAAAATGTAATAGGTCCCGACGAGGCTCGAGTAAATCCATCATTTAGAATCCTCGGCTCCCCTACCATCAAAGAAGGTTATTTTTTGTTAATAGAAAAGCCGAAAGACGTATAAAAGAATCTCTGTATTTTTTTTTTCAAAAATGATACAAATACTGACAAAGCAAAGTTATAGGCTTGTTTTCTTAGCTCGCTGTCCGCGCAAAATCGTACGCACAAAAGGCTAAATTAGACGGTTCATTTTTCGAGATTTTTGCGTTCATTTTCGAGGCTTCATCGGTGAATCATCGAAAATGAACCGTCTAAACACCGACCGTTCATCGTTCACAGGCACTTTGCCATAGTAAACGATGAACGGAGCACCGTCTAATTTGGCCTTTACGCCGCCGACTTGCGCGGATCATTAAAAATAGGCCTTAGAATAAATAGCTAAGAAATGGGCATCGCGCCCGCCGGCTTTAGTAGACAAGAAGTCCAAGTCAAGTCCAAGTGCTTTAATTACATGACATGGTTTCTCACTAACAAAAAATAACCCTGTAGTTTGTATACTTAGTATATGAAAATAAAACAGGAAATACCAATTTTTTTTTTGGAATTCCATTGTGTTTACGACTGCACGAAAAGGGCTTATATTTCTATTCATGAAAAGAGAGACCATAATTGAATGATGAAGGACAAAGAACAATAAAGGCTCACATACCGGCATTATTGCTTTAAACGTGCAGAGTGCAGACCATGAGGCAAAATAATACGAATGTGTATAATTTCCACTACTTTAAATTGGTAAGCCCCGCTTAACACAATATGCGCGACGGGAACGTGTCCAACGTGGTTCTTTATAGTCGCAATACAGGGAACGACGAAGCTCCCTGTTCATCAAATTCTACAATTTATAAATAACTAACGGCCCGCTCCGGCTTCGCACGGGTATGAAATATATTGCCTATGCCACTGAAAAAATGATTTAAAATTTCTCCACTATTTAATGGATGTTATTATACATATAAACCTTCCTCTTCAATCACTCTATCTATTAAAAAAACCGCATCAAAATCCGTTGCGAAGTTTTAAAGATTTAAGCATACATAAGCACAGAGAAAGCGACTTTGTTTTATACTATGTAGTGATTTAAAACTGCGGGATTCCCTTCGACAGAAATGTATATACCCATATTGAGGGAGTTGTGAAAAAATAGATATGTATGTAATCCGCCATTTTGTGGCGGCGTCCATCTTGGACCGATTTTCATCAAACATATTAGGAGAACACCTATCTAAGAACACTCCCGACCAATTCACCTTTCAAACAAAAAAAAAATCGCATTCAAATCGGTTCACCCGTTTCAGCACTACGGTGGAACAGAGGGACACACACACAGACATAGACGTGCGTAGTTGCCGCCGTCGCCATTGCCTCATAATGTTGTTTCAGATTACGAGTAGATACATACATACGTGTACATTATAGTTTTTGTTTATTTAGTTGTGCGCAATAACAAAAACTCAAGGCCGATTCAGATGAAAATACGCATATGAAAAATCATAAAAATATCGAATTCGACAGGAATAACAAAAGGCATTCCCATTTCGCCCCTGAAAATTGCGGAGAATTTTGACTCTTCTTTTTAGGGTTCCGTACCCAAAGGGTAAAAACGGAGCCCTATTAATGTCACTCGGCTATCTGTCCGTCTGTCTATCTGTCCGTCCGCCGGTCACAGGTCTCTAGCTAGACTAAATGAGTTACAAACCTAAAATTTTGGTATTTGGTGTAGAACGTTAACCCAAAACTAAATATTGAATTAGAAATTGAATTAAATTATTTTTCAAGGGGGCTGCCATACATGCAAAAGGAGCCGAAAAAAATTTTTTTTTTCTTACCCTAGCTTGTGGGGTATCCACGGGGTATCATTGTTTAGAACTTATTGAGTAGAGCACGAATAGGTATATATTTTTTAATTTTTTGGTTAAAAAATAAGGAAATGGGGGCCATCAAAGTTTTTTGTGAAGCCATTTTTGTGACGGGGGCTTGGCTTTCTCAAAAATTAAACTAGTTAGGAATATGAAACTTCGGTATATTATGTACCATATACTTTTTTTTTAAATATTAATTGCGGGCAAACGAGCAAGCGGGTCAGCTGATGTCAAGTGATTACCGCCGCCCATGAACATTTGCAGCACCAGAGGAACCACTAATGCGTTGCCGGCTTATAAGGAGGCTGATAACCCTATGTCAAAATTATGTGGGAACACCTCCAAGGGGAGTTGGTTGCACAGTTTTTGAGTGCGCGGAAGAAAAGACCTCGCGCAACGCTTGATGTATGCCAGTGATCCAGGTGGTGAGGATGATAGCTTTTTCGATGGCGTGCGGTGCGGTGTTGGAAATGAGTAGATGGTATTAGGTCGAACAACTCCTCAGAACATTCCCCGTTATAGAGACGACTATACTGTATTTACACATCATCATCATCATCATCATGATCAACCCATTACCGGCTCACTACAGAGCACGGGTCTCCTCTCAGAGTGAGAAGGGTTTTGGCCATAGTCTACCACGCTGGCCAAGCGGATTGGCAGACTTCACACACCTTTGAGAACGTTATGGAGAACTCTCAGGCGTGCAGGTTTCCTCACGATGTTTTCCTTCACCGTTAAAGCAAGTGATATTTAAATACTTAAAACACACATAACTCCGAAAAGTTAAAGGTGCGTGCCCGGGATCGAACCCACGACCTCCAATTAGAAGTCGGTCGTCCTAACCACTAGGCTATCACAGCTTTTGTATTTACACAACAATTACTAAAAACAACGATTTATAAAGTAGTTTGTAAGCTGTGACCAAAACAAACGAACATTTTTTGGGTTATTCTTTCACGGTTTGTTGCGATGTCTAGCTCGGAAATGAAATATTTCTTACGCCCAAAACATTATGTGTTCATAATTATGTACGGAACCCTAAAAGAGCGAGGCCCGACTCGCACTTGGCCAGTTTTTATTTCGATTTGAAATTTGATTTGCTTTGAAATAGAAACTATTGCAGTTACCACGACGATAGAATGGAAAAAAATAGAATAGAAAAGTTTTTCCAATTTTTGGTTAAAAGTTAACGAATCCTGACTTGTGCAAGTCAAAGTGGCTTAACCTTACTTAAACCACCTGATTGTGTAACTGGCCCTTAGGACGTCGGATGTGAACTTTGAACGAGAAAAATATATCTACAATTTACAAATCCAAACTAAATAAAATAAAAGCAAAAGTGTCTTATAAACTTTATTTGTTAGTTCGTTACCTTTTAAGTATTGAAGGCTAAACCAATGGACACAGACAGTTTGCAAGTTAGAGACACACTTATACGTATGTACCTATTACATTTAAAAATAGTACATTGTTCCACGACGGGAGAAAGTGACCGATTACTACGAGGGTGTAGTTTGAGGCCCGAGGCCGTAGGCCGTTGGGCCGCAATACGCCCGAGTTAGGAATCGCAATTTCTCCCGAAGGGATACATAGTACTTTATACTACACCTACGAAGAAAATAATAAAATAATCAAAAATATTAAAATTATTACCGGAAATCAATCAGACAAAGACGCTGGGTTTCTATTGTAAAAAATCTTCATAATATGCTTTGTTGTATCTATTTCTATCTTATTTCTAGATATCGTGGTTAAGAGATTTTCAATACCTACAACAATAACTGCTTGCAATTGTTTATTGGTGAAAGCCGCATGAAAATCCGTTCAGTAGTTTTTGAGTTTATCGCGAACAGACAGTCTGTGTGCTTAGTCTAAGATCGGAGCACTCGAAAACGAACTCGAAAACTATTGATCGAATCACAATTGAATTCAGAGCAAAATGAACTCAAATACTCGTATTTTAAAGTCGTAATTCCATAGTTCGAATATGTATTTTACAACATTTCTGCTTGGGGCGCTCGTTGTGTTCGAATGCTGAATGTATTGGCGAACTCAAACCTTAATACAAGCCACTTTAGGTCTATTTTACTCTGAAATCGATCAATAGTTTTCGAGTTCGTTTTCGAGTGCTCCGATCTTAGACTAAGCACTCTGACGCGGCGGGGGAATAATAATATTATAATTATGTAGTGATGTATTACAAAGTGGTGTAGAAATGCAATTTAAATAATATATTAATAATGCAATTGAAATAGATAAATAAGAGAAAAACTGCATGGGCATAAAGTTGTCTTTTATTCTTATACAAGTTAGACCATGACTGTGATCACACCTGGTGGTAAGTGACGACCTAAGTTGGAAGCGAGTTAACCTGGAAGGCATACGGCAGGTTTTTAATAAACCTTTAAATACTTAATACATAAATTGATTTGCGGATCGTTAGGACCTTAGAGTGCCTCGGGATTTATAATGAGATACATATGAAAATGTTCGTACGGTAGATTGAAACTTAAGCACTACAAATATTGACGCTTTTGCTTTTATATATTATGCTTTTGATACGCGACGCAACTAACAGTATTTCATTTTGAGTCGAAACAAATCACTTTAAAATCAGATTTTCACTGAAGCTAAGCACTCTGTCAACTGCTGCAACGCGATGTTCTTAGGCCAAAACGTGACGCGTTAGGTCGCGTTTCAAATGTACATAATCATGTGCTTCCGTCTTAAGCTCGGTATATACACGGGTCGATCTTCGCCACACGACCAAGGGGATTATTCTGTAACTTAGTTAGCAACTGAAAATAGTTGCCAACTAATTTGTTCGATATACATTGCTGCTTTACTGTGTAAAATTATGAAAACACTTTATATTCCCCACAGTAAAGCAGCAATGTATATCAAACTAATTCGTTGGCAACTATTTTCAGTTGCTAACTAAGTTACAGAATAACCCAGCAAGTCGCGCGGCAAAAGCGACACCATAGGGGTAATTGAACATTGTTGAAAATAGGTAAATATTCAACATCACCCTGTAAAATGTTTAGACAAAATGAAATGGTTGAAACAATAACCAAAATAAGTCAAAAACCGCGGTGTAATAAACGGATTAATTTCTATGAATTTTTGGTAACTTGTGAGTTGTGACTTCATAATTTCACACTGCCATCCCGTCTAGCGAGCAAATCTTAAGACTTCTATAATTTTGTAATTTTTAAAGATATTTGAATTTCTTTTTTACTGTTGAACTTTTCAAGAAGATTTAGTGTTTGAATTAAAAAAAAAAAAAACAAATAGTCGAGTGCACTGTGCAGCCTAATCGAACTGCTATTTTCGATTCGCTGATTCGCAACTGCACGACATGCGATGAATTTTGCACCGTGTGTTTTTCTTAGATAGTGTGAAAGGTATATTACCTCCTGAGGCGTAGTCCAATACGAACGCATTGAACTCCCACGTGACCGATTGTTGCAGGATGCACTGTAAACAAGCAAAATCATCATTCATTTGACAACACTATACAGGGTGTTTGTGCACTTATTCGTTTTCGATTCGTTTTCGTGTTCGTGAAAACACGATTCGACATAGCCTTCCTTATAACTGTATGGTCGCTTGTGCACTTACTCGTTTTCGATTCGTTTTCGTGTTTATATATTCGTGAATTCTTCACATCGAATCGTTTTAAAATAAGGACGCGAGTGGAATGGTGTGTGGAAAGAGGGCAGAGATGAGTCCTGATGTTGTGAGGTATTTGGAAAACATAGGTATCTTGAATTCCAACAAAACATGATTCAAAGCAGTTGATTATTATTAAAAGTTAATACCTACTTAGTTTGGCATTAAAATAAATCGTTTGTTTCATTCAAATTAGTTTTACTTCGAGTAAAATACCTAAATATTGTAGTATAATCAAAATTTCCATACCTGTGGTTGGTAGTCAAAAACTATCAGCAAAATATGAACATTTCATAAAAAATATCATTTCTGATACTTAGTTGTTACTGTTTTCTTACAAGAGCGTAATGTCCACTTGGGATGTTCACAAAATATATGACGTATGCTTAGATAATTTTGATACTAACCGTACCGTGTGAAATATTCATAATCACTTACCTTAGTGTTACTGTCAGCATTTTTTCTGGAGTTATGCATTCTCTAAAACGTGTGTCTTGCCGAGGAATCTTTTTTTTATATGACACAATATGAAATCGAAAGTAGCAACATTCTTTCGATAGTAATTAAAAAAAGTTTTTTCATGATGTCATGTCATGTCATTAAGTGATGATCGCCTACGAATGTATAAGAGAAGTGCGAAAAGCTGACGACGATTAAATGCAGCACACATTATGAACACGGTTTTATCTACGAAATGCTTAAAACGTATAGTGAAATCACGATTAAGTGCACAAATGTCATTCGTGAATTTCGTATACGTTTTTATGATGTTCATTAAAAAAACGAACACGAATCGAAAACGAATCGAAAACGAGTAAGTGCACAAACGCCCTTAGGAGAACGCTCTCGGAAACGAAGACAGGTGATACTGATGATTACTGATAAGCTATACCTACTATAAAAAAAAACGTGAAAAAAATCTTTTTTACAAAAAAATGCGTTTTTTGTGCAATAGCCATTTTGGTAGGTTAAACAGAACTGTAAGTGCACAGAAAATATTTTCTGTATTTTTTTAAAGTTCTTAAAGTAATTCAAATAAAATCAGCTGACGCTGGAGGTCAACGAACGTTGCGTTACTTTGACCTCTAGTGTGCGGTAGACACCTATAGTTGAGCGCGATACCTGCGCTATGAGGTAAATGGTTATTGCTATTGGATTGTGTTTAGGTAGTATAATAATAGCGCTAAGTTTCCGGAAGCGGTCTCATTACACCCTGTATAAACAGGGTCTCCTCAACATTTACGCATAACTGGCGCCAACCAAAACGTGATGTTATTTCAAATTAATAGGAAAATTTAAACAGACCTATAATAATTTTGTAAACATTTGTACTATAATAATTATAAACATTAGTCCCAGTCTAGGGACTCATTGACGCGTACGGGGAATGCACATACGTGTAGTTCTGAAAGATGAAAACCTTAGGCTCTCAGTAGTGTCACATGTACATTAAATAACTGCGTACTTGTGGAGTTCGTACCTGTGATACCTGGGAAGATATCAAGTGAGAAAGGTAACTAAAACAACACTCTCGACTAATCCACCTTTCAAACAAAAAAAAAACCGCATTCAAATCGGTCCACCCGTTTGAGCGCCACAGGGGAACAGACAGACACACGCACGCACACACAGAGACGTCAAACTTATAACACCCCGTCGTTTTTGCATCGGGGGTTAAAAATTTCCGCGGATAGGATAGGTAACTAACGGAGTGGGCCGAATCACCGCCAACCGTCACCCGTCATGAATATATCAATCAGATAAACCCGAATCAGCACGCCCACGCCACCGCGCCGCGGCTATATGAATAGTCCACAAGGAATATAACGAACCGACAGACAGGACTGGCCACTTAAAAGTCTACATGAATAGTCCACAAGGAATATAACGAACCGACAGAATGGACTGGCCACTTAAAGTCAATGATAATGGTTCTCGTTATAATGTCAATGCGAGCTCCGGCGATACTGTAACAAATGAGAACTTTATTATTTTCATGTGTAACAAGAATCACTGGATATTTTGAACAACCCAATAAATCCCGCCTACTGCAGTCTAATCTGATCTGAGGACATGCGGCAGTCTATTTGTATACAAAACTAGTGGACCTGGCAGACGTCGTCCTGCCCGGTGACATACCGACATCAGCGCCACCTACCGTGTATGCCACACCCACAGACCAATATATTATATTTGTTACAAAAAATGTGATCAATGAAGAACCGCTCGACCGATTTTGTGCTAACTTCACATAAACCATCTACTAAATAGTCCGAACAAAGCCTAAACATTTGGTTTGGATATAAAAACTTTGAGGAGAGCGCGCGCTCGTAGAAACAAGTGGGGGAGCGGGTACAAATTATAGGGACATCATTAAAAATAACTTTTTAAACAAAGCATTACACTGTGTTTTTTTTTTGTTTTTAAATATAAAAAAGAAATTACGATTAGGTATTCTAATAAAGTGGCTGTTAGATTTGTTTTGTTCCGGAGTCTGTCTCAAAAATGGTACAACAACAAAAGCTGAATACATATAATTTAATCAAAAAATATAAATCAGTAAATTCTGCTAGTTGTTTTTTTTTCGTTTAGTTCTTATTATTCGTTTAGATTGTTAAAATTGTCAATTAAGGCCGCTCTCTTCACGCGCTTTTCCATACAAACGTATTACGCCTATTATTCTAATATTTGTCGCAATAGGTCTAAAGTTAAGCCAGATATCAATTTATATCTCCATTATAATATGCCATAAAATAAAAATATTAGTAAAATTATATTTATTTTGAAAGTTATGACGCTTGAAAAATCACTATTTTTGGGCAAATTTTGGGGCAACTTCGTGCGTAAATAAACTATATAAGAAACTAGAAAATTGAAAAACGACCGAAGTCTTATCATAGGTTACTTCATAATAATTACAAATGTCTTTAGTTCATGTAAAAAATTGCCAAATATTTGCTAAAATAGGCGAAATTCCAAACCTTGATTTGCATCTTTTTACTTTGCCGTTTTTCACTAAAAATCATGATATCTCAAGCAAAATTTATTTATTTAATTAATTTATTATTTATTTATGTATATATTTTTAGTACTCTTCTATACTGAAGACGTTTCGCTCTCTAAATGCAGAAATCACTGTTTTAGACTCCACTCACCAACGATTTGTCGCGCCCATGGAGAGGGCTCTTAATACGTATTTTTTAGGGTTCCGTAGCCAAATAGCAAAAAAACGGAACCCTTAGGCCTCTTGTTAACACCGCGCCGTGAAAACGCACGTTTTATATGGATAACGACGTCTCCGGCGCGCCGTGTCCGGCGTTATCCACACAAAACGTGAGATTTCACGGCGCGTTAACAAGAGGCCTTATGGATTCATCTCATGTCTGTCTGTCTGTCTGTCCATCCGTATGTCACAGCCACTTTTTTCCGAACTATAAGAACTATACTGTTGAAACTTGGTAAGTAGATGTATTATGTGAACCGCATTAAGATTTTCACACAAAAATAGAATAAAAACAATTTTGGGGTTCCCCATACTTAGAACTGAAACTCAAATATTTTAGTCCAGCAGTGGAAGTTTAGATAAACGAACAAGTAATAACCTACCTGTGTCGGTACGCGCTATGCAGAGTTTAATTGCTAATTAAGAATTCAATCCGTTTGTTTGACTTTTTATATTCACAATACGAACTTCTGCGAAGCGAGCTCTTACGGCTCCACGAGCTCTCAGCGAGTACGGGTGAACTACAAGTTCGAAACTAGTTAGTGCAACTAAACAACAGTATAGGCAAATACTGCCGCTTGCTGCTCAACATCGCCAATGTTTCCATCCGTACAACAAGTCACACAACACCAATGTCATGGAAATGTCGCAATATGCACGTGGCAGCTAGTCGCAATTTCGTCTTGTGCTGTCACGGAATAGGTGCTGCTTTGGCGTAAACTTGTTAGTCCTGCTGGGTTATTCTGTAACTTAGTTAGCAACTGAAAATAGTTGCCAACGAATTAGTTTGATATACATTGCTGCTTTATTGTGGGAAATATAAAGTGTTTTCATAATTTTACACAGTAAAGCAGCAATGTATATCGAACAAATTCGTTGGCAACTATTTTCAGTTGCTAACTAAGTTACAGAATAACCCCCCTGAAATGACAGCTACAGTCGTAATTGACTAAAGTTGAGATAGAAGCAACGTTTGGTGCAGTTCTGACAATAGACTGTGCAATAGACCAAGTAGGCTTTAGGCTCAACACGCACTGCGATTAAACGCAAATCTGAAACCGCAAAAAAGTAAAACATTGCTTTCTATACAAGCACATGCGTTAGCGACTTTTTTCAGTAACTGATTTTAAAAACGTAACTTGCTACATTTGGATCGCGGTTTGTAAAATCGCATTTTTTTTGTGTTCCATGTATATGGGGGCGCACGCACAGCGATTAATCGCATTCGGTTTTTATTCTGTCTCGACTAAGCGAGAGCAGAGTCACAACATATGCTGTTCGCAAGAAATTCGTGGTGGTACTGAAATATAAATAAGCAAAACGCCAGCCGCAGTGCGTGTTTGTATGCGCTTTGTCGATTTCAGCTATTCCTAAAACCGCTCGCGTTTAATCGCAGTGCGTGCTCAGCCTTAGCGCGAAATTTGTGGCACATCCCGTATCTGTCATGGTTGCCACCGTCGATAAAATTTAGGGAGACCCAATTAATACTAACTCACATATAATTATCTCACCAAAGTGGACAGACAGATCTAAACTTAATCCTGAAACACACACAGCATGCGCCCGTAACGAGTGGAACGCTATATAATTTGTAATACTACCTGTATATAGTTGTATACCTGTATGTACAGAATTTGTAATACAGGTAATAAAGGTAAAAATATAAAAATGAACGCTCCTGCAGCGGCAAGCCGATGGCACGTTACGTTTGTTTCAACGGCAGTCGACATAGAGAAAAAGACGCACAATTTGATAACTATTTACAGCAAGGTACAGTTCGCGAGGGATAAGCTCAGCCTTGATTTGTATGAGTTTATTGTGATCGATTTCAACCGGTTTTACCGCTTTTTGACACCCGTTTTATCACAGAAAGTGTTCTGTGATCACTCGAACAAATGCAATGCTCAGCTTGAGTCTCGCTGACTGTGATCAATAATTGTTCGTAGCCGATTTTAAGATACATAGCTTACATCATGTGAGGTGCAGTTCAGTTCTGGTGTTTATCATTGAGGTGCGGTGCGCGAGACAATGCAAGCGCAAATACTCGGCGCGCCCCGCTCCGTACACCCTAACTTGCGCTGTAAAGCTTTGGTTTCTCAGTATAACAATACTGTAATGGTGCGTACAGATTGGTGCAAGGTAACATGCAATGTATCATGCAATTAAAGAATTTACCGTACACATTGCTGCAATGTATCATGCAAGGTAACATGCAAGGTAACAAATTCTCATAGTTTGGACGTCTTGCGCGCGCGAAGTGTGCATTACGTTTGTGCATTGTGCTAAGCGCATAACAAGCCGCGCGCGGACCGATCCTCTAATATATCAGTCAATGTGTGATGGCGCCTCTAGGGATCGGTTTTGTCACCGACCCTATTCGTAAAAAAAATCCACAGAGTTCTTTTCAATAGAAGACACGTTTTAGTGACGTCATTCGACGCTATAATTTCATTGATAGCAGCTAATGTCACGGCACCGCCATCCTATAGGAAACTAGAGCTTTACCGCCAGCTTTATCAACTTTCGTAGCGCGAAATATACAGCTTGTTTCAACTGAACGGGGGAAAAATTACTAATTAATTTTCAGTCCAAAAACACATCTCGCCTAAAACTACGTTTAAAACGTGGTGCGACAGCAAAAATGACTTTGCATTGCCAAAACATTTCTGCTGTTGCCTTGCTTTTCCAATCTACAGAGGGCATGTTTTTGGGCCGCAAATAAAGTTGGTAATTTTATTTTTTCACGTTCATGTGAAGCAAGGTTTATCAATTGTCGATTATTACAAGTATAAATCTACGCAGTATAATTCGCATTGCATGATTCGCCCCGATCACAAAGTGTGTAGATGAAATAATTTGGGACTTTTCTATTCTTACACGATTGCATTTGTGTGTTTAGTATTAAACGTGTATGTGTAGTCTCCAGCGAAGATATTAACTATGTGAATATTATTGTGGAGACAGTGTGACTCATGTACCGTCAGAAGTTGGCAAAGCTTGTTTTAATATAATTGTTGATTTACTAACGCTTATAATAGTTCGATGACGTCGTACCAAAATTTAACGCTCAAGGCACATTGCGGCATTGAGGCATCGAACCGAAGTCTTTCTTTAAATGTTACTGAGTACACAGAACTTTCTCGGCACTAGTAATGTAAAATTTGCGTGAAACAAGTAGGTATAAATTAAAAATTTAAAAACCTCCCGACATTCGCCATTTTGTGGCAGCAGCCATTTTGGATTTGCATAATGCTATTCTACTAGTCAAGCCCTTTCCTTTGATACCCATATTAAGGGAGTTGTGAAAAAATAATATATATCCACCATTAATCCACCATTTTGTAGCGGCGGCCATCTTGGATCAATTTTCATCAAACATAGCTAAGAACACTCTCGACTAATTCATCTTTCCAACAAAAAAACCGCATTTAAATCGGTTCACCTGTTTGAGCGCTACAGGGGAACAGACAGACACACACACACAGACACGTCAAACTTATAACACCCCATCGTTTTTGCGTCGGGGATTAACAAAAAAGGGACGCGAATGTGCGCGTCTATACGCATCGATTTATTTTTGTTCTGTTGATGTTGTGTTATTTAGTGGAGTTATCAGTTGAGCTTTGTTTGTTTTAATTTAGAAAAGTAGCGTCGTTTTGCCTTGACGCTTGACTCTATCGCATTGAGCCAATACCTTCGCAATGATGGCCTACCCCAGGGCCACGATGTTGTTGCATAATCAATATCTTAGTGCAGCGTGACAAGCCACGACTAATAAGTAATTATACACTTTAATAATGTGAGTTTACGACTCATCGAGTCCGAGTTTATGCATTTCAACAAAGTTAATAGATTTCGAGTATTTGAAATACTACCATTATAAATACAAGTAAGTGTAAATTAAAAATTTAAATAACCCCCGACATTCACCATTTTGTGGCAGCGGCCATTTTGGATTTGCAATAGTGCTATTCTACAAGTCAAGCCCTTTCATTTGATACCCATACTAAGGGAGTTGTGAAAAAATATGTAATCCGCCATTTTGTAGCGGCGGCCATCTTGGACCGATTTTCTTCAAACATAGCTAACATCACTTTCGACTAATTCACTTTTAAAACAAAAATACCGCATCCGAATCGATCCACCCGTTTGAGCGTCACAGGGGAACAGACAAACACACACACATACACGCACACACACACACACACAGACACGTCAAACTTATAACACCCCGTCGTTTTTGCGTCGGGGGTTAAAAACAGACCATAATTGCTATGTTTTAAGGCTGAAGTTTGTAATAATTTAAACTGTGATTTGACGTTTTTCTTTTAAACTTCATAGCGCACACTCAAGGCTTTGTAGCTCCAAGGCACGGTTTACACAGTAGTGGCGAGTGGCGAACTTGTTTGCAGGTCATCACCGTACCTGTTAACAATAATACCTACTATACGAGTCTATGGGGAGTTCTGTGACCACGCCAGGTCTCTCACTACATCTTGAATATCCCTCAAGGCGCAAACATCACGTTACTGTATTACTGAGACGATCGATTAATCGGAGCCGACGATAGACTATACATACATACATACATACACACACATGCATATACATACACACACATGCATATACATATACTACGCATTCATATTTTTAACCCCCGACGCAAAAACGACGGGGTGTTATAAGTTTGACGTGTCTGTGTGTGTAAGAGTGCGTGTGTCTGTCTGTTCCCCCGTAGCAATTAAACAGGAGATTTGTTTTAAAAGGTGAGTTAGTCGGAAGTGTTGTTAGCTATGTTTGATGAAAATCGGTCCAAGATGGCCGCCGCCACAAAATGGCGAATTACATATTTTTTCACAATCCCCTCAATATGGGTATCAAATGAAAGGGCTTGACTAGTAGAATAGCACTATGTAAATCCAAGATGGCCGCCATCACAAAATGACGAATGTAGGGGTTTTTTTTAATTTTTAATTTATACTTGTTAATATAGATGAATCCAATCGCCTTGTCGTAACACGAGTCACGCCGCACCATACCACAGTAAGGTGTGTACAACCTTAACTGCCTTAACTGCTTATGCGACAGGTTTGTGGCCGTGCGGTAATGATTCTCTTGAACTTATGTACCTAGCTATCTATATACGTAACAGATGAGCGCGCGGATGCTTCATGCATACAAACAAATGCCATTTAAATTTTTGTTGAGTGCCAAAGAGACACTATGTCGCGAAGGACAGTGTAATGACCACAGAATAATGAATAAGAGGGAGAAGTGCCCTTTACATCAAATGGTATGGAAACCTGCTGTCGTTAGTTTGTCCCCACCACTTGCTACAAAATGCTATATTACATACTGATAGGTCAGTGCAAGCAGCACCAGCAAATATAGACTTTATCGTTTAGTACACAGCGTTCAATTTCAATCACCGTACATCACACGTTATCGATGTTGAGCGAAGGCGCCCGTTCCATGAAAAGTCTACGTTTTAGTGAAGGAATATATTTATATAGTACAAGTACCATTGCGTCCTAAGACCGACCGATTCAATGTTTGATTTCTACTAAGCAAGTAATGGTTTTTGTTCATAATGAGATACAGACTTCTCAATTTAACACTTTTTGAGCATAATGTAAATATACAAAGTAATGTTTTCTTGTTTTTTATGGAAAATAACAACAATAACTTGTACTTAAGTGTGAAATGAGATGCCATCTTTCGTGTGATTTACTTTTTTGCTTGATTTTTTTCAAACAACCACTGAACAACACGGCATTTTGTTAAAAATCGAGAGCGGTGAAGCGATCGTTGGACGACATTCGACTAAAGACAAAAACGGTTCTCAGGTGTATTTAACGCCAGAAGAGTTCTCAGGAACCACGCCCCCTTGTCATATCTCTCTTATTCCTTTATCTATGGTAATGACCATGGTCGGCGACACAACATGCCTAAACTATCGTTTTCCTTTTTTGTGCCATTGTCCGTCTTCATTGTGCAAAATACAATGATGGATAGGGCATACATCAAAGGTCCATAATATAAATTCTTATGTCTTCAATGCTGATAGCACATTGCGAGACGAGCCGCAGTTAACTGATCGGTACTTTGGAAATACATGCTAATGACGATATTCGTATGTCTTAAGATGATTTGAATTTTCTATTAAATGTGAACAATTTAAAATGAATTCATCTACTTTCCGACACCTCAAGTTGGCGATGAGCGGGTGGATAAGAAGGCGAAGACCGTGTTTGGTGGCATGCTCTGAAAAGGATTATGTCCAGCAGTGGACGAAAGCGGGATTTATGGATACTTGGACTGATGATTTTCTGCGTGCGGCTCGCCTCTGCTGTGTGTGCGAACAGCATAAAGAGCGGGCCACACCGCGAACTAATAACTAAGTTTAGATTAACTCACGTTTCTTTGGCTTCTTTTCATACCGCGAGCTACGGAGCTATGATTTATAGCTAAAATAAGAGCCAACTGAATTGTGGGTTAGGACTACCACACGATTCCAGCTAAGTTAAGACATGCTAAGTGAATTATTTCGCTCTTCTGTCTACCTAAATCTTCGCGTAGTGCATTGACCGGCAGTTCTTCACTACATCTTTTATTTTTAGGTCTGAACATAGGACATATAATTTTAGCTCGAAGCTCGCATGGCTAGTTTCGCGCTTAAGGGAGCTAAACTAAGTTAGTTTAATCCGCAGTGTGGCCTGCGCCTAAGTGTGTGCCAATATGGTGTGAATGAATGAAATATACACACCAAAAACATAAACATTAAATGAAAGAAACGTACATTTTAAAATAAATAGGTAAAAATGGCGGCCTTATCGCTTAGAAGCGTGCGTGTGTGTGTGGTGTGCTGATCTCTAAAACTACAGTAAACTAACTAAACTGTATGTACTTAACAAACACAAGTGGAATAGTGTTCATATATTTCAATGACCAATATGTTTTGCGTTCTGCATGAAGAATGTTTGAACTGTTAATGGTGCTGCTACACTGGTGTTAGAAATGTTGTATAACATTGCTAACACTTTTAACATTTACTAACATTTGTGATATTTTGTGATGATTTATTAGATGTTTTCAATGCTCCCACACTGGTAAATCACGTTTAACATTGTTGCATAACATTGTATAACATCAGTTTGGACCAACTTAGTCGCAATGGATTTGCTTATTGGATTGGCTTTTATTTTTTGTTAAAAAAAAGAAAAACCGGCAAAGTTCGAAGGGTTTCCTACCATTATTTATAAAAACGGCAAAATAATCATGTCTGTTGTATGGGAGCGATTAGGTATTGCTTGTGATAATTGCGTACGATTTCTCGAACCGAAACGTGCGAGAATCGCCCTCCGTCTAAATGGCCCTTAATAAACATTTGTTAAATAATGTTGCATAAACATGAAAATATTTTTGCTAACATTTAGACAAAATGTTAACTAACAAATGTTTACTAACATTTTATAACATTTGTAACTGCGGTGTGGCAGCACCATAAGAAATAAGAAGCATAGACTCAGTGGCGTGAACAGGATTCATAGGCAGTATGCAGTAGGCATTATTAAAATAAATAAACTTTATTTGTTCAAAAAAAATATTATTAAAAAATTTCTATTTCTCTTATGTTTCTCTAAATTATTGTATCTTATAATTATGATACACTAGCTGATGCCCGCGACTTCGTCCGCGTGGATTAAAAAATGTTCCGCTCAACTTTCCGAGCATAGTGTCTGACTTTACAAATATGCGTATTATAATGATTGTGTGAAACGAGGGCTATGTTTAAAAATATGTTATACTATGTTATATAATATACTATGTTATACGAGTGATTAACTCAACCTATTTATTTTAAAATTCAAAATCCATTACAAAAAAAAAAAAGTAATAAATATGTATAAAAGTACAGCGCGCAATATCAACGATTTTCGCAGTGAGCTCTTTCTTGGACGACGTTACAAACAAATTTCAACAATCGCAACATTTATATGATTCTTAACGACTTACGTTAACAAAAACATACGAGGTTATGCATCAGTCAGATCGCCACTTGCCTGCACTTGTCCGTTGTGCAGGTTGTCGAGCAGCGCTTCGCTGGCCAGGGGGCACTTTCTGCGCCGCTTGTGGATCGTCAGGAACTGGCCCATGTATACACGCCGTTTTGTTGCGTATCCAGTGACTTCCGCCTCCGTAACCACTAGCCGAATAGTTTCTTGTACTGAAAAAAAAAATGTAAGTGTTAGTGTGCGCCTACGTCATAAAAGGAAGCTACTGTGAAAATTTCAAGTCTCTAGCTTCAGTAGTTTAGCCTGTGCGTTGATGATCAGTCAGTCAGTCAGGACAAGCTTCTTTATATTATTATAAATAGACTAGATGATGCCCACGACGGCTTCGCCCGTGTGGATTTAGGTTTTAAAAATCCCGTGGGAACTTTTGATTTTCCAGAACAAAAAGTAGCTTATCTGTAGTAACCCATCCCCGAAACGGAAAAATCCCGCGGTATCCCCAAGATTTCGGAATGCAATTCCTTACAGCATGCTATAAACCTCACGCAGCCCGAGACCTTTCCAACGAATGCAAAACCGTGGAAATCGGTTCGTGCGTTCTGGAGTTATAGCGTCAGGAAGGAAAACCCGACTTATTTTTATATTGTAGATAGTAGAGAAGATAGATAGATAGATTATTATATAGATATAGATAAAGATAATACATAGATAGATAGACAGATGGTAGAGTGTAGCATCCGTCCCGCTCGGTGGTGTTAATCTATGCATATTACGGTTCCATAAACTTGATGCTTTTCATAACATTCCAAAAACTGCAGCATATTATTTTTACACATAGTTGGACATGATTCGTTCAAGCGTGGCTCGTTAAACTATGATACGACGCAAACGCATCGCAACAACACTTTAATTGGCGAGTGATTTTGCATACGACTGAGCATTTTCACCTTCGTCGCGCGTCTTTATTAGTCACTCGCTGTTGCACGGCAAAAGTTGAAAGGTTAGTGCAATGAAAGGTACTTTGATATTTGCAATTTATAATAACGAGCGGATTTTATATTTATCGTCCATTTTCACTGAGCAGCGTACATATTTGTGAAGCAGAAATCGAACCGTATTAATCCCCAATTAATGAAAGATACGGGCTGTGATATCTATACTAATTATAATAAAGCGGAAGAGTTTGTTTGTTTGAACGCGCTAATCTCAGGAACTACTGGACCGATTTCCAAAATTCTTTCCCTGTTTGTTTGTTTGTTCCCTAAGTCGAAGTAAATGTGAGCCAATAAAAACAGAATGGTCACAAGTCCGACTAATAGTTTCGGAGAAATCCGCGGACAAAAATACATACATACAACTACCACCCACCACATACGTACCTAGATTATCTTAAGTGAATATTTTACAGTTCCAATAATATTACGTACATGTCGAATTGATAACATTGTCTTTTAAGGCCGCTCTCTTCACGCGCTTCTCCATACAAACGTATTACGCCTATTATTCTAATATTTGTCGCAATAGGTCTAAAGTTAAGCCAGATATCAATTTATATCTCCATTATCTATGCCATAAAATAAAAATATTAGTAAAATTATATTTATTTTGAAAGTTATGACGCTTGAAAAATCACTATTTTTGGGCAAATTTTGGGGCAACTTCGTGCGTAAATAAACTATATAAGAAACTAGAAAATTGAAACACGACCGAAGTCTTATCATAGGTTACTTCATAATAATTACAAATATCTTTAGTTCATGTAAAAAATTGCCAAATATTTGCGAAAATAGGCGAAATACCAAACCTAGATTTGCATCTTTTTACTTTGCCGTTTTTCACTAAAAATCATGATATCTCAAGCAAAATTTATTTATTTAATTAATTTATTATTTATTTATGTATATATTTTTAGTACTCTTCTTTACTGAAGACGTCTCGCTCTCTAAATGCAGAAATCACTGTTTTAGACTCCACACACCAACGATTTGTCGATGCCATGGAGAGGGCTCTTAAGTCGGTTGAAAAGCAGCGAGAAAGCGTTGCCGGTTGGACTCTGCTACGTTCTATACTACGGGGGTAAGCTATTGTATTACGTGCGTGACAGTTCCCATACGCAGCTATCCCCTCCACGTTTCGTTCAGTGTTCGATGTACGTGCCGCGGGTTATATGTGTGCATACCAATGTGTAGAAAAATCGACCTGAGATAAAAAAATGGATGTGTCAACGTTCAACGATTATTATCACGAACATGCGCCAATAAACTGGAATCATTAACACGGGAACTGTTGAATAGGATGAGCGACTCGGCGATCCATCGACACGATAACGATAGTTTAATTTATCAGAGCCAGTGCTCCCAATCGATAGACTCATCATCACTATGAATTGGCTTCGTTTTTAACCCCCGACGAAAAAACGACGGGGCGTTATAAGTTTGACGTGTCTGTGTGTGTGTGTGTGTGTGTGTCTGTCTGTCTGTTCCCCTGTGGCCCTCAAACGGGTGGACCGATTTGAATGTGGTTTTTTTTTGTTTGAAAGGTGCACCCGTTTGAGCGCTACAGGGGAACAGACAGACAGACAAAACACACACACACACAGACACGTCAAACTTATAACACCCCGTCGTTTTTGCGTCGGGGGTTAAAAATACAAGACTGTATGATAAGATTTTATGAAATACTTCACAGCTAGATATTATTTAACAGTACAAAACAAATTTTGCTTCAGAACACAATTTCATTTCACGGCAGTCTTAGTCGAAATTTTGTTCTTATTTCCTTAATTTCAACACCAGAACTCGCCTCCGAAACTTTATTTGAATCGTTGTTGGTTCGGGAGTCATAGATATAGATAATAGAATACCACTATTACTGAAGTGCTTGTTGTTTATTTTACCGAGATCTATTATACTACTAGTTTCATTTACACAAAGCTAGTGATCTAAGTCGATAGTCGATAGTTTCCAATAGCACTATATTAATTTATGAAATACAAGCGGACACCCGCGACTTCGTTTGCGTGGGTATTGGTTTTTAAAAATCCTGTGGGAATCATTTCATTTTTCCTACTCTCCTTTGACATATCGTATACGATATGTCATATATCGATACGTAGCTAAAAACTGTTAAAAGTTCACTGGCAGATGTTTAGGTAGATCAAAATGTAAACATACCAGCATCGGACAATTCAAAAATACGGTTAGATTTGGGTCACATAACATGAAGCACATAACATGCATAATATTGAAAACAAAAAAACCGGCCAAGTGCGTGGCGGGCCACGCGCAGTGTAGGGTTCCGTAGTCATAATCCTCGAAAAACAGATATAACTCCTTAACCTACTTAGCCATGATAGTTTTCCTTTAAAATTGATTATATATACTACTGCTGTGAATTTTTTCAAGTTCCTATATACTGCCATTTGGCTGATAGAGGGGGGACACTTGACTCTAATAAAAATTAGCACTTTAAAGCATCATATTTTACAAACGGATCTAGAAATCGAAAAATGATGTTCCCACACCCACAGTATTTTTAAAAGACCTATTCAACGATACCCCACACTATGGGGTAGACGAGAAAAAAATATTCATCTCCACTTTACATGTAGGGGAGCTACCCTAAAAAAAATATAAATTTATCAAAATTTTATTTCACCACTTTGTCGGCGTGATTAATATTTATACCCATGCCAAATTACAGATTTCTAGCACTAATAGTCTCAGAGATTAACCGAGGACGGATGGACGAACAGACATGGCGAAACTATAAGGGTTCCTTGTTTACTATGAAACCCTAAAAAACCGGAGATCGCAAAAAGCGAATTCAAGAAGAAAAACAAAATCTAGCCTTATACTTAGGCTAAGTGTGCAGACATACATACCCATACATACCCACATAATATGCATGAAAAACGTACATACCTAAACGCGCTCTTGGAAAAAAGATAGATCGCAGCTTACTTAATTAGTTTAGTACAGGCCGAGTTTCTTGCTGGGTAGGAACGGCATTCCGAACCAGTGGTAGATTCAATTGACGATTCAAAAGTACCTACTTAAAAAGTTTGAATAAAACTAAAAGTTTGAATAAAACTAAAAGTTTGAATAAAAACTTTTCTATTCTATTCTATTAATGTCTACTTTTACGCAATGTGGGAGACGCGGCTCTAGGTTATATATACGAAAAGCTAGCAAGTTTAGGCTGCATCGCATCAGGTGAGGTCGCAATTAAGGGTTGTCTCGTCATCTAGTATACTTATTACTTACAAATGAAAATCTGTCACTTTTCAAGTAATATATTCATGAAAATCGGTATTCAGGCTTTCCGTTATAAATAAAGAAATAAAAGTACGCGTTTCAGGATTTTTTGAAATTCTACCCCCAAGTGGTTTAAATAACCCACTATAATAATGGTATGAAGGTTCGTATTATAGGTATACATAATTTTTCACGTTATTTTTCAAATTATGTCCATGAAACGATTTTCATCGTATTTGGGCTTTCGGTTAGAAAATAGAGAAATACGCGTTTCAGTATTTTCGGAAATTCCAACCCCCAAGGGAGTTAAATAGAAGATAAAAGTTTGTATGAGATTTTTAAGAATCCACGCGCATAAAATCGCTGGCTTCGGCTGGTCTATAAATAAAAGAAACGCACGGATTCGCGCGGCATCTTCGCGCACCAAATGTTTTGTAAGTGTCCACATGTGATTTATTTGAGCTATGGAAAGACCTCGTAATTAAGTATTTACTTAAATGCTTTCGCAAACACTTTCAAGAGATTGAACTGACATCTTCCGTAGATACAGCCCTATCTAGGAAAGCTGTTTATCACGCATTGTTTACCTATCGTTGATAAAAAGCCAGTAAAAGCTTGTAAAAAATTGTACACACTAATGTCACCTACATAATATCAAAATAGGTATTTTTGTTGGTTATCTGATCCTGTAAACTCGTTAAAAGGCATGGGGTACCTACATAACTTTTAATAAAATGTTTAAGTATTTTTGCATTCTGAAAAAAGGTACAAAATTAAGTTCGCGAAGATGATAAATAAAATTGGATACCGTTACTGGTTTTTACAACAATTTCTAATAAGTATAACCCATGTTCAGCTATTTTGAATTGTAAAAAGTATCTATTAATTTTTTGCAAGTTTACAGTCAGTCAGAATGGAAAAATTGTGTCTATGATTGCGCGAAAAATGTGTGTAAATAAACTAGCTAGGTATAGTTCTAAATCAGTGTTTCACTATTAAGAGAACCTTCTTCAAAGCTCTCCCTACAAACGAAAGATTTAAGCATCAGGGTCAATGAAATGAAAATCCGCTTTGGAAACTAACTAGTTTTTTTTTTTATATTCACACACACACACACACAGTTTGGAAGTTACACGTGCTAAATTACTATGTACATCTACATATTTTTGCAGCAATCGGGCAAACCATAGAAATAAACAAATATTAATTTCTAGAGCGCGTCTAAAAACTTTCATTGATTTTGGTTGGTTAATATTAAATAGGAATCAAACTTTGTCTGTATTGGGCTCTCGAGGGTGCAGAATTCTCTTGACTAAGCGGTTCAAAGGTCAATTTGCGTTTATGGAGTTACAATGGACAGAACAACAGTAGACTGGGAGACTAGGTCAGTTTCATTGGCCGTCTCTTGAACTCTAGCGCGATAATTGAATAAATATTGATTTCAATTAAGTACAACGCTATTCATTCACATTTGAAATATCGTGCACTCCATTTGTTCATATCCACTATAGCAAAACGCATCGCTTATTTGTATGTTTTATACTACATAACTGTTACAACTTATAATATTTTCTGTTTTTCTCTGGAACTAACGAACTATACTCTAGATTTTTAATTCGGTGGAATTCTGACAGCTCTCATTGTCATTTACAGATGAGTTATTTGTATGGAAAACAGGGTTAACATCTACGAGGTACGATTTTACCCCAAACTACTTTCATTCCCTGTCAACATACAAGTGTAAATTGAAAATTTAAAAAACCCCCGACATTCGCCATTTTGTGGCGGCAACCATCTTGGATTTGCAATAGTGCTATTCTACTAGTCAAGCCCTTTCATTTGATACCCATATTAAGGGATTTGGGAAAAAATATGTAATCCGCCATTTCGTAGCGGCGGCCATCTTCGACCGATTTTCATCAAACATAGCTAAGAACACTCTCGACTAAATCACCTTTCGAACAAAAAAAACCGCATTCAAATCGGTTCACCCGTTTGAGCGCCACAGGGGAACAGACAGACACACACACACACACACACAGACACGTCAAACTTATAACACCCCGTCGTTTTTGCGTCGGGGGTTAAAAAAAGCTCTAAGCCGCGTAATCAGTAATATTAGTCGTTTCGCCCTAAAATAGAAATCGCTAGAAAGTGCACACTAACAGTAATAGAAAACAAAAGAAGCACATTGAAAAAATTTATTCAAAAATGGAAGTCGAATGACATTATCACAATGAAGTGTCTGTCAGGCATTTGTCATATCTACATGAGGCAGTTTTTCTTTACATAAGTTTTGAATTTTTTTTTTTTGTGGGAATTGTTTTATCTTACCAGAGATAAAACAATTCCCACAAAAAAAGACGAAACGTCACACATTACGAAATGTCAAAATTCCACGGAATTAAAAATCAGTGTATAGCTAACTGCTTATTTACTATTGAACAAAAAACAAAAGAAATTGATTAAAGTTCCAATTATTTGTTTGTGAAGACACTATTCAATACGTTATTACATAATATTTTTATGATGCTTAACAGTGTGGCGTACAATTAATATGGTGAACCGAAAATTAATCTACCTATCTATATACTAATACTAGCCGATGCCAGCGACTTCATCCGCCGTTATATCAATGAAAATTGCTCTTTGTATTGTCAGTTCAAAATAATGAATTACGTGTTTCAAATTCAGAAATTTTGTAAATTCAACCCCCAAGTAGGTTTAATAGGAAATGAGATAAGAATTCTAGCGGACGAAGTTGCTGGGCATCAGCTAGTCTTCTATCTATAATATAATAAAACTGTAACAGATCCAATTCTGTACATTGAAGATATTTTGAAAATTTTCATTGGATGGCACTCTATAATCGATACTGAAGCCAAAACTGCAATTTTTTTCATTTTTGTCTGTCTGTCTGTCTGTCTGTCTGTCTGTCTGTCTGTCTGTCTGTCTGTCTGTCTGTATCTTGGCCGCGCATCACGCCGAAACTACTGAATGGATTCGAATGAAACTTGGTTCGATATGAGTTTATACTCCGAGGTAGGACATAGGATACTTTTTATCCCGAAATTCAGCACGGTTCCCTTGGGAGAGGGGAAGAAAGTTAAAACGTATATTTAGCTGTAATTCATTAACGCGTAGTTCGATTTAACTCATTCTTTTTTTGTTAGAAAGGTAGTACTTTAAGTATTGTTCCGTAAATATTTCAAGGTCATATGTTTTTTAGTTCAGAACTGACAGACATTTATTGGGTTCAAATAACTTGGGACCCGGATCTTTGAACGTACTGCTTATTTTAAACTGGTGTGCGATTAAATTTATGTTTGTCGATCTGTCTATTTGTTCCAGCTAATTTCCGAAACGGCTAGATCGATTTTGACGGAACTTTCAATGGCAGATAAGTGATGTTATATGGAGTAACTTAGGCTACATTTAGTTTTGGTACAAAAAAGGATTATGGGATCCAATCCGATCCTATATAAAAACGTATATCCATGCGGACGAAGTCGTGGGGGTCAGCTAGTTATAAATAAAATTGTCATATCTTAAGCAATACAAACACTTCACAAGATCTACGAAGCCAGACTAAAGTGATGATCTAACAATTGCTATTGAAACGAGTTTGAAACAAAGGGAACTTTGTTTCAAAAAAGTTTTCGGAATCAAGCAGGTGAACACTTCACGTTCCCTCTGAAGTAACAACTGCCTGTAACTTGCTGCGGATTCGTGTTAAGTGGGGAACTTTATTTGCCTCACGTTGTTCTGTAAAATAGATTCACGTACTTACTTTGTAAACATAATTTTGTAATTCTTTTGTTATTTTTTTGTTATGTAACCGCATAGATGGTACCCCACTACTTATTAATATAGGTATAACTAGTGTTGCGCTCGGTGCGCGAGCTGCAAGCAGCTCGCGGGCCTTGTAGTCTCTTCAATATTGGTAAAAAAAATTAAAAAGAAATTTTGTATGGAAACGATTTTTTTTTGTTCCGTAGCTATCTTTTTTTTTACTGGCTCACCAAAGGGCCTAAGGTCTTGAACATTTTTAGTTTCAGGACCATGCCTCTATGATTGATAGTTTTTGAGGGCCGTTAGGGTACTCTGGTAATTTTTCCACATTCACTACGTTTTGTATTTTTTGTGAAACAAAATCTTTAAGTTCTATTTACTTATACGTGTATTGGGGGGAAAAGTTTCATACAAAAATGTCTAAGAGAGCCTCTTAAAAATAACCCAAAAAATTTGTATGGAGAGAATTTTTTTTGTTCGGCGGCCATCTTTTTTTTACCCGTTCACCCAATGGCCCAAGGTTTTTAACAACATTTGTTTGAGACCATGCCTGTATGACTGGTAGTTTTGGAGGACCCACGAGGTACTCTAGTAAATTTTCCACAATCATGACGTTTCAGAATTTTTCTGAAGGAAGACCCATAAGTTCGACGTATATAAATAGTTAAGGGAAAAGATTCCATACAAAATTGTTCTGCAGAGCCTCTTGAAAAGAACCCAAAAAATTTGTATGGAGAGAATTTTTTTTTGTTCGGCGGCCATCTTTTTTTCACCGGTTCACCTAATGGCCCAAGGTCTTCAATAACATTTGTTTGGGACCATGTCTGTATGACTGGTAGTTTTGGAGGACCCATGAGGTACTCTGATAAATTTTTCACATTCATGACGTTTCATAATTTTCTGAAGGAAGACCCATAAGTTCTACACACATAAATAGTAAAGGGAAAAAAGTTCCATACAAAATTGTTCTGGAGAGCCTCTTGAAAATTACCCAAAAAATTTGTATGGAGAAAATTTTTTTTTGTTCGGCGGCCATCTTTTTTTTACCGGTTCACCTAATGGCCTAAGGTCTTTAATAACATTTGTTTGGGACCATGTCTGTATGACTGGTAGTTTTGGAGGACCCATGAGGTACTCTGGTAAATTTTCCACATTCATGACGGAACATAATTTTCTGAAGGAAGACCCATAAGTTCTACGCACATAAGTAGTGAAGGGAAAAAAGTTCCATACAAAATTGTTCTGGAGAGCCTCTTGAAAATTAGGAAATTTTTTGTATGGAGACGAAATTTTTTTTGTATGGTGGCCATATTTTTTTTACCGGTTCACCCAATTGCCCAAGGTTTTGAACATTTTTTGTTTCGGGACGGTACCTTTCCGACTGATAGTTTTCGAGATCCCTTAGGGCACCCTAGTCAGTTTTCCACGTCCAGCTCTCTCTATAATTTTGTAGATCTTAAATTTTTGAATTTTACACACACGGAAAATATGGTGAAAAAGTCCCATACAAAATTGTTCAGGAGAGGTGATCAGTACGTAACTTCAAGTAGCTTTATATATAGGTATAATAAGAGAGCGTAAAGCCGTCCGCGTCGGTCCTGCGCCTGATCTCTCTCCGGTCGTGTCCTATTGGACTATGAGAGTGAGGGAATAGAGAGTGCACTTGTGTATGCGCACACACTTGTGCACTATAATATCTCCTAAGTAGATGGCTAGTCTCCGTCTCGGTTGAGATTGGCCGCCGCGGCCGATATTCGGTCGGGAGGACATTATTATGTAGGCATATCGAACCGTGGAAACTCCAACACCAGCGGGATCGTGGGACCAAGCGATTAGTTCCCACTCTTCGTGGACGCATTTATAATTTTGGCATACCTATAATTAAAATCAGTGCAGTCGTATTTATTATGGGACAGACCACATTACACCACTGCTTCTGCCGGATACTTCTCATCCCGAAAAAAGTTCCCTCGATAAGTACATACATATCTAATTGAAGACGCACCATGTTTGAAAAATCAATGTATTGGAACATAGGTATGACTATTGATAAATATTCGGATTAAAAAAACCGACTCCAATCTCTGTCTGCTTCTATACACTTTTTTGCTTCGCTATCTCTTTTCAGGGTTCAACCGTGAGAGGTCGAGCGACGAGCGACTTTGAAGAAAATTCGGCACAGAAGCTTGCATTCTGGAGATGCTTCGAGATCAAGATATACGTTTAATCCCGGAAAATCAAAAGGTCACAAGTGTCACTACGGAATACTAGAAACCGAAATCCAGGCGGACAAAGCCGCGGGCATATTAGATACTATATAAAAATATTGCTATAAAGACATTATTAGAAAATATGTCGGATATAAGTAGATAACTGCAGTTCACAATTATTCATTGTTACTGATAAATTTCCGAGACGCTTCAATGGCATTATATTGCCTCGGTAATGCACTTAAGTGTAGCTACAAGTGTTTAGCTGCACGAGCAAGCGTTTTAAAATGCTAAAAGACTCGTATGATGCGAATAAATATACAAGTATAAATTAAAAATTTAAAAAAACCCCGACATTCGCCATTTTGTGGCGGCGGCCATCTTGGATTTGCATCGTGCTATTTTACTAGTCAAGCCCTTTCATTTGATACCCATATTAAGGGAGTTGTGAAAAAATATGTAATCCGCCATTTTGTAGTGGCGGCCATATTGGATCGATTTTCATCAAACATAGCTAACAACACTCTCGACTAATTCACCTTTCAAACAAAAAAAACCGCATTCAAATCGGTCCACCCGTTTGAGCGCCACAGGGGAACAGGCAGACACACACACACACACACACACACACACACACACACACACACACACACACACACACGCACACACACACACACACATACACACACACACACAGACACGTCAAACTTATAACACCCCGTCGTTTTGCGTCGGGGGTTAAAAATAAAGATCTTCAGTGTGCCTTCTATAAAGAATCTTTTCAATCTTGGAGTCTGTCTGAGTCTGAGTTTACTAGGACACTAAGTCACTAGGACTTTACCACTTTACGGCTTGGAAAGCTTAAGTGGAAGCTGCAAACGTTCTAAAGAGAGGATTTCAAGCGGAGCTGAGTAGCCTTTGATCGATTTCGACCATTTTCGACCAAAACCACTATATGCCGAATACAAGGCTTCGAGTTCAGTCTAAACTGGATCAAATCTAGTTCCCAAAGCCAACTCCATTGGTTAGTAATTGTCCGAAAATAAAATCCGTTTGTGTAGGTGATAAGGACAACATAAGGCTCCAAACGTAGAACTCTCGTTATTTAATGCTTATTCTGTCACCGTCCTAGCAAATATTAAAACAAATACTTTTTATCTTTATTTTGTGCGTATTGTGAAGTTGCGTTTGCTGTGCAATTTTTCATGAAACAAAAAGTTGAAAAAAAAAAAAACGCTCTCGCCTGTGCAATATAGCCGTAGAGCAAACGCATCGACCCCAGCGGCGATAGCGTCTGCCAGACGGTTTGTTTATATTGCGTATTTCAGTGGCTATGTTATTAAAAAGTGTACCTTATGAAGTATCCAAAAAAATATATAACGACTAGCAGAACCGGCAGACGTCCTGCCCGGTGACATGTATCGACATCAGCGCCACCTACCGTGTAGTACGTCACACCCACAGACCCAGCGACTAAGTGTTACATGTACCTACCCGGTTTTTTCTTTTATTTTATTTTTTCATGTTGAAAGCAGGCGTTACTTTGCGGAATTCCATGATATACAATAAATATAATTACTTTGCTATGATTCGCTAACAGTGACAAATTTGTAGGCACAACACCACACAAATTCACCACAAAATAAACTCGACGATCGTTTCGCTCCGACACCGGAGCATCTTTAGGAGATGTCGACTTCACAGCGGAGGATTGCAAAGTGACGCTCGTGTCGAATGAGCGATCTATATATTCTATCCCCGCTTAATCAACTACCCTCCTTTCACTTTCTGGCCACGCCCCCTAAATATGTTGAGCAACGGTGAAGATGACACATTGATTTGCTCATTCAGCAATTCGACACTTCTACCGCTGTGCCAACTATTATTGGAACAATTGGAAATAGTTAGGAACAGCGGTAGAAGTGTCGAATCGGTACCCAAAGGGTAAAAACGGAGCCCTATTAATGTCACTCTGCTGTCTGTCCGTCCGTCCGCCGGTCACAGGTCTCAAGCTCGTAGACGAAATGAGTTACAAACCTGAAATTTTGGTATTTGGTGTAAAACGTTGACCCAAAATCAAATATTGAATTATAAATTGAATTAAATTATTTTTCAGGGGGTTAAAAAGGAAATGTATGAAAAAGGAGCCGGAAAAGATTTTTTTTCTTACCCTAGCTTGTGGGGTATCATTGTTTAGAGCTCATTGAGTAGAGTACGAATTTATATTTTTTTATTTTTTGTTCAAAAAATAAGGCCATCAAAGTTGTCAGTTTTAGACCATTTTTGTGACAGGGGTTATCTCAAAAACTAAACTAGTAATATGAAATTTCGGTATATTATGTGCCATATGCCCTATTTATACAACAAATACTGAAAACAACGATTCATAAAATAATTTATAAGCTGTAACCAAAACAAACGAACATTTTTTGGGTTTTTCTTTCACGGTTTGTTGCGATGTCTAGCTCGGAAATTAAATATTTCTTAGACCCAAAATATTATATTTATTGTTCATAATTATATACGGAACCCTAAACGAGCGCGGCCCGACTTGCACTTAGCTGATTCTTTAAAAGTTCTTTTAAACCGTAAAAGAAACGTTTATGTGCGTTCAAAGGAGCCAAGAAAATATATTTTAACCAGCATCACAAATTCACAACTTAGATCACACAGTACATAATGTTTTGCTTTAATCATAACGTAAAGAAGTCCTAGTTTTCTTCAGAAACGCGCACCATGCACATATTGTTTATCTAATCTCAGGGGAAGGTTTTGTTTGGAATTTTCTTCTCGCTTTATTGAAGTGTGTGTGGTTTCTTTGAGATGTGTTGTCTGGCTAGAGTGATTAAAACTTACTCTGGTGGTTGCAGGAGTAAAAAGTATTATAATATATTAAAATATATATTATACTAGCCAATACCCGCGACTTCGTCCGCGTGGAATCATATAAATGTCATACAAACTTTCCACCCCTATTTAACCCCTTTAGGGGTTGATTTTCCATAAAATCCTTTCTTGGCGGATGCCTACATTTTTCATAGCTATCCAGTCCAGTGGTTTGAGCTGTGCGTTGATAGATTAGTCAGTCAGTCACCTTTTCCTTTTATATATTTAGATATTAACTTGAAAACAACTTGTTCAACTATATAATTATATCCTTCCGGTTATCTAATAATAAATTAGCCTTGGCGACGAACTTTGATTCAATCAGTGCGATATCGCTATCCTACGAATTGGCTGAGAATGCTTCCGATATACAAGGCCAAGACAGTCGGACGTGTTCTAATATTTTTTACTATCTCGTTGTCAACCAATTTTGACTCTCTTTTCATAGCTTTGTATGAAATGTCTGAACAAATACATTATGAATTTTTTTCAAATTGTACTTATTTGTTTTTGCGTAAAAAATAATGGCCAAAATCAAACATGGGCACCAACCCTAAAACGGTATTAAAATTTCGCTTTCGAGTTCCGAATACTTAAAGCGATTAGGCGAAACACTAGATATAATGTGGATAAGCGTGTTAAGTAAATAAATATTTGCCACTCACAACGTTTTCTCTCGTAACTTGAAATATAACCGTGCCGCAGAAACAGCCACTTTTCAAACACATCTTAAAGGTGTTTTATTGAACTATAAAAGTTAAATAGACTAATGGTTTAAGATCCCGCTATACAACGACCTTCACCGAGATGTTTATCTGATGAAACGTATTTTATATTTAATTTAACATGTCAATAAATATATTGCATATGGGTTGCCTAGCAAATTTCAGTCCAGGATATGATTAATTAATAAATAAAAAATAAAAATAAAATTCTTAACATTTCATCGGTTTGATTATTAGACAAATTCTATACCAATCGAAAGTATGAAGCTCATAGAATATGCAAACGCTATGTTGCTTATTCTTTTTCGGTCACAACTCTCGGATAGCCAGGTGTAAACAGGTAAATCGATACTAGCATTTTGCACCGGTCTGATTATTGAATTAAAATTAAATAAAAATAAATAAGATTTCACTATGAATTTGTCTAATAATCAAACCAGTGAAGTTTAAAAAAAAATTTTTTTTCAATTATTAATTAATCATATCCTGGACTGAAATTTGTTAGGCAACCCATATGCAATATATTTATTGACGTATTAAATTAAATATAAAATACGTTTCATCAAATAAGCATCTCGGTGAAGGTCGTTATATGGCGGGATCCTATACTATGGGGGCTATTCTGTAACTTAGTTAGCAACTGAAAATAGTTGCCAAATAATTAGGTAGATATACATTGCTGCTTTACTGTGTAAAATTATGAAAACACTTTATATTTCCCACAGTAAAGCTGCAATGTATATCAAACTAATTCGTTGGCAACTATTTTCAGTTGCTAACTAAGTTACAGAATAACCCAGCAGATACACTTTCTAAATTCTCAAATTAGCCCTGCCGGGAATTGAACCCACCGACACCTCCCGCTAATAAGACTACAGCGCTCCTCTCTACGTCAAGGAGGCCATCTTTTTACTCTGTAAAAAATCATCATTAAAAAAATGCGCATTGACTTTAGAATTTCCTCCTGTTTTCGTCGGTTAAAAAAAGGAACTTTAATCATCGATAAATATGACGCAAAATATGACCGCAACAAATATAGATTGATAGTGATGCATCTGTACGGATTAATTCCTAATTGAATGGATACGGAATGAACGGGAGGAAATATCATTATGGCTTTATTGATTAATTAATAAGCATTATGAGATTATTAATTCATTCGGCATAATATGATAATTTATAAAACGAAACAAAGGAAAAGTTATAATATTAAATTAAGTATTTTATAGTAGGTACAATTTTCAATTCCCAAAGTTCTGTTTCTACTCAACATAATATTACTATTTTAAATAAGTAAAATAATACCTAGTCTGAAGTTAAATTAAATCCAGTTTATGTAGTTACCGAGTCTTGAATTTATAAGACAGCTGTTATTACAGATAGATAGATAAGCCTACCTCCACATTTTTTTTTCTTTTTTTTTTAGTTATTTTTTTAAAATTTATTATTATTATTCGTTTTTTTATAATCAAATCAAATATTCAAAAGTAGGTAACTTTTGATGGTTATTATAGAACTTTGTAGAAAATATAGTACGGTCAGAGTGTATATTGCTGGGTATACCATATCGAGTATATAATCAAAATTTAGTAATGTTTGAGTTCAAAAAATTTCAAGCGATCAACAATATCTACTATCATCCTTTTTTTTAGTCATTTATGCGGAGGGAAAAAAGAGTAGTGGAAGACCAAAGTTTAGAACGATGGAGTGTGTGAAAGAGAGGATATGCGTGTAAAAGAGGGAAAATAATGCGTTGACTTTAAAATATATAAGTGATTGGAAGAAAAATATGTTTCAACCCCGCACATAGCGTGGAATAAGGACCAGAAGAAGTTATCTATAAGTTAGCCCTTGACTGCGATCTCATCTGATAATGACTGTCGATGCAGTTTAAGATGGACGCGGGCTAACCTGGAAGACATATGTCAATTTTTATTAAACCCATCATCTTGTACGAAAAGTATTGAGAAAATTGGATACAAATATGCTGAAGTGCGAGTACTTACATATAAACATGATAAAATAAGCATTCAGCTAGATTGGAGGGTAAAAAATAAAATAGTAGGTTTTACCTAAATGCGTTAACGATTTACTATTTAGGTAGGTACATATAAAAAGGTACATACAAAAAAAGCTGTGATAGCCTAGTGGTTAAGACAACCGACTTCTAATCGGAGGTCGTGGGTTCGATCCCGGGGCACGCACCTCTAACTTTTCGGAGTTATGTGCGTTTTAAGTATTTAAATATCACTTGCTTTAACGGTGAAGGAAAACATCGTGAGGAAACCTGCATGCCTGAGAGTTCTCCATAACGTTCTCAAAGGTGTGTGAAGTCTGCCAATCCGCTTGGCCAGCGTGGTAGACTATGGCCAAAACCCTTCTCACTCTGAGAGGAGACCCGTGCTTTGTAGTGAGCCGGCAATGGGTTGATCATGTTGATGATGATGATGATATAAAAAGGAAAAATAGGAAAGGAAAATTTTACGATGAAATTGCCAGACATCTATCTGCTGCTTAATGGTTTTAAAATCATAAGAGTGAAAAGTGTTCTCGAATATAAACCGCGATGTCCGTCCATGATAATTAACTCATCCGTCCATCAAATCGATCTCGAAGCACTTACCGCTATCCGACAAAGGGGAAATTCTGCACGCACGTGTAGATCAGATAATAGTGTAGTATTACGGTATTAACTTACTTTGTAACGTTCAATACGGCATCTTGTCCAACATTAACTGTCCACAGTGGGCCCATTATAACATTATAGTTTTCCTTTAAAATTGATTATATACCCTGCTGCTGTGAATTTTTCAAGTTCCTATATACTGCCATTTGGCTGATAGAGGGGGGGGGACACTTGACTCTAATAAAAATTTGCACTTTAAAACATCATATTTTACAAACGGATCTAGAAATCGAAAAATGATGTTCCCACACCCACAGTATTTTTAAAAGACCTATTCAACGATACCCCACACTATGGGGCAGACGAGAAAAAAATATTCATCCCCACTTTACATGTAGGGGAGCTACCCTAAAAAAAATATTTATCAAAATTTTATTTCACCACTTTGTCGGCGTGATTAATATTTATACTCATGCCAAATTACAGATTTCTAGCACTAATAGTCTCTGAGATTAACCGAGGACAGACGGACAGACAGATGGACGGACATGGCGAAACTATAAGGGTTCCTTGTTTACTACGGAACCCTAAAAATGAAAATAAAATGAAAATGTCACAGAAGTTATATGCACTTATAATTAACTTGCGGACCTGGCAGACGTCATCCTGCCCGGTGACATAACGACATCAACGCCACCTACCGAGACCCGGTGGGTTACCTGTACCTACGGTAATTATATGTTTTCGAACAATCCAGGAACCCATTGATAACAAGCTATAATTTAAAAATTAAAAAAACCCGACTGCCATGCTAAAAAACGAACTAAAAAATTAATAAACTACCACCGTACCACTTACAGTGTAGTTGTTATTTATTTGGTTTTTCATGATTTGTCACTCCAAATTGATTTAAAACATATAGATTGTATACATTTTCGTACTCGCCTTTTAAAGCCCTTTATTTTGATACCCCACTCGAGGGTCTTGAAGAAAAAAATTTTTTTCAGCCCGCACATTAAAGTGCATAACATTCGCCATTTTGATTTTTTATGAATTTTATGTACCCAGTAACATTTACGCCGTCAAGACAAATCTAATGACGTATAATTTATCAAAATAGGTTGAGCCGTTAAGTAGTTACGAACTGACATAGGAAACGGTCATTTTCTACGATTTATCACTCCAAATTGTTTCCAAATATATAAATTTATACATTTTCGTATTTGCCTTTTGAATCCCTTTATTTTGATACCCCACTCGAGGGTCTTGAAGAAAAAAATTTTTTTCAGCTCGCACATTAAAGCGCATAAAGTCCGCCATTTTGATTTTTTTTTAATTTAGGTACCCTATAACACTCGCGTCATTGAGACAAATCTAATGACGTATCATTTATCAAAATCCGTTGAGCCGTTGATTAGTTACAAGCGGACATAGGAATGGACATACATACACACAGGTGAAACACATATACCCAGTCGGGTAATAAAAAAAAATTAAAAATGTGTTAAATGAAGAACCGCTCGACCGATTTTGTGCAAACTTCACATAAACCATCTACTAAGTTCTTGAGTTATAAAATTACAACGAAAAGTGTCATTCATCGTTCGTAATTTTGCTTGAACTTTTAAAAACATGAGTGAATCAAAAAGCACTAGCGAAATTGTTCGTCAAACAAAAAATCTTGAATTGCGTTGAGCAACGGGACACGGTAAAAAACTGCTATGGAAAATAGGATTGCGGAGAAGCTGCGAGTCTATTTTCTGCACACAATTTCTCGTACTCAATAAGACATTCGGTTATTGTTCCCGCCACACCGTCATCCATTAATCTCTAATGGTAGCCGTCAGTCAATAATGACAACCTGCATGTTATCGAATGTAACAGGCACATCCTTGCTATTGCAAATGTACGTCAATAATTAGACGCCAATTCTAGGTACGTGTGTTTCTCACCTAACTCCTCCTAAACGGCTGGACCGATTTGGTTGAAATTTTGTGTGTATATTTCAATGGGTTCCTGGATGGTTTGAAAACACAATTACCAGGTAGGTGCAGGTAATCTACAGGGTCTCGGTAGGTGGCGTGTCACCGGGCAGAACGACGTCTACCGGGTCCGCTAGTCTATAATAAAATGAATAGTAAAAAAATCTAAGAGTTTCGCACTTGTACACTTAAAGCCTACTGCGTAAATAAGCAAAAAATTCGTACAATACACATTATGGGAGGAAAATACGATGCCGTGCCTTTTCAAGTGAGTTTTTGAGAAAGAGCATAAAATATAAGTAATTAATCAATATTCTGATAAGTTTTAACATATCCACGGACAAGTAAGCTCAGATCTGAGCATTTTGCTACATTAACCGAAAACGCCGAGTTTCTTGCTGGTTCTTCTTGGTTGGAATGGCATTCCGAACCAGTGGTAGATTCAATTGACTATTCAAAAGTACTTGTAAAAGTTTATTTGAATAAAAAACTTTTCTATTCTATTCTATTCGTTACGAAGCGACGCTCAAATACGTACATAATATTGTGTGCATGTCAATTGTACAATTTCTTCCATTCCAGTACTCGAACAATATATCCCCTTTACAGGAACCCATATCCAGTTACATAATATTTCTCTATGAATTAACCTGAATGGCAACGATAATAGATTTCAATTGCATTTTAGCTGTTTAGTTCTGCATCAGAATACGCTGCAATAGATCTCTATTGTAGGCGTGAAACCATATATATCTAATTATAGTAATCCTTATTCTAGTAATCCTCTATGAATGCAAAATTGAATCGCTATGATAATAATAGTTTTCAATATCGGCAAGTGATTGCTCCGCATTAGAATTTAGAAACATTTAACTACGCTAATGGGCCGGAAGCGTACCTTAACCTATTTCAATATAATTGATGGCTTAAACGCCAATTTCACAAATAGTAGGCCTATCACGCGTGTAAGGAGACCGCTATGGCGAACGAAGACAGGTAAAAGATAAAACGCGATTTTTTTTTAAATATTTCCTGTATTTTTTAAAATTTCGCAATGAAATGCAATCAGCTGAATGACGTTTAAATCACACGAGTAGATAAGTACAGAGAGGAAGCTTCATACAAACGGCCCGCTGTAGGTACACTCACACAAACATACTCACCAACGGTTCACGGACGCCCGCTCGTTCCACTAACCGGTACAGTTGGTGACAAACGTGCGCATATGTGTGAGTGTACCTACAGCGGGCCGCTTGTAGAAGCTTCCCCTCTGTACTTATCTACTCTTAGGTGTTTAAATACCTAAAGTTGTCGCCGGCTGGCCGCCGCTGGCGTGGCATTGACCCCGAGTTGGTCATTGCTGGTTTGAAAAATACTAAATACTAAACCACAAATACTACAAATATAAGACAAATGGTTATTGGTTTTGGATTGTATTTAGGTAGTACAATAATAGCGCTAAGTTTCCGATAGCGGTCCCCTTATATCCTGTAAGAGATTCAAAGTGAAGACCAGAGAATTAATCAGAGTAAACTACGAATTAACTTGAGTAAACTTTCTAGTCCAGTAACTTTAGTAATCCGACCTTGCGTTAAATCGGGTAGTTCTGATTTTTTGCATACTTATTTATGATGTTGGCCCAATGATTAATCCAAGTTTGTGACCTCGAGCGACGAACGCAACTTTGTCAAAAATCGAAAAAACCGCGAAAATTTCGGATTTTTTTCAGATTTTGGCGATTATAACCCAAAAGGACTAGTTCTTGACACTACCTTTTCAGGGTGTTTTTAAAGTAGAATAAAATTTCTACAATTTAAGACCAGAACCAGCTCTGTAGGTACATTACATACTGAGATGCTCGCGACTTTACTCGCGTGTATTCTTAATCTCATACAAACTTCCATCTCCCATTGTACCAAATTGGGAGTAGTTTTCCAAAATTCCTTCAACACGTAATTCTTAAATTTTAACCGAAAACCTAAATACCAATTTTCATGGCTTTTAACTTGATAAATGACGAAAACGTGACAGGGTCTTATTTAAACTTTCATCCCCTACTTAACCCACTTGCGGATAGAATTTTTAAAAATCCTGAAATTCATATTTTTTATTTTTTATCGAAAGCCCAAATACCAATTTTCATGGATGTAACTTGATAAATGACAGACTTTCATACAAACTTTCGTCCCCTATTTAACCCCTTTAGGGGTAGAATTTCCAAATATCCTTTCTTAATGTGCGCTTAAATCATAAAAGGAAGCTACTGTGAAAATTTCAAGTTCCTAGCTTTCAGCTGTTTAGGTTGTGCGTTGATGATGAGTCAGTCAGGACAAGCTTCTTGAAGCTAGAAACTTGAAATTTTCACAGTAGCTTCCTTTTATGATTCAAGCGCACATTAAGAAAGGATATTTGGAAATTCTACCCCTAAAGGGGTTAAATAGGGGACGAAAGTTTGTATGAAAGTCTGTCATTTATTAAGTTACATCCATGAAAATTGGTATTTGGGCTTTCGATAAAAAATAAAAAATATGAATTCCAGGATTTTTGAAAATTCTATCCGAAAGTGGGTTAAGTAGGGGATGAAAGTTTAAATGAGACCCCGTCACGTTTTCGTCATTTATCAAGTTATAGCCATGAAAATTGGTATTTAGATTTTTGGTTAAAAATTAAGAATTACGTGTTGAAGGAATTTTGGAAAACTACTCCCAATTTGTTACAGTGGGAGATGGAAGTTTGTATGAGATTTAGAATTCACGCGAGTAAAGTCGCGAGCATCTCAGTAAGTAATGTACCTACAGAGCTGGTTCTGGTCTTAAATTGTAGCAATTTTATTCTACTTTAAAACACCCTGAAAAGGTAGTGTCAAGAACTAGTCCTTTTGGGTTATAATTGCCAAAATCTGAAAACAATCTGAAATTTTCGCGGTTTTTTCGATTTTTAACAAAGTTGCGTTCGTCGCTCGAGGTCACAAACTTGGATTATTCATTAGGCAAACATCATAAACAAGTCTGTAAAAAATCAGAACTACCCGATTTAACGCAAGGTACCCCATACTAGCAAATCCTAAAGTTACTGGACTATTCGAACGATCGCTTCTTTTCATCAACTTAGGCTTTCACCGAGACCTACAAGATTTAAAAGAATAACAGACGTCGCCTACCTACTACAGGTTAGGGGTTAGGTATCTAGTTTAGGGGTCAGGATTCCATTTGAATTTACTGTAATGAGTTTAATTAATAAAGATTATAATAGAATATTATAGATTATAGACTACGCCATTCCATTCTATATCAATACTAGAATTAGCCCGGATCCAAAGAATAAGGCAAGTGCTGGGTTTCACATAGTCACCGCTCATTTTCACTTGAATGGAAATAGACACGTTATGCATACAATTATTGCATATGCATAACAATTAGGGCACTTCGGCCGGTTCGTTGTCTGTAATTAACTTAATAATTATGCAGTTGATTGCGATATCGCCATTTTAGGTGGTTAAGTTTGAAATTACTTATTCACTATTTGACCCATTAGCTAACAATTAATTGCACATATACTATAACTATATATCTGAATATATACCTATATATGTGATAACTTCGCTAAAAGGCTCTTTCTGAAATCTACCCTCTGTCTTATTTCCTCGTACAACCAACGACATTTAACTAACAAACAAACTATCGCTTTAACTGTATTATTAGTGAGATAGGATTATATCTTTGGAGTGCTTGTGCAATCACCCGTATTATCAAGTATCTCTGCAATCAGCATATTCGTATATATGTAGTTGATTGCGTGTTGTCGATTGAACTACCATGTCTGTGAATATACAAAAAATGTTTCCGATTACGATCCTATAAACGTAATACCTAATATATACAGGGTGTTAGGAGACCGCTCTCGGAAACGAAGACAGGTGATAGTACTGATGATTACTGATAAGATATCACTAAAAAAACGTAAAAAAAAAAATTTTTTTTTACAAAAAAAAAATTGCACTTTTTATGCAATACCTGTTTTGGAGGGTTAAACAGCCCTGTAATTGCAAAAAACTTATTTGCTGTATTTTGTAAAAGTTTGTTACGTAATTCTTGCGTGATTAAAATAAAATCAGCTGACGCTGGAGGTCAACGAACTTGATGTGACCTATTTACGTATCGTTAGATACCTACGAAACCGCGGTCGCGCCGACGCCGATACCTACCCTATACGATTATGTTTAGGTAGTATAACAATAGCGCTAAGTTTTCGGTAGCGGTCTCCTTATACCCTGTATGAACATGAGAGCACTGATAGCCTAGTGGTCAAGACTTCAGATTTCGGAGCTCGGAGGGATCGATTCTAATCCCCGGCGACTGCAAATGTTTTCTAAAAAAAAAACCGGCCAAGTGCGTGGCGGGCCACGCGCAGTGTAGGGTTCCGTAGTCACAATCCTCGAAAAACAGATATAACTCCTTAACCTGTGAACCCTACTTAGCCGTGATAGTTTTCCTTTAAAATTGATTATATACCCTACTGCTGTGAATTTTTTCAAGTCCCTATATACTGCCATTTGGCTGATAGAGGGGGGGGGGGGGGGGGGACACTTGACTCTAATAAAAATTTTCACTTTAAAACATCATATTTCACAAACGGATCTAGAAATCGAAAAATGATGTTCCCACACCCACAGTATTTTTAAAAGACCTATTCAACGATACCCCACCCCACTTTACATGTAGGGGAGCTACCCTAAAAAAATATTTATCAAAATTTTATTTCACCACTTTGTCGGCGTGACTAATATTTATACTCATGCCAAATTACGGATTTCTAGCACTAATAGTCTCTGAGATTAACCGAGGACGGACAGACGGACAGACGGACAGACGGACGGACATGGCGAAACTATAAGGGTTCCTTGTTTACTACGGAACCCTAAAAATGATATGAAATTTGCATATTTCATAGACTGTGGATTAAAAGTTAAACTTTTCTGGAAAGTATCACAACTGTCCAGAAAAGTAAGTATGAAATTTCATTTCAGGTCTTAAGTTTGAATTTGGAATAATGTTTGTTCCTCACAACTATCAAGAAAAGTACCTACTGACGATAAGTTTGAATTTGGATTTGAAGAAATCTTTCTTCCTGATTTTTTTTTTCTCTTTAGCTTAAATAGTTTGTATTCAGAACTGTACCGAATTGAGCTTTAAGCGCTCACAACACAGCACAGTTATTCGTATCGGATTTTAAACAGCGCTGCGAGCGCTGTAAGTATAATATCTACTCGTGTGCTGTAAGCGTCCGTCATGTGGAGCAAAAAATTAAAAAGTTAGAATTTATTTGTCTTCATATTCTATGGCGCGAATTGACTGTTCATTTTAAATTATTTATTAACAAGTTACCTACTAGATAAAATGAGTTCAAGTGAGGATAGTATGGAATTTTATTGCACCCCTCTTAATTTGAGAGCGGAGGCCGTATCACCAAAAAAATTATTTGCTTCCGTCTAAATCCAAGGAAAGATATATGCGTGACTATGAAGAGTTCATCAAACGGAAGAAGAAAAAACAAACGGCAAGCTAGTCAGAAAACATATTTTTTAAATAATTTATTTGTTTCATATTTTAGAAAAGCACTATACATGCCTCGACCGGGAGTGCCTTTCTGGCCTCGTGTTATAGACGTCCTCGCCAAGGCTCGGCCGTCTAAGGGACCTTTCAGACAGACCGGCGCGGAGAGCAGAGCAAATTTTAATCGCATTTAAAATAGAATCTTAAGACATTGAAATAGGCTTTATTTTTACATGTTAACTCTTTTATGATAAGAGGATGCTCGAGCATGCTCCCAATACGCTCTGTGTGAAATATATGAGAGCAGCCGGTCGGCTACTCGTCGAGCCGGTCGGCTGCTCCATGCCCGTGCCCTTTCGCGCTCGAGCATCCGACCGGCTCCGTTCGCGTGCTCTTTCATGCTCGCACAGCCGACCGTAGGCCGAATATGCTCTGCCGTCCGGCCCAAGAGCGTACGCTCGGCTCCGAGCGCATCCGCGTGTCCGTTCACACAGACCGGCGCGGAGAGCAGAGCAAATTTGAACGGCCGGTCTGTGTGAAAAAAAAAATGCTCTCCGACGCTCTCCGCGCCGGTCTGTCTGAAAGGTCCCTAACTCACACTCGACCAGAAAATGCTTACATCCCGGTCTCATGCAGTAATGTACTATTCCACTATTATTTTTTTACGATTTTAGTTATTGAGCTTTCTCTCGTTAATGTTTGATTAACACACTTTTGTCGTGATTTTTCTAAGAGGGTAGTTTTAAATAGAGGCAAATACGTTTGCCAACTCAATATAAGGGATCGCAGCTCGACGAATTGAGGAGTCTCGCTTGAGCACGCTTCAGGTGCGGTCGTGTCTGTGTTGAATACTCAGTGAATAGGGTATTTGACAACATTGACAATATACTATTGATTGTGGTCATCTTATCAGATAATAGCCTAAAAAAGACATATTTCACTCAATCAAACTAAATTATGTAATTTTACGCGATATTTTGCACGAAATAAAACATAATAATTTTTGAAATTTTATCGGTAACCAGAACGCTCTGGGATTAATTGTGACGTCACTTGATTTGCACTTGACTTGGTTGTTATAATTGAAGTTTATCAAGTCAACGGAAACTAAACTTTAAAATTGAAAGAATATGATTGATATTAAAATGAGTAGGTGTAACAATTTAGAACATTACGATATAGCATTCACCTTGCGTAGCGTCTCTGTCGCACGCACCGAGTTCCGATAAGGAGCGAGCGAGAGAAGTGACTTTCATACCGATTCGTGACGTCACGCGTATCATGTGATCAGAAATGTCGTTTTTGGCGTGGTTTTCAAAACTTAAACTTTATCATTGATATAATTCTTAATACTTTAGATATTCCGAAAAATATCAATGTAGTGTGTTTTAATAAGTAATAAAGAATAATTTAAAACAATTTCCAAAAATTAGTCAAATACCCTATTGTGGAAAGAGGGTGTGGTGCTGTTGGCTGGTAGGGTGAGTGATTTGCTGTCTATTCTAGTTTTGGTGTGATTGGTTATTGTGTTGGTTTGCCCTATTGTAGGGCCTGATTACTTGGTTAGAAGGTCGATGTCATCAGGCTAGGTTGGTGTGCGATTGGACGGCTGTGAGGGGCGGTTCTGGAGGCCGTACCATTGGGTTAGGTTATTTCTGCGTAGATATCATGCCACGAGTTGGTTAAAGTTAGTGAATTCTTCACACTTTTAAGTCTAACACGCGAATGACGACGCGATCGAATGACCAACATTCAGGTATATTTTTCGTTGTGAAACTAACCGTATACCCGTTTATAATAGTTACAAGTTACAGAACTCTGCTCAAACTTTTCGCGATTCTAAAAACTTATAAAATGTGAGTCGAAGTTAACTCCTTCTACCCTACGAATATGGTGAAGTAAAGGCAAAGCAACTAGGTAGGTACATACGAGTACTAAACTTATTGCAAACACTTTAAGATGCTAGGCTTTATTAATAATTTTTTTATTTAAGGCAAAATAAACTGGCCAAGTTCGAGTCAGGTCTCGCTCTTTATAAAGTAGATAATTATGAACAGTATAGCAAGTCGTGAGGCTCTTTAGCAGAGCGGTCGTAACGGGCTCGTCACGTTCTATCGGAGCGGGGTTTTTTTACTAAAACTTCGTGAAGTATATTCGTTATCGACCCCGTGTGGCGGTACGGGGGTGCGTCCCCCTGCCGAAAACTCCACCAAGCGCCCAGCGCGGGCGCTTAGCTCAGTGAGTCGTTATGTAACCGCTTTACGCGAAGCACGTCTCCGAGGCGTACCATTAGATCACAGTCCGCGAGTCGTAACTTATTGTACCGATCGTAGATATAAGTTGATTGTCGTCTCTTGACTTTGTATTAGTTTTCGTAAGTGATAACGCCATGTGTTAACGCAATTATAAGTGACTCTTATACGAAAAACTTGCCGCTTTTCATTGTTCGCCCTATAAAATTGGTTGCCCATCGTGTGGCCCTACTATAAAATTGGCGTCCAACGTGAAACCTATAGAGAGTTGCCCACGTTTGGACTATAAAATGGCTGCCCAACTCGAGGCCGTAACTCACGGTGAACTAAAGTGACTAACAGTGTTAAAGTGAACAATTATTTATACTGCTTACGCGCCGCGATGTTTGAGTGTGTTTAACAACAAACATAACTAAGTATATACGACAGTAGGTATTCTGCTGGTCGGTAAGTCTTTTAAAAGTTTTTGTTGAACGCTGTATTCTAAAGTGATCGAACTTTTGTGTTATTGACTTTTGTGTTATTGAACATTTGTGTTATTTAGTGAGAACTTTTGAGAACTTTTGCGAACTTACGAAACTTTTATTAACTTTTATTACAAACTGGTGTTAAGAGGCCGCGGACCAATTTTGTGATTTATTGTTACGAACTTTGTTAAGGTTCCGCTTGACTGTTGCGTGGTTGTGTGGTTAGGTTTCCGTGTTTTTTGTCGTGGTTCACAATGCCGCGAACACGAAGTCATACGGATCATGACGCAGCGAGAACGGGTCTCGGAAGAGCTGTCTCTAACGAGTCCGTGCATGCCGCTGGCATTCCTGGTGTTGGCGATTCCCCGCACGCTGGCGTTGCGCCAGGCGCTGCCGCTAGCAGGCCAGTTTCTGCCGGTGTTGACGCGACGTCCACTCCGATTATGATGACCGATCAGCAACTTCAATTCATCCTTCAGCAAGTGATGCACGTTCAGAGTGTGAGCGTTCCACCTTCACCTGCGCCAACGACGGCGTCTTCAGGGAATTTCACGAAATGCACAGCACGCTTCGACGGAACGAAACAAAGCGACGTGCTAGCGTTTTTAGATGCGGTAGAAACATACAAAGATTGTGTTCGTGTAGATGAGGAAAATGCGATACGGGGTTTATCCATGCTTTTGACCGGCATCGCCGCCACATGGTGGAAAGGGATAAAACAGTCGGTAAGCTCATGGAATGAAGCAGTGGAACTCCTGAAACAAACATTTGGACCTCGTCTGCCACCCCACCGCGTGTATCGTGAACTATTCAAACAAGAGCAACGAGAGGAGTCAACGGATGTTTTCGTGTGTAAAGCGCGCGCTCTTCTCGCCCAATTGCCTTCGGATGCTTTAAGTGAAGTTGTGCAGCTGGATATGGTGTACGGCTTACTACACCGGCGTATTCGTGAAAAAGTATCACGCAGCTCTTTTACCAACTTCATGGACCTCCTTCGCGAAGCACGACGTATTGAAGACCTTTACGATGAAGGGCGTCGTATAGCACCAGCGGTCAAAGAGCCCGCTGAGGAGAGGACATCGAAGGGAATTTCTTCATCATCAACAAATTCGTCAACGACAACTACGTCATCACCAACGCTTCCCAAGCGGTTACGTGAAAAGTGTGGGTACTGCAAGTTCTATGGCCATAGTACGAATACTTGCACCCGGTTAAAGAAAAAGGAAGAAACCAAGACGGTCGAGGAGGCTGCTTGGAAGACCAGTAAGCCCACCATTACGTGTTTTGGCTGTGGGACGCCAGGGGTGATCCGGTCAAACTGTGCGGTCTGCAAGGAGGGACGTACGGCATCGACGGCTACTACCTCCAGTGCTGCGTTCCAATCAGTGGCGGTTCATGACGTGTGTCGCTTAAATCCACGAGTGAGACCGATATTTGACGTGGAAGTGCATGGTGCTGTAGGTACTGCGTTGTTAGATACCGGTGCGAAACACTCGGTTGCAAGTGTTAGTTTAACCAAACATTTGCGTAATAACGGACAAGTTTTTCAATCCGTTGAAACGGAATTAAAGTTTGCGGACGGAACTAGGCGTGTAGAGACTGTAGAAACTGCGTTAGTTAATGTTAAAGTGCAGGGCGTGGAGATTGTAACACTTTTCATGGTTTTACCTGGTGCTACTGAATCGCTGCTAGGGATGAATTTTATCCAGGATGCTGGGTTGACCCTAGATTTCCGCGAGAATCGTTTTACTTTGCGTGCTACCGGGGTACAATGTGAGTATGACCTTCGGTACGAACGTGAAGATCCGGCTATAGTTAGCTCAACGATTGGTTTCCGCGAGTGCGAGGTTGCTCTCTTTTCTCGTCCCGACAAACAGCAGTTGACTACACACCTCAAAGCCAATAAGGATATCTTTGAGCCAGGGGGAGGCCCTACTAATTCCGCCGATCGTCGAATCGACACCGGCGATGCGGCTCCCACCTCTACACCGCCCTATCGGGTAACACCGATTAAAAAAGAAATGATCTTACCCAGAAGGATAGACCTTGGAACTGGGGGGAGAGAGAAGCTCAGTCTTTTGAAGAGCTTAAAACATCAACAGGACATCCGTAAGGATTCGGCGGACAAACATCGCCGTAAAGGACAAGTTTATCAGGAGGGAGACCTTGTACTCGTGGAGAGTAATCGCCCAAGCCAAGCCGCGAAGGGAATTACCAGTAAATTTGCACCTCGAAGGGAGGGTCCCTATCGCATTCATAGAGCTGTGACAGCCACTACCTATGAACTGGCCGATAAAAACGGCGATTTAAAGGGCAAATATCACGCTAGCCTCCTTACGCCGTACGAAGGTCATAGTCCAGTGGTGGAGCGTAGGAAAAGGGGAAGACCGCGTAAGAAGAAGCGTTAGGGTCAATCCAGTTCCTCGTATTTAGCACCATTTGTCCGTATACTCCGTGTTCTTTTGTGTTGTTTGTGTTTTTGTGTTCATTTTGTTTTTTTTTTCCTCTGTTTTGTTGCCAAGTCACAACCGGGACGTATTTGTGACTTGGAGGGGGAGATTATAGCAAGTCGTGAGGCTCTTTAGCAGAGCGGTCGTAACGGGCTCGTCACGTTCTATCGGAGCGGGGTTTTTTTACTAAAACTTCGTGAAGTATATTCGTTATCGACCCCGTGTGGCGGTACGGGGGTGCGTCCCCCTGCCGAAAACTCCACCAAGCGCCCAGCGCGGGCGCTTAGCTCAGTGAGTCGTTATGTAACCGCTTTACGCGAAGCACGTCTCCGAGGCGTACCATTAGATCACAGTCCGCGAGTCGTAACTTATTGTACCGATCGTAGATATAAGTTGATTGTCGTCTCTTGACTTTGTATTAGTTTTCGTAAGTGATAACGCCATGTGTTAACGCAATTATAAGTGACTCTTATACGAAAAACTTGCCGCTTTTCATTGTTCGCCCTATAAAATTGGTTGCCCATCGTGTGGCCCTACTATAAAATTGGCGTCCAACGTGAAACCTATAGAGAGTTGCCCACGTTTGGACTATAACAGTATAATATTTTGGGTGTAATAAATATTTCATTTCCGAGCTAGACATCGCAACAAACCGTAAAAGAAAAACCCAATAGGTAAACGTTAATTTGTTTTGGTCAGACCTTACAAACTACTTTACGAATCCCCCGACTGTCTTAGAGCTGCGTCAATCAATGCTACAATCTGATCTGTAATGATTGGCTTAATTTATGTAGCTGCACTCTCGCTTTTGGCTTACTGTTGCAACAAGATTACCATAAATTCAGCCAATCACCACAATGGGGACTGCAGCACAAGACTCTCAAATAACAATATTAGTATCAGGGTCCTTAAATAAGGATCCTATATTTAGCAGCTCATAACAAACATAAATCTTACGCTTTTGTAATCACTTATAGCGACTGTTTACAGTACACTGAGTGTTGACTAATCTCCATACAGCATTAAGCCAGATTCACATGGATCGAAATCATCATGCGAGAAAAATTATGAATGACAAGCGGTCCGCCCCGGCTCACCCGTGGTACATAATATATAGCCTATAGCACTCAAGGATCACGTACAAATCCAACGGTGAAAGAATATTTGAAATCGGTCCAGTAGTTCCTGAGATTAGCGCGTTCAAACAAACAAACTCTTCCGCTTTATTATATTAGTATAGATAGTATAGATAGATAATAAAAATACGCCCGGAGAACGTTCCTACCTCTAGATATCACTCGCCATATAAAACATTTGACTAAAGGTCAGTTGCACAATAGGCGGTTAAAATAAGATTACGGTAATCGTACTTTAACCGCGTGATATGCAACCCACCGTTATACTACGAGTATATAAGACATAAGATACAAGCGCAAACACATTGTATACGAACCTATAATCTGATTTTTTATTCCGTGGAATTCTGACGTTTCTTAATGTTACCAGAGATAACACAGTTCCCACAAAAAAGATAATAAATTCAAAACTTACGTAAATAAAAATCAATTGCCTCATGTAGGTAGATATGACAAATGCCTGACTGATAATTCAGGTACTTTAGTTGGGGTAAAATCGAAATTCAGTTGGTAACCCTGTTTTTCATACAAATAACTCATTTCTATTTTTAAATTCCACGGAATTAAAAATCAGACTAGGGAAGACCAAAATCAATAGACTCAGAAATTTTTTTTCTTCTCCACAGAATTTCTTGAATTCTAAATTATTTTGACATTAGCTCGTTGCATTTTGTGCGCAAACATTGCGCAAACATGCATGAACGAATTTCAAGGGATGTTTATGATCATCATCATGATCAACCCATTACCGGCTCACTACAGAGCACGGGTCTCCTCTCAGAGTGAGAAGGGTTTTGGCCATAGTCTGCCACGCTGGCCAAGCGGATTAGCAGACTTCACACACCTTTGAGAACGTTATGGAGAACTCTCAGGCATGCAGGTTTCCTCACGATGTTTTCCTTCACCGTTAAAGCAAGTGATATTTAAATACTTAAAACGCACATAACTCCGAAAAGTTAGAGGTCGTGGGTTCGATCCCGGGCGTGCCCCGGGATCGATCCCACGACCTCCGATTGGAAGTCGGTCATCCTAACCACTAGGCTATCACAGCTGCTTTTTGATACTTATGCGGGTTTGGAGCGTTGAATGTTGTGCGGCGATTCGCGGTTTAGCCGCAGCTCTAAAATCGCACATTGTAAACTCTGCGTTACACTACAAAACTGGCAGACGTAGTACGACATAATAGATGTAACAAGCGGATGTCTCATTCGTCAAACGTTCTGTATGCTTAGTCTCACTTTGCAGAGCTCCAAAACTTTATAGTATACTATTGATCGAATCACAATGACTTCAGAGTAAAATGGATCTAAAATGGCTTATGTTAAGGTTTGAGTTCGCCAATACACTCAGCATTCGAAAACAGCCAGCGCCCCAAGCAGAAATGTTGTAAAATAAATATTCAAACTATTGAATTACGACTTTAAAATAAGAGTATTTGGGTTCATTTTGCTGAAGTCATTGTGTGTCGATACTCGAATTTCGATCATCGTTGCCACTATGTAAAAAGTCGGCATAAGGCCTCTGTTTATTGTCCACGCGGAGTTTGGTCAGTTCAAATATCGTAAGGTCAAATCTGGACGACTTCCTCTGCCTCTATTGGCTTGGTCAAAAAATTTGTATTACACGGTTGGCACCAATTTTTGATAACAGTAATATTTCTTTACTTTTTACCCGACTACGGGAGGGGATACGTTGACCAGTTGTTTGTGTTAATTAATTTTGTTTCCCTCGGGGTGTGAGGGGGTCGCGGGGAGGGCGTGGGAATCCCTCGTAAGCGCTGATTAGCTCTCCAATCGTATTGTGTCCCGCGCACTCGCAATACGCTGTGCGCACTTGAAGGTCACCGGTCGACTTACGTGACGGGGGTTATACTCGCCGCTGATTTTAATAGCAAGTTATTCCGTTCTAAACCAGAAAATCGAAAACATCCTCCAACGCAGCAATAAAGAAGAATACGTTTCCTTGTCACTATTCTCGATGCAAGTGGTCTGGTCCTGTATATTGACTGACATGGTGGCGTTTTCGAACAAGCACTTCAACACTTGGACACATCGATAGTTTGTCCGGTATCTCTGTAGCGATCGTAAATACAGCCTAAGTTTCCACTTAAGTAGTCGAAGGTTTTCTCATGCTCCACAAAAGCTAAGCAAAGTGTCCAGTCAGGTCAGCACAATACGTATAGATATAATTTTTTTCACAGAACAAAGACCCGACTTCAATTGATTCGAACTAAAAAGTTCAACTTCAGCAACAGATCTGGCAATCTCAGAGAACATATTAGTGACATATATGTACATTCGTGCAGCTTATAACTGCGTACTTACAAAACTGCGAACGATAACTCAATGTGTTATACACTAAAACCTTCCTGAAAGTATGTAGATTACGATAGTAAAAAAATCATTAAAATCTGTTCATTAGTTGCGGAGATAATCCCGGACATACCTACATACATACATACATTCATACTTACATACACACGGGTCGAATACAGAACCTCCTTTTTTCAAAGTCGGTTAAAAACTGCCGATTAACATGATCGATAAATTAAACGTGAACTGCTTTACAAAGACCGCTATATTGATGTCTTGGCTACGTTACGATGGTCTCTCAATCTCATAATGTGATTACAGAAGTGTTTGGCCAAATGACGCGCGCACATTTCAATCGATGTACTATTATAAAGTTTAAGGTTCCATTTTGCAATGTGGTGAACAGATAAATTCTGAAATAAACTATGGAACAAGGCCCGTTCTAAGAATTTCAGGTGCCATTAATAGATAACGCAACCACTTAGCGCTGGCAGACATATATTTGGCAAATAGTTGCTTTTTATTCTGTCAACCCAGAATTAGCTATTTCGGAGATATTATATTTTTATGAGGATACCATCCCTAAATCGTAGTAGTTGGCGTTGAAGGTCCAACATGGTAAATGTGTTTGAGTTTTTTCTATCTCTCCAGTTCTTGTCAACCCTGAATAGATTGGTCATAATTGAGAGCATTACAAAAATTTTAAGATTAACCTGTTTGCGCAAACGAGCCGGAATGTGTTCGGAGTGAAGATGTAAATCTTAAATCAGCTTGCAGCTTCTGAAAAACGTTCAATCGCGGATTACTAATTTGCTAAAAGTTTCGTGAGTACTTTGGTCGTTAAAAATTATATCTAATAGTACCTAAGCAATGCGATTGTCTTAAGACGAAATAAGCCCCAATAGCGCAACGGTCTAGAACAACGGAATAGAATAGAATAGAATAGAATAGAATAGAATAGAATAGAATAGAATAGAATAGAATAGAATAGAATAGAATAGAATAGAATAGAATAGAATAGAATAGAATAGAATAGAATAGAATAGAATAGAATAGAATAGAATAGAATAGAATAGAAAGTCGCCGGTTCAAACCCCACCCGTTACACTATTGTCGTACCCACTCCTAGCACAATTTTTCACTTAGTTGGAAGGGAAAGGGGAATATTCGTCATAGAATAGAATAGAATAGAATAGAATAGAATACAATAGAATAGAATAGAATAGAATAGAATAGAATAGAATAGAATAGAATAGAATAGAATAGAATAGAATAGAATAGAATAGAATAGAATAGAATAGAATAGAATAGAATAGAATAGAATAGAATAGAATAGAATAGAATAGAATAGAATAGAATAGAATAGAATAGAATAGAATAGAATAGAATAGAATAGAATAGAATAGAATAGAATAGAATAGAATAGAATAGAATAGAATAGAATAGAATAGAATAGAATAGAATAGAATAGAATAGAATAGAATAGAATAGAATAGAATAGAATAGAATAGAAAGTCGCCGGTACAAACCCCACCCGTTACACTATTGTCGTACCCACTCCTAGCACAATTTTTCACTTAGTTGGAAGGGAAAGGGGAATATTCGTCATGTTCATCATGCCTAATATTTTTTTATAAAAAAAAAATATGTAGATGAAGTGTAGATGACGCTTATAACGTAAAACAGAGTGCTAATTATATACTGGACGATGAATACAAATAATAATACGAGTACGAGTCTAAAATTCCTACTCACATGAATTTTTTTAAACGATGCGTAGGCCGTAGGAAACATTTGAAATGATATAATACGCTGGCACGAATATGATTCTTTTAGACTGGACGTCCACTGCCTCGTTGGTCTAGTGGTTAGCATATTGACAGCAGATCACGAGGTCCCGGGTTGATTCCCGGGTCGGGATATCGTAATAATCGTTAGGTATCGGATTTTTCTGTCAAGAAATTCTGTGTCAGCCCGGAGTTGGTAGTTGGCGGTGTTTCACCCCCGTGCCTCGGAGAGCACGTTAAGCAGTCGGTCCCGGTTATTATCACTAGGTATAATGTGACAATTTTATATTAAATATAATGTTAAAGCCCGCGAACCCGCATTGGAGCAGCGTGGCGGGTCTAAGCTCTAAATCCCTCTCTCCTATGAGAACGGAGGCCTGTGCCCAGCAGCGGGACGTTAAAAGGCTGTAGTGGTGGTGGTGGTGAACGTCCACTGGCTACTATCGCCTGAGCGATCGCCTCTTTTCAGCAATGAAGCGTCTGATTTCCAGCATCTTAGGCTTCCATCGAACAAGGATCGGGCGTCCCAACGATGCATTTAAGTATTCCGCAGCTGCCGTAGATAAACTTATTGAGCTTCTTGAGACACCGCTAGAATGACTACATTCAGGTGGTAGTAGCCAATGTGACCCCAGTCTGCACGATTATTATATTCGTCGTCTTAAGCCTTAGATATTATAAGGATTTATGGAAATCATTTTTTACTACTACTATATGTACAATGTACATATATGTAGCTTTTTAACACTAACGTTAAAGGGCGTTAAGGTTCTGTATTGGAACGGATTTGGCATCAACATCAACATCAGACACAAGGATGCCATCATCTAGAGCAGGGGTTCCCAACCTTTTTTTGTCTACTGCCCACTTTAAGAATAAATTATTTTTTAACGCCCCCCTTTTTAAACATACTTAAAAACCGCTAAGTACTTATAACTGAATAATATATTGAAACGCAAATTAATAGTATTCGGACAGAGTATCTTTTATTGAAAACTAGATTCTGCCCGCGGCTTCGCCCGCGTGAATTTCGAGCTCAGTCGGTGTCTAAGAGTCTTCCTAGCTAGGTAGATGAACTTATAAAGCGACCCCAAAGCCCTACACAATTCCCCCTTTTTTTCTGGGTCTCTTACCGCCCCCCTTTAGGCCTGCAGCGCCCACAAGGGGGCGTTATCGCCCACGTTGGGAAAGACTGATCTAGAGGGGCACCGCATGCCAATAGTGTAAGTCCTCTGCACCTATGTACGTCCAAGAGCGCTCTTATACGCTCCTTGATCTGAGCAATGGACTCTTCTCCACTGACATTAAGAATGTGCGTGGACTGTCCTCTGATGTGTAACTGAATCTTGAGGTATTACCTTACTAGCCTATCAGCCAAATCTGACAAGGCCAGACTAGAGACCCTTCTCGGGCAATGGCCCTCCGTTGCTTGAGACGACAATATGGTGACGAGAAGATGTCACCCTACCGAGCACTGCGCCGTCAATGATTTAAAACTTTAAAACACTGCTGTAAAGCAGGTTTTGTATACAGCATAATATCTGTTTCCATTGACATCTATCTGGTTATTCCTTCAATGCTGAAGACTGTTCCAATTGCGGTCTTTGGCCATCAAACTCTTATTGATGGAAAAATAAAATCTCCGTGACTCTGTAAAATTTGAAACTCTCTCAGATCGTCTGATTCGCTGTCAAATAAGTCTGTTTCATTCTGCGGCATTAATTTAATGCCATAAAATTTCAAAAAAATCAACTTTGAAGTCAGTTCAAATTGTTTTACAGGGCGGAGCAATTGGTCTAAGATCCCGCTATACAACGACCTTCACCGAGATGTTTATTTGATGAAACGTATTTTATATTTAATGTAACATGTCAATAAATATATTGCATATGGGTTGCCTAACAAATTTCAGTCCAGGATATGATTACTTAATAAGTAAAAAATTAAAAAAAAATTTAACATTTCACCGGTTTGATTATTAGAAAAATTCTATACCAATCGAAAGTATGGTGCCCATAGAATATGCAAACGTTAGGTTGCTTATTCTTTTCCATTCACAACTCTCGGGTAGCCAGGTGTAAACAGGTAAATCGATACTAGCATTTTGCACCGGTCTCATTATGGAATTAAAATTAAATGAAAATAAAGATGATTTCATTATGAATTTGTTTAATAATCAAACCAGTGAAATGTTTAAAAAAAAAATTTTTTTTTTTTTCAATTATTAATTAATATATCCTGGACTGGAATTTGTTAGGCAACCCATATTCAATATATTTATTGACGTATTAAATTAAATATGAAATACGTTTCATCAAATAATCATCTCGGTGAAGGTCGTTGTATGGCGGGATCCTATACTAAATCATAAGACTACAAGCCGCCCGGTGCGGTATATGAGTATGAATGAATAACTATGGCTCGAGAGATTGTAGTAAATTATAAGGATGATTATAAGGAAATTATAGAAATTATAAGGATGTGCTTGATAAAACCGAGCCGAGGTTCTTACTGGTTCTTCTCGGTTGGAACGGCATTCCGAACCAATGGTAGATTCAATTGACGATTCAAAAGCACTTGTAAAAGTTTATTCGAATAAAAAAAAAATCTATTCTATTCTAAAGCGGAAAGTCGGTAAGGTGGTTCTAATGCGTTACCTACTTGTGTAAACTAGATCCGCTCTGTTAATACCTTGGATGACTTCCTTGCTTGTTTCTTGATGTTTGTATTTGCACTTTGGTTTTGGTTTTAATTAATTTTGTTAACGTATTTAAATCGTGCGCACGCCATGTTGAGAAGAAGAAAAAATAATATGACAGTCACAGATCACATGATAGATAGTTCAAGTAAAACGGAAACGGAAAAAGCACAGATAAAGAATTGACATAGATATTAATTATTGTCACTTTCACTCGCTCCAACATCCTCCCCGCCGTGGAAAGCGCAGCTTTCAACTTCTGGGTGGTCATCACAAGTGAGCAGGGGACAAAGTTTTGCAAATGGTCTTCTGAAGATGCCCTTGGCGGTAGTTACTTCAGCGACCCGTGAAATTCCATCAGAGCCAGGAAATAATTGTGAAACTCTTCCAAGTCTCCAGCATAGTGGAGGTAAGTTGTCCTCTATTAGAAGTACTAGATCTCCTTTCTTCAGGTTCGTTGAATTGGTCCTCCACTTTGAACGCTGCTGAAGCTCTGCGAGATATTCTCTTTGCCACCGCTGCCAAAAATGTTGACGAATTTGTTCTAGCCTTTCATACCGTCGAAGGCGATTTGGATTAAATTCTTGTAATGGCGGTGACGGTAACGAAGCAAGTGGACGTCCAATCAAAAAGTGCCCCGGAGTTAGGCAGAGGTAGTCGTTAGGATTGGAAGTCAAAGGACATAAAGGTCTACTGTTCAAAATAGCTTCAACTTGACAAAATAATGTTGCTAATTCTTCGAAAGTTAGGTGGGTGTTACCCATAACGCGACGAATGTGATATTTAGCTGATTTGACACCGGCTTCCCAGATGCCACCAAAGTGAGGAGTATACGTGGGTGAGAAAATGAATTTAATATTATCGTCAGTTGCAGAGTCAATGATTTCTTGTTTATTGGCCTTCAAAAAGGTGCCGATTTCCTTGGCTGCCGCGACAAAATTCTTCCCATTATCACAGAAAATTTCCCAGGGTTTTCCGCGCCTGGACGTAAATCTACGGAGGGCTTGTAAAAACCCTTCTTTAGTTAGGTCACTGACAGCTTCTAAGTGTACACATTTGAACCGAAAACATACGAACAAACACAAATATGCTTTAATGACTCTGGACCCACGACCTTTCTTGTTAGTTATATAGAATGGACCAGCAAAGTCTATTCCCACAGTTTTAAAAGGAAAATCTGGTGTAATTCTTTGGATGGGCAAATTGCCCATTATTGGATGGATTGCCTTCCCCTGATGACGCTTGCATGTTACGCAATCACGAAATGTTTTCCTAGCCAGCAGCCTACCATTAATTGGCCAAATGGATTCACGAATCAAGGCAAGCAATAGCTGGGGACCAGCATGCATATGACGAAGATGATATTGTTTGAAAATTAGCTTAGTGAGATGATTATTTGAGTGTAGCAAAATTGGATGTTTTTTATTGAAGTCATAACCGGAATTGTCAAGTCTGCCACCAACTCGAATCAATTTGGCATCCTTGTCAAAGAAAGGTGTCAATGATATAATATTAGATTTGTTACTAATTGACTTTCCATTTTCCAATAACTTAAATTCCTTTGAAAAGGATTGTCGTTGAGAAATTATGCAAAGATTTAAAAATGCATCATTTAATTCTTCTACTGTTAAACTACCTGTGCATTTGTTTGCTTTGTTTCGTAAATTGAAGATAAAACGTTTAACATATGCAAAACTTCTTTGTAATGTTGATAATTTAGAATAACGTTCGAAATCTATTATTGATTCCGAATTGTCTACCACCGCAACTTGAAAACTTTTAGTTTCTGGTAATGTACTCTCATCGCGTTGAGGGGAAAGAACAGGCCATTCTGATTCTGGTTTTTGTAGAAAATCGGGACCACACCACCACATCTCTCTTGCTACTATGTCTTTAGGAGCCACACCTCTAGAAATATAATCTGCAGGATTAAGTGTGGTGGGTACGTAACGCCATGAAGATATATCAGTTGTCTCAGATATCTCTACTACCCTATTCGCTACAAATGTTTTTAATTTGCGACAGCTAGTATTAAGCCATCCCAGAACAACTGTCGAGTCACACCAATGCACTTGACGCGATACTGCACACCTAAGAGACTCAACTACAGTCTTGGATAATTTAGATGCTAAGAGAGCTCCACTAAGTTCTAAGCGGGGTATAGTCGTAGGCTTGGTTGGAGACACCTTAGATTTAGCACATAATAACTTTACGGTTATGCCTGAATTGTTAGTAGATCGTATGTAAATACAAGCTCCGTATGCATTTTGCGAAGCATCACTGAATGAATGAAGTTCTATGATGGTAGGATCATCACAAAGAACCCTTCGTGGTATTTCAAAATTTAAAAGACATGGCAATGTATTAAAGAATTCGTCCCAAGTTTTTTGTATGTCTTTAGGCACGGGTTCATCCCAATCTAGTTTTTGTAGCCAAAGAGATTGCAATAGTATTTTAAGTAGAATAACACATGGACTTACTAGGCCCAATGGGTCAAAAATTTTGAAAGTAAATGAGAGAATTAATCGTTTAGTTGCTTGAAATGTTTTGTCTGGGATCTCAAATAAAATTTGAAAATTGTCATTGTTAGGAATCCATCCGAGTCCTAATGTGCTGGTAGATGCACTAATACTTAACTTGTCGTCCGGATTTATGGCATCTGTTTTAAAAATTGATTGTGAATTAGACCTATACTTGCGTAGATTGAAACATCCAGTGGCAAGCTGGTTCGATACAGACTTCTGAATATGCACAAGTTCAGTTTCGGTGTTTGCACCAGTGATGAGATCATCAACATAAAAATCCCTTTTGATTATTGATTCGATTAGGGTATCAGCACATTCATGCCCTAGTTGCCAAAGACAACGAGTGCTTAAAAAGCTTGAGCTTGCTAGACCGTACGTTACGGTTTTGAGGCGTAATATTTTTATATTTTCAGATTCATGCTCTCGCCACAAGATCAATTGGAGATTTTGGTCATTGTTGTTTAATGAAATTTGCCGATACATTTTTTCAATATCAGCTGTTAACAAAAATTTGTATTGTCTGGCTCGAACTAGAATAGCAAAGAGTGAATCCTGAATGTTTGGTCCCACCATTAGTATATCATTGAGCGCATAACCTGAAGGGGTGGTAGCTGAACCATCAAAAACAACTCTAATTTTTGTAGACTCACTTGTTTCCTTAAATACCGCATGATGGCACAAAAAATGTGATAATTTAGGTGGTTCGGTAACAGAAAGAACTTCTAAATGATTTAGATCCGCATACTCGCGTATAAAGTCGACGTATTGAGATTTGATTTGTGGATTTTTCTTAAAACGTCTTTCCAAATTCAGAAGTCTTTGTCTAGCCATGTTGTAAGAATCACCCAAACAATCCGGTGTATCAATGAGTGGAAGTTGGACACAGAACCTTCCACTGGGCAATCGAGTAGTATTAGCTAAAAAATGTTGTTCGCAAGCCTTTTCACTAATGGTGAGGTGTGTTTTGCTCGGAATCTCTTCGAGCTCCCAAAATTTTGGTAATAAATTGTGTATGGTTTCTTCATTTTGTTTCAATATAGAACTGTGACATTGAATTTTGTTAGATATATTGACATTTGTAGATATAGGACCGGCAATTATCCAGCCAAATTTTGTATTTCTTAGTTTTGGGAAACTTGGACCTAACGTAAGTACGTCATTGCCTAGAACATCCCAGAAGAGGTCTGCACCAATGAGAACATCGATGGACGAGGGGATGTCGAAACCAGGGTCTGCAAGTTTCAAATTGTTTGGTATAGTAAAGCCTTGTAGATTTATAGGAGCAGCAGGAATCGAACCTGTCAACTCTTTGAGTATGTAGCAAGTCAGAGCAACGTTATATTCATTGTGTATAGAACTAATGTGCGCAATGCAACTCTCAGTGATGTAGTTTGAAGAGCTGTTGCCAATACCGATAACGTTAATTTTATCAATAGGCTGTGACTCGAGGCTTAAAATTTGCTTTAAACGACTAGTTAAAAAAGATGATTGACTGCCGCAATCCAATAGTGCGCGGACTGTTAAAGATTTATTTAGTTTGGTATTTGTTATTTGAATTAGAGCGGTGGATAATATAATCTGATTAGTTGGTTGTTTAGAGAAATTTGCTATGGTGTCAATAGTGTTGGGTGTAGCAGGGTTGCTATTAGTATTAGGTTCGGTTTTGTCACATAAAATTGTATTGTGAAACCTCTTGCACTTGCGGCATGGGCCTAACTTGCAAGTACGCTGATTGTGTCCACTTCTCAGGCAAACAATGCAAAGCTTCAATCGTTGCACGTCAGCCTTTCTTTCTTCTAAAGGTTTTGCCTTGAAGGTGGTGCACTCATATATTCTATGGTCACCTTTGCATATGACACAAGTTTTGTTATAATTGTTATCTACAGTTGAGGATGAAAAAGATTTAGTTAAAGCGCTTGTACTAGAATTAGGACCAGTAGTAGGTCGGGAAGAGGCAGGTGTAGCCTTAGACCTCTCCATTCTATTGCGGTTTAATGTTTCTAGAATATCTGCACGTTCTGTTAAAAATTTATTAAATTGTGCAAGGGTGGGTATGTCATCCAAAGAATTACGCAGTTCTTCCCATTTAGTTAAAGTACGTGGATCTAATTTTGAAGAAATCATATGTATTATCATTAAGTCCCAATGTTCAGTAGGTTGACCTAAGCTAGACAATGCTCGTAGGTTCTTAGTAACTGTATCCACCACGAAGCGCAATGAACGTTCAGTCTCACGAGTCATAGTTTCGATCTTAAAAAGAGCATTTAAATGATGATTAATAAGTTGTCGCTTGTTATCATACCTATCACACAATAAGCGCCATGCATCAGTATAGTTCGACTCGGAAACCTCAAGATTTGCAATTACCCGAGCAGCATCTCCTTCCAAGTAGGATACCAAATAATGAAATTTATGTATAGGCTTGATCCGATTGTTGTTATGTATAAGGGATGAAAATGTGTCACGGAATTCAAGCCACCGGAAATAGGCACCATCAAATTTGTTAATTTGTAACTGCGGCAGCTTAAACTCGGCTTCATGACGCTCGTGATGACATGGAGACAAAGATGTGCAACTATGATCATGACTGTCTTTGTGATTATTTGACTCGTTAATAATAGTTTGGGCAATAGCCATACATGTCGCACAGTCTTGCTCAATGGCATCCCGTTCATTGATTTCAAAGCTTATATTGTCTGAATTATAAACATCAATTGAATCTTGCAACTGCTCGTATTGAACTGAAAGTAACCGAAATTTCTCTAATTTGATTGTTAGTTCAGAAACTTGAATTGAAGTTAAGACTTCCTTTTTAGAAATAGTATCGACATAGTTCTTAAATTTTGTGATACGTCCCTTAATTGACGCTCGTTTTGTGAGTAAGACCTTTAACTCGCTCTTGTCATCGGCCTTGTTATCGATTTCATTAGGCATTTTGCAAGCAAAATAATGAAAAAAATTCTCACGTTCCTCGACTAAGGTGGCACCTGAGATCCAGCAGGGCTGCGCAGCTCAGCTCAGCTCGTCGGCCGCACAATACAGCAATATACCAGCCGCGCGAGCGTCACGTTGTCGTTGCGTCTTGAGTAGGCACCCGGTTAGGCTGAAATAGTCGGCACACTGACCTTAAGTACTTGTTTCAGAACAATAATAACAAAGCTTGGCAATGAACTTTCGTTAATTAAGTAGGTAAGTACGTTATACTATGAATTGGCATTCGACAAAACTAACAACAAATGGAGCACTTTTTCTCGTTAATTAGTTGTAAATGAATGAATCGATTTTAGTTTTGTACTATCTAGGTATAAACGAGTCAAAATATTAGTAAAAAAGGCTTCTCGCGGCAATAAAAACGGCTGATGCAATAATTGGGACTTACGACGTATGACGTAAGTACATACGTAATTAAGCCTTTGAACCTTTTATTTCACTAATCACGTTATTATTTCACTGAATCCGATTGTATTTCGATAGTAGACTTTATTTAAGGCACGATTATAGGAATGTTTAGAGATTTGAGGTTGGTATAGGTATAGGTAATTGTATGAAGTAGCGTGAAGCACGTGTGGGGCACTTATCTCAGTTTGTTGAAATGGTTGTTGTTTCGTTCGATGATTGCAGGTCTTGTCAACGGTCGCCACTTTTTTGTTAATACCTTGGATGACTTCCTTGCTTGTTTCTTGATGTTTGTATTTGCACTTTGGTTTTGGTTTTAATTAATTTTGTTAACGTATTTAAATCGTGCGCACGCCATGTTGAGAAGAAGAAAAAATAATATGACAGTCACAGATCACATGATAGATAGTTCAAGTAAAACGGAAACGGAAAAAGCACAGATAAAGAATTGACATAGATATTAATTATTGTCACTTTCACTCGCTCCAACACGCTCAAAAACCGGAAATCAGTGGAGTGCAGTGGTATTTTAAGTTGTTAGAGTAATTTTGAATAATGACGGATATATCATGGTATCTACTTAAAATATTAGTCGGGCAACGCAAATGAGCCCACATACCAAATTTCAGCTTTTAGCAAATATCGCTCCACCTACGGGCTCTCAGGCTAATAGGTGGTTGGTTAACCGCAAAGCGCGTGCAAATGGCTTATTTTTGATCCGATTGCGGTTTTGCAGTTGTCAAGCAAATTAAATTGAATTTCATAACAAATTAAATGTTTTAGAGTAAACAATATTATATAACAATATTATATACGTTGGGGTCCCAAGGTGCTTGACTGGCGACCTCGCACCAGCAAACGTAGCGTTGGAAGACCCCCACTAGATGGATAGACGATCTCAAGCGAGTCGCTGGCAGCCGATGGAAACAGGCGGCACAAGATGTGTTCTGTGGCGATCCTTGCAAGAGACCTATGTCCAGCAGTGGACGTCTATTGGTTGAGACGACGAATATTATATTATAACATCAAAGTCTATCTTATTATACTCTATCACTACACAGTATAAAACAAAGTCGCTTTCTCTGTCCCTATGTATGGTTAGATCTTTAAAACTAGGTACGCAACGGATTTTGATGCGGTTTCTTTAAATAGATCTAGAGTGATTGAAGAGGAAGGTTTATATGTATAATAACATCCATTAAATAGTGGAGCAATTTTTAATAATTTTTTCAGTGAATGACATAGGCTATATATATTTTATACCCGTGCGAAGCTGGAGCGGGCCGCTAGTATTATTATAATCTTAGACTCTTCTTAATTTCAATATCACCTCGGTGTACCGGATTCTACCTTGATCCGGATCTGGATTTCTGGTGAGTTTACGTTGAACTGACTACTTCTCTCTCCCTCTTCCCGAAAACGTAATCTACCTATATATATAAAACAAAGTCGTGTTAGTTCGACCACTTATAACTCGAGAACGGCTAGACCGATTTTCATTGTTTCTGATTTGTTATATTTGGGACCGTCCCGAATAGCAGAATAACTATTAAAAACATAAAAAAATTGACGAAAAATTAAAATACGAGAAAAAACATTTTCCCATACAAAATGTTCACGGGTTTCGTAACTGTCAAACATCCTGTCGCGTGGATACGGTAAACTCTTTCACCCGTACCTATATAGGTAATTCTTCCGCACGTGTGTTTGTCAACTCCTCCTAAATGGCTGGATCAATTTGTGTGTATATTTCAATGGGTTCCTGGATGGTTTGAAAACTCAATCACTGGATAGGTAGGTACAGGTAACCTACCGGGTCTCGGAAGGTGGTGCTGATGTTGGTATGTCACCACCGGGCAGGACGAAGTCTGCCGGATCCACTAGTTTAATTTAATTTCTAATTTAATATTCGGTTTCGGGTCAACATTCTATTCCAAACAAAAACATTTCATGTGAATAATAAGGGCAAGTTCCTATCAAAAAGTTTCGGCCATTAAAAGTGCTGATATCAAAAATTATAGCCAAGTTCTTTGCTAGGCTCGATAAATGGAACCATACAGTTTTAGAAGCTTCCACCACCTTCGAGCTCTCATCTCATTCCTAGGGATCCTGTTAAAATATTATTAAATAATTACTTATGTCTTAATAATCACACCGGAATTTGAAGCTCGTTTGGAACTGGTAATGGTTTTCTTGTTTTCAGCTTGACAACATTTTTGGTGGCGGCCATATTGGATTTGCATAGTGCTATTCTACTAGTCAATCGCTTTCATTTGATACCCATATTGAGGACATTGTGATAAATTAGGTATGTAATCCACCATTTTGTAGCAGCGGCCATGTTGCACCGATTTTCATCAAACATAGCTAACAACACTCTCGACAAATTCACCTTTGAAACAAAAAAACCGCATTCAAATCGGTTTACCCGTTTGAGCGCTAGAGGGGAACACACACACACACACGCACGCACGCACGCACGCACGCACGCACACACACACACACCCACACACACACACACACACACACACATATACGCACACAGACACGTCAAACTTATAACACCCCGTCGGGGGTTAAAAATTTACAACTTTTATGGCTCCCCATTTCCTTTCAGCAGAGTGACATTAATAGGGCTCCGTTTTTACCCTTTGGGTATGAAACCCTAAAAATCGTTAACTCGCGAAAAACTACGCGTGAGTATTTAAGAGCCCTCTACATGTGAGCGACAAATCGTTTGTGGGAGGAGTCTAAAACAGTGATTTCTGCATTTACAGAGCGAGACGTCTTCAGTAAAGAAGAGTACTAAAAATATATAAATAAATAATAAATTAATTAAATAAATAAATTTTGCTTGAGATATCATAATTTTTAGTGAAAAACGGCAAAGTGAAAAGATGCAAATCTAGGTTTGGAATTACGCCTATTTTAGCAAATATTTGGCAATTTTTACATAAACTAAAGACATTTGAAATTATTATGAAGTAACGTGTGATATGACTTTGGTCGTTTTTCAATTTTCTACTTTCTTATATAGTTTATTTACGCATGAAGTTGCCTCAAAATTTGCCCAAAAATAGTGAATTTTCAAGCGTCATAACTTTCAAAATAAATATAATTTTACTAATTTTTTTATTTTATAGCATAGATAATGGAGATATAAATTGATATCTGGCTTAACTTTAGATCTATTGCGACAAATATTAGAATAATAGGCGTAATACGTTTGTATGGAGAAGCGCGTGAGCATGAAATAACCAAATAAGAATTTCTATATATGTAGTAGGTATGTACTCATGCATGATGGCAAGTAAGATATTTCCGCTTACTTCGGACATTTTCTACTTTGGCCCAATTCTAGGCCTGAAGGCGTGGCAAAGCGGGCGACGTATCGTGTGCCGCGTTATCTGATAAGGGCACTGGAGTCTCATTATCTCTGATTTGTACTATTGAGGTCTCTAACCTGATATTTTTAAATGATGTGTTTAACACGCTACGCACGTCCATGGGACAAAAATAAAATATTCTGTTAATGTTTTTATTTACTATTCATATAAGACTGTGGCCGTCTATGGTCACTCATTGCCTTCCCTAATCCGGTCTTCAGCCTTCCTCATCCAACCGTTTCTTTTACGGTCTTTGCATCGTCTTTTTTGTTTCTTATTCATGCACAAGTTAGCCCTTGACTGCAATCTTACCTGATGGTAAGTGATTATGCAGTCTAAGATGGAAGCAGGCTTATATCTATATCCAGCATGATAATAGTGCGTCGCATTGTCGCGCAGCTCCAGCCTGGTATATCATATTTTATTACCTGGTATACCTCAGATCACGAGGACCCGGGTTCGATTCCTGCGTCGCGCAAATAATTGTTAGGTAGGTACTACTAGGGTTTTTCTATCAAGAAATTCTCAGTGCCAGTCGGGAGTTGGTAGTTGGCGGTGTTTCACCGCCGTGCCTCGGAGAGCACGTTAAGCAGTCGGTCCCTATTATTATCACTATCATGTGAAAATGTCGTTCAAGTCCGCCAACACGTATTGGAGCAGCATGGCGGGTCCAAGCTCTAAATCCCTCTCTCCTATGAGAGAGGAGGCCTGTGCCCAGCAGTGGGACGTTAAAAGGCTGTAGTGGTGGTGGTATACAATATCAAATAGTCTGACATTTATCTAATGCATTACTACTCGTGATTCAAACCAGAATGTTCAACGTGTGAGCCAATGCAATTGGGCCACTTAGCTCACACATTTACCTACGAGCAAACAAAGGTAAAATCCAGTGATTTACCGATGTTTCAATCAATTTTACAGCGGTTCTACTTATTAAATCAATCTAGTTTTAACGGGCCATTAGTTTGAAACGGACCATGCAACCTTTGCAAGCTATTAACTTGTAAGTGCATTCGATTAAGGATAATAATTTTCCACAGGACTAGAGCAACAGCGCTGGCATCGAGAGATCGCACAGATACGTACATAATAATTATATGTAGACCGTCTTCTGCGCTGGCAACCAAGGCGAAGAAAGAACTGACGTGCTTCAATAGGTACCATAGGGCACCTACGCACTATGCGGTTAACCGGAATGCGGCCAGCCGTGCGGTTTTATGATGCACGCGCGCAGGGTGATACGAAAAACGACATGTTGAAGTTGGCAACATCTGACAGTCGAGAAGTTAGCAAGCAACTTCAGGTTGCTCGCTAACCTCTCAACTGTTTTTGTTTGAAAGGTAAATTAGTCGGAAGTGTTCTTAGCTACGTTTTATGAAAATCGGTCCAAGATGGCCGCCGCCACAAAATGGCGGATTACATATTTTTCACAATGTAAAATTGGTATTGGTAATCCCCTCAAATCAAAATCAAAATCAAATCCCTCAACATTGGTATCAAATGAAAGGGCTTGACTAGTAGAATAGCACTATGTAAATCCAAGATGGCCGCCGCCCGCCACCACAAAATGGCGAACGTCGGGGGTTTTTAAAATTTTTAATTTATACTTGTCTAACGTTATCCTAAAGGTATTTACAGACGATCTACGAAGCCAACTGACAAAATGCAAATTCGATGCGGTTTTAATGCGATTGCCACAACTTCGACCGCCGACGTGTTGTCAGTCGCGCGCAGTCTGCAATAGTCCAAATCGGGCGAGCATAAAACGGTCGTAACTAGTAACACGAAGTGCATCCGCTTGTTCATTGTTGATGATAATAACTTGGGCATCTTGACTGGCCCGTTGGCGCGATTGGCAGTGACCCTGCCTTCCGCACCGGGGTCGCGGGTTCGATTCCCGCCCCGAGTCTGGGTGTATTTATAATATGTATGTATGTATACCTTTATTAAAATATATAATATGTATTTAGATGTAAAATATGTCTATCAGTCGGCTGTTACCTATAACACAGGCATTAAGTTGCCTACTTTAGGAACAGACGACCGTGTGTGAGTATTTATTTATTTATTTATTTATTTATCTTGAAGGTGAAACAGGCGAGAGTAACTAGAGAAACCTAAAATTATTGCTTTCTACCGGGCAATGCATGCTTGTCGAGCGCAAGCCAAGGATTAAAAAAAAAATACGCGCCGCATTGAGAACCCCCTTTTTTGGAGGCGGTTAAAAATATACATACATATTAAATAGCTACCAGACACTATCTAATAATTGTAATCTAATAATAATAAACTACCTAATTGAACCAATTGATATTACACTAAACAAATATTGAATTGTCTTAAACGGTAGCCAATTGTAGCTGTCGTTAACAATGTCGAGATATCAATTTATCGCGTTTTATTTCGTTCGTATCTAAATTGAATCGTAATATGTGTGATTTCAGTTTGTTTATATCTTTCGGATTTTGATAAAACTATATATCATTCAAATACCTATATTTTCTTCATAATTCGAACCGATGACGTAGCTACCTAATTAATTTTTTAACACTCGTAAAGTGACTCTTTTATATATTACTTTAAAGTTAAGTGCTTCATTGGTCTAGTGGCCAGATTGTTCGATTGCGGATCATAAGATCCCGGATTCGAGTCCCGGGTCGGGCCAAAAATAAGTGCTATATTAGGTTTTCTGTCAAGAAAATCTCAGGAGCAGCCCGAATTTGGGCAGTTGGCAGTGAGAACAAGCAAAGCTGTCGGTCCTGCACCTGATCTCTCTCTGAACGTGTATTTGCATCCCATTCTGATTATGAGAATGACAGAATATATTGAGTATAGTAATATATAAGAGTGCACGGCCAGTGGCGTTCTGTCTTGAAGCTGTCAGTCTTGAAGCTAGTACACTTTGAAGCTAGGGTATGCTACAGCAGTGGCCTGCATTAAGTTCGACGTCCGATGATGTCTGCCAACCACCACTGGAGCAGCGCCGGGTCTAAGCTCTTCTGTGCCCAGCTGTGGGACTTTAAAGTGGTGGTGGTGGAATGTCTAGAATAGCTAGATTCTACGAATCTAGCTATTCTAGAATGCAGAGATTGGGTTGGCTTTTGAAACGTGCCGCCCTGATAGAGCAAAAGTGAGTTTATAGGGGTGTCTTAGAGGGTCTGTCGATGCCCCCGGAACAAATTTTTTTTGCCGGACACGCGATTTTTTTTTTTACAAAAAATACGTATATTTTTAGGTTAGAAACGTAAATTTTTGATAAAAATTTGCGTGAAATGAAACGTTGTTTGACACGACAAGCGCAGGGTGGCCATTTTGTGGGAAGTTTCCCAACCTGCGGGGAGATTTGAAATAGATTGGGAATTTATTGGATTTATTTATAAATGTTTATAAAAAGGTTTTGTTTTTTTTAACCACACTTTTGGTAAATCCCCATTAACAAGTTGGGGTGGGAAGAAGCTAGGGTAGGTTAGGTTAGGTTAGAACATAAATATTCATGTGCCCGGCCGCAGGCCGGGCACTTAGGTTCTATTGGATCCTTGGTCGAATGTGGTCCAAATCGAAATCTGAGCACCCCAACCCCAAGCAGTCTTATCTTGATGACGTACTCCCTTTTTCCCCCCTCCCCTCTCCCTTCACTTAACGAGACGACTCGTTTTAAATGTTTTACCAATGTCAGTTTCATCAATATTAAAAAATTTATTAAAAAAAGTATGCGTTTCCGGCAAAGGGTTTGAGGGGGGGATGACTTACCTTCCCCGCCTCCCCCCTCCCCCACCCTCACCTACCCCCTATCGGGGCGGCACGATTCAAAATATTAACCCAGAGATTATTCGCATATATGGACTGCACGCCACTGAGTGCACCTTTTTTTACCGCATACACTTGTGCACTATAACATCTTCTACCCAGTTTGCTAGCGTCCGTCTCCGTTGAGATATGCCGTCGCCGTGTCCGAAATTCGGTCGGGAGGAGATTTTTACATTTAGAGGATAAGTATTATCGATTTAAATATTACCACATCTATTAAGTGTTTTTTGAAAACGCAAAACCCACGAAAGGGATCCCGAACGAAGGTTGAGAGTAGATGAAGTTGAATGAAAGAACGACGAAGCGAGGCGTAGCTCAAACCACAAGTTGAAAAAACCTTGTAGTTGCGGGCAATAGATAAAAATCAGCCAAGTGCGAGTCGGGCCTCGCTCTTTCAGGGTTCCGTACATAATTATGAACAATATAATATTTTGGGTCTAAGAAATATTTAATTTCCGAGCTAGACATCGCAACAAACCGTGAAAGAAAAACCCAAAAAAATGTTCGTTTATTTTGGTCACAGCTTAGGTATAAACTATTTAATAAATCGTTGTTTTCAGTATTTGTTATTTAAATAGAGCATATAGTCCTTTTTCATGTATGGGAGCCCCCCTGAAAAATAATTTAATTCAATTTCTAATTCAATATTTGATTTTGGGTTAACGTTTTACACTAAATACCAAAATTTCAGGTTTGTAACTCATTTCGTCTGCGAGCTAGAGACCTGTGACCGGCGGACAGACGGACAGACAGACAGACAGACAGACAGACAGCCGAGTGACATTAATAGGGCTCCGTTTTTACCCTTCGGGCACGGAACCCTAAAAAGTAATAAAGTTCATAGTAAAAAAAGTCGGATATAAGTAAAACGCTTCCTCGTATAGTTTACAATTCCGCAGTGCGGCGTCGCGTCCCTGCCAAGGAAGTAACAGGAACGCGCGCTGCGAACGGCGAAACACTCGGGAATAGATCGGCGGAATAGTTCCGATCGCTCAGACCGTTTCAGCTTATAAAGACACTACAGTCGATACGGGCTTTTATTTACTAGCCGGCGATAAAAAGAGGATGAGGTTCTTTCGCGGTTACTTCAGCTGCGTCCCACACAACTGCGTAACTATGATTTAGGCTAAGCGTATGCTGAAACGCAGGCGACGCAGGTCCTCGCAGCGCAAAGCAGAGCAGATTTTGTAAAGCATGGAACGTCATTGAACTACGTACGCTGCGGCGCAGGCACGTGCGACGCAGACATGTGTCTGTCCTGCTCTGCGTCTCGTTGTACTGCCGGCACAGAATTCTGCGCGACGCGTGCACGTCGAGACGTATTTATTAACAATATTTTATAATTTTTTGCAATGACAGAACATTTAATTGAATTAGTTCGTTGTGAACCTTGTTTGTATGATACAAATCATCCAGACTATTCAAAAAAAACATTGAAAGAGTTATTATGGGTGAGAACTAGTTAGGATGCGAATGTCAGCTGCGTCGCAGCATACGGAGGGGGCACATGTCTGCGTCAACTGCTTTGCCCTGCACTGTGCTGTACTGTGCTGTGGTGCGTCGCCTGCTTTTCAGCATACGCCTAGCCTTACTGTTTCATGCATTCTTTATGAAAACGTCCACACTTGGCAGCGTCAGTGACGTCACAGTGCTTTCATAGAGAATGTATGAAACAGTAAGGCTAGGCGTAAGCTGAAAAGCAGGCGACGCAGCACAGCACAGTACAGCACAGTGCAGGGCAGGGCAGTTGAGGCAATAACTCCTTCAATGTCTTTTTTGAATAGTCCGGATGATTTTTATCATACAAAAAAGGTTCATAATGAACTAATTCAATGAAATGTTCTGTCATTGCAAAAAAATTATAAAATATTGTTAATAAATACGTCTCGACGTGCACGCGTCGCGCAGAATTCTGTGCCGGCAGTACAACGAGACGCAGAGCAGGACAGACACATGTCTGCGTCGCACGTGCCTGCGCCGCAGCGTACGTAGTTCAATGACGTTCCATGCTTTACAAAATCTGCTCTGCTTTGCGCTGCGAGGACCTGCGTCGCCTGCGTTTCAGCATACGCTTAGCCTAAATCATAGTTACGCAGTTGTGTGGGACGCAGCTGAAGTAACCGCGAAAGAACCTCATCCTCTTTTTATCGCCGGCTAGTAAATAAAAGCCCGTATCGACTGTAGTGTCTTTATAAGCTGAAACGGTCTGAGCGATCGGAACTATTCCGCCGATCTATTCCCGAGTGTTTCGCCGTTCGCAGCGCGTGTTCCTGTTACTTCCTTGGCAGGGACGCGACGCCGCACTACGGAACTGTAAACTATACGAGGAAGCGTTTTACTTATATCCGACTTTTTTTACTGGTGGCTTTATTACTTTTTATCTATTGCCCGCAACTACAAGGTTTTTTCAACTTGTGGTTTGAGCTACTCCTCGCTTCGTCGTTCTTTCATTCAACTTCATCTACTCTCAACCTTCGTTCGGGATCCCTTTCGTGGGTTTTGCGTTTTCAAAAAACACTTAATAGAATGTGGTAATATTTAAATCGATAATACTTATCCTCTAAATGTAAAAATCTCCTCCCGACCGAATTTCGGACACGGCGACGGCATATCTCAACGGAGACGGACGCTAGCAAACTGGGTAGAAGATGTTATAGTGCACAAGTGTATGCGGTAAAAAAAGGTGCACTCAGTGGCGTGCAGTCCATATATGCGAATAATCTCTGCATTCTAGAATAGCTAGATTCGTAGAATCTAGCTATTCTAGACATTCCACCACCACCACTTTAAAGTCCCACAGCTGGGCACAGGCCTCCTCTCTTAGAGAGAGGGATTAAGAGCTTAGACCCGCCGCTGCTCCAGTGGTGGTTGGCAGACATCATCGGAGGTCGAACTTAATGCAGGCCACTGCTGTAGCATACCCTAGCTTCAAAGTGTACTAGCTTCAAGAGTGCACGCCACTGGCCGTGCACTCTTTACTTATATTCTGTCATTCTCATAATCAGAATGGGATGCAAATACACGTTCAGAGAGAGATCAGGTGCAGGACCGACAGCTTTGCACAGTGCTTTCATAGAGAATGTATGAAACAGTAAGGCTAGGCGTAAGCTGAAAAGCAGGCGACGCAGCACAGCACAGTACAGCACAGTGCAGGGCAGGGCAGTTGAGGCAATAACTCCTTCAATGTCTTTTTTGAATAGTCCGGATGATTTTTATCATACAAACAAGGTTCATAATGAACTAATTCAATGAAATGTTCTGTCATTGCAAAAAAATTATAAAATATTGTTAATAAATACGTCTCGACGTGCACGCGTCGCGCAGAATTCTGTGCCGGCAGTACAACGAGACGCAGAGCAGGACAGACACATGTCTGCGTCGCACGTGCCTGCGCCGCAGCGTACGTAGTTCAATGACGTTCCATGCTTTACAAAATCTGCTCTGCTCTGCGCTGCGTGGACCTGCGTCGCCTGCGTCTCAGCATACGCTTTGCCTAATTATCACGGTGGCGATACTGTGCCGGAACCTAAGGGACCGTTCAGATAGACCGGCGCGGAGAGCGTTGGAGAGTATTTTTTTTTCACACAGACCGGCCGCTCAAAGCTCTGCTCTCCGCGCCGGTCTGTGTGAACGGACACGCGGATGCATTCGGAGCCGAGCGTACGCTCTTGAGTCTTGGGCCGGATTGTACTCAGAGTAATTCGGCCTACGTTTGGCTGCGCGAGCATGAAAGAGCACGCGAACGGAGCCGGTCGGATGCTCGAGCGCGAAAGAGCACGAGCATGGAGCAGCCGACCGGCTCGACGAGCAGCCGGGCGGCTGCTCTAAGGGACCTTTCAGACAGACCGGCGCGGAGAGCGTCGGAGAGCATTTTTTTTTTCACACAGACCGGCCGTTCAAATTTGCTCTGCTCTCCGCGCCGGTCTGTGTGAACGGACACGCGGATGCGCTCGGAGCCGAGCGTACGCTCTTGGGCCGGACGGCAGAGCATATTCGGCCTACGGTCGGCTGTGCGAGCATGAAAGAGCACGCGAACGGAGCCGGTCGGATGCTCGAGCGCGAAAGGGCACGGGCATGGAGCAGCCGACCGGCTCGACGAGTAGCCGACCGGCTGCTCTCATATATTTCACACAGAGCGTATTGGGAGCATGCTCGAGCATCCTCTTATCATAAAAGAGTTAACATGTAAAAATAAAGCCTATTTCAATGTCTTAAGATTCTATTTTAAATGCGATTAAAATTTGCTCTGCTCTCCGCGCCGGTCTGTCTGAAAGGTCCCTTAATATTTCACACCGAGCGTACCTATTGGGAGCATCCTCGAGCATCCTCTTATCATAAAAGAGATAAAATGTAAAAATAAAGCTTAATTCAATGTCTTAAGATTCTATTTTATATGCGATTAAAATTTGCTCTGCTTAATTAAAAGGTATTTTATGTACTCACTTATTTCGTCCGAGTCATCAGATAGCATGGAGGACCTATCGCCGATTCTCTGAAACAAAATTAAAAATACTTAGTTTAAAAAGCATTACAGTTGACAGTAGACCTTAACTAAAACTAAGATTAAGTATATCAGCTCTTCTTCTAACTAAAATGAGAAAGTGTACCGTAACTAAATGCCAGTGCAAGTTAACAATTGAATCTAGACTTTGAAGTTTGAAAATAAGTTTCACGGACATGTAACTTTACGGAGTGTATCTTTATATTATTTTTCACAAAGTTTCATGAAGATGAATGATGATGAATGGACCTTTTAGTTTAGTTGAGACAATGTGTAAAGATTTTAGCCTTATTTCGTGGTTCAATCTATATAATATACTAGTAGGGCGCTTGGCTGCGCGGCCCGCTAAAGCGGACCGCGGGGATTTCAGTATTATTTTTGTTTTAGCAGCCTCCACCTTCTATCAGTTTCAGCATCTTTAACCCTGGCCGTGCTCCTCATCCATCTTCCAAACCCTCGATCATCATCACTCCAAATTTTTTTCTCCGAATCATTTGCCAGAAGGAGAGTTCTTCCATAAAAACAAATTTTGAAAAGGAACCGTATCAAAGTCTTGTATAGTTTCCCAACTTAGTCTCTTCAATATTCGCCATATATTTTGTGTGAAAAAAATAAATTTTGCCATCTTGATTTTTTTCTGTTCATCAAATTGTAGATCTTCAGTTCTTGATCATCTTTTGCCAAGAAATCACTCTTCCATCTTTTATACTTGGTGAGATAGACACCGACGAAATTTGTATAGCTGCCATCTTGAATCCGCCATTTTGTTTTTTTTTCAGCTCAGTGCCAATTGGATGAGGTTTTGAGTAATTTTTGTTTGAGCACCTCCCATCTATCTGCCATACCCTGCCCGGGCTCCTCAACCATCTTCCAAACCCTCAATCATCATGTCTTCCCATATTTTTCTTTGAGAGTTCTCCAAAGAACCGCATCAAAGCCTTGCATAGTTTACAACTTGTAGTCTCTTCAATATTCGCCATACATTTTCTATGGAAAAATAAATTCCGCCATTTTGAATTTTATTTCAATTCATCAAGTAGACCTTTGGATTCTCATCATCTTTTGCGAAGAAACCACTCTTCCATCTTTTATACCCTCCGAGATGGAGACCGACGAAATTTGTATGGTGGCCATCTTTTTTTCGCCATTTTGAATTTTTTTTCAGCTCACTGCTAATTGGATGACGTTTCGAGTGACATTTGTTCGAGCACCCCCCACCTATCTTCAATACCTTAAGCGTGCCATTCGCTCGTCTCTGAAATCCTCAATCATCAGCTCTCTCCATATTTTTGTTCCGAATGAATTTTTGTCCTCTATACGATACCATTAGTGAAAAAAAAAATTTTCATACAAAATTTTACAGGAGGGGTGATCAATCAGTGAGTCAGTCAATGAATCAGCACGAGCAGCTATATATATATTAATAAAACAAAGTCGTGTTAGTTCAAACACTTCTCGAAAACGGCTGGAGCGATTTTCATGGTTTTTGATTTGTTGTATTTGTCTCCGTCCCGAATAGCAGAATAACCATTAAAAACATTGGAAAATTGACGAAAAAATAAAATAAAAGAAAAAACATTTTCCCATACAAAAAGTTCATGGGTTTCGTAACTCTCAAACATAATATTTTAATGTACATCCCGTCAATACCGTAAACTCTCTCACCCGTTTAATTTTTCTGTACGTTTGTTTGTCACCTAACTCCTCCTAAATGGCTGGACCGATTTGGATGAAATTTTATGTGTTCCTTTAATGGGTTCCTGGAGTTTGAAAACACAATTACCGGGTAGGTACAGGTAACCTACCGGCTCTCGGTAGGTGGCGCTGATGTCGGTATGTCACCGGGCAGGACAACGTCTGCCGGGTCCGCTAGTATAATAATCATAGTAAAGTGTATGAAAGGCGTCCATGCTTTTATAGTACGTTGTTGCATGGATCGTGGTCCCGTTGGATTGCGATCTATGCAACTGGAGCGATATCAACATTCATATAGGAATACTTATCGTGTTATGTACCCGCTTAGTACATCTATAACAGACCCAGCACACTGGGCCACAAGTGGCGACGACTGGTGGCCGGCCACAAGTCGCGGCAGAGATTTTTCATACATTTTATATGGTACCACCGCACATTGAGCGCTCGAGTGGCCGCGTTCGAGCCACAAGAAAGTAGTAGTAGAGAACTATAATCGGATTTTGAATTCGATGCAGTAAACTGACGTTTCATAGGTCACTACTTTTTGACGGGAAAAAATAGGGATGTGGTAAAAGTTAATGATGCGAATGATTCTCATCATCAAAACATCAATTATTTTATTTTATCTTTATTTACTAAAGTACAAAATTTATTTTTAAGAGGATATAAACAATGTTAGATAGATACCTGTAATAACTTCCTAAATAAGTAACTTTAAAACTTTATGAAATTGTAGCCTGTTAAATGTTAATAATATTGTACTTATATGTCTGTTAGAGGTAGATTTTTCCTACTAAGTATACACAATTATTTTGAGATCTTATTATGTAACAGTCAAACGATTAGACTATACTTATAAATGAAATGAACCTATCACATCACTATAGAAATTGACAACACTATTTTACGGAATGACGTGTTGAAACGTCAGTTTACTGCATCGAACTAAAAGTCGGAGTATAGTGGCCCAGTGTACAGGGGCTGCTCCGAATTAGTGGCATTGCCGAGATATATTCTCATTTGAAACGCATAGTACGTGTATCTACGCAAGACGTGGGTGCGTTTGTCACACTGTTCGTGTAATACGAGAGCGTTCTTATGAGTATTTGGCCTATAAATCTAATTTTATACGAGTCAAAAATAAATGGAGGACTACTTTTAGACCGAGTGCCGAGTGTGACATTGCCTCATCCAAAGATACTCGTAAACGCTGCAGTCCTATTCTGTACCTCATTTGCTGTGTAATTTAGTTGTACAGTAAGTTTTTAACAAATATGTTATATGACTGTGTTACTGTCCAATGTCCATTCCATCTTTATCGCAGTCAATCTGAGATGTAAAGACACTATTTCAATGGTGAATTTGACTCGTTCCAGCAATGCGCGAGACGGCAATTCAATCATGTACATAACATAAAATTGTTATAATTTGTTTCTCTTTTATTTAAAAAAAGCAACCGCTGAGTTTCTTGCTGGTTCTTCTCAGTAGGAACGGCATTCCGAACCGGTAGTAGATTCAGTTGACGGTTCAAAAGTACTTACTTTATTTGAATAAAAACTTGTCTATCTATTCTATTAGCTATATTGGTCGCCAAAACTCAATAAAAAAATTGGTGCATAATGCATATCGAACACTCAACCACTGAAAAAGGGATGAACTGATTAAATATTTTAGTTTTGCTTATCGGTGTACCGTGTGCCGCGGCCGGCAACTATGGCTGCACGCACATTGACTACTATAGCCATAAAAGCCATGAGCAGCAACTACAAGTATAAATAAAAATTAAACAAGTATAAATTAAAAATTTAAAAACCCCCGACATCCGCCATTTTGTGTCAGCAGCCATCTTGGAATTACATAGTGCTATTTTGCTCGTCAAGCCCTTTCATTTGATAGCCATATTGAGGGCTTTGTGATAAAATATGTAATCCGCCATTTTGTAGCGGCAGCCATCTTGGACCGATTTTCATCAAACTTATCTAACAACACTCTCGACTAATTCACCTTTCAAACAAAAAAAAAACCGTATTCAAATCGGTTCACCCGTTTGAGCGCTACAGGGGAACAGACAGACAGACACATACACACACATACACACACACACACACACACACAGACACGTCAAACTTACAACACCCCCTCGTTTTTGCGTCGGGGGTTAAAAATTCATACGAGTGTCTCGGCCGAAAAATATACGATCGGAGTATATCGATGGACCGGAATGCATAATACTCGGTAACAAATTCGTTTGTAATGCCGTTGAAAACTAGTCGTGGGTCCCGAACGGACTAAGTCCTACCCACAGAATAAACGGAAGTAGACATATTAACGTTCTATTCCATAGCGACTATGTTTCGGCAGATTCCGCCATAGTTCTTTCTTTAAGCTCAGCTGAACATTAGAATCAGCTTTACAAGCACTTTACACACACATGCACACGGATTATGCATGCATGTGTGTGTGTGTAATAGAATAGATTTTAATTAATTTAATTAATTAATTTAAATTAATTAATTAATTTTAATTTAAATTCATTAATTTTAATTTTAATTAATTAATTAATTATTTTATATAGACAAGCGCGCACCAACTTGAGATGCTCTCCATCAGGTACGATCGTCGTCAAGCGCATACAATATTATAATGCAATAAAAAATTAAAAATCAAGACGCACGGGGGCAGCTCGGACATCCTAACGGAAGTTACAACATCACTAAAATCCTCCCCGCCTAAGGGGAGGATTTTAGTGATGTTGAATAGGCTATAACCTTCCTCAAGCTGTCAGATGCAAAAAAAATTCAAATCCAATTCTGGAGATTATCGCGTTCAAACAAACAAACTCTTCGGCTTCATTATATTAGTAGAGAAAATACATCGCACACCTACATTAAAACTGTTTCAACTCAAAAAACTCACTTTTTGATATAATCCCATTTTCGGATTCCTGATACGATTAACTATAAGAGGATAAAACTTTCGTAATTTTGCGTCCACTAGTGTTTCTTAGATGGTCACTAAGAAGTCACTATTGCTGAATAGACTCATCGCTCCACTCCACGGCATTTCCAGTTGTGCTTCGTCGTGCGATCGGAGAGGTGCGTTTCTAAAGTGTATTTTTTGAGTTGCAACGGTTTTGGTGAATCGAATTGTTAAAAAACCGGCCAAGTGCGTGGCGGGCCACGCGTAGTGTACGGTTCCGTAGTCACAATCCTCGAAAAACAGATATAACTCCTTAACCTGTGAACCCTACTTAGCCATGATAGTTTTCCTTTAAAATTGATTATATATACTACTGCTGTGAATTTTTTCAAGATCCTATATACTGCCATTTGGCTGATAGGGGGGGGGGGGGGGGGCACTTGACTCTAATAAAAATTAGCACTTTAAAACATCATATTTTACAAACGGATCTAGAAATTGAAAAATGATGTTCCCACACCCACAATATTTTTAAAAGACCTATTCAACGATACCCCACACTATACGATACCCACACTGGGGTAGACGAGAAAAATATATTCATCCCCACTTTACATGTAGGGGAGCTACCCTAAAAAAAAATATTTATCAAAATTTTATTTCACCACTTTGTCGGCGAAATTAATATTTATACCCATGCTAAATTACAGACTTCTAGCACTAATAGTCTCTGAGATTAACCGAGGACGGACGGACGGACGGATAGACAGACAGACAGACAGACGGACAGATGACATGGCGAAACTATAAGGGTTCCTTGTTTACTACGGAACCCTAAAAAGCAATATTATTTAGAGTTGATACAGTTTTTTAGGAAAATTAAAGAGAAAATTCAAATTGCAACAGTTTTAATGATCAAGTTTTGTACAGATTTGTCTATTATTTTTTATTACTACAATTTTTGTGAAAATAATCCTAAATTTTGAGTTAAATCGGTTTTGATGGTGTATTCATTTAGCTACGTTAATTTCGTTACTATTCGAAATATATTGTTGTTTGAAATGACATATAAATACAGTAAATTAAAAATATCACTCAACATAATTCTGGACAATTTGCCTTTACAGTTTGGGTTAAAATTATGTTTTTTGGTTTAAGACACTTTTGATGATTTAACTAAGTAATCATTATTATTACAAAAATAAGTGGTCCTTTGATTGTGGAAATGGTAAGCAAAAACAATAATGAGAATTTATTTACTAACAAAGACTTTCAATGATTATATAAAATAACATAATATTTCGTTGAAAAACATTTCAAAAACAGAAAGAAATAGTATTTGTTTACAGAAATGTAGATAGCAGATTCCAAGCACTTGAAGTGAAACACCAGATGAAAATACTTTTAAAGTTAATGAAGAAAACATCTGTGAAGACATTGATTTACCTGTTCCAAGTACTAGATGTACTTGGAACAGGTAAATCCCACACTGGACTTAAAAACTTATTAAACCTATTAAAACAGTGTTGTCTAAAAAATAAGATTTTGAGATTTATAGAGAGAAAAAAGACGGAAGCATGCGAACCAGTCCACTATTAGCCCGGAAATCATAGAGAGCGTTGTAAATTTTATAAATAGTATTTCAAGGGGAATGGGATTCTACCCATTACCTAAGGGCAAAACCTTCTCACAAATATATAAAATGCGACAAGTCTCACGCAGATTTGTATAGAGATTATATGGAAATTTGCGAATTAAATAACATGCCTTTAGCTTCGATGTCAACGTTTAATCGTATCTAATATTTCATTTTATATACCTACCTAAAAAAGATATGCAATCGATGCGAAGGCGCATATAAGAACGCAGATGAAAATGAAAAGCTGAAACTTCTTTTATGAAAATGAAGAGCATTTAAATATAAAAAAAAACAATTAGCAAGAATAGAAAAGGAAAATGATAAAAATAGGACTGATGTTAAAGTAGTGTATGATTTGCAAGCAGTAATGTTAATGCCAAAAGGACAAATATCCTTAATGAATGATCTACTCTATTATAAGTACCTATGTGATTTGAATCAAATTTGTTTTATTCATTAATTTCCTAGTCCGTTTAGTAGGTCCTTTTTTTACCTTAGAGCACTTTTTATTTGAATGATATTTGATAATAAATTACCTAACACAAAATATGACACTTTGATGAATATAATTATGTAATTCAAAACTGCCCTTACTCAAAAAAAAATGCAACAAAACTGAGTTAACTCGAAATCATCAATAATTCTTTATTCGATTGATAGCACAAGACTGTAGTAAGTTGAAAAATACAAATGAAAGCTAATGATATCATGACATTCCCAAACACAGCATCTTTCTAAATAATTTGGTGGCATTTTATTTTCTGGTATAGAAAATAAAAAATCAGTTTTTCTTCATTTGTGAAAAAAGTGCTTTTTTGAGTTGAAACAGTTTTAATCTAGGGGTGCGATACTTATCTAACTACATAAATAAATACCTAAATAATCCTCACTTCCATACAGTGCCACATAGCGGCGCCATCTATTATGCCTATCCAAAACTAATTAATATTTTAGTTTAGCAGTTCGGACGTCGCTTCTCGATGTTTTTCGTATATAAAATGTACTCGTAGCCTATGTCACTTGGACCGTAACAAAGAATTGTTTGACACCTCGTTCATCAAAATCGATCGGTATCGGTGGAACATACAGAATCTCATACAAAAATTGAACAAACATACATACGATACATACATATGTACATACATAGACTGCTAAATTAATAACCCTTCCGTTTTGGCTTTGCCGTAATCGGGTGAAAAATAAAAACAAAACGTATATGTAGGTAAACGCATGGTGTACGCGAACTCGTACGTATTTTGTCTGCGGTAGGTACCTACTGGTTCAAAACAACCTAATGTAGTCAGTTGAAGCGGGTAGTTCGGAGTTTCGTGTAGTCAAATATTTTTATGACAGTAAAAGCTAGTGAGCACGTTGTTTTTGTGCAGTGTTCTAACTTTGAAAGTTAAAAGTGTAAATAGTGATTCTAACTTGATAGTTGATACCTATCATGTCTCATTTCACGTATGTTACGTACGGTTCACCCGCGCATAAAACAAAGATGTTTATGAGACCACCGCGAATTGAGTTGCCCAACAGTCTAATCGGGCGTCGTTCGAGATCACTAAATTACATTGAAAATGATGATTACTCTATCTTCGAATTGAGTGCACTATCGAATTACTCAATCTCATCAAACACTCTCATCAAAGAGATGAGGAATGCTAAGCGGAGAATGAAACAAGAGCGGAGTCCTCGGCTGCGGCTGTTAGATGTACTCAAACAGCTGAGTGAATCAGAGCGCTCCTGTCCGGATGAGATAAGCGCCTTTTCCCTTTATAATAGAAGTAAAAAGATGTATGAAACACAGTATAACAGAACGAAAGTTGCAGTTCTTATTGATGTCGAGTGCCTCCGTAGCCCTGCACAGTCGCAGACAAACATCCTCCAACCTATAAAACTACACTGTGACTACCAGCAGATCAATTTACTTGATGACCCTGAACCGTTGAAGAAATTCAAAATACAGAGATCAATGCTAACAAATCCTGAATGTTTGAAGCAGACCACCGATGCTTTAACTTTAAAAGATTTTGAGAGTGATACATCAACCCCATTCGATGACATGGAATTGATGGCCATCAATGATATGGATTGGTTAAAGCAGGTATTCAAAAAGCTTCGTTAACCAGTTGCCTAGCTCCTAACTATTAGCCACTAAGATTTATATTTATAGTCTACAAGACTGAAAAATTGTTCCTACTTCCAATAAAGGAATATAATTAGATTATTTTATTTCTATTTAATTTAGTACCAAACAACAAAAGAAGAATAAGAAAAATTCTGGCCAAGTAAACACTTACACTTTTACTGGCTACAACTCTGCTTGTATGGTTCGCTTTATAACCTTTTCACGCAAGCATCTGTGAGTGCCGCTATACATATATAACTATGCTGCTGTGCCAATGCCATAGTCACTGTTTTAATATAAACCTGCCTTAATATTAAGTGTAGTATAGGTTACGCTAAATCGGTTGCCCGCAGCGAGATAATAAATTATAATTACAAGTCAAACAGACCTAAGAAATAAATCCAAAGACATGCATGGATTAGCTGAACTATATGAATCTTCTAAGATTAACCCTCAATAATCAAAAACTTGTTAAAAAACTTCCTTCGCAGAGTTTGTAAATTTGTGTGTTTGTCTCAAGAATTACTGCTGGGATTTCGATTAAGTTTTCACTAATAGATAATCTAGATATGCGACAAGGTTAAGAAGTACAATTTATAAAGGTTTAAGGTAAAGGTGCAAATTGGCTAAACTACCTATGTTGATGATTGTTGAAAAAGTTGGCAAACATACAGCTCCTTGAGAGCTTTCCTGGCTTGTACTGCACCCAATTCACACTAAATCTTCACAAATTATACTACATGTACCTACTTGCTTAATTTGTAAAATACCCATGTGTAGCCTGGGAGGTTTATATTATAATTACTGATTGTATGACAGCATCAGTTTAATATGGTTTAATGGAGTGAATATGAGATGGCAGGTTGTTTATCAAAATCCTTGTTTGCTAATACCTACATTTGTTATACAGTATCAAACTTAAATATGTTATTTATTTTGTGTAAACATATGTATAAACTGTAATATCTATTATGTATACTAATAAATAAAATTGAAGTGTATGTCTGTAATTTCGAAATAACCACCTCATACTAAGTTCATATGGTTATTGAAGTGTACCATAACTGAATCACACGTTTTTAAAATTTTTGTCTGTCTGTCTATTTGAACAGACTAATCTTCGGAACGGTTGAACCGATTTTGACGGGACTGTCACAGAAGTAGAGGATTAACCAAGGAGTAGCATAGGCTACTTTTTTAACCGACTTTCATAAAAGGAGTTTTTTTTACCTATGTACACCGAAATCTCCGAAATTTGTGAACCAATCTGCATATTTTTTTAATCAATAGAGAAATTTTGTAACATTGTCTCATAAAAAATTTGGATTCCAACTCCTCAATCCTGATGCTGTAGTGGACCTGACCACCAATAGTGATGACATTTAGAAACTGTTGGTTACTATGAATAGGCTACTTTTTGTCTTGGAAAATCAAAAGTTCCCATGAGATTTTTAAAAACCTAAATCCATGCAGCAAATCCACAGGCATCATCTAGTTATAAGTTATAACATAAACAAATCAAGTATTTGTTAACTTTGCACTTTGAACATGCAAAAGTTCTGCATTATAGTAACATACTAGAAATCTATTAGAGGTGAATTATATTATTTATTTGTATAATTATATGAATACAAATTTTAAGTCTACTTTTTTCCCAACAGGTATGTTTGATTCTGTAGCTTCTCAATAACACATCATCATCATCATTTTCATCATCATCATGGTTTAAGCCGTAGTCCACCACAGTGGCCTAGTGCAGATCGGTAGACTTCACATATGGAGAACTCTCACACAGGTTTCCTAATGATGTTTTCCTTCATTGTTAAAGCAAGTGATATTTAATTGCTTAAAATTTACAGAACTCCGAAAAGTCAGGGATGCATGCCAGGGATTGAACTAGGTTTCCCTGAAAAGGACTGCCGAAGTTTGACCACTAAGCTACAACGCTTATAATATATAGTAAACTCGAAATAATATTTAGATCTGTGTAAATATACTTCTTCGTCAGTACAGCCCTTTAATGTCCCACAGGCTGACAGGCTTCCTGTCTTGTAGATGAGAGGGATAAAGCTTAGACCTGCCTCGTTGCTCCAATGCAGATTAGCAGGCTTAAAACTTTTTTACACAGTAATAAATATTATGTTCTTCTATCTCAGATAACTTTAAGATGTACAAAAAATTATTAGGAAAGATTGATATTGAATAGTAAGTATGATATTGAAGTAAGTAAGTATGAATTACATGAGTTTTTAAAAAAGTTTTAAATAAAAACTTAACTGTAAAGTACACCAAAAAACAAAAAAAAAGTTGAAAGCTAACTTTCACTGATGTTCAATATTAGCACGTAGACTTGATGTGTTATTAGTAATAACTTATCATAGGTACTTTCTTAGATACCTATTTAGTTATTTATAAACTACAAAAAAAATAGAAATGATGATAAAAGCGATTAACATACGACCATGCGTTTTAATTTATGTGTACCGTAAACAGTATAGTACCAATTAGAGGTCGTGTGTTTATACAAATTGATTAGCTCGCGTAACTGCTACACGGCGCTGCCGATAAAAGTGGATAAACTATCACAAAACACATGCGAAATGTGAATAAGTGCAGATGTACCGGAGGTTCTGTTAAAAATGTGAAAGAATGAGATAATCTTACCAGAGTCTCCTGATCCCCCAGCTCGCCATAGTAAGAGTCGCTGTTTTCTAGCTCATTACTTAAACACGTGAAGCCACGAAAAAATCCAACAACAGTGGAACAAAATCCGCACCTATCCATAGTTCTAATTTGTGTACCAAAACAAAACAAACGAACAAAATATAAACTTAAAAAGTTAAAACTCAAGTACGGGAGGCGACTGGCGAGATTTATTTCTTTAGTTCTTACACTGGTCGAAAGTACATTTTAGCACACTGGATATCCGAAACTATTTACATTTTGAGTCCGTGGAGCGAACCGAGCCGCCTAGCGGAACTAGCGGCTCTCTTTGTATGTCATCATTTTACCGAAAATAAGTTTAGTTGTGGTGCACCGTGATAGTTGTAGAGCACAACGCCGACGCGGCAACCGCGGTGATAGCGAACTGACAACTACAGGAACTCTACATCGGCTAGAGCCGCCAGCTGCCGTACGGCCCGTGCGGCACGCAGACCGCTGCTGCGGCCCGCGCGACAGGCGCGCGAACGTGACGGGCGGCTTTCTACACTTTGTGACTTTACCCATGTTCCTCAGTTTATTTATTATATTATAATATTGTACCTACTCTGTGGCTCTAGCTGTGGCTCTACCTCTAGTCTCGTCTCTCGATCTCCGACATCGTGTTACTAAACTGACCTAAAGACTAAATCACATTTTTTGAGTTTTGACGTAGGTCTAAAGTCCGTTTCAATAGAGTTGAGCTAAAATGTAAACCAACACACCTTTTTGCTAAAAAACTACAGAATGGATTGAAATGAAACTTGGCACGATTTAAGTTTATACTACAAACTTAAATCGTGCCAAGTTTCATTTCAATCCATTCTGTAGTTTTTTAGCAAAAATGTGTGTTGGTTTATATTTTAGCTCAACTCTATTGAAACGGACCATAAGTACTTAGGTACATTTAGACCATACAAAAGAACAACTCAAAAATTATTTTTTTTAAAAAGCCCACGGAGCGACGATCTCCACCCGACCCTGGTGGCCTTTAATCCTAAAAAACATCGAAGAAAATTTAGTACTTAATATACTATAAAAAAATTTATTTATTGTATTTTTTATGTTGTTTGTAAAGTGGGTTTACAGACAATAATTTTACGTGATAAAGTCGTAGGAAAACATCGTGGCTGTTACAATAATTCTGTTGTACACAATCTCTAAACTAAACTAAATTGACAGGTTTAAAAATAGTGCTATCCTTTTCCGCAGGTATCATTGTGAAAGAGATAAGAATATATTTAGCCCTGTCATTTTAGTTTAAGTTTAGAGATTGTGTGCAACAGAATTATCTACATTGTCTCTCTATCGCTTGTTCCGCGCTCTCACTTGCACGCTCGGCTATCAGGCAGGCAGAGTTAATTTTATATTTATAGCCGTACATTTGTAGTATAATAAAACGCAGCCAAATTATTTCCTTAATATTATTAATTATATGTATTTAAAGAACGCGACAAACCAGGAGTGCAGTTGAACGTACTCCGCCCAACTAGAGTAGGTACATAATTAAATTATTGCGATTGCTTGATCACACTTATATTATAAAGGCGAAAGTTTGTGTGCATGGATGTGTGTATGTGGGTATGTTTGTTACTCTATAACGCCGCAACTACTGAACCGATTTGACTGAAATTTTGAATGGAGATAGATTATGAACTGACTTAACATATATGCTTAGGCGCTTTTTATCCTGGAAAAATCTGCAGTTCTCGCAGGATTTTGAGAAAACCGAAATCTACAGCTACAGCTATAGGTAAATTACTATAGCAAACCTTGAAAGTAGGTATAAAGGTTGTGAAAGGAAGTGGGAACGTGAACTGGAAATCCACGATTCCCCCAGGATTTGTGAAAAACCAAAATTCACGCGGGTGAAGCCGCGAGCAACAGCTAATGTTTCATAATTGATCTATGCCAGTGGTTCTATTACTAAGTTTTAATGTTTTTTCAATTATAAAACTTCAGAATTTCTTAAATATTTGTTTGTACCAGTTCTTTTTATCAGCCGCCGATTTCTTACCTTGAATGAATCGCGATTCGCGAAGGAGCCGTTTAGTCGGAGCTATATACCTACTTACATTGGTGTTGCCAATGTGAAAGGCTGGAAGATATCTTTAATCTTTTTTTAAATAAAATATTACAAAAAAAATCTATTCTAAAACTTTGTTTAAAATGTCTTCAACACAAATTGAAGAATAATGAATAATGCTCGAAAAATGCACTTATCAAAGGCAGTAAACAGGAGCTGTGAATTCAGTTTACTGCTTTTTTAACCCCCGACGCAAAAACGACGGGGTGTTATAAGTTTGACGTGTCTGTGAGAGTGTGTCTGTCTGTTCCCCTGTGGCGCTCAAACAGCTGGACCGATTTGAATGCAATTTTTTTTGTTTGAAAGGTGAATTAGTCGAGAGTGTTGTTAGCTATGTTTGAAGAAAATCGGTCCAAGATGGCCACCGCTACAAAATGGCGGATTATATATTTTTTCACAACTCCCTTAATATGGGTATCAAATGAAAGGGCTAGACTAGTAGAATAGCACTATTGCAATTCCAAGATGGCCGCTGCCACAAAATGACGAATGTCAGAGGTTTTTAAATTTTTAATTTATACTTGTTTGTAGTTTTAATTTCTGTACCTAAGTAAATTCATATCGAAGAAGTTTGCAAGTAAAGAGTTCTACTTGCAAATATAGAATACAGAAGCTGCAATTACTGTTCAAACTCATTTGAATAGGTACATAATTTTTAAAGTTATAATTTTTGTATAATGTGGAGTATAATATTAAGTTTATGTTATAACTATGTACCTACCTATATAGTTTCCCTGCAGAAAAGGATAGCACTATTTTTACTTATATACTTGTCAACTAGTTTAAGTTTAGATATTGTGTACAACAGAATTAGCCACAATATACTTACTAAGTATTTCACGACGTGTAGAAAATAAAATACCTGCCGGTTCGATTACTTGTTTAAACAAGTCCGCCTCAATCCCTACGTTAATGTAGAGTCCGTAGAGTCGAGTGTCAAGTCAAGTTAGAGTCAAGGCAATCGGTAAATCTGTCCGTTATTTTCAAATTTATACACGTTATTTTTGAAGTAGTTTATACAATTTATATACGTTGTTGTTAAGGGACCCGTTCATGTCATCAATTCTCACCATTAAAATAGAGTGCGAAACTTCTCAGAATCTTTTAGTAGAAAAATTTACCTATGAAACTCTTCTAAAATTATAATTGTCTTATTTTTAAAATTACACATAATCATTTGGTTTGGGAAACACAACTAAAAGACAAGAGATAGAGTTCGTAAACTAAAACCCGACTAGGCTTAGTACTTTAATTTAGTGTGCAGAACGCACAACTAAATAATATATTACTTTTGCCGCTCGGACGTCGCTTCTCGATTTTTTTCGTATATAAATTAATGTAGCCCATGTCACTCAGACCATAACAAAGAATTACTTAATTGACACCTCATTCATCAAAATCGGCCCAGTAGTTTAGCTACGGTGGTATACACAGAATCTCATACAAAAATCGGCTACAAATATATAATATACATACATAGACTTCTAAAATCATAACCCTTCCTTTTGGCTTTGCCGTAATCGGGTAAAAAATATTATGTTCTTTCAGTAATAGGTAATGAACGTTAATTTTCAGTGTGATAGCTTGTTAACGGTATCCATTTTTAACGTACCTATTTACTGCTTAGCAAGAAAATTAGTACCTATTATTACATTAGTCAAAATTAGTTACCTACTTACCTACTGACAATAATAAGATTTGTCAATGTTATTTTAATGAGTTTTGTAATTTGACTTTGATTTTGAGGCAATGAACAATATTTTCAAAGCTCATTCTCTATTTGTACTAATAGGTATCTGGTGAGCTACCTAAATAGAGTAGGTAGGTAACTAACACAGGTAACTAAGTATTACAAAATAGAGGTTGAGCTAATTAGTGAGATATGTAATGTAAGTAAAAGACACCAGTATAAGGCCTTCCCTTACATCTTACGAGATTACCAATAATTGACGGTAAAAGTAAAGGTAAGTAATTTAAAATTGATGATAATGAAGATCACCGACCGTTAAAATACTTATTTACCTACCTACTTACAAAAATACCGTTAGAGTTACAATAATTATTTCAATATTAACGTTAATGCAGTCGAGCGGAAGTAACGTTATCAATCAAATAATCGTATTTATAGGATTAAGTAGGTACAGTATATATCGACCAGAATCTCATGAAAAATAGGGAAATTAAATTTTGTAGTAAGCAACACTAGGTTAACTCGGCTGCCCTAGTGATAAACAAAGTAATTACATTCAGAACACCTTACCTGGGATCGTTTCACGAAACGAAAAATCAAGCAACTGCATTTTAAATACAAAAACAAAGTAATCAACATCCAATTACTTTGTTTTTGTGTTGTGCTTGTTGTTTACTTGGTTTTTGCATTTATATTCCGGGTTAGTGAGTGCAGTTACTTTGTTTGGGCATTTTTTTCAGTAAACAGTTCAAGTTATTTGAAATATTAAATTATGGTAAAAAACTACTCGACATAAAATTTTTGTTAATGAAAAAAGTCAATTTCACAAAAAATGTCAGTTACTTTGTTTATCGCTAGGGCAGCCGTAGTTTTGCTAACCTTGGAATTTCATTTCCCTATTTTTCATGAGATTCTGGTCGATCTATACTAGTAAAGTTATTTTGTTATCCCTTGATAAAAATAATTGTATTGTAAGTTATCTAACTACTTAATTTAAAGGAGGCAACTTTTTAGTTCAAGATCAAATACTAAGTACCTATAATAACCTAACTAGTTGTATGTATTTAGATATGACAAATGCCTAACAAACACTTCATGGTGAGAATGTCATTTGACTTCCATTTTTGAATGAATTGTTGAATGTTTTCTATTGTTGTTAGTGCGCACTTTATATTATAGTTTCCACTCTTGGTGTTTTCTATTTTAGGGCGAAACGACTAATATTATTATTCGGCATATAGCTTTTTACGATGACAGGGAATTAAAGTAGTTTGGGGTAAAATCGCACTTTGTAGATGTTAACCCTGTTCTCCATACAAATAACCATAGAGATAATAATAATAATTATCTCTATGCAAATAACTCATCTGTAAATGACAATGACAGCTGTCAGAATTCCACGGAATTAGAATTCAGGGTACATAGCATGAACCTATAGAACCTTATTATTATTATCTCTATGGTACATAGAGTTAAATACAGCTCGTTTCTATTCAATGTTTCAAAGCGACGCGACTTTACGTCGACCTAGACACTGAACGCGGCTGAACATGAGCTGAACGAACGAGCCCCGCCCGCGTACCCGCCCGTGAGTGCGTCGATAGAGATTAGAGACAACTTGTTGCTTGCTAGTTAAGTTATTACCACGTAGATGGCACTTTATTGAAGTTATAATTTAACCAGATAACCGACCGAACATTTACTTACTTACAAAAATACCGTTAGATAAGTTACAATTATTTCAATATTAACGTTAATGCAGTTGAGTGGAGGTAACGTTAATACTAAATTAATAATCGTATTCAAAAGATTGCTATTCTAGTACCTATTTGTGGTAAAGTTATTTTGCCCATAAAGATAAAAAAAAATTGTATTGTATCTACTTAGGTAATTTATTTAAGGCAACTTTTTAGTTCAAGATCAAAATACCAACCATAACTTTCATTGTTTCAAAGCAACGCGACTCGTGCTCGACGCCGACCTACCAAAAGAGCGACCAACGCTGAACTGCGCTGAACAAAACAAACGCACAGAACTTAAATATGTACCTACTCTCTTTCTGAACAAACGAGGCCAGTCCGTGAGCGCGTCTATAGCGACAACCTGTTGCTTGCTAGTTAAGTTATTACCACGTAGATGGCGCTTTGTTGAAGTTATTCATATAACTTTTTTATTATTTTAGATTATGAAAATATAATGTGGCCAATTCTGTTGAACACAATTTGGAACACAATCTCTTAACATACAAATGACTGATCCTCACAGACAAGTTTTCCTCTTAATTAATTTTAATACTTTTTTTAATTTTTTTTCATTCATCTACATTCTAAAAGTTAGCCTTGACTGCGATCTCACCTGATGATAAGTGACGATGCAGTCTAAAATGGAAGCAAGCTAACCTGAACAGGTATAGCAGTTTTAATAAACCCATACTTACCTACAGTATGATCGGTTTCCATGTGGCATCGTACCGGAACGCTAACTCGCTTAGCGGCATGACTTGCCGGTAGGGTGGTAGCTAGCCACGGCTGAAGCCTCGCACTAGACCAGACCAGGGACAATAAAATTTTGAAATTATAAATTCTCAAATTGCCCTGCCGGGAATCGAGCCCGGGACTAACTGTGCTCTTTTTTAACCCCCGACGCAAAAACGACGGGGTGTTATAAGTTTGACGTGTCTGTGTGTGTGTGTGTGTGTGTGTGTGTGTGTGTGTGTCTGTCTGTTCCCCTGTGGCGCTCAAACGGGTGGACCGATTTGAATGCGGTTTTTTTTGTTTGAAAGGTGAATTAGTCGAGAGTGTTCTTAGCTATGTTTGATGAAAATCGGTCCAAGATGGCCGCCGCTACAAAATGGCGGATGATATATTTTTTCACAACTCCCTTGATATGGGTATCAAATGAAAGGGCTTGACTAGTAGAATAGCACTATTGCAAATTCAAGATGGCCGCCGCCACTAAATGGCGAATGTCGGGGGTTTTTTAAATTTTCAATTTACACTTGTTCGCTGTGCGTTCTTTGGCTGTGCGCTTATTTCACTGTGCGCTTTTTTCGCGACACCACAGGTTCAGGTAGGTATGATGTTTCATCGAAGCATGACTCATGACTCATGAGTTGACACAAGACATTTTAACACTACCTAAGCTGTGCTAAGTACCTCCTACCTACTTTATTGATAAGTCAAAAATAGTGAAACTACTTCAAAAACAACGAAATAAATGTTTGACAAAGTGTTTAAATCTGAAGATATATTAATTACTAGATGATGCCCGCGACTTCATCCGCGTGGATTTAGGTTTCTTAAAATCCTATGGGAACTATTTGCTTTCCCGGGATAAAAAGTAGCCTATATCCTTTCCCGGGATGTAAGCTGCATCTGTACCGAATTTCATCAAAATCTGACGGATTACGCATTAGATATAAATTTTCCGTCTTCCCGTGGGAACATGTTATTTTTCCGGGATAAAAAGTAGCCTATGTCCTTTCTCAGGCTCTAGAGTATCTGTGTACCAAATTTCATTTAAATCGGTTCAGTAGTATTTTGGCGTAAAAGCGTGACAGACAGACAGAGTTACTTTCGCAGTTATAATATTAATAACATCGAACTATTAATTAGTAAGGATTCTTTTCAAATAGAACTAGACAGACTTCCCCTTGACAGATAGGTAGTTAGTACATCTTTTTAGATAGGTAGGTACTTACATATTACATTTAATTTTACAGATTTATAAAAATAAAACACGGGAACCTTTATAATTTTATAAATTAATTTCAATGATGAACAGCTACTTTGATCAAATTTTATTTCAAATAAGTAAGTACAATTTACACAACAAATCAAATTTACAAAATGCATAGGTATAACACCAGCCCAACGACTAAGTACGATTATACTGATAACAGTGCAATTAATAACAACACATACTACTAAATAAAAATAATATACCTGCCTATTACAATTACTTACATAAATTAAAAGATAAAATTTTAATGATTTTGAGACCCGAGGATATAATTTTCGAGATGAATAAAATAAAAATACACGTGAAAAAAATATTGATAAATCTAAATTACCGTTTCGTTATATTATCGATAGAAAGGTAAACATTGGTAGATACGTTCTAGAATTTGAAATCGTTTTGTGTGATGCAATAGGTAAATTGACAGTAAGCAAACATAGTCTAACAAATAATTCACTTAGTACAGTAAGTAACAGTCTAATAAATAATTCACTTAAGTACTTGTAACAAAAAATCCCAAGCAAGTAAGGATCAACAAATATTTAAAATAAAATACCTATCTATTAACAATTTACACTTTTGTAGGTTACCTAGGTGCTGGAAAGTTTGGTTAGAAATGCTTGTTATTATTATATTTTTAAGCTTGCAATCTTAAGGTCACCGCAAATATAAAACAGAACATAAACAGTTCCAAATATAGTAAGTTCTAAGTACCTAATATTGTTTGTTGATGTTCCATCAAATTTACTGTTTATTGTCTGGTGGATTGAAAAACTCCCAGTGATGATGATGTATAGTTCGACTATCGCTTAAACCGAACATAATCAATCCTGCAATCAAAACAAGGAATATAACCATTGCCATTTGAGCGTCCCTTTTATCTTCCGTTCCGTTGATGTATGACATAAATGTATTGAAAATACTTCTAAAAGTTCTACTTATAGAGTTTTGACATACACGAAGAAATTGGGCCCCAGCTTCGGCTATTGTTGGTTCGTGAGCTCTAACTTGTGGTGGCATTCGTCTTGGTGAGGGTCTAGGTTTGTGTTCGTCTGAACTTGAGTCACTGAATGGAACTGTTGGTTTCCTTTTTGATCGACGAGATGGAGAAGGTGGCATTTGAAGTTGACTTTCATGGAATTCACCTAAATGCCTTTCTCTAAAAGAGCGACTTTGCTGTAAAGAGCTTGATGGGATGGCCATGTCCTGTAGATATGAGTATAATAGAGGCGTTAAATCAGGAGGAGGAGGTCGTTGCGGAGGTATAGTAATTTCTTCATAAGAGTCAGGTTTTGGTATGGATGATGGTGATGCTTCAGTTTCGGCTGAAGGAGGTTCTGTTTGTGTTTCCTCTTCTCTATTTACTGGTCTTGGCATTTCCATCGTTTCGTCAGCTTGCGTTGTAAGCGGTGGTATAGCGGCTGTGCTTGTCGATATTTCAGCAAACTTTTTTACAATTTCATCAATAACTAATTGTGAAAATTCAATTCCGCTTACTGAAATATGACCAGACTTTGAGTCTAATTCATTTACATTTAGTGTCATACCTTCAATATCAGATACAAGGATTTTCGTTGCCTGCAGCTCAGAAACGTTTAATCGACCGACATCTAAATCTTTAACTTGAAGTCTTTGTGTTATTAAATTATCTACTTGTACATCTCTGCATGAATCAGAAACTCTTTTAAGCGTGCGATCGTCTTCCGAAGTTGGGATATTCGTCAAATCTGTAGTTGGTGTACTTTTTCGGGCTGATTTCGGTAGTGGCGGTACATCTGGTATCTGAGATTCATCAATATCAATATGTTTCACTGTCAAAGAAGCTTCGGTTAAGATTTCATCTTTTTCATTAATTTTCGTAGGACTCGACACACGCTTTTCCACTAATATTACTGCCGGTGAAGTTCGTCCAAGGCTAGGTTTAGAATAATCAGATATTTTGGGATCTGACAATTTTAAGGACCTTTCCGACCTTGAAATGGAACGAGAAGGACGTCGTGGCGGTGTAGGCTTGTCATAAGCTTTACCTAATATGGAATCTTCATCGATAATATCTCTTAGTGAGCTGGTCATAGATAAATCAAGATTTTCATCGATTTCAAAGTCTATGTCGTCTGGCAATGGATCTGTTTGAGTCGAAACTTCAATTTCGACTACATCTTGCTCTTGTGATGTATCTAAACGAAATATAGGTGAAATTGGCAATTGTGTCTCTGATTTAGATTTATAACGCTCACTTGTATCATCAGATTTTTTACGCTTAGGTCCCCTTGGAGGACGTGGTGGAGGAGGTAAGGGTCGATCTTTCATTTTGCTTACAACTGCACCTGATTGTAAGTCTTTGTGCGCTTCTTCAAATTGAGGTTCACCTATTTCATCGTATTGCGTAACATCCTCATTAAAAAAATCTTTTTTAAAACTGTTTAAAGTCATCAGACTCGTTGACGATTTCTTTCTCGGTGGCCGACTAGGTAATGAAGACTTTGTACCTGATACGGTATAATATTTGCGTTCAGAGCTATTACTTTTGCGTCTTGCAGGTGGTGTTTTACTTTTTGATCGTCTAGATGTTTTGCCTGGTACACAACTTTTATCGACGGTAGCATATCCAGGACTTTCTTGACGAGTACCCGTGATCGGTAAATGAGTATCAAGAATTAATGATTCTGCCCCATGTGAAGTTCGGTCATCGTCACATACAGATGTCGTCCGAGAGCTTCTTGATCGATTACGTCTTGGAGCCAAAGGACTTTTCTCAGTTACTGGCATATCAGTTTGAGGAACAATGTATTCGTGTTCAGTTCTATACACGATGATCTGTAAATGTAATTTTTTTCCATTTAATACAATATAATAACACATCAAAATATATTATGCTGTCCGTGAAATCACCGTGGGGTCATGCCTGAAAACTAGCGCTGTGGTCCATTTTATTTGCAGCATCATGCTGAGGCAGCGCCTATTCAGCTGGTATTACTAATTATAAAATAGTAAGTAGTTAGGTACCTGGAAGGAACCGGTTAGTGTAATTTCTTTTCGATTCTTTGGAAATCTTCGGGAACCTACATTGTCACATACTTATTAATACACATTGTCACATATTTGTATATAACTGAATAAATGCTTTTTTACTTTTTTTTTCTTTTTTTGTGTGTGTGTGTGTGTATGTGTGTGTGTGTGTGGTCTCTCCAGGTCACTCTCCAGGTCCTCAACTAAAATATTAGTAGGGATCCTGTATTATTATATTTAAGTTCATAAACTGATGTTGTAATTTAAGTTTATCTACACCCATGCTTTAAATCCTCTTTTAAAGATTCTGAAACAGTTAGTTTATTGCCAACATTAGAACACCCAATGTCGAAATAATCATTACATCATCCAAACGAGTGTTGTAATGAAATTCAGTAAAACATTATATTATCCGTTTTCCGACGCAAAAACGACGGGGTGTTATAAGTTTGACGTGTCTGTGTGTGTGTGTGTGTGTGTGTGTTTGTGTGTCTGTCTGTTCCACCATAGCGCTCAAACGGGTGAACCGATTTGAATGCGGTTTTTTTTGTTTGAAAGGTGAATTAGTCAGTGGTGTTCTTAGCTATGTTTGATTATAATATAGTATTATATAAATCCTAAATAACTCAGTCTGTCTGTCTGTATCAAATAGGTTTAGGTGTGAAAGTGACGAAATTTGGCGTAGAGGCAGATTAAACATTGAGAAGGAGATAGGCTAATTTTTATCTCGGAAAATTATAGAGTTCACAAGAGATTCTTCAAAAACCTAAATCTACACGGATGAAGTCGCGGGCGCTAATACTCCAGTAAATAAAAACTAACCTTATTGCCTAGGTATTTAGTTTACGTTTTATATAGGTCAACAATCAAATGACGGCGGGTATCCAAAAATACTATTCACGTTTCGTTCAATGTATAAATGGATAGACCATTGGAGATCTGCCAGTACCAATTGCCTCACTGAATTTAACTCCCAAACAATTTTTTGAGAAGGTTTAGTTTATTGTATATGAAGATGCAGTTTATTACTTATGTATTATTAATTTAGAATGGAAATAAATTAAAAATAAGAGATAACTATTTTATGGTATTTTAAGATAATCTGCAATTTATCTTTCTGAATAATTAGGGCCTGGTTCACCACCTTCTGATAAGTATCGGATAGCTATCTACAATTTTTGTCTTATTGTCACTTGACATAAAGTAAGAAAGTGACAAAACTTACGTTTAGGCTATGCAACACTTTATTAGAAGAAGGTGATGAAACAGGCCATTAATCAAATTACGTTTATGAATTTCTAAATAATTATTTAATCAAAATGCAAATCTAATAATTGAATGAATTATTTTCGAACTCCTATTCGTTATTTTATTTTAAAAAATCACTCATTTTTAACTGACTTCCAAAAAGAAGCAGGTTCTCAATTTGGAGATTATGTTTTTTAAAATAATTAATTTTGTGATTTCGAGGATAACCATGTGATTTTTGGCTAATCGTGCAAGGACACTAAAAATATTTCCCACCTAAATTTAAAATTTTAACTAAATGCTTAAGATCAAAGTAAAATAACTGACCGAAAATTACAGTAGGTAAAATCGTATAGATAATGTCCATATTAATAAGTTGGAACCATTAATTTTTGTTAGATTAGAGGTGTCAAAATGAGAAAAATTCCAAGAAAAGCTAAATTAAGTATATATTTTTTTATAACGTAAGTACCTAGCTGATGCCAGCGACTTCGTCCGCTTGGATTCTTATACATAAATCTCACCCCCTATTTAACTCACTTGGTCGTGTTTCCAAAATTCCTGAAACACTTAATTATTTATTTTTAACTGACAATACAAATACCGATTTTTTATATATTTTTAATACCGATTTTTTAATACCGATTACGGACTTTCATATAAACTTTCATCCCCACTTGGGGGTAGATTTTCCAAAATTCCTTAAGCAATTAACTCTTTATTTTTAACCAAAATCCTTTCTTAATGTGCGCCTACGTCATAAAAGGAAGCTACTGTGAAAATTTCAAGTTTCTAGCTTCAGTGGTTTAGGCTGTGCGTTGATGATCAGTCAGTCCGTCAGTCAGTCTGTCAGGATATACAGATCAAAATAAGTGACAGTGAAGGTCAAAGTTTTGATAGAATCGCTAAAGCTAAAGGCGTCCTATTTCATGCTCCAAACTCTCAATAAACTTCAAAACGAATTATAAACATCTATTGTAATTATCTTACAAATAAATTTTATGTACTGTGATTATGAAATAATACTGTGATTTTGAAATTACTGCCTCTTAAAAACTCACATGAATATATTTAAAAAAAAAACGTAACGTAACACAAACAAACATTTCAAAGAATTTTGTCTGTTTATCTATTTGCACCTTGCTAATCTTCGGATCGAAGAATACCAAACCCTTGAACCGATTTTGATAAAAATAGCCTCGCATCCAGCTATATTTTATTTTAAAATTGTCATCTTGTAAGCAAAATACCGGTAGTGCAGTGACCATCGCTCTGATATCATAGCTGGAATGAGCTACAAAAATGTTTAATAACAATAGCAATCTTCACTTTTGTAATACTGCATGTATCTATGTACCTACTGCACGTTAAATAAAGACTAGTGCGTGACATTATATATATTTATGTAACTTTTTTAAACACATAACATGTTCTCCATTTCACTTTAGATTTATTGATACGTACTCGTCATTACCTAGTTTATTATTAGTTCGTGTACAATTTACGGCCGAATATTGAAAAGTATCAAGCACTTCGCAATGCTAATGGGCTTGTGACATGAATGTTGTATGTACGAATTGTCAAAATTCAATATTAGTACTAGCTGATGCCAGCGACTTCGTTCGCTTGGATTCTTATAAATCTTATCCCCTATTTAACCCACTTGGGGGTAGAATTTCCAAAATTCCAGAAACACGTAATTCTTTATTTTTAATCGACAATAAAAATACCGATTTTCATTGATATAACTTTAAAAATGACGGACTTTCATACAAACTTTCATCCCCCATTTAACCCACTTAGGGGTGGAATTTGTAATAAACCATTCTGTGTGCGCCTACGTCATAAAAAAAGTTATCCTGAAAATTTCAAGTTTCTAGCTTCAATGATTTAGGCTGTGCGTTGATGATCAGTCAGTCAGTCAGTCAGTCAATCAGGACAAGCCTCTTTATATTATTATATAGATAGGTACCTACGTTAGTTACTTAGTATTAAGTACTAAATTATTAAGCGTTGAGAGTTTTCCGTAAAAATGTAAACATGTTAAAAGTAAAATATTGAACAGGTATTATTGAGGTTTTGTTAATTTGATTCTAATGATAAAAACATTGTTTTTACTTACATCTTCATTCGGGTCTTTTGATGATTGCCACATCTCCGGTATAGTAAAGCTATTAAAGTCATTTAACGATGAATGTTTATGATCCTTTTTAATGGACTTTTTCTTCCTTTTTGGTGGCATTGGAAGAGTTTTCGATTGAATTGTAAGGCCATCTGGATATTCTATAACATCATCATTTGCATATTCATGTATTGAATGTAGATCTATGGTCGGTTTGATCTCGAAGTCGTTAGCTTGACTATTAAATACCATTTCTCTTTCATCATCGACACCACCATTTATTTGAGTGTCATTTAATTGATCTTCTGAAAGTATTAAATCTACTTCGCTAAACTGCATGCTGGCATTCACACTGTCATCAATAAATTTTATCGATTCGGTCTCCTTTTTCTTTCGTTTAGCTCTAGAAGGCCTAACAGGTGGGAATGTGTAATATCCATCATCTCTTTCATTTATATCCTCGGTTGAATACCTCATATGTTCACTATCATCAATCATAAGCTCTGAATCAGCTTCTGTTTCGTTTGCATAAATATTTTTTATTCCTTGGGAACTTCCCATAACAGCGAGAACATTTTTGGGAATATTAAATGCTTGTCGTATTTCATCGCTTAAGTATTCTCGAACCTGAATATTTTCACGAGAAATTCCTCTCGGTCGTACGAAAAATTCATCGTTATTTATTTCGTTTATATGTGTATATTCTTGATTAGACGGCGTAACATCTAGCATCGAGTTAGGGTTATCGTTGTGGATTTCTTGATTTTCTTCTTCATTTACAAATTCTTGGCTCAATTTATCAAAATCATACGTAGTGCTAAATTGCTTTCTTCCTTCAATTTCAGTTTCATAGTCGACATCATTATCAACAATACCATACTCTCGTGGTTGTTCTTGAGTATCTGGTATATATGAAGGCTCATCTTGGTTACTTTTTTTCATCCTTGTAAATGTGAATGTTGGTGGTGGTGTATCGTCTCTATTTAATATAGGAGATGAAGATGTTTTACTTAAAGGAGGTTTTTTCTTTCTTCCAAATAGTCTAGGATATGTTTTAGCTTCAAATTCTACCGAAGCTATATTTTGTAAGTCGGATGTAGATTCTGATTTGTTGCTATCAGTTTTCTTCTCCTTTTTTCTGCCTAGACTAGAAAAATTTATTCGTTCCGGCATTTTAAATTTAGGGAATTCACCAACATTAAACTTGGGTCGATCTGGTAAACTAAATTTTTTCCGGTCACCAAACGATAACTTTTCAGATATATTGATTTTTTTGAATTTAGGTCTTTCTGGCAAACTAAATTTTCTTCTGTCTGGAAGAGAAATTTTCGCACGCTCTGGCATTTTCAACTTAGGCCTCTCTGGTAAACTAAACTGCTTATTTCGAATATTATGTAATTTAGCTTTTAATTTTCCAGCTTGTGATTTTAACTTGCCTGTTCCTTCTTTAATACGCTGCTGTATTTTATTTTCAGTACCATCAGAATTTTTGTTCCGACTACTACGTTTTAAAGGCAAATTCTCTAATGCAGACGAATCCTCAACTTGACTTGTACTAACTTCGCATTCGGTCCTCGATGCACTTGAAGGTGTATTTACAAAAAATCGTTCTTCAATATCTTTTTGTAGAGCTTCAGCATTTATTAAATTTTCGTCAGTTTTTTCTTCACTGTGCTGACCTTTATCATCCTCACTCTGACCTTCTTCGTCAGACATTTGTTGTAAATATTTTCGTTCCAGTGATGTTGTACTGGATAAATCATCTTCAGTTTTGACCATGGTTGATTTTTCGTCTATACTTGCCGATGTATAAATTATATTAGGAGGCGGCTTTTCTATTATTTCATATTCGTGATCACTGAAAAAGCGTATTCTTAGTTAAAATGTTCTTAAAATCAAAGTAACATTAAATTGAAAAATAATTTCGCAACAGAATCAACAAGGAATTATTTATTCGCTAATCGCTATGCTATGTACTATTCATATCATTTAAAATATTATGAGTATATTTAAGCAAATGGAGATAAAAATCGCTATAAACGCAGAAGTATGAGTTTAAATTTAAATACACTCACACATGTTCCACGAGAAACAATTAGGCCAACTGTTGGCGCTCGTTTTAGCCGCAGCAGTCACCGGGCGAAATGCGATTAAGTAATTTCAGAATTTTACAGGTCGTAATTTCAGTCATAAAATATGAAAGATTTTATCTAGGTGTTCACAGTAGTGTGTCTTACCTCACACTCGAAATTATATTGCTAGCTCGCGATGTTGGTCTAGTGCCGGCCGGGTTTACTCTTTCCGGCAATAGAGAATCACACTGAAAAAATTGACATGCGCACCGCACTTCCGGTGTAAATAATTGAACACTTCCCTCTCTGGTTGGCAGTACAGGTTTCTTTACTGGAGTCCCACCTTCGGATGTCCATCGACGGAGATTACTCATAACTATCGTTCAACCGATATAGCCTTACACCCTAGCCATTGTTATTTACGAGTTATTTTATACTCTTAATTATTTTATATATTTATATGCACAGATAATAAGTCATTATGAGAATCTGTTACGAAATTGCGCTAGTAAATGAACTAATCACTAGTGTGAAAGCAACCGCGAGCACTGATCACTGATGACAATTTTAAAGAGCTTACCCAATGTGCAGGAAGACGTACCGGTCAGGGCTATATTTATCAGACATACATAATATACGCTAGCGCGTTCGCTTTGCAGTTGAAAGTCGAATATTATATATGAGGAGCTGGAGTATTTTGCCCAGAGATGTAATTATGCCGTTTTGTTCGCCAGCTCCTCATATTATTACGCATGACGAAACACCACAATATATTAACACAATTTTAAGAAATAGCTTTGAAATAAAAATATTTACCTGCTGGGTCTAGACCATTCTTTATCGTCGGGTTCCGCATCTTTTTGTTTTCGTTCAGTTTCACGAGGACTCGGGCTTGGGGATGTCTCGATAGGTATTGTTGTAGATTGTTCAATGTTATTATCATCATCTATTATTTCAGTAATTGTGATATTAGGAGAGTCGTCACATTTTCGAGTATCATCTTTTTGATTTTGGAATACTTCTTCTACATTTGGTTCATCTGGATCCATTTCCTCATCTAAAAGTATAGCTTCTTTATTTATGTCGTCTTTTTTATATAATTTTTCCATTATGTGATCATCAGCATTCAAAGATAAATTATCATCAATTACTAAACTTGGATCTTGAGAAGCGTTAGATTTTATTTCTGCAATACTATCATTTTCTTTGTTACGATTATATCTTTCAGTGTTTTCTTTTTGTAAACCTAATGAAAATTGTAATGATTTTTCGAGGTCATTGTCCTTAGATTCATCAATATCTTCATATATGTGTTCTTTTTTTTTCCTCGGTGGGGGTGTGTCTATACTCATAGTTTTACTCATCTCATCTGAATCACCTAACTTAATAGCACTAAATTTTTGCCTTCGGACTGCTCCAGGTGAATTTTTTAACTGTCTGATTTCTTGGGCTTTTTCATTTTTCTTGCGTTTTGATAAAGGTGACTTATCGTTTTCATTTTTATCCAACTTGTGCAATGTTTTATCGGCTAAATGTTTAATTTTATTTACAAGTGGGTGACAACATTTAGTTTTTTCCCGTGACTCTGAAACACCTATGTATTGTGGTTCTGGTATACGTCGTTTTAAAATGCCTTTTGGGGAAACACTTTTAGGAATTTCTACTGGGGCAACTAAGTGTACACTTGTGTGACTTTCAGATACCTTAGGTGCATTTGTACTACCAGTTTTATTTAGAGTGTCATCATCTGAGTCTAAGGAAATTTCTTTCGAAAAATTTGGTATATGAACTCCTTCATCTTCACCTTCTTCGCCATGCTTTCTACTGCTGCCTGGAGATGAGTCAAGATTTAGTATTTTCTGGCTACCACTAGCAGTATCCACAGGTGAATGTGTCCGAGATTTTGAAAATTCCCGCGACATACTTCTTCTTGGCGTCGTTTCTCGGATTATATCTTCGGCAGTGATCTCACCTTCCAACGGCACTTTTAAGAGATGTGTCCAAGGGTATCCACCTGCCTCACGATCTTTTCTCAAATCTTCCCATTGATATTCCTTTTTCGGCACTAGTGGTAATTTTTTTTCGGTATCTGGTGACAATTCAGATTCCATATGTTTAGTCAATAGAAAGTTTTAAAAAGCAGATAAAGATTAGTATGTGCCAGATCAGACAACGTCCATAGTTCCTTATTTGGCTTGTTTATTTCTATTTTCACCTGGACCCAGAAAAAAGTCACCGTCAAACTAAGAACACAACATTTCGTTTCGAGAGGAGCTTCGGCTACTGAAAACACGTTGTGTTTGCGTGGGTTAGTGTGAAAATAGGTGTGAATAAGTTGTATATTATGATCACCGGTTTACAGATTATTTTTGTCAGTAATGTGGAATTACCTTGAAGCTTTTTGAAAACATTACTCGCGTCCTTGTCCCACCATACCTTTACTTATAGTTTTTATGTACAGTTAACACTGTTTTTTTTAATTAGAAAACGATCAGTGATCGGTATAAAATCTCCGTTCAACTGGTTGGCCCGTCGTGCTCCGAGCCAATGTGCTAAAAATAAGATCGAGCATGAATGTATTTTTGGTAACCTTTCGCGTCATGAGTGAAACTCAAGGCAATTTTTTATTGAAAGCAATACAAACTAATATATGTGAATGTATCTAATTGGATCAATAATTATTCTTATTTCAGAAACATACCTTAGTACTGCCTATATACTTACTGCGGTATAAGAAGATTCGAGAATAACTCACCCGCATTTCGAATAGCATCCAAATTGGTTTTAAGAGGACCCCGGGAGCCTGTAGGTCATGGTATTGCCATTTGAGTTTCCCGGTAATGTAAAATCATGGATACGTAAATCTATCAAATCATATATAGATTATGCTAACAAGTAAAAGCGGTGATAACTATGTGGCGTACCAGAAGTTATATTTCACCGAGACAAAGAAAGCAAAAAATCTTCATTTCACTGGTCTAGTAGTAATTAATTTAATTTCATTTGTGGAAATCAGTAGGTATATTGTAATAAGTACATAATATGTATCTATTCACAAAAAAAAATTATTAAATCGTCCTTGTGGTTAGTGAAACTGAGTACCTACATAACTTTCAATACAACTACATTACAGAATTTTTTTCAAGACGTTCAGACTTCCTCACAATATTATCTTTTACCGAGGGGCATGAAAAATAATAATTTAATTTGATATTCTCATGCATATTATTATCAGGTAATTACTAAGAGAGATACCTTAAAATCCTACATACCTATCAGTTCATACCAGTGGCAAACGTATGTGGAGATAGAAAGGAAACACGTTACCTACGCTGTTTTTGATAAATATATATTCACATCAATATTTTAAATACATAATTATTACTCTATTTTATTAGTTTTCTATGATTTCTATAATTGAAGCAATGTATTCATGTAATGATAAGAATAAAATTGGTATTAGAACATGTAATATAATCATCGTAAATCTCAAAATCTTAAATCCCATGCATATTCCACGTACAGTTGTTATTATATTATACTACGAGGGATAGGTATTAATGTGCAAGTGCATATATTGTTTGTAACAATTTGTAATTTTGCATGTGCAAGCTAATTGCAAACATAAAATAATTTTATTAATATTTAATACCTAGTATCTGAGGTTTTTAATCCAAAACGTTTCACGTCGATAACTGTTTGTTTCTTTTTACAAAAATATCTTTAATGCAATTTTTTTCTCTATTTCTCGTACTTTCAGGTGTGCCGTATAAAAATATTAATATTATATTTATTCAGCACTAAAAAGTATCTTTGATTTTAAAAATCTCAGATTTTTGATTTATCATCAAAAATATATACTTTTTATTTGAACATACGTTAAATTGCTTTTATTTGAACTCTATCAATTTTATGAAAATATGGTTTACTTTAACAAATATACTTTATAAGTAGATACTTTTTAAATACCTAAGTCATGCATAAAAGCCATGTATCTGTAATCTGTAAAAGCCATGTATATTGTATAATATATTTAAGTTTGTCTACTTTTTCATCTTAAATATGTAACATTTCTTTCATATTATGTAACCTTTGGATTGCTTATTGCGCAGCATAAAGTTCTTTTAATCAGCATTGTTTGCGTGCATATTTGTTTGATAAAACGAAGACATTATGTAGTTTGTGATAATGTGCGCGATGACCAATCGATTAGTTTAGTAATAGAAAGATAAACACTATATTTAACATCAAATGCAACAGCTTAAATTAATGTTGAAGTAATCTAATAAGCCAGCTGAGCTTTTCTCATATCAGTGGATAATTAATTCATAATTTCCATTTTTTTTAAATACTAAGGTAACTGTTTCACCACCGCCACCGCCGGACAGCCTAAACGTAAGTTTTGTCACTTTCTTACTTTATGTCAAGTGACAAAGACAAATGTTGTGAATAAGCTATCCGACACTTATCAGAAGGTGTTGTAGTTCAAATTCGCTAGTGACGCCAATCTTTAAAATCTACAAATATATTGACAGTAATAATAAAGATTATTTTACTATCCAACCGCAAAAAAAATTCGCCGTCGCGTTTCCTCTAGCCGCACGCGATTCGCGAGTCCTACCTGAAAGACGGGTGTCTTAGAGCACCCAATTAGATTTACAATTTCAAGTTAGGCAACTAAATCGCAGAGTAGTTATACTGTTAAGCACAGTGACTTATGACAACCTGCACATCTTATCCAATTAAATAATTGGACGACGATTGTATCACAATCGAAATTCCCTTCCGATTGCGTACAGTTAAAATGCTGTCCAACTATCGGCCGACTGCTTATTAGCACTGAGAACTTATGCAAGCTCGCGGACTATCCCAACTTAGTTGGTTTGTCGCACGGCAAAATTCAAGAGGGCAACACGCGCGCGCGTGTTTTCTTTATTTCGTGATTTTAATATGGCGATGAGAGCATTTTTTCCGCATTTTCACGCACACGTCATCGGGCTAGCAACTCTATCACCGACTAAATCAATCAAGTCTGCGTTAGTCTGCGGTTAACAACTCATACAATATAGTTTGACGATGAAATTGTGAAATTTCGCCATTTAGTTGTTCGATAGTCGCTCAACTTGAAATTGTATGTCTGCGGAGCAGTGACGGATTAACCCTTAATCAAATTAAGCAATTGCCTAGGGCATCACGTCTGAGGGGGCACCAGAAGAAGCAGAAAAAAAAATCCGTCCTTAGGGCATCACGTCTCACTCTCACGTCACCAAAAACCACACCGAAAAAAGTATCTAGGACTAATTTGAAAATTCGCGCGTTTTAAGGTGACATAGAGCCCACTCGCCCACTTGCCCACTCGCTGCCCGCTTGTGCATTCGACAATGGACAAGTTTCCAAATTTTTTTTTAATAAATTATTTAATTTAGTAAAATAAAACAAAAATCTGAAAGAATCATTAAGTCATCTTAAAAACTGAAAAAAATTATCGAACTTTAAAGTTTAAAAAAAACATTTTTTGAAAAAATCTATGGGACCATTTTGCAAACATCCTCAGCTGTCGATTAAAAAAAGAATCACGCAAATCGGTTCAGTAATCTCGGAGAAATCGGTAAAACAAGTTAGTTTAAGGCCGGCCTCACACAGCCGGAATGAACGCCGGAATTCAGAATCTGAATTCTGAATCTGAATTCAGAAAGTCCAGAAATGCATACAATTTCACTGTTCCCCACACACATTCTGATTTTTTCAGATTCTTAATTTTTCAGATCGATCTGACAAAATGTGTCTAAGCCCGGCCTCACACAGCCGGAATTCAGAATCTGAAAATTTCAGATTCTGAATCATTCCGGCTGTGTGAGGCCGGCTTAAAGTCTGTTCATTTTCTTACGGTCGCCTTTTGTGTTTTGCCGCCTCCGCCGCGCGGTTTTTTATCAAAAACACCGCCGTGACTTCAAAGCATGCCGCGCGCCGTGTACAGGCACAAGGGGTTTTGGCGTTTTATACCTACACATAACTTTTTATTAAAATTCTCTTTCCTTTTATATTTTTTTAATGTATTTTATTACTATATAACCATAAACATAAAATCTAATATTATTATTAACACGGGTCTTCTCTCAAAATGAGAAGGATTTTAACCATAGTCTACCACGCTGGCCAAGTGCGGATTGGCAGACTATTCGGAGGTTCTGCTAGAATAGAAAAAAAAACAGAAAAAAATAATAAAAATAAAAGCAGAATACTAAGAGCACCTGCGCCTGTACCGACACTATGTTACCGAACGGACTACTATGTCCGGAGGTATTTTTTCCATGTATACATGGAAAAAATACCTCCGAACGGACACGGTGACGTCATACTCGAGTAAGAGGCGCCAATCATTTTGCGTAAATTAAATAATTAATTTCTCCGTCATTTATTGAAGGATTTCAAAAATTTTTTTCACTGATTTATTAGTTAGGCCGATTCTAGTTGAGATACGGATAGGGGGGCCCACAGGCATGGATTACTTAGGGCCTCAAGTAGTCTTAATCCGTCACTGCTGCGGAGGCTCTTACTCGTCTTGCAATACATTGAGTCTAGACGAATGTTTGTTTGCAGTTGGTGTATTCAGCCAGTTCAGTTTCAGTTTTCCCTTATCCAGCTGGCTTCTTAAATTATTTCCACTATATCTAATAAATTTTATTGAATTGCAACATTTAATTAATATTCAAATAAGAATATAATTGTAGGTAAATCTCTGTCTACGTTAAAATTTGAAAATGGTGTAACATGAAGTAAATATTTAAATAGAATATACCTATTGAAATATATAGAATATATTTTAATAAATTGGCCTAATTTTTGTAACATTATAATATATATTAAGTTAACATGCTAAATACATACTATCTGTAACTGTTAAAAGGTGGCCTGGCCTATTTTCAACAATTCTTATCTAAATCATGCCGGTTAAGCAGCATTGATCAAATTCAGTAAAAGGATGGGTGATCGACTTGCGTCGGATCCAAAAGTTATCACTGAAAACACCGTTGAAATAGGTTTTGGCCGGAACTTATATAAAATACGTGATCTCATAGAGGAACTCTCATTTTCACTTTCTCCCGTGAAGGAGAAAGTGAAAATGAGACCGTAAATATTAATTATCTATACGTATAATTATATATTTATATTACTAAACAAGATAAATTCTTTTAACGAGATAAACTACTTATTTTTTAGCAAAGTTTTTTTTTTTGCAAAGGATGCAAGTATTCGCATGATGCATTAACATGAAAGCCAATTTTTTTATTTATGTTGCTTCACCGATATAATATTGAATAATTTGGGAAGAAAACACTAGATATATTCGTTCCGCATTTTTTACCTAGCGATTTCACTAAAATCTCACACGTAATATGATCATGTTTTAGTCTCTTTTCGGAAATTCATGTTGTTTATTAGTTTAACCATCTGCTGAAGATGAAGTTTCAGGAATTTAGTCCGCTGTAGATGGCCCCGCCGCTAGGGGGTCGAAAAAGTAAGCCCTGATCTGGAAAAATAAAAATAAGGCTTTACACGATAGTCTAGAACTGTGTCTAGTACATTAATATAATATATTATCTACAGTAAATAATAAAATTGTTCATTTTAATTAGGCAATGAATTATGTACCAAATGACTAAATAATTAAAGAATATTATAAAAATATGGGTCCTGACTGACTGAGTGATCTATAGACCCTAAAATGGAGTTAGAAATTTGAAATTTTGACAGTAGGTTCTTTTCATGATGAAGACATTCACGAGGAAAGAATTACTGGGATTTTTACCTCTAAAGAGGTTAAATAAGTAGGGGGCACGTAGGGGGTGAAAGTTATATAAAAATAAAGAAGTTGTCAAGTTCAAGTTATATATACATGAACATTGTGTTTGAGTTTTTACCCGACTGGGTTATGTGTTTCACCTGTGTGTATGTATGTCCATTCCTATGTCCGCGTGTAACTAATCAACGGCTCAACGGATTTTGATAAATGATATGTCATTAGATTTGTCTTCATGACGCGAGTGTTATAGGGTACCTAAATTTAAAAAAAAATTAAAATGGCGGACTTTATGCGCTTTAATGTGCGAGCTGAAAAAAAATTTTTTCTTCAAGATCCTCGAGTGGGGTATCAAAATAAAGGGATTTAAAAGGCAAATACAAAAATGTATACAATTATATATTTGAAAATAAGTTGGAGTGATAAATCACAGAAAATGACCGTTTCCTATGTCAGTTCGTAACTACTCAACGACTCAACTTATTTTGATAAATGATACGTCATTAGATTTGTCTTAACAGCGCAAATGTTACTGGGTACATAAAATTAATAAAAATTCAAAATGGCGGATTTTATGCACTTTAATGTGCGAGCTGAAAAATTTTTTTTCCTCAAGACCCTCGAGTGGGGTATCAAAATAAAGGGCTTTAAAAGGCAAATACGAAAATATATACAATCTATATGTTTGTAATCAGTTTGGAGTGACAAATCATAGAAAACAAAATAAATAACAACTACTCTGTGAGTAAATTGGTGGTAATTTATTTAAGATCCCTTCCCACTCCACTCTACTACATTCCACATAATCCCCCCTACACCTCCCCCCTTCCCATCAATTATTGTAGCACTAATAATTTAACCTTAAATCGCCTAACACTAAAATAATACAATAATATTATGAAGGACCTTATTAAAGTTTCCAGTGTTCAACAGATGGCGCTAATAGTGGTCTTAAACGCGCTATACTTTAATACATGAACATCAATAATATTAAGACTGCGTCGAGCTCTGTGGTCGGGCTCGCGCTGTATTGAGAAATTGATTGATTAATCATTCTGTCGATATCTTTCGTAGTTCGGGTTACTAGTAAAAGGTTTATTAGCTACTAGCGGACCCGGCAGACGTCGTCCTGCCCGCTATTAGCGCCACCTACCGGGTCAAATTTTTCTACTTACAAACCTTCCTCTTGAATCACTCTATCTATTAAAAAAACCGCATCAAAAATCAAAATCCGTTGCGTAGTTTTAAAGATTTAAGCATACATAGGGATATAGGGCCAGAGAAAGCGACTTTGTTTTATACTATGTAGTGATTAATTATTAATTACTAATTGTAATTATTACTTATTATAATATTATATTTCTACATTTCTTACATTAAATCGTTTCGGTGGCAAAAGTCGGCAGAACTGCCTAGTACCTAGTGCCTCTTTTGTTTTGTGTCCATCTTGCAACTATCGAGAAAGTTGAACGTGGTCGAAAATAGCGCGCGCGCGTGTCTTTCTTCGCTTGCGGCAGCCTACTAGATTGGCCCTTGCGTAATGGCCGCCGCCTGTAGGTATGTTTTTTAATACCTACACGCGAAGTGACACAGGCTTGTCTCTTGTAAAAATATGCATCTAAAAATTTTTCATAGTTTTGCACTAAAAACCAAGAAATAAATTACGTAATTAAAAAAACTAAAAACCCGACTGCGTAAAACAAACTAGTTCTGGTAACTGAAAAGCAAAAAACAAGCTTTGTACTTTATAAACTAGAATTTGATAAGATCATAAACATAATTAATGTTAGAAAATGTATGGCAGGCGGGGGCATTACTTAGCCAACTACTCAGGACTATTAGTTCGCCCCCGCATGCCATACATTTTCTAACATTAATTATGTTTATGATCTTATCAAATTCTAGTTTATAAAGTACAAAGCTTGTTTTTTGCTTTTCAGTTACCAGAACTAGTTTGTTTTACGCAGTCGGGTTTTTAGTTTTTTTAATTACGTAATTTATTGATTAAAAATTAAGAGTTACATGTTTCAAGGCTTTCGCAAACTCGCAGGCATCAGTGACTGAATAAGATAGCGCTATCTTTTTATCACTAACTCCAAGTACATATTTAAAAAGAAAACCAACTAGGTACGCGGTTTTCTTTTTTTATTAAATGATTAATTTTCATTTCCTACTCACCCCAATCGACTCGGTCATACTCAGGATCTTCATCGCCAGGGTCTCCTGCATGAACAGTTCTTCGGGTAATGCTGGTACGGACCGGGGTAAGTTGGTCCTCGAGCGAAAACTTTTATGCATCCTCAATGCGTATTCGCAGAAGATGTATCGGAGTAACATCAGCCTCAGGTGTATATCACCCATAAATGCGTAGAACATGGGGTCTGGAAACAAACGGTCGAGAGGTTACATTCACAACGCTCTTACTTCGTACTTACAACCTATGCCACATACGTTGTACGAGTTTATATTTAACCCCCGAGGCAAAACGACGGGGTGTTATAAGTTGACTTGTCTGTGTGTGTGTGTGTGTTCAAGATGGCCGCCACCACATTGAATTGAACCTGATGGCGAATTCCGGAGGTTTTTTAATTGTTAATTTATACTTGTTACAAAACAAATTAGGTATATTCTATTTACAAACTCGTACAAACTATGTCACGACTTCACGAGCAAAATAGTGAAAATGTACCTACGCATTAAAATATGTAATTGCAAGAGTTTCAGTAAGATGTAACTGTATGTACACATTAAGAATGGATATAAAAAGGAAAAATTAAACCGCCTTCAATATACCATAAAATTTGAAGAGTTCCCTCGATTTCTCCAGGATCCCATCATTATAATAGATGCTGTCTTTCAAACCAAAGAAGAATTTTCCAAATTGTTCCAGGCGTCTTTGAGTAATCGGAGAACATACATTAAAATATTCCGATGGATTGAGAACTTTCTCCTTTTTTTGAAGTCAGTTAAAAATAAGTAACAATACATAAAACAACATAATACACCCGTGTAAATTATGTTTTATTTGTGACCTACCTCATGGGATAGGTCCCAAATCCTAGTAGAATTTGAAAACGGATCCAAATCCTAGGAGAATTTGAATAGAATAGAATAGAAAAGTTTTTTATTCAAATAAACTTTTACAAGTACATTTGAATCGTCAATTGAATCTACCACAGTGAATTGTACAAAATTGTACAACAAAATGAAAGAAGATTAAACGTACATATTGGTATAATAATAAAAGTTTATTTCGATCTCTTACAGTTTCCGAGATATGCACCGGTAAAGTACAATGAAAGTTAATATGGCTTCAATTCTACCGAACTGAAATGCATGAAAGATTAGAATGAAACCTGATATTCATTTCCAATTTATATTCTGGATTCACTGCTAGGATATTTTTTATGGAATAACAAATACGATTCATACGAGATAGGGAATGAAAATACCTACTCAATAAGGTTTCTCTATTACTCCGTCCAATCTGAACCGTTTTCAACTTAGTTTTCACTAGTAGACCCGGCAGACTTCGTCCTGCCCGGTGACACACCTACCGAGACCCGGTGGATTACGTATACCTACCCGGTAATTGTGTTTTCAAACCATCCAGGAACCCATTTAAATATACACACAAAATTTCATCGAAATCGGTCCAGCCATTTAGGAGAAGTTAGGTGACAAACACACGCACAGAAGATATATTACGTACCTACTGTATGAGATGTAGGTACGGGTGAGAGTTTACCGAATCGACGGGATGACAATTAAATGTTTGACAGTTACGAAACCCATGAACATTTTGTATGGGAAAATGTTTTTTCTTTTATTTTTTCGACAATTTTCCAATGTTTTTAATAGTTATTCTGCTGTTCGGGATGGAGACAAATCTATACATATAATAAAATCGTAGACTTGCCGTGTCTGTACATTAAAGATTTTTGCAAAATAATAACTGGGGGATGTTAGGGATAAGTAATGGAACGTAAAAAAGCTATTTTTAAAATTTTTGTCTGTTTGTCTGTTTATCTGTTTGTCTGTATGTTTGTGCGCGCATCAGGCAAAAACTACAGAATGGATTGAAATGAAACTTGGCACGATTTCAGTTTATACTATGGAGTAACATATAGGATACTTTTTATCTCGAAATTCAGCACGGTTCCTTTGGAAGAGGGGATGAAAGTTAAAATGTTTACTTAGCTGTAATTCATTAATGCGTGGTCCGATTTCATTTAATCTTTTTTTCTTAGAAAGGAGATACTTTAAAGATTACCGGGTAATATCTGAAAGGCTGGATCGATTTTGATGGGACTTTCACTAGCGGATGTTTACATTTTGGTCTACCTAAACATCCGCCAGTGAAATTTAACAGTTTTTAGCAAGGTATGAGCTCAAAGGAGCTTAGGAAAAACAAATAAATTCCCACGGGATTTTCAAAAACTAATATCCACGCGAACGAAGTCGCGGGTAACCGCTTGTATACAATAAATCAATAACCATGAAAATCGCTCCAGCCGTTCTCGAGATAATTATTTAGAGTGTTCGAACTTTCGACTTTGTTTTATATATATATATTTATAATATATAGAATTTTTATATATATATATATAGAAGCTTTATAAAGAATATAGAATATAGATTAGAAAGAGTGTAACCGTTAGGTGAGCCCCCTTTAAAGGTAAAGATTCAGTGCTCAGGCAAACCGTCAAACGCTTACGAGCACGAAGAACACAATATTATGTTTAAACATTTTGTTATTAAATAAAAACAAGTATAAATTAAAAATTTAAAAAAGACAACAATTTCAAAAATTGCTTTTTTTCGTTCTATTTATCCCTAACATATCCCAGTAATTTTTTTGCAATAATATGTACAGAAACGGCAAGCCTACGATTTTATTAAGTACTAGCTGACCCCCGCGACTTCGTCCACGTGGTTATATAGGTTTTTATATAGGATCGGATTGGATCCCATAATCCTTTTGTGTACCTAAACTAAATGTAACCTAAGTTATTCCATATAATATCACCTATCTACCATTGAAAGTTCCATCAAAATCGATCCAGCCGTTTCGGAAATTAGCTGGAACAAATAAACAGATCGACAAACATAACTCTAAACGTACACCAGTTTAAAATAAGCCGTACGTTCAAAGATCCGGGTCCCAAGTTATTTGAACCCAATAAATGTATGTCATTTTTGAACTAAAAAACCTATGACCTTGAAATATTTATGGGACAATACTTAAAGTACTACCTTTCTAACAAAAAAAGAATGAGTTAAATCGAACTACGCGTTATTGAATTAGAGCTAAATACACGTTTTAACTTTCTTCCCCTCTCCCAAGGGAACCGTGCTGCATTTCGGGATAAAAAGTATCCTATGTCCTACCTCGGAGTATAAACTCATATCGTACCAAGTTTCATTCGAATCCATTCAGTAGTTTCGGCGTGATGCGCGGCCAGGATACAGACAGACAGACAGACAGACAAAAATGAAACAAATTGCAGTTTTGGCTTCAGTATCGATTATAGAGTGCCCTCCAATAAAAATTTTCAAAATATATTCAATGTACAGAATTGGATCTGTTACAGTTTTATTATATTATAGATATCGATACCAGAAATTTCAAATGTCGTCAAGGACATGGAGAGGACTGTCCTTTACGACAATTGAAATTTCTGGTATCGATATGTATAATGTATAGATAGATTATGAGATAGCTTGCTTTTGAAGACATATTATTTAGTCCCTCCCACGGATTCTTAAGTCCGCTATGAAATCGCGTGCATCAACTATATCAAGATATGTGATAAAACTTACCAATTCGTATTCTCATTAGCAATCTAGTAGCTTCCTTCATGAACGAGTCGCGCAACTGGAGACACCGCTGCCAAGTTGTTATGTCAATAGTGTACACCTCACAAGAGTTGCAGAGTCCGGCTATCGGGTTATGCAAGAACAGTGTGAAAATGCCCCCTTCATTTTTCCTTTCTGTAAAAGGAGAAATATCCACGCTTTTTTCAGAATTCAAAATTATTTATTTATTTATTTGTAGAACAAGTTGTGGCTACTATGGTAGTCCGGACCACAGACTAACATATACAGTAGATAGGTGATCATCACTGATAACTAAGAATTCGAGCATGTCAAGATATACACTTAAGAAAGAAAGTATGATAGAAAGCATCTCCTTTTTACGATTTATTTATTTACAGTTTGAAATAGCGTAAATTGGCACTTTCAGGGCCGCTAAAACAAATAAATTACGTCGAAATTTCGGTGCGTACTGAGTGTGACTTTGGAAATTTGTGCACAACTGTGCATCAATTTGGCACGCATTTTCCTCCTACTTCGCCGTTCTATCCTTGATAATATATTTCTATGGTTCAGACTCTAACACTGCACCGGTTTGGAAAGTGGATTTAGCTGAGAAAAGCCGGCAAAGAACTCAGCAATTGCTCTTTTCAAAACACAAAAATATCATTGTAACAAATATGACAGTCCACACCCTCTTGCTCTTATTGCTTATTGAATGCGAAGTTGACTGCATCCAATAAAGTTAAGGTACCTATAAACTGGAAAATGGTTAAGTATGCAAACAAAACTTTGAAGCAACGAAATTTGGACTTGAACAGGTCTAAGTATTTATGTCTCGTTCTCACGTACTTAATTAGAGTGTGTGAGGTATAGAAAACCCTAGAGACAAAAATATCCAGGCGAATGATCTTGTCTCCACTACAATATTTTAGGCGCAGTCTCTAATGTCTGCATAGAATAAATGTGTTTTTACACATTAGATTTAGTTAGATTTTTGTAGAGGCAAATTTAAAAATTCATTCGCAATCAAATGTTACAAAAAAAAAACATTACTAAGCACTCCACATTTATGACGTTTCGTAGTAAAACCCCAATAATACCGGCCGAAACATCAAATGGGTTTTAATATTTTAGGCACATTAACCTAAATTAAGAGATCGTGTCCTGAAAGAAAATATGAACTGCATTATAATGCAATATAGGTAGGTACTAAATGAAAATATAAACTGGAATATTTTCTAATACCACACGCTTACAAAGTTCAGAGAATCTAATATGCACATTCTGAAAAAAAAATGCAAAGAGAAACATATTAAGTCTTCTAAATGAAAGTCCTTTTCGAGGAACCGACATCAAACGCCACTACGAAGTAAGTATTAAAATTATTTTTATTTTTGCATACGTAATATTGTGTTGAAGGCGGGCGGGCATAAAAATGAACAAGAACGGATACGCGGCGCTCGGCTAAGCCTTTGAGTGCATAACGTGAGAAAGCACACAGGTAAAGGTTGACCAGAATCTCATGAAAAATAGGGAAATTAAATTTTGTAGTAAGCAACACTAGGTTAACTCGGCTGCCCTAGTGATAAACAAAGTAATTACATTCAGACAAGCAAAAACATTGAAAACTCTTATTTAAAGGCAACCTTTCTACAAAAAGAAAGCCGGCGCCGAAAGAAAGCCGCAAAGCCGATAAGTTATTCTATCTGTTCTATAGAAAAATCCAGTTTCTATGTTTGATCTATGTTTTCGTCAACCATTTGAAAACTTTTGACACAGGCGCGCAGCAAAACTGACAGATGATAGAGCGTTTAATTTGGTATTACTTAAAGAAAGTAAAGGTGATCTCAAACATAGACAAGTTTTACCTGGGATCGTTTCACGAAACGAAAAATCAAGCAACTGCATTTTAAATACAAAAAAAGTAATCAACATCCAATTACCTACTTTGTTTTTGTGTTGTTCTTGTTGTTTACTTGGTTTTTGCATTTATATTCCGGGTTAGTGTGTGCAGTTACTTTGTTTGGGCAATTCGAATTTCAGTAAACGGTTCAAATTATTTGAAATATTAAACTGTAGTAAAAAACTACCCGACATAAAACTTTTGTTAATGCAAAAAAGTCAATTTCACAAAAATGTCAGTTACTTTGTTTATCGCTAGGGCAGCCGTAGTGTTGCTAACTTTGGAATTTCATTTCCGTATTTTTCATGAGATTCTGGTCGACCTATACTACGCTTATTTTATGAAACACTCATTATCCTTTTTAATAAAATTCGTCGTTGTCGTCGTTGTCAACCAGACGTCCACGGCTGGACATAAGTCTCGTGTAGGGAATTACGTTTGTACATTGCGTAGAAAAACTCCAAGCATAGCTCCCTACGTCGCTCTCTGAGTGACTCTGGGTATTTTTTTTTTATGAGGCCCATAGTAGCGTCCAAATCTCGGAGGTGTATGATAGTAAAATTAAAATTAATTAATTAGAAGTAACTAAAGTCCAATTAGGCATATTATCATTAGCTCAGTCAACAATTGACTTGTACTGCGGCGTAACCTCCATGTCTTATATTATATACATACATATGTATGTATTACTAGCTTTTGAGTTTTGTTAGCGAATTAGACCGTAGGTTTTCCGAAATTCCGTTTTTTTTTTCGGGATTAAAAATATCCTATGGCACTCTCTAGGTTTTCGACTCTAACCATTGAGACTGCAGAAAAATGCGCGAAACAGCATGCCACGGGAACTGTTTTGTTTTCTCGTAATATAAAATAGTAGTAGATGGACAAACACACAAACACACTTCGCATTTATAATACTAGCTTTTGTCCGCGGCTTCACCCGCGTAAGTTTTGGTTTTTCACAAATCCTGAGGGAATCGTGGATTTCCGGTTCCCGTTCCCGCTCCCTTTTCCAACCTTTATACCTACATTCAAGGAAGTTTTCTATATTAATCTACCCATAGCTGTAGGTGTAGATTTCGGTTTTCTCAAAGTCCCGCGGGAACTGTGGATTTTTTCAAGATAAAAGTAGCCTATGTTTTAAGTCAGGGCTAATTAATCTATCTCCATTCAAAACAGCCAAATCGGTTCAGTAGTTGTGGCGTTATAGAGTAACAAACATACACACATACGCACATCAAAATTTCGCCTTTATAATATTAGTTGATTGCTGAAAATTAGCCAAGTACTTATATGTCTGAAAACTAGGTCACAATGGTAATCTAATTCTTATTGAGATTTGGTAATCACTAATCATCCTCAGAAAATTGAGAATCTATTATACCTACATTACCTACATCTAATACCTACATACGTAGTCATTTTTTATTAAATGCATTTCCACCAAAAGAGTGAATAAGATACGAGTAGGTTGTCCTCACCTTTTACTCATAAAGGAAAAATGTATCATTACGTCTCTCCGAATTCGAATAAAATATGCAAATGTGACATAACGCCACATTTTTGTTCTTGTCTAATCTTCAGTTCCTTGAATAGTATGATCAGCAATTTACTAGATGGAGCAAAATAAAAATGACTAGTACTATAGAGGCAAATCCTCAAAGTAATTGGCTTATGTACTAAAAGCTTGTCAATCGCCATGTTACTTTGGTGCTTTGAGTGCATTGTGCATTGTGCCATCAGAGTGCTTAGTCTAAGATCGGAGCACTCGAAAACGAACTCGAAAACTATTGATCGATTTCAGAGTAAAATAGACCTAAAACGGCTTGTATTAAGGTTTGAGTTCGCCAATACATTCAGCATTCGAACACAACGAGCGCCCCAAGCAGAAATGTTGTAAAATACATATTCGAACTATGGAATTACGACTTTAAAATACGAGTATTTGAGTTCATTTTGCTCTGAATTCACTTGTGATTCGATCAATAGTTTTTGAGTTCGTTTTCGAGTGCTCCGATCTTAGACTAAGCACACTGAAACCAAATCGCCCGCGGCCCGGGGGCAGCGGATTTGCCAGACCTGTCGAAATATGATACCGTCGACGTCACTTGATAATATTAACATAGGCTAAGAGACAATGGATTCTAACGACTGGTTATCAGCTATAAGGAAAGAAGTCAAGAACTACTCATACTAATCATCATACTTACTAATACAATAAATATTATTCGAAAAAAGAGCATTTGCTGCATTTGCTTTCCGGAGTTTCAAAGTGAAAATTTAGTCATGATTGTAGAACAAACTGGAGAGAGGGATAAACACTGCAATAACAGAAGAAAGTATAGCTAAGTGTGGACAAGTGCAGCCGCGTCGCTAAGATAAATAAAGATTCATCTCGCTCTAGATCTGTAATAATAGCTTCTGCCCGCGGCTTCGTCCGCGTGAATTTCGGTTTTTCACAAATCCCGAGGGAATCGTGGATTTCCGCTTTCCGTTCCCGCTCCCTTTTCTAAGTTTTATACCAACTTTCAAGGAAGTTTACTATACTAATCTACCAATAACTGTAGCTATAAATTTCGGTTTTCCCAAAATCCCGTGGGAACTGTAGATTTTTCCAGGATAAAAAGCCTATGTGTTAAATCAGAGCATAATCTATCTCTATTCAAAATTTCACCCAAATCAGTTTTGTAGTTGCGGCGTTAAAGAGTAACAAACATACACACACACACACACAAACTTTCGCCTTTATAATTCTAAGTAGTGTAAAGTGTGATTAATTTCAATGAAGCAAATAAAGATGACAAATTAAATACAACGCATGTTGGAATATCTGGTGATAAGGAGCCTGTGTATATTTCAGAGCATTTGTCATCTACAACGAAGGCTATATGTACCTATGCTGCAATGTTTATTTGCCGCTGCACGCTGGGGCCAGTGCAGCGGCGCAAGCTCATGTTCTATATCCAGCGGTGGACGTCTAAAGGCCAAATTAGACGGTTCATTTTTCGAGGTTTTTGCTTTCATTTTCGAGGCTTCATCATCGAAAATGAACACCGACCGTTCATCATTCACAGGTACTTTACCATAGTAAATATCGTATCGTGCATCGTACACCGCACAAATGAACGATGAACGGGGCACCGTCTCATTTGGCCTTAATAATCGAGACGACAATGTTTATTTGCAAAGGGGAAACAATGTGGCTAATTCTGTTGTACACAATCTCTAAACCTAAACTAAATTGACAGGTTTAAAAATAGTGTTATCCTTTTCTGCAGGGAGCATTGTGAAAGAGATAGCAATAGATTTAGACCTGTCATTTTAGTTTAGATTTAGAGATTGTGTACAACAGAATTAGCCACAATATCTGTTTGGTTGCATAAGGGTCAGTTCACATAGAGGAGAGCAGAGCAACTTTTGATCGTATTTAAAATAGAGTTTTACTACATGATAATAAGGTTTATTTTTGCATTTCAAATATTTGAGACAAGAGGATGTTCAAGAGCAGCCTGTCGGCTCCCCTTATGAGCCGATCTGGTGCTCTGTGCACGTGCTTTTTCACCCATCACCAAGACATCCGGTCTGTGTGAAAAAATAAAAACGCTCTCCGATGCTCTCCGAGCCAGTCTATCTGTACGGACCCTAACGATAAAATTGTATTAGTATAGGTAATCCATAGGCGTCCTATTAAATAAATACATTCTCTCTACTTAGAAGTGCCGCATCAGAATTGAGGAGTTGGGGCCTGGAATTTTACGATGTACCTAGTCTATTTTTGGTATCTACAATTTGAATTTATAATCGACAATTCCTAAATCCCCACGGTTATTGCGTACCCTGTAGCATCCAGATCGAATAGTTGGAATTAGAAAGATCCACAAATCTCGGATAACTCGGTAAATATACGTACATCTTCGGTTACTGTTTCATTTAAGTATTGAAAAGAAAATATATTGATTAGTTTTTCGCTTCTTTAGTATAGTTTTAGCTTCGGCCCTTTTGATCGATGTTGAAATTGTAATAAAAGAAAGGAAAAATCTTTTAATTCTACTTACCTAGTTTATTCTTTTTATTTCTGTGGCTAGGTTTCTTTACATTTCTCAGTTTTATACTATTGGTTACCACATCAAATCCTGAATGATTCTTTTTGAGAAAACGAAATTAAAAAAAAAAAAATTCGAATGCAGCTTTCATTTTCTTTAAAATCGGCTCCATGGTTCCTTAGAATTAATTATCTTTTATAGGTAGATTAAATTATCTTAAAAAATGTATATTTACTTACCGATGAGCGACGAAGGAATCGATATTGGTGACATCAGAATAATTAGAGGTTGGCCAAAGATCCTCGGGATATGTTGATAAGCGTAAGAGTTATCAGAATCCACAATGATAAAAAGTGGTTTCCTGGTGAATGGGTGCAAGTCACCCGGGTACAGGATCGGAGGTTCGTTGCCTTTGGGAGCAGATCCTTTCGATTCTTTGTAGTCTCTATATACGTCCGACTTCGAAGTTGTTATCACACCGCCGATGTCGTAACCATCTGCATAATTTTGAAATGATCTAACTTTGGTTTTTTATCACTATATTCAAGTTCAAGAAAAATCATCCTTATTACGCGACACACAAACGCAGTTTGATTCTTATTTGATGTACTTATACCTACTTGAATATTATCCAATAATAAACTCAATGAAATTTTGCAAACACGCTCTAAAAACCAATAGGTAGGTATATATCAATGTCATCATGATGGCTGACAGCTAAAAGCTAATTTACAAATGCCACAAGTACTGATCATGTATACCTAAGATATTGTAAAGTATACCTACTATATATGGTCTAAGATCCCGCTATACAACGACCTTCACCGAGATGTTTATTTGATGAAACCTATTTTATATTTAATTTAATATGTCAATAAATATATTGCATATGGATTGCCTAACAAACAGTCCAGGATATGATTAATTAATAATTAAAAAAAAATTTTTTTTAACATTTCACCGGTTTGATTATTATTAGACAAATTCTATACCAATCGAAAGTATGAAGCCCATAGAATATGCAAACGTTAGGTTGCCTATTCTTTTCCGGTCACAACTCTCGGGTAGCCAGGTGTAAACAGGTAAATCGATACTAGCATTTTACACCGGTCTGATTAATTATTGAATTAAAATTAAATGAAAATGAAGATCATTTTATTATTAATTTGTCTAATAATTAATCAAACCAGTGAAATGTTTAAAAATTTTTTTTTAAATTATTAGTTAATCATATCTTGGACTAAAATTTGTTAGGCAACCCATATGCAATATATTTATTGACATATTAAATTAAATATAAAATAGGTTTCATCAAATAAACATCTCGGTGAAGGTCGTTGTATAGCGGGATCCTATACATCAGTCCACTCGTTTGAGCGCTACAGGGGAACAGACAGACACACACACACACACACACACAGACACGTCAAACTTATATCGCCCCATCGTTTTTGCGTAGGGGTTAAAAATCAAACTTTGTTTGTTTATAGAGCGCGAGAGAAATTCTCTCAATTATTAAATCACAAATTTCGGAGCGGGAGCGGCTCGGAGCGAGAGAGAGCTTTGAATTTTTAATAGTATTGTATATATTTAGTTTTATTATAAAACATGCCAATATCGCGACCTGTTGCGAGCAAAATTCTACCTTGGCCTATGACTATGCCTCCGGGTCGCTCCCTCCCGGTTGTTTCGTGCTGTTATATGGTAAATTATTGAGTATTAGTGGACCTGACAGACGTTGTCCTGTTCTAAACTTAGAAACCGATTGCAGCGCCGCCTTCCGGATCCAATTATTGTGAACACAGGGTCAACTTAAACACACATTGGAAATTTCACCAAAATCTTTCCGTAATAAAATTGAAAATCTTAGACCCCGACTGCAGCACCACCCACCGGATTGTGAATCTAAACAATCTTTAGACCCATTCAAATACATACCAAAAATTTCATCAGAATCGGTCAAACCGTTTCGGTCGGTTTTGTTGTTATAACCGGAGTTTTAGCGAGACTAACGAAAAGCAATTCATTTTATAGTCTGATTTTTAATTCTATGGAATGGTTTCCAGTAATAAAACAGTTCCCACAAAAAAGATAATAAATTCAAAACTTACATAAGTACCTAAATAAAAATCAATTGCCTCATACTACTTTAGTTTGGGGTAAAATCGAACTTCAGGTGGTAACCCTATTTTTCATACAATTATTTCATTATAATTTTTCGATTATAATTTATAAAATGACAACTGTCAGAATTCCACCGAATTAAAAATCAGTACAACATAAAACAAAACTTAACATTCAAAGTCATACATAAGTATACTCACAATCTTCGACATGCTTATTCTGTTGAGGGTGATGACCGTTGGCAGAAATATAAATGAGTAGGGCACCGTCCGGTGGTAAATCGTTACAACTGCTGGCCAAGTAAATTAGTACTTGACTCGCAGATGGTTTGAATAAGAGGAATTTGTGGGGGTTAACGTGACTTGATTCGCCTTCCTCTATAATTCCTGAAACAAGCAAGACTGTAGAAGTAGGAATGTACAATCTTATTTACACGTATGGCACCTACAGTCCGCGCCAATCTATTTGAATGCTCTGAACAAAGGCGCGTTTCGACTTTGAAAAAAAAAAAAACGTAACTTATTAATGTGCTGTGCCTCACATAACAGTAAATCAGTCAAAATCGGTTCGGCCGTTCAGAGGATTAGCCCGTTCAAACAGAAAAATTTATAAACCACCATATGAGCTTAATATGAGGTAGTTATTTCGAAATTACAGACAGACAGTTCAATTTTATTTATTAGTATAGATACATTTTATTTTTTGAATTCATTCTAAAATTTTAGTGTTCAATTATTATTAAATAAATATATTAGTTTCAAAATGTCAAAAAGATGGAGTTAAGTAACCTCCTGACTGTTTTAGTTACGTTCGTGGTGGACTTATTTTTTGGAAAATTTAAAAACCCCCGACATTCGCCATTTTGTGGTGGCGGTCATCTTGGATCAATTTTCATCAAATATAGCCAACAACACTCTCGACTAATTCACCTTTCAAGCAAAAAAAAACCGCATTTAAATCGGTTCATCCGTTTGAGCGCTACAGGGGAACACACACACACACACAGACACGTCAAACTTATACTTACCCCCGTCGTTTTTGCGTCGGGGGTTAAAAAGGATATCACGTAAAGGAAACTTCACACAAAAGAAGCCAATTTCAGAACGCCAGGATAAAAAGTGGGGAAAAATGCATTCAGCCCTGCTGACACTTACGAGTATAATAGGCTATTTGACTAATTTTTGGAATTAGTTTTAAATTATTCTTTATTACTTATTAAAACACACTACATTGATATTTTTCGGAATATCTACAGTATTAAGAATTAAATCAATGATAAAGTTTAAGTTTTGAAAACCGCGCCAAAAACGACATTTCTGTAATAGCGCTGATCACATGATACGCGTGACGTCACAAACCAATGAGCAAGTTTATAGGTTCACACACAGAGGTCAGAGTATGTATGGGCACAGTATGGGTTACATAACCAGAAACCACAACAAAACAGCGTAGCTATCCAGTAACAATAATTAAATAGTTAAATACAAATTAAAAGTAATTAAATAGGTTAAATACAATAAATACAAAGTTAAATGCAATAAATGGAATGCGGGAGAGGAAACAAGAAAAATAACAATCTTTAATTATGTAATAAATACATAGCAAAAATATTAGCATCATCACTTTTCTCGCTCGCTCTCGGTGCGTGCGACAGAGCACGCTGCGTGATTAGTTACGACGGATGGCGCGAAAAACACTTGTGTATTTAGGTACAAATCTTTTGTTTTTGTGAGGAAATAAAGAAAAGTTATGAGTTTATCTAGTGATAATTTATTAGTGGAAGAGTTTATCTAATTATTGGTATGAAAACAATTGTGTATTGTAGAGTATATGCGCTAGAAAGTCACACCAAATAAGTGAAATTAAGAGGTTAATAATGCTATTTTAATATCAATCTTATTGTTTCAACTTTAAAGTTTACTTTCGATTGGTTGATAAACTTCAATTATATCGACCAAGTAAAGTGTACTCTCAAGTATAATAATTTCAAGTGACGTCACCAGAGTAGCAACCAATCACAGAGCGTTCACGTGTCTGATAAAATTTCAAAAATTATAATGTTTTATTTCGTGCAAAATATCGCGTAAAATTACATAATTTAGTGTGATTGAGTGAAATATGTCTTTTTTAGGCTATTATCTGATAAGATGACCACAATCAATAGTATATTTTCAATGTTGTCAAATACCCTATTGCGCCGCATTGGATTCGCGCTAAGCTCGCTTACGTATAAAGTTCGTAAACTAAAACCCGACTACGCTTAGTAATTTAATTTAATATAAAATAATAATTAATTTAGTGTGCAGAACGCGAGGCAAGTAGTCAGTGGCGTCATCTATTATGTCTATCCGAAACTGCTTAGCCGCTCGGACGTCGCTTCTCGATTTTTTTCGTATATAAAATGTAGCCTATGTCACCACCCGAGTGGGATATGATAGATTCACATGTTCAAATCTTAAATATTTCCATACAAACTTTCATCCCCTATTCCTGTTCCTTTGTTATTTTACCCTTTTGTGGGTAAAATTTGTACAAACTTTAAATTACATTTTTATTTAACTACATATATCTAATAAATAGCCTAAAAATAAATTCCAAGCTTTTAGCTTTAAAAATGACGATACCTCCATACAACTTTTCAACCCCTCTTTCAACCCCTTACAACCCTTTTTTCACATTAGTAGTATCGGTGTACTAAATTTCATTTAAATCGGTTCAGCAGTTTTGGTGTGAAAGCGTGACAGACAGACAGACAGAGTTACTTTCGCATTTATAATATTATAAAGAATAAAGATTATTAGTAAGGATTATAAGTATATAAGTAGGTATATATAAGTATTGATTGCGGGCTTCTAATTAGAGGAAAAATGTGAATCAGTTAGATTATAAGTAATTCAAACTATTATTTAGATATTTGCGTTTATAACTCGCACAAACTCAATTATTATAGAACCAGAGATTTGTTTAACTGAGATGTCTTCTCAAATTTTTTATACCAATTATTATTATTTATTAATTAATTACGCTCAGCTTAGCCTAAGTAATCGCACCCTAATCGATTGCCATTGCCATTTTTGGTTATATCTATATCTATTTATCGAATAGATATTGCCATTTTTGGCTATATCTATATCTATTTATCGAATAGATATTGCCATTTTTGGCTGTATCTATTCTATTAGGGCGCGATTGCTATCGTAAACCCTCTATCAAATACCACAACCTGGACGCTGAAGCATCTATTAGTCAGTTAAGCTTGAGCCTCGGAATGAGACTGATTCGTACCTTTAAAATACCCGTTTATATTAATAATTAATTCAAGATAGCGATTCATTGCCATTAACTTATTTCAATTACGAAATTAATAAATTTTAAATCCTGTCTAAAAAGTCTAATCATTTTTAAAAGGAATCTGACACGAATTACTAGTCTATAAGGTTAAAGGTAGGTAAAATGTTAAAAAATCCTGACTTTTTCTTGCCAAAATAGCATGTCTAGTCTTAGTCATAGTCTTTAACTTTAACCGTAACTTTAATCTAATGATCTGAACCTTGAAAATCTGCCAGACCTATTTTCCCTCCTGTGTCTTCGTGTTTATAATCCATATTCACATTTGGTATCACCTTTGCACCAAATTCCATAGCTTAAATTGATTTTCGGTACTTATGTTACAATTTGATAAACTTCAATTGAAAATGGAATATTTATATAATTTAATTTAAATACGTTACTCGCAAAAGCAAAAGAATTGCATGGCTGCATTGCAATTAGGTACACAAGTTCGCAACATTGAAATAAATTCCTTTCTATAAAATAAATGAATACCTTTCTAAAATTCGCTTAACGATAATTATAAATTATCATGAGAGAATTAATATTACTATTTTATATAAATTATACAAAATTCGCACATAAAACCGAAATGAATTCCATTCAAAATAACTTACCTTGAAACTGAGATGCACTTTTCAGAGGTTCACACATGGTGGCAATGTCACGTCTCAGTTTTTCTTTAGGTGATCCCTTAAATAGATTTCTGGAAGGGACGCTAATTTCCCATTCCAAGTTTTGCACCATCCGGAACATATCTATCGTGAGCTCAGAGAACTTAATGAGCTGTGTACCGCTGCCAATTATAATTGCATCTTGGAGGGTCAAGTACGTCAGTGCTGTTGGTTCCAATGGTGGCACGGTTAGGCTGTTGATTCGTCCGCTGGAAAAAAAATTACGATTACAATCAGGGCCTGATTTAGAGTTCTGACCGCCCTCAGCTAACTATCAATTTGCGCCCTCTCGGCCAGTTTTACAATAATACCTATATTTAAACATTAGGTGCGCAAGGAGAATTTTTCCGCCTCCTAAAGCGAATGGCGCGGACGCCGCCCGCTTAGTTTTGGTGTTGTTCATGTATCGATAGCGTGTTAATACGTAGGTAATTAGGTACTTTATGGTTTGATAAGAAAAGCAAAATTTTTCAATTATAAGTTCTCTTAATAGCCCAGGGTAGATCCCTTTTAAAAAATAACATGCTTAACATAACATAACCTAAAAAATTAATATTGAATGATATTTTAGTACAAGATAAAAAAAATCGAATTCCGGTTTTTTTCATATTCTGAGAAGATTTACTATGGTAATATATATATATCGAAGGAAGCATCTGAAGACAGAGTTAATCGTTGATTGCTTCCAAAAAAAATATCAGTTACTTTGTTAAATCTTTATTCAATTTAATTTGATTTATTGCATTTAAATATTATGTAAAAACTCATTATAATAACTTATTTAAAAAGTCAAAATGTTATATTGCGTGATACGTCAAATCTGAGTGGAGAGTGCCTCGAGTGGGGTCGGGTCGCCATCTTTAATGTTGGACCGAGGAGACGAGTAATGGCTTGGTTAGAATGTGGTTCTTAGGATCGAGTTGGATCGTGTGATTTCAGATAGAATGGTAAAGTGAGATTGGTGACGCGAACCTGCTGCTCGGATGTATCATTCGATTAACATTTTAAATAAATCAGTAATAATAATAATTGTGAAAAACACATCAATGGTTCATACCTAACAGTGCAGAACTTTGATTAAATTGTACGGAACGTTGAATACTTTGTTTGTGCTTGCATTTAACCCTGATGACGCCCACTAGACCCGTGACCACTAATGATGATGTCGATGAGAATGGTTAATCTCCGACATATATATATATATATATATATATATATATATATATTTTTTTTTACACCATCGGAAAGTAGAGATTTTAACAAACAGAGTGCTTAGTCTAAGATCGGAGCACTCGAAAACGAACTCGAAAACTATTGATCGATTTCAGAGTAAAATAGACCTAAAATGGCTTGGATTAAGGTTTGAGTTCACCAATATATTCAGCATTCGAACACAACGAGCGCCCCAAGCAGAAACGTTGTAAAATACATATTCGAACTATGGAATTACGACTTTAAAATACGAGTATTTGAGTTCATTTTGCTCTGAATTCACTTGTGATTCGATCAATAGTTTTCGAGTTCGTTTTCGAGTGCTCCGATCTTAGACTAAGCACACAGAACGCACACCTACTTTTTGAAAAAAGCTGATATTTTGACAGATGAATTTTCGATTGAAAATTAGGGTGCTTTTTCGATATTAAGTAAGTGAAATATAAGGAGAAAAACTAAATATTTCAAATCAAATAAATTACAGTGTATTTGGGATATAAAAAGGTAAGTTTTCACCAAATTCCGTGAAAAAAAATTATTTATTGTAAAAGATAAAAATAAAAAACCAAAAACTTGGTTTTTTGAACTTTTTACATACATTTTGAGGTTATGCGAAAAAAGTGTATTATACAAAAGTTGTAGATCTTTTTATTGCCTACAACCTTGCGATTAAATTTTTTTCCATGGGACTTGCAGTTTTGCTGGAAATCGAGATAAACCGTTTTTTACCCTTAAAACTCCCCCCCTTTTTTCAGAGCTCAGATCGCCCGTAAATTATTTTTCCTTGTATTTTTATAATATTCTCCTCCTTTTCCAATGGGTTTCATCATACTGTGATTTTCTTTTTTTTTTTTTCAAAAATTTTCAACACTGGTCTATATAAAAGAAATACGTGTAAAAAGACAATCTGTGAATCCGATTCAGATGGGACTTCAGGATTAACACTGGCATTGCGGTTTGTGTGCGATGCGTGCCGATGCGCGATTTCATGGGTGAGAATCGAAAAAGCTTGGGAAAACGTGCAAATTTTCTGATGACCTAGGATTTTTTTTATTGGATGGTTGCTAAGACAAGCTCAGCGCCCCCTCGGTCTACTCTTTGCGCCCTAGGCTCTACCCTAGTTAGCCTATGGGTAAATAAGGCTTTGATTACAATCAATGTTATTTGATGAATTTTCGTCAAAGCTATTTTTCCACAAAAGTCAACATAAATAAATATTTTCTCAATAATTATATTAAATTTAAAATTAAATTAACTAAGTATCTAAATATACAATGAACCTAAAACTAAAAACCTTAAAAAATATAATATAATAACTAAAAACTAGTCGAAATCTCCACCCCTGGTGGCTCCTGGCTCAAAGGTACCCATCAGACTGGCAATTATTTATTGATAAAATATTATATTCATTATAATAAATTTCGTGCATAGTTTATAACATACTAGCTTCTGCCCGCGGCTTCGACCGCGTAAATTTCGGTTTTAAACAAATCCTGAGGGAATCGTGGATTTCCGGTACCCGTTCCCGCTCCCTTTTCCAACCTTTATACCTTTTTTGCTGGAAGGAAGTTTGCCATAGTAATCTACCTATAGCTGTAGCTATAGATTTCGGGTTTTTCAAAATTCTGGGGGAATTAGGCATTTTTCCAGTATAAAAAGTAGTCTATGTGTTGCCAATGCATGCAACACAGCAAACTATTGAAATAATGTGTTACGTGAGCGTGATTTACCTAAGAACAGTCAGCGCCCTCTGTGGCGTTTTTGGATTTTTATATCTATTTTGGTCCCACAGGAATAGTTTTCCGGGATAAAAAGTAGCCTATGTTATAAGTCAGAATATAACCTATCTACGTTCAAAATTTCAGCCAAATAGGTTTAGTAGTTGCGGCGTGATTGAGTAACAAACATCCAAACATCCAAACATCTAAACATCCAAACATCCACACTTTCAGATTTATAATATTAAGTAGGATAAATAAATTAAAGTTCAACTCACCCAATGGTGACTACTCTATTCCTGTCGGCCGGGTCAACAACGGTGATGCCAGGCTCAGCCATCAAAAAAGCTTTGACTTCAGAAAGTGCCTTGAACCACTCCGCTTGATCATTCGGATCGTACACATCTCCATATGCAACAACTTGCATGTCTAATTCTGAAACTAATTCTTGGACGACGACAGGTTGTTGTAAAAGGATAGCAACGCCGATGAATCTGGCATAGAACCGAAGTTTTTTCACCATTAGTTCGCAGCTTGTCTCTTTACTAGCTAAATTGTAGTAATGTCTTCCTCTTATTGCGGAATAGAATGAAAACGATTCCATTAGATAATCAGTATTGCTGGTGCGTAAACTGTAAACAATACACACTTGGTTTGATAATTAGTTATCAAAAAAAAAATTCATACCGTTCCACACAGACGGATTTTCTTAAAATTTTGGTCAAAACCTAAAGATTGAAGTGAAAGTTTCAATAGCTGAAGGAATCGAAAAAAACATGATAAAAATAAACTGCAGCTTTATTTAACCCCAATTCACTTTGTAATTTTATTTTAAAATTTATTTTCTTAAATATCTACCAAATACTTTGATTCTTTTGGAAATTCGTTTATATTAGAAACTTTAAGCTGATATGTTTTCTAAATATATGTAATATAAAGATCTGATGATATTAGAAGGTTAAATACTTGAATATGAATTTAAAAATAAAGAAAAAATTTTTTTTTCTTATTTCTTAATTCAAATTGGCATAGACTAATCAACAAGTTCAAAAACGTGAAAAATAGAGATAAAGGTCCTAAAACAATAATATTCATTCATTTTTCGGTATTATGAGGCGAATAAATAAAAAATGTCGTGATTTTTCTTTAAACTTTTAGTTTATTTTATTTTAGATATATTTAATATATTAAATTTATAAATTATGATAACAGCTAGTAAATAAAAAAGACAAAATGAAACTACTGTTTTTTTAAACAAAAAAAAAATTAAAAATAGCGCAGCAAGTCAGGAATCTCTATTCTCTACAAAAACAATCAAAAACCCAGTTAAAAAAACTATATGGATTAGACCTCTAGTTTAAGTTTATTTGGTAATGATGTTGTCCAAATCTATCTATACATATAATAAAATCGTAGACTTGCCGTATCTGTACATTGAAGATTTTTGCAAAATAATAACTGGGGGATGTTAGGGATAAGTAATAGAACGTAAAAAAGCTATTTTTAAAATTTTTGTCTGTTTGTCTGTTCGTCTGTATGTTTCGCGGGTTTCCGCTTGTATTCAATAAATGCTGGGACACATTGTATAAATGATAAAAAAGCATAGATTTAACTTGTTCCAGCAATGCACGAGACGGCATTTCAATCATGTACATACATTGTTAAGTATATTGTTATTTTTAAAAAGAGCAACCGTCGAGTTTCTTACTGGTTCTTCTCGGTTGGAATGGCATTCCGAACCAGTGGTAGATTCAATTGACGATTCAAAAGTACTTGTAAAAGTTTATTTGAATAAAAAACTTTTTTATTCTATTCTGTCATATTTTTTATAAAAAAATACACGAAATTAAACATCTTAAATACATAGATACATATCACAATCCTTGATAAAAGTTACACCAAAACACTTTGAAAACACTGAAATATATTTTTTAAATAACTTTAGACAACAATCGATCGTTGTTTAGAAATTGATACTTTGTAACAGTTAGACCGGTCAAATTAGTCTAAAAAATAGGGGTGAGGTTACAATAATTCCCACCTGGCTGAAAATTGTTAGGATTGTTCAAAACACCCCCCCGACCCCGAGTAATTTTTTTTACAGGTGTCAGATCGATGAGGACTTTGTACATTTCATTTATAATAGTGTTTCGAACAATCCTACTAATTTTCAGCCAAGTGTGAATAAACTGTGCGTATCCAGGAGTAAATGTTTTTCCAGGTGTCGGATCGATGAGGACTTTTCACATTTCATTTATAATAGTGTTTTGAACAATCCTACTAATTTTCAGCCAGGTGGGAATTATTGTAGCCTTGAAAGTCTAAATTGACTGGGCTAAGTGGGTTAAAAATATTATGTGGGCTGTCATTAGATGCACTGATCCATTAAGATTCAAAATATAAATCCATGTGACTATTATCGCTGACTTTGTACATTCGAGTTTTGGCCAATATTTTGGGAGCATCCACCAGTGTGTGTTCTGAGATTTTATTTTTTAAACTTTAAAATCTTGAGCGGCAATATATGATTTCCAGAAGCAGAAAATAAGAAGTGTGTAACTTACTAATAATGATGATAAAGCTGTCCTATTTTGGATGCAACTTCACCTATCTGCCATCTCTTTAATCCATAATGAGTGTCGAGCAGAAGGCGGTGCTGTTGTTGGAACTTCCACAGTTTAGAGTAAATTTCGAAAGTACGGGTAAAGTGCATACTCCACTGTGTATGTCCGTGAAAAGGTAATTCCCTGTGAATAAAATCCAACAATAAGTAAAAAAACACAATCAAGTGAGAGTCAGACTCACCATGTTTCCATACCTTGGAAGGAAATATCATATAAACGGTTCGGTTAAAATATATTCAACCGACAACCATCTCTAAAACAAATTCTCTTTATTCTGAATCAAATTGCTAAGTTCATTTGTAAAGGATTAAGTATGTTGATTTACTTTTTTTGAAATATTTACAAAAACCTTTATCAACTCTAATTATTATTTATTTCAGTTTGTCACTTTGCAATCTTCGGAGATGCCCAAGAAAGGCCCCACCTCCCTCATCACCTCCCTCTATACCTACTGATTAAAATTGAGACAAACGTGGTATTTTTTTGAAATTTTTCGTGAGAAGTCGAAAAAGAACCTTTATGCAAATGAAATCTTTTCATACGAGACCCTTCTTGCCCTCGTAACCGCGTTTTAAAATTCGACATCCCATTTCGGCCATTTTCCAACATTGGGAAGTAACCTGTATATTTTGATGACGGAACTAAAACTACCTATTAGGTAGCAATTAGAGAATTATTAACTTCAATATTTCATTTAAATTTTAACTTCATAACTCAATCCGTTGCGGGGAAAAAGGGCCTTGAAACACAGACTTACTACAGTCGGAAGATTTTTTGATTACGAGGGATGGAACTCTTAACATAGTCATGGCACACATTTAGTCATTGATCACAATAAAATTATTAGAAATAACCCACACAATTACTGTATAATAATTGTATCACACATAAATAAATTATTTATTAATGGTTTTAATATTTGTAATGACAACCTTCCATTTCTCATAAATTTAATTAAATTTAGGATATATAGTAGGGGAACCCCTAGAAATACTATACACGTCATATTAAGGTATGGGTTAATTACGAGCTAAATAAAGTATATTTAAAAAACATACTATTTGAACGTATCGTACAAGAATGGGAGGGTTACAAAGCTGCAAAAAAAACCTTGTCTTGACATTCTCGAATCTCGAGTGCGGTTGAATTTTTTTCTATTTTGAAGAAAATGATGCAAAAATAACAAAAAAATATGTAATCTGCCGATTTACACAAGCCGGAGTAATAAAAATCGTCCATGAAGATGAGAGCGTGCAGCTAGACGCTTTCCCCACCACTGAAAGGGGAAACATCAGGTATATTCTTCCTATCGACTAATCTACAAAATCTAATAGGTCCCGACAACGCTCGAGTAAATCCACATTTAGCATCATGGGCTCCCCTACCATAAATAAAAGCTTTCTTAAGCTTATACTTCATCAAGCGGAACAATTTAAACACAATATCATGATCAGTTGGAACACAGATGTCATATGGGAATTGTACCGACGCAATTATTTGCGTTAAAAACTGATCTTCCCATGTGTATAAGTTAAATAGATATGTACCTACTTAGTTATAAAAAATTATTTGAATTGTAACTTGCCTTAGTTCGTTGAACAATTGCTTTGATTTTTCTAACAAGTGACAGAATTCGATGACTATTTTCCGCTCTTGGTCAGTCATGGGGGTCATTGTTGTGTTTTCATTTTTTAGCGAACGAACTGGTATTGCATTATGAAGAACTTTTAAATTTTTGTATGAGATTTTTTGTTGCTTAAAGTTAAAAAATTCTTTTAGATGATTTGTTTGTTCTGTCGTTTCATCACTCGAAGATTGAATGCTGTTTGTGTCACACCATGGGTCTAATTTTAGAGGTTCATACGTCTGAGATCTATTTTTTATTCCTGTCACTGACCGTCTTTTAGTAGATTTCCTTTTTACTTTTTCGAAATTACATTCATTTTTCAAATCCTTGTCACTGTAAAACTTGTTAACAATTTCGTTATATTCATTATTTTTTAATTTAGAGTCTCCTTTAGTTGATTTTCCATTTACTTTTTTGTCTTTGTCTTTTATGTCTTCACTATTTAAAGATTTGACATTAGCCTTAAAATCACCTTTTTCAAGGGTCTTGCTACAATGAGCTGGTGTACTCGTTACCGAAGTATTAGATGCACTTTCCTCAATTAATTTCGTGGTTTCTAAACGAACTTCGTTTCTTGATTTCTTTTTAAATAAATTAAGTAATTTGTTGGCTTTTTTTTGAAATCTATTTGTTGGTTTATCAATTGGCGCTGAAAAGAAAATTATTATATTAGACTATTTTAATAGTAATGCCAAGTACCGTGCACTGGACACAATTTTCTTTCACAAAACAGGATTGTACAGTGCCATAAGTTTAAGTTGGCGGTGGCGTTTTGAGGAATTAAATCAGCCATATTGAAAAGTCACTTCGAAACTTCAAAGCTCATTGTTGACATCATTGCCATCTGATGTGAATATTTTCTAAAATATAATACTTACTTATCAGTAATCTCTTAAATGATAAGAAGTAGTGCTAGAAAAATAGTTAAAAAAGTACATTCGCTTTGTGCTTAAGAATGTGAGAGAAACGAACCAATTGACAAGTTTCCAATATTTTTTTGAAATTTATTATAAAAATTTAAGTTAAATAAAACAAAAATCTGAAAGAATTATTAAATTATCTCAAAAACTGAAAAGTTTTTGAACTTTAAAGTTGCTAATATCGTTTCACGCGGCGCTCTAGCGTATAACGTCATCCAACCCACTCAGAGGTATTTTTTCCATGTTTTACTTTTTTTACCAATTTCTCCGAGATTACAGAACCGATTTGCGTGATTCTTTTTTTAATCGACAGCTGAGGATGTTTGCAAAATGGTCCCATAGATTTTTCGAAAAAAATTTTTTAAATCTTTTTTTCGAAGAAATCTATGGGACCATTTTGTAAACATTCTCAACTGTCGATTAAAAAAGAATGACGCAAATCAGTTCAGTAATCTCGGAGAAATTGGTAAAACATGTAAAACATGGAAAAAATACCTCCGAATAGACGCTGTGACGTCATACTCGAGTGAGAAAGTGTTAAAATACATGAACTTAAATAATTATTTTCTCCTTCATTTATTGATGGATTTCAAATTTTTTTTCACTGATTTATTAGTTTTCTATATATATTTTATCTATATTTTAATACCATTGTATTCAAAATGATATTTTCTACTTCAGGAAACATCTTCATTATACCTCTAAAATTCATAAATGTTGAGGGTGACAGCAATAACTGGTAAGTGTTACAGCTTTATTTAAAAAATTCCATACCCATTAAGCCATCGAGGCATTGTCAGACAGATATTGATTAAAACGGTCTCTCAATTATTACAAAAATAAATGAAAATTGGGCAAGTGCGAGTCAGTCCTCGCTCTTTTAGGGTTCCGTAGATAATTATGAACCGTTTTTACCCTTTGGGTACGGAACCCTAAAAACTCTAATGTGGACTAATAATAATTTCATGAAAACGTTTTTAATTATTTCAGGCATTTCGGAACAGAAATATTAAATCTGGTGCAAGATCCTTTTCTAGCTGTATGGCGGCTACTTGGAGGACACATTGTGAACACGTGAGAGATTGGAAGATGAATATCGCAATGTAATGACGACATTGAATTAGTCTAAGATATTGAAATTATATATTACAATATCTTAGGAATTCGTGAATTTTAAGGCTGCTCTCCCACGCGCTTCTCTATACAAACGTATTACGCCTATTATTCTAATATTTGTAGCAATAGATCTAAAGTTAAGCCAGATACCAATTTATATCTCCATTATGTATGCCATAAAATAAAAAAGTTAGTAAAATTATATTTATTTTGAAAGTTATGACGCTTGAAAAATCACTATTTTTGGGCAAATTTTGAGGCAACTTCGTGCGTAAATAAACTAAGTATATAAGAAACTAGAAAATTGAAAAACGACCGAAGTCTTATCATACGTTACTTCATCATAATTTCAAATGTCTTTAGTTCATGTAAAAAATTGCCAAATATTTGCTAAAATAGGCGTAATTCCAAACCTTGATTTGCATCTTTTTACTTTGCCGTTTTTTACTAAAAATTATGATATCTCAAGCAAAATTAATTTATTTAATTAATTAATTATTTATTTATGTATATATTTTTAGTACTCTTCTTTACTGAAGACGTCTCGCTCTCTAAATGCAGAAATCATTGTTTTAGACTCCACTCACGAACGATTTGTCTCTCCCATGGAGAGGGCTCTTAAGTCCTTTTGTCAGACTTTCTATTCGAGCGCCCTGTGGGTTAACTATACCCAAAGATCCATTAATACTCTCCGTGTACAATATAATAACATCTTCAGAGTAATGTTGGGATTGCCGCGATACTGTAGTGCGTCCGGTATGTTTGCGGACAGTCGAGTGGACGGCTTCTTCGCAATCATACGGAAGAAAATCACCTCCCTTTAATGTAGAGTTGAGAGCAGTTCCAACATTGTTCTGAAGATACTGGCTGATAGACAGGATAGTCCTATTAAAAACACTGGATGATAGCTATTTGAATTAATACATAGGCTACTTTTTATCCCGGAAAATGAAAGAGTTCCCACGGGAATTTTAAAAAATCTATATCGAAGTCGCGGGCATCAGCTAGTAGGTAGTTAATAAGTTTTAATTGTAACTAACACCTGAACCATTGCTGTCTGTAAACAAATAAATACGTACATAAATAAAAACCTTGAAATAAATCAAGCGAAATTTTTGTTACTGACCGTGCAATTTTGGCGGTATATCATGTGTTAAGATAATGCTCTCGTTGCCTCTAGTGTTAATTGTCCCTGGCTGTTGCTTCTAGCCCGGCCTGTCAGCGTTTCCCTTGCTATTTATTTTTCGTCACCCGTTGACCAATCATAACGGTAACTAACAAATTAACAAAATTAAAAGATACGATTGCCCTGCTGCGGCCCTGCTGTCCTTTTAGTTTTTAGAAATGTTCTTGAAAGAAGTTCAAAATTAAAATCAGTGATTCAAAAAAAAATATTTTCTGAATCACTGGATTTTGAAATATGTGTTATATATTTTTGAAATATAATCATCATTTTCTAGATGATGATTATGGATTTAATCTGATTTTCGAATATTTTTTTCAACTTTAGTCTTTAATGCGGGACCGTGGTCACCTCATCAATTTTTTTTAATTTTACTAACTTATGTCACCCAGAATAAGCTAAAGATTCTAACGATACCTTTTTCATCAAAATCGCTTCAGGCATATAGAAATTATGGTGCAATATACAAACTCACAAACATATTTGAAGACTCATGCATGTTTGTAAGTGAGTTTGTTTGTTGAAAACAAATATACTTCTTTTTTCAGGCAGTCCTATGATAAAAAAAATACCGAATCACAACACATGTACCTACGGAGTAATATTGCTGATGGTCTTTTACTGAAATTGGTTTTACTTGGAAATATAAAAATGCGTAGTAGTATTTCACAGAAAAGTAACATTCACAAACAATTTTTTGATTTCTGTACGAATTCAAAAATGAAAATAGTCAACTCGCTTTGAAATAAAATAAAGTGTACCGTATTTCAAACAGAACGTCAATACCGAAACCAAAATGGCAAAAACAACACAAATTAAAATCCGAAAATAGCTTTTCCCTGAAATCGCTCGCAAAAATATCAGTAAAAATACAATGCAAGAGATTACCGCAGATAACATAAATAAAAAGTCCTACAGAAATGGAAAAAATTGTGACCATCTCTTGCTGATTCGATCTGATTTTCATCACAGAAAGGATAAGTAGAACAAAGAATAAGTGCGCTATGAGTCTGCATAAAATTAGACGTTCACACACATTCTCACCGAAAAATGGCTGTACCTATGCATCAGACATTTGAATATTTTACGTTTTATTTGATCTCATTTATTAAAAGCGTTTGACTTACAGTCATTTAATCATTGTATATAGTAGGAGCAGTCAAGAAGAGGGTATAATTTCTCTTAGGAGCAGTCAATCTCTAACTTCGCCGAACTGTTACGCAGTAACCCATCTCAAGCGCTCCAAGCGCGCCGTCCACATTGAGCGTAACAAGTTCGCCGAAATGTTCGCTGTTCGGTTCGGTGAAATGTTCAAGTCTGGACGCACCTTTACAGGCATATTATGTTACGAGCGGACGTGCGCGACTTCATCCGCGTGGATTAAGGTTTTGAACCCCTCATTCTTTTTCTAAAATAAAAGAAGCCGAAGTTTCTACTTACAACATCAACTATCTGCCAGTGAAAGTCCCGTCACAATCCAGGCTTTTGAAGATTAGCCGGAACAAACAGACAGACAGACTAACACAACGCACGCCAGCTCAAGATGATAATTCTGATTTAAAAGTTCCTGTACAGTAAAGGGTTCCAAGTTACATGGAATACTAAGTGCCTGTTTCACCACCATCTGATATGTATTAGATAGCTATCTACAATTTTGTCTTTGTCACTTGACATAAAGTAAGAAAGTGACAAAACTTACGTTTAGACTATCCAACACTTATCAGAAGGTGGTGAAACAGGCCGTAAGGGTCGTAATGTCTGTAATTTCTGAATTACAAAACTGTTGAACTTGAAATATTTATGGGACAATCAGTAAAGTACCACCTTTTTAACATAAATTAAAAATTTAAAAAACCCCCGACATTCGCCATTTTGTGATGGCGGCCATCTTGGATTTGCATAGTGCTATTCTACTAGTCACAACCTTTCGTTTGAGGGAGTTGTTAAAAAATATGTAATCCGCCATTTTGTGGCGGCGGCCATGTTGGACCAATTTTCATCAAACATAGCCAAATCGGTCCACCCGTTTGAGCGCTACGAAGGAACGGACAGACACACACACACACACACACACACACACACACACACACACACAGACACGTCAAACTTATAACACCCCGTCGTTTTTGCGTCGGGGGTTAAAAAAAAGAATGAATAAAATCGGACAAAAGAAAGTGACAAAACTTACGTTTAGGCTATCCGACACTTATCAGATGGTGGTGAAGCAGGCCCTTAAAATTTTACAACATTGCCAACATTATATTTAATATGATAACAATTTCGAATGAAAATTTTAATAAAAAAAGCTGATGATAGTTAATTTTCTTTTGTCATTAGGATTTTCTATTATTCCAAGCTTATTAATTGTAATTTTTAAGACTATTCGTAAAATATATTATACGACAAACCAAGATCGGTTTAGGTTTCTAGTTAGGTTTTTAGTTCCTTGGGATTAGTAGATAAAAAAATTTAAAGAATCAAATCACAAATTCACCACAAAATAAACTCGACGATCGTTTTGCTTCGACACCTTCAGAAGCATCTTCAGGAGATGCAAAGTCTTTGCAATCATCCGTTGTGAAGTCGACATCTCCTGAAGATGCTCCGTAAACGATCCTCGAGTTTATTTTGTGGTGAATTTGTGATTTGAATCTTTCAATTTTTGTTTTTTTTTTTCAATTCTTTCAATGGTGTTGTGCCTACAAATTTGTCACTGTGAGCGGATTATAGCAAAGTAATTTTGTTCTCATTGCATATCATGGAATTCCGCAAAGTAACGCCTGCTTCTATTCAATGCAAAACATGACTTAACCAACTTATTTAATTTTGTAACAAGATTAAAAAAAATTAAATGAAATTAATAGTACGGAAGCCCAAGAGGGGATTTTTGGATTGACTCGAGTGCGTCAGATGAATATAAGGAAGGCATCTTGCATCCTGCTGAGTACTCTCTACCATAATATATAAGCCCTTTATATAGAGCCGCGCGAAAAAAAAACGATGGTCAGAAATACTCAGAAACGTCAAATTAAGGTATGGTGGGTTAACTACAAGCTAAAAAAAAGTATATTTAGAAAATCAGACTATTTGAATGTAACGTACGCAAGTGGAAGCGTTACAAAGCTGCAAAAAACTGGTCAAGTGCGAGTCAGACTCGCGCACCGAGGGTTCCGTACTCCAGAAGTATAAGTACATACAATCTGTTTTTCATTAGTTTGTCTTAAAAGATAAGGTGCTAATTAAGCTAGGCCTCTAAATTGCATGTGCGTTCATACAACTCAGAGGTCTATCTTAATTGGCTCAACTATGTATGTATGGGGGCACCCTTTAATTTCCAACTTTTTTTAGTTTTTAAAATTATTCCTTTATTTGTGCTGTAAGACCTGGCTTTTTGCCGAATTTCGTAATTCTAGGTCAACTGGAACTACCATTTAGGTTTTCGACCCAAAACCTATAGGGTACTTCCGGTTGACCTAGATTTGTCAATTTTGGTGAAAAGCAAGGTCTTACAGATAAAGTAAAGGAAAAATTCCGAAAAATAAAAAAAAGTTGAAAATTAAGGTAAATTTTGGTACTTACAAGTTTTTGTGAAAATCTAAATTTGCCCATATCTTTTTATTGTGTGGACTCAGGACCTTTATTTTTATACACCTAATAGGGACTATAGACTTTAGTATCTGGTATAAATTTAAACTTGCCAGGTCCAGCCGTTCTTGAGAAAATCGGTGGTGACACACAGACAGACAGACGGACAGACGGACAAGAAAGTGATCTTATAAGGGTTCCTTTTTTTACCTTTTGAGGTACGGAACCCTAAAAAACAAACGTTATCTTGAGATTCTCGAATCTCTAGAGCGGTTGATTTTTTTTCTATTTTGAAGGAAATGATACATAAATAACGTTCGTTCGTTCGACTTCCATAAGGCGAAGTAATAAAATTCGTATATGAAGATGAGAGCGTGTAGCTAGACGCTTTCCCCACCACTGAAGGGGAAAACATCATTCAACCTATTATTCTTCCTATCAACTAATCTACAAAATCTAATAGTTCTCGACGACGCTCGAGTAAATCCATATTTAGCATCATCGGCTCCCCTACCATAAAAACGAACAATGAAATCGGATCAGACAGGCTCAGACTAAGCAAGGCGTAGCGAGGCTACGAATACGTAGCTACGTAGCAATGTGGCGAGCGATGCGTCGTAGAATGGTCGTAGACCAACCAACCAAAAACCTGAAAAAGTTAGTTTAACAATCCGTCATTGGGTTGTGATCCCGATTGTTTTATTATAAACTAGATCTTGCCCGCGACTTCGTCCGCCTGGATTTAGGTTTTTAAAATGCCGCGGGAACTCTTTGTTTTTCCTAAACTCCAGATGATAATCCGAACGTTCAAAGTTCCTGTACAATCCGGGTTCCAAGTTATAATGAATACTGAGGGTTTTGATGGCTGTAATTTATGAACTACAAAACCGATAACCTTGAAATATTTATGGAACAATCTTTAAAGTATTTCGTTTCTGACAAAAAAGAATGAATGAAATCGGACCACGCGTTAAAGAATTACAGCTAAGTACAAATTTTAACATTCATCCAAGAGAACCGTGCTGAGTTTTGAGTTAAAAAATATCTTATATGTTACTCCGTAGTATAAACTTACATCATGCCAAGTTTCATTTCAATCTATTCAGTAGTTTTTGCGTGATAAACATATAGACAAATAGATAAATAGACAAACAGACAACAATTTTAAAAATAGCTTTTTTACGTTCAATTTCTTATTCGTAACATACCCCAGTTACTATTTTGCAAAAGTCTTTAATATAAAGACACGACAAGTCTACAATTTCATTACATGTATAGGAATAGATAAAAGCTAAATAAGTCTTACTAATAATAATTTTCTTTTGCTGTTAAAAATTATATTAATGCAATCCTATTAATTTGTAACTGTGAACACTATTCATGAAAAATATGATAAACCAAGATCGGTTTACTTGAGTACCCTTGGCAATGGCGAGGGATTAATTTAGGGTTTAAGCCCACAATGACTGAACTGTGAAGCCCACAATGATTGTACGGCTTGGTACGATAATACGGCTCCCTGAGAGCTCTCCTGGCATATATTGCATCCAATTTACACTAGATCCTTTGCCTTTTCTATGTATTAATAATATAAAGAGGTAAAGTTCTCTCTTTGGATCTACTGAAACGATTTAGAAAATTCTTTCAGCAGTAAAAAGCTACATTATTCCTGAGTGACATAGGCTGTATTTTATTTAAAAAAATTAGAGGATACCTGCGAAAATTGTAATAAACTACCCGTACGAAGCCGGGGCGGCTCGCTAGTCTTATATAAACAGGTTATTTTGATGTTCTAAGATGAGCGTATAAAGAAAATTAAGACTATCCGAGATTACCCAGTCAAAATAGACATAAAAATGTTATCAAATAGCAGTAATTCCGACAGAGCTGAATTTTGGTAGAGACCTTGGGTGCACCAGTAGGAATAAAGTGTCAAAAGTCCTCATTGATCCCATGTATGTTAAAAAAGTTATTCAAGGTCAAAGTCACAATTTTCGGTTTTTTTGGATTTTTCTCTAAACCTCTAAAACGGTAAGTTTTATAAAAATACATTCCAGGCAAAATTGTAGATCATAAAATTATCTACAAAAATATTCTTTATACTTTTTCCTAAGAATCATCATTCCTAAGATATCGCCATTCTAAAAAAGTTCACACCTACTTCGAGACACTCTATCAATAAAATTCGTTTAAAGAATATATTAAATATAAAATTTAAGAAATGCAAAAATTTAGAGGCTTACTGAATAAATAAATGAACATTAATCCGCTAGAAAAATAAAATTATCACAAATTTTCAATTAAGTAGTTATGCAATAGTTAATTTGCTACTTGAAGATGAAAATTGCAAGCGTCATGATTGTTAAACATAAATTTCAGATTTTTTCCTTTCTTGAATCTATTTTTGAAAGGCTTTAGAATAGATTCCCGTTGGAAAAATTAAAAAAAAAAGTTATTTTTTATTAACAATTTTCCTAGTTGCAAAATTAAAAACTTAAATTATACGTCTTTTTTGCAAGTGTGATATTTGGATTTTTCTCGAAAACAGTAACTTTTACAAAAATACATTCCAGGCAAAAACTGTAGATTTTAAAATTATCTACAAAAGTATTTTTTACACTTTTTTTCCTAAGAATCACCATTCCTAAGATATCGCCATTCTAAAAGTTACGTTAATAGTTCACTCCTGCTTCGAGATACTTTATCAATTTAAACATATTAAATGTAAAATTTAAGAAATGTAAAAAATCAGGGGCTTACTGGATAGATAAATGAACAATCTATTCTATACATATAATAAAATCGTAGACTTGCCGTATCTGTACATTGAAGATTTTTGCAAAATAATAACTGGGGGATGTTAGGGATAAGTAATAGAACGTAAAAAAGCTATTTTTCAAATTTTTGTCTGTTTGTCTGTTTGTCTGTTTGTCTGTTTATCTGTTTGTCTGTTTGTCTGTTTATCTGTTTGTCTGTTTGTCTGTATGTTTGTGCGCGCATCACGCAAAAACTACTGAATGGATTGAAATGAAACTTGGTATGATTTAAGTTCATACTACGGAGTAACATATAGGATACTTTTTGTCCCGAAATTCAGCACGGTTCCCTTGGGAGAGGGGATGAAAGTCAAAATGTGTACTTAGCTGTAATTCATTAACGCGTGGTCCGATTTCATTCATTCTTTTTTTGTTAGAAAGGAAATACTTTAAAAATTACTGGCTAATCTCTCAAAGGCTGGATCGATTTTGATGGGATTTTCACTGGCGGATGTTTACATTTTGATCTACCTAAACATCCGCCAGTGAACTTTTGACAGTTTTTAGCAAGGTATGAGCTCAAAGGAGCTTAGGAAGGACAAAATGATTCCCACGGGATGTTTAAAAAGCAATACCCACGCGAACGAAGTCGCGGGTTTCCGCTTGTAATAACAATAATTAAGCTCTGTGGGAATTACTGTGAATTGAAATGTCTATTTTGACCCGGCTAAGAACTCTGCCAAAAGCTGTTTAAACATGTCAAAAGGAAGAGAAATCCTAAAAAATGAAAATAATTAAAAATATATAGTAGTAAAAGTCCATCCAACGAGTTTGTGAATCTGTTCGCGCTAATCTCAAAAACTAATCTCTAAAACCCTATCATTTTTTTTCCACAAAATTGTGAATCGAGACATTGATTGACAAAACTTATTAAACAAAGTAAGGTATCAGAACAAGCTAACTTTTAAACCTAAAATTACAAAGAATAATCGCGGTAGGTCCGTCCGTCTTTAAATTATTACAATTGCAATTTTATAAGTACAACAATTCTATTTAAAAGGACTGATTCTGATATTAAATATAAGAACTGCGCATTGGTTTATAAGCGTCAAATTAAAATGTTTCCCTAATTAAAAAAAAAAAACATTAATTGAACTAGGGATTTTCTGTTAAATTTAACTGTTTTGATCTGTTTAATAAATGTATTGTTCTTTGTTCTCTAATCTGTTTAATATATGTTTAACTAATAATTTTAAGTTTATAGTACTAATTTTCATTAATTCGTGTTTGTTTAGTCAGAGATTTTAGAATATAATTATTTTTTATGTACACTCATAGAGTCATAATAAGAGTCATATTAAGGGGCGCTTTTCCCTGTTTTAGGCGATTTTGGCCCTTTTCCAACGAGTTTTAAATCAAGAGGAAGATTTTTTTACGCGCCCAAAAAAATATATATTGTAGATCAATTCTTTATCAACTAATTTTAATGTTTGAAAACACAAAAGGTATGATTTTGCTCGATCATAAAAAATTCCGAAGAAATGCTGATTTTTTACATTTTTCTAGTTTTATGTATAAAGTTTTGCACCAAATTTTATAAAAATTATATCTAAATAAAGTTTATTGCATTTACTATAAGTTACAACGACTTTTTTTTTTTAATAAAAATCCAAGAAAAATTCTAGCCATTTCTAGCATAAAACGGTCACGCGCAACGCTCTTGCCATGTACTCAGTGGCTCACAGGCCTTCATCGAGGTAGGACGTGCGTCAGTTTTTGCCAGCCGCGCTCCCCGCGATTCATATTCGTAATTTCTCTAATTTAGTTATAATTTTTTTTTTAATTAGTAATAATAAATATTATTTTGTAAATTTGTGTCTTTTTAGATAGAGTTACGTATGTAATAAAAAGTTAGTAGAGGAAAATGTGAGATTTTGAAATAATGATATTTACTAAAGTAACCACAGTATACCTACTTAGGTATCAGTAACCAGTATGACCATTATATTATATTTTGAACCTCCGACGCAAAATCGACGGGGGGGACGGGGGTGTTATAAGTCTGACGTGTCTGTGTGTGTGCGTGTGTGCGCGCGCGTGTGTGTGTGTGTCTGTCTGTCTGTTCCCCTGTAGCGCTCAAACGGGTGGACCAATTTGGGTTTTTTTTTATTTGACCGTGAGCTCGAGGCCCGGCGCACACTGAATAATGAACTTTACACTATTGACATACGGTCGCGCGGTACGGTACGCGCGCGGTGTTAGCAAGCAGCAGAGATACGTGCAAGGCTCGCCACAGTTCAGTATGGACGATGACGGATTTGTCGACGGCTCGGATGCGGCTCGTACAATGAATGGGGAACAAGGAATGAAAAACTTTATACTTGTAGTATTAGTGATCAGGTGAAGTAAATAGATTCAAATCAGAAATCAAATCACATATAGACATTACTAAAATATTCAAACATCTTATTTTAGTAATGTCTATATGATCTGATTTTTGCTCACGTGGTCAGATTTTTAAAAGCTTATATCTCCGAAACTATAAGGTGCAGCCCCATGTTGTTGGTACTCAAACTTCTTATTTTTGCGATGTCTATATGCTCACGTGATCAGATTTTTAAAAGCTTATATCTCCGAAACTATAAGGTGCAGCCCCATGTTGTTGGTACTCAAACTTCTTATTTTTGCGATGTCTATATGCTCACGTGGTCAGATTTTTAAAAGCTTATATCTCCGAAACTATAGGGTGCAGCACCATGTTGTTGGTACTCAAACTTCTTATTTTCGCGATGTCTATGTGCTCACGTGGTCAGATTTTTAAAAGCTTATATCTCCGAAACTATAAGGTGCAGCCCCATGTTGTTGGTACTCAAACTTCTTATTTTTGCGATGTCTATATGCTCACGTGGTCAGATTTTTAAAAGCTTATATCTCCGAAACTATAGGGTGCAGCACCATGTTGTTGGTACTCAAACTTCTTATTTTCGCGATGTCTATGTGCTCACGTGGTCAGATTTTTAAAAGCTTATATCTCCGAAACTATAAGGTGCAGCCCCATGTTGTTGGTACTCAAACTTCTTATTTTTGCGATGTCTATATGCTCACGTGGTCAGATTTTTAAAAGCTTATATCTCCGAAACTATAAGGTGCAGCCCCATGTTGTTGGTACTCAAACTTCTTATTTTTGCGATGTCTATATGCTCACGTGGTCAGATTTTTGAAAGCTTATATCTCCGAAACTATAAGGTGCAGCCCCATGTTGTTGGTACTCAAACTTCTTATTTTTGCGATGTCTATGTGATCCCGTGGTCAGATTTTTAAAAGCTTATATCGCCGAAACTATAGGGTGCAGCACCATGTTGTTGGTACTCAAACTTCTTATTTTCGCGATGTCTATGTGATCCCGTGGTCAGATTTTTAAAAGCTTATATCTCCGAAACTATAGGGTGCAGCCCCATGTTGTTGGTACTCAAACTTCTTATTTTTGCGATGTCTATGTGATCCCGTGGTCAGATTTTTAAAAGCTTATATCTCCGAAACTATAGGGTGCAGCACCATGTTGTTGGTACTCAAACTTCTTATTTTCGCGATGTCTATGTGCTCACGTGGTCAGATTTTTAAAACCTTATATCTCCGAAACTATAGGGTGCAGTCCCATGTTGTTGGTACTCAAACTTCTTATTTTTACCACTATGTGCTCACGTGGTCAGATTTTTAAACGCTTATATCAAATCCACAGCCAAATCCACAGCCCCTAAATGTTGGTACTCAAAGTTATTTTTTTATATTCTATAAATACAGAACTTATTATGCATGTATGTACCTATTTACCCCATTTTTATTTATCCCTATTATTTTACCTGCAACAGGTATAAAAATAAAAAGGAAATACTTTAAATATCATCCCGTAAACATTTTAAAGTCATCGGTTTTGTAGTTCAGAAATTACAGCCATCACAACCCTCCATATTTTATACAACTGGGAAACCGGATTGTACAGGAATCTTTGAACGTATAGATTCGATGGATCGATTTTGATGGGACTTTCTCTAGAAGATATGCACCTTTTGATTGCGCCACTTTTAACAGTTTTTAGCAAGGCATGAGCTCAAAGGAGCAAAACAAAAAGAATAGAATTCCCGCGGGATTTTTAAAAACCAATATCCACGCGAACGAAGTCGCCGGTATCCGCTTGTACCCTATAAGAATAGGCGCATATATTTTTTCTCGTTGTTAGAGCGTCTTCTGTAGAATATTTAGTGCTGTGGGCAGGCTATACCGCTGTTTTATAGATATATAAATAGATAAATGAAACATATTCCTACACCTAACTCACGTGACAAAGTGGCAGTTCTTTTTTAAAAACTGGCGTAGAAACGTCGTAATGAAAAAGGTATATAGTTTTCAAAACTATGCTGTTCAATAGGTATTTTCGGATGAAAATATTCTTCTATTCTTATATCTAAAGACATGACATAGATCTGGTAACAAAACAGATCTAAAATAATGGTTGAGTTAATTTTAGAAGAAAACAAAACAGAAAATATAAACATCATTGGTCTCTTATTTCATTAATAAATATGTTGTAAAACTGTACAGTTATCTATACTGTGGCAAGAATTGCTCGAACGAGGTCGCTACTCGATGTCCGTCGGCGCGTCTTTAACTACGATAAGTAGGCACATAGCGGGGGCTGAGGTAGCGCGCAAATACCTAAAGTTGCAAGACAACCGGGCCTTAACGTAATTTTGTCATTATTCCTCATCATTTAGATAGATCGCATAAATTGTAGCATCTTTGAATAATAATTATAACACTAAGAACTTGCTGGTTATTCCAAAGTAATACACAACAGACATACTGCACAATAGGCAAATTCACTCAAATTCTCTCTCTCATGCACACACACGCACACACATAAACTCATTCACACAACCTAAAATTCATACATATTGCTGAAATTAAGAAAAATTTTGCTATGTAAGTTAATATTAATTTTAATATTATTGTTAAGAATTTACCTTTGTAAAGGGAGAACCTTGATGCCTATACTACAAGTTTTTAACTTACCTTAGGCATCAAAGTTCAACCTACTTAGATAAACTTTTCTCACAACTTTTCTCACAATTATATTTTAGGTCTATAAAATAAAATGTAAAACTATCTTGTACTAGTCACAAGTGAATAAATCATTGGTCATTTAAATTTTTATTAATTCATGCTGAGTTAGCGCAATGGGGTTACGTTCGACGTTTCTGTATGAATGTTCGATGTTTTTGAATGTAACGATTTAAATTCGCTGTTAAAATAAACAATACCTACCTTCCGATTATGAGATATAAAAAAGTTGAAAGCTATATTTCAATTTTCCTTGGATCGCAGCCCAAACACACTAACATTTTTTGGCTTTTTCTTTTACGATTTGCGATGTCTAGCTCGGGAATAAATATTTCTTACACCCAAAATATTATGTTGTTCATAATTATGCACGGAAACCTAAAAGAGCGAGGCTTGACATACACTTGGCCGGTTTTTTAAATATAATTATGCTGCTTAATTCTTTAGGTTCGCTGTGATTTGGAAAAATGACTGGAAACAATTTTTAACAACAAATTATACTAAGCACTGCTCCAAATATGTTTTTAAGATTTACTCGGAATAGTACTTAATTAATTTTCTTATTAGTGTAGATAAATAATTGCTATTTCAAAAATGGGTATGAAACTTTTTATATTAGTTAAGTATACGAGTAGTTTATTCTTAAAATTATATAATTTGATTTTATTATTAACTCATTCCACGACCACGAGTGCAATATCTAAAGTATATAAAAACGATTAAAGAATACAAAAAACTAAATACTTACCATCCATATTGGTAAGTTTTTCAAACTCAGATCTTTTGTTATTTTCACACGTGATATAATAATATGCTATTGTGTATAATACACATAACATAATATTAGAAAAAAATCAATTCAAAGTGATCACAAAACGTTCACTGTAATGCATTTTATTATATAGTGTAATTAGTGTATTTTAGTGTATTTATTTTTATATCGTGTAATTTTTGTTTATTGTACGACCGGACACCGGACGACACTAGCGAGAAGTGACGCGCTTCTGAATAATTGCAGCAACTATATTGCAACTTACGAGAGGTACAGGTCTTTTTCTATGTTCAGACATCAGTAAAGTGAGCATCAGGTGCCGCACCCGTGGTGGAGGTAAGGGTGACAGCATTTGAATGTGATTGGAAATCAATCTGCTCCGAGTGATTTTATCCCGAACAAAAGCTGCACTGCCGAGTGTGGGTAATACGTCAGCTACGCGCATGAACTGCATTGAAAATTTGAAAAATAAAGTTATTTTATACCTTATGTAATTTATGCAGCTAAATTTTCATACTTCTAATCTTGTAATAAAAAAAAATCGTCAGCTGTACTTCTGATGGGGGAAAGACCGTCAGTCAGCGTGATAAACATTTTGCCACCAAACCAAATTTGTAGAAAATTTTATGTTAAAATTTTTGTTGGAATTAATTATATTCGTAGAGATTTTCGAGATATGAACAAAAAACCGAAAAAAGGGCCTAAAATACTAACTTAAACATCCTATAGCTACTAAGTAATAAACTAAGAGTAAAAATGAACGGGACCAGATTTGTAGCAAATTTTATGTAAAAACTTTTGTCAAAAGTAATTATAATGCTATTCGTAGAGATTTTCGTGATATGAGCAAAAAACCGAAAAAAAGGACCAAAATTTAAAAATGGCGGCTGGTTCCACACCCCCTTCATATGGGGTTTTTGGATATGTTCAGGAAGAAGTCTCAAATAATACATTTGGCCAATTTTTAAAACCATAGGATCATTTTTCCTAGATTTACTGGGCTAAATGCAATTAGCGCGCAAAATGTTTATCACGCTGACTGACGGTCTTTCTCCCATCAGAAGTACAGCTGACGATTTTCTTTATTATTTTAAAAGTATGAAAATTTAGCTGCACAAATTACATAAGGTATAAAATAACTTTATTATTCAAATTTTCAATGTATTTCATGCGCGTAGCTGACGTATAACCCACCCTCAGCAGTGCAGCTGACGATTTTTTTTGTATCAAAAATGATTGAAACAATGATTTAAGAACATTTTTGTTCGGGATAAAATCACTCGGAGCAAATTGATTTCCAATCACTTTCACATGCTGTCACCCTTTACTTAACTATCGGAGCAGCTGACGTTCGGAGCTGCTATGGGTTAGGGGAAAACTATTTTTGTTAAAATTTCGAGTCGGTATAAAATGATTATTTCAACTGTACCTCTACCTCCCGTACTATATGTTACACGGCTCGTTTTCAGCAACCGGTCAGTTTAAAATGACTCCTCCCCCCGTAGGTGGTTCCATGCAAATACACTAATAAAAGACCGTTCATTGTTCTGATACTTTGATATTGTAAACTTTATTATTAAATAGTTTTAAGTAACCCGCCAATTTATAGGCATTCTAAACTTTTAAAAAATATATTCAATAAGCTGCGTTAATTCGAAAGGTGCCCATTAATGGTATATATGGGTATCTATCTTCTATCTATCTTCTTTTTCTTCTACCTATCTTCTATAATATAATATAATAAAACTGTAACAGATCCAATTCTGTACATTGAAGATATTTTGAAATTTTTTATCGGAGGGCACTCTATAATCGATACTGAAGCCAAAACTGCAATTTTTTTCATTTTTGTCTGTCTGTCTGTCTGTCTGTCTGTATCTTGGCCGCGCATCACGCCGAAACTACTGAATCGATTCGAATGAAACTTGGTACGATTTGAGTTTATACTCCGAGGTAGGACATAGGATACTTTTTATCCTGAAATTCAGCACGGTTCCCTTGGGAGAGGGGAAGAAAGTTAAAACGTGTATTTAGCTGTAATTCATTAACGCGTAGTTCGATTTCACTCATTCTTTTTTTGTTAGAAAGGTAGTACTTTAAGTATTGTCTGGTAAATATTTAAAGGTCATAGGTTTTTTAGTTCAGGAATGACAGACATTTATTGGGTTCAAATAACTTGGGACCCGGATCTTTGAACGTACGGCTTATTTTAAACTGGTGTGCGTTTAAATTTATGTTTGTCGATCTGTCTATTTGTTCCAGCTAATTTCCGAAACGGCTGGATCGATTTTGACGGAACTTTCAATGGCAGATAGGTGATGTTATAAGGAGTAACTTAGGCTACATTTTGTTTAGGTACAAAAAAGGATTATGGGATCCAATCCGATCCTATATAAAAACTTATATCAACGCAGACGAAGTCGCGGGGATCAGCTAGTAATATAATAAAACTGTAACAGATCCAATTCTGTACATTGAAGATAATATTTTGAAAATTGTCTTTGGAGGACACTCTATAATCGATACTGAATCCAAAACTGTATTTTTTTCATTTTTGTCTGTCTGTCTGTCTGTCTGTCTGTATCTTGGCCGCACATCACGCCGAAACTACTGAATGGATTCGAATGAAACTTAATACGATTTGAGTTTATACTCCGAGGTAGGACATAGGATACTTTTTATCCCGAAATTCAGCACGGTTCCCTTGGGAGAGGGGATGAAAGTTAAATCGTGTATTTAGCTGTAATTCATTAGCGCGTTGTTCGATTTCACTCATTCTTTTTTTGTTAGAAAGGTAGTACTTTATATAATGTCCTATAAATATTTCAAGGTTATAGGTTTTTTAGTTCCGAAATGACAGACATTACAACCCTCAGTATTGGGTTCAAATAACTTGGGACCCAGATATTTAAACGTACGGCTTATTTTAAACTGGTGTGCGTTTCAATTTTTCAATGGCAGATAGGTGATGATAAAAGGAGTAACTTAGGCTACATTTAGTTTATAGCCCAGTCAATTTAGACTTTCAAGGGTTCAATAACTCCCACCTGGCTGAAAATTGGTAGGATTGTTCAAAACACTATTATAAATGAAATGTGAAAAGTCCTCATCGATCCGATACCTGGAAAAAAATTTACTCCTGGACACGCACAGTTTATCCACACTTGGCTGAAAATTTGTAGGATTGTTCGAAACACTATTATAAATGAAATATAAAAAGTCCTCATCGATCCGACACCTGTAAAAAAAATTTCTCGAGGTCAAAGTTTTCACGGGAAGTTTTCAGCAAAACGGTAAGTCTTATCATAAAATTATTTTTAACAAAATTGTAGACCGAGTAATTATCTATAAAAAAATGTTATAATATTTTATATGTGTAAGTGTGTAACTTACACATAACTTACACATATAAGTTACATACTTACAAAGTTACACACATAAAATATTGGAAATATCAGAATTTCAGGTATAAAGAAATCCAGTCCCTCATTTTTATTTCGACACTTAACTTTTTGAATCGCTATATCTCAAAAACGGTGGCTCTTAAGAAAAAAAGTATTAAAATATTTTTTATAGATAATTATCTGATCTACAATTTTTTAAGAGCTAATTTTATGATAAAACTTACCGTTTTGCTGAAAATCATGAAAAACCCGTTTTTGTGACCTTTGAACCCGAGTAATTTTTTTTCCAGGTGTCTGATCGATGAGGACTTTTCACATTTTCATTTATAATAGTGTTTCAAATAATCCTACCAATTTTCAGCCAAGTGTGAGTCAACTGTGCGTGTCCAGGAGTAAATTTTTTTCCAGGTGTCGGATCGATGAGGACTTTTCACATTTCATTTATAATAGTGTTTTGAACAATCCTACCAATTTTCAGCCAGGTGGGAATTATTGTAACCTCACCCCTATTTTTTAGTCTAATTAGACCGGGCTTTTAGGTACATAAAAGAATTATGGGATCCGATTCGATCCTATATAAAAACCTATATCTACGCGAACGAAGTTGCGGGGATCAGCTAGTGAATAATAAAAACGAGGATATTGGTTTATTATATCTGAAAATAATAATAAAAAATATATAAGTAACTAGTGCTTGCTCGCGACTTCGTCCGCGTAGAATTTCTGATTTCTTTAGATTATGAAATTTTTCCGCTGCAAGAGGTTTATGAGGTGCGACAAAAGTCCGCTAGTAAAAACCGTGACTTCGTACCTCACTATAATGGAGGTTGCAATTTACATATATTATTAGGTATTGTATTTTTTTTATATTCGAAACGACTTTTTGGAAATATTAATTTACCCCTTTAGGGTGAATTTTCGTCAAATTTTTCTCCACTGATACCTACTTACTTATTATCCATACAAATTTTTATCCTCCAATTGACTACCATCCAGAATGACTTATGCAGGTTTTAATCTATCTATCTATCTATCTATCTATCTATCTATTAATAATATAAAGTAGCTTGTCCTGACTGACAATCAACGCACAGCCAAAACCACTGAAGCTAGAAACTTGAAATTTTCACAGTAGCTTCCTTTTATAACGTAGGCGCACACTAAGAAAGGAATATTGCAAATTCCACCCCTAAGGGGGTTAAATAGGGGATGGAAGTTTGTATGAAAGTCTGTCATTTTTCAAGTTACATCCAAGAAAATTGGTATTTAGGTTTTCGGTTAAAGATAAAGAGTTATGAGTTTAAAGAAATTTGGAAAAACAATTCCCAAGTGGGTTAAATGGGAGTTGAAAGTTTGTATGAAAGTCCGTCATTTCAAAAGTTATATCAATGAAAATCGGTATTTGCATTGTCGGTTAAAAATAAAGAATTACGTGTTTCAGGAATTTTAGAATTTCCACCCCCAAGTGAGATTTATAAGACTTCCACGCGGGCGAAGTCGCTGGCATCTGCTAGTTATTTATAACTAATAATCTAAATACCGATTTTCATGTCTCTAACTTCAAAAACATAGGACTTTCTTAAAACCTTCCAACCTCCATTTCATCCCCTTTGGGGTGAATTTTCTTAAAACTGTTTCTTAGCGGATGTCTACGCTTTAGAATATACCTATTTTCCTAATTTCAAATTAATAGACTTTATAGTGAGATTTCGTGATTGGTCAGTTAGTGGTATTTCGCTTTTTATAAGTTATTAAATGTTATTATCACTACTATGGCTGTACCGCTAACCCGGCGACCCACGTTGGAGCAGCGCAGCGGGTCTGCTCTAAATCCCTCTGTCCTATGAGCGAAGGATTGTGCCCAGCAGTGAGATGTTAAAAGGCTGTAGTGATGGTGTGTGGCTTACCCTATATAAATACTACCTACTCTTTATATGGTGCGGCTACATTATGGTTAATGTCAATGCCCAAAAATGCCTTAAACTACGCGACAATTATCGCCAGTAAAAAAACGCATGGAACTGAGTGGCCACACATACACACGGGACATTTTAAAATCCGAATAGACGCTAACAAAGTAGCGCTTGTTATTTTTTAACCCCCGACGCAAAAATGACGGGATGTTATAAGTTTGACGTGTCTCTGTGTGTGTGTAAAAGTACTTGTAAAAGTTTATTTGAATAAAAAACTTTTCTATTCTATTCTATTCTGTTGTTAGCTATGTTTGATGAAAATCGATCCAAGATGGCTGCCGCTACAAAATGGCGGATCACATATTTTTCACAACTCCCTTAATATGGGTATCAAATGAAAGGGCTTTACTAGTAGAAGGGCTTTACTAGTCTATGTATTGCAAATCCAAGATGGCCGTTGCCAAAAAATAGCGAATGTCGGAGGTTTTTAAATTTTTATCTACTCTCATATCTTAAAATCAAGGAAAACTCACGACAAATATTACCAAGATTTTATGGTTTGGATTTTAAGATATGAGTTTAGATAAAGTAGTGTATGAAACTCTACATACTTAGGAATTAAAACACTCGTGTGATACTATTAAAAAACTCACCTGTGGCTCGTTTTTTAAACCCACACTAATGTTTTAATAACCTCTATTATGCAACGTTTCATAAATACTATTAATTTACACTTGTATATATATGATTATTTTAGATACATAATTTTATGTTGTAGGTACTTAACACAATGTAAAAATCATAAGTCTGTCATAAGGACTGCCGACAGAAGTGAAAACTCAATTAAAACAATTCACAGTTAAACACACATACACGAGGTACGGGCACATACGGGGGTGAAATACCGCCAACTACTAACTCCGGGCTGGCACTGAAAATTTATTGATTTGCCCAACCTGAGAATCGAATTCGGGACCTCGTGATCTGCAGTTGAATATGCTAACCACTAGATCAACGAGGCAGTTAAGCTATTGCAATAGGAATGAATCCCACGTATATGAAAGTAAGTGACAAATAATACACTAATTGTTAGAGATAAGAGATAAGAGATTTTATTTGCAAAAATGTATTTTAAAAAACAATAAGTAAAAATGTATTTTATTTGCAAATTCAATTATTAATTTAAGATTATACAAATTTAAATAGCATGCATGTCAACGTTATACAAATATACATCTAGATTCAATGGTAACAAATAATAATTTTATTTATGTCATATATTCTTTTAAATTATAAAAACATTTCTCCATAAGCCAGTTCTTCAGTTTTAATTTAAAAGTTTGGAGAGGCATGACCTGTATTGATTCAGGTAACTTACTAAATATTATTATAGCCATGTTGTAGACATTTTTTTTGAAGATACTCATATGACATCTAGGCACACAAAGTTTATGAGGATATCTGTTTCTTCTATTTGTTTCGCTTTTAAGCTTAAAATAATGTGGGTATTTCTTGACTAAAATGCATATATCTTTAATGTACATACATGGCAGTGGTAAAACCTTTAAATTTTTAAATAATGGTTTGCAACTTACAAAAGGATCAACACCAAAGATAGCCCGAATGCACTTCTTTTGAGCTCTGAATGCTCTTTCAATATCGACTGAATTTCCCCAAATTGGAAGTCCATACGAGAGGACTGACGCCACATAACCATGGTAAGCTATCACCGCAGCTTCCTTCGATACAGTTATGCGCAGCCTCCTCAGGGCGTATACAAATTTGTTTAACTTTTCACATACGACATCGATGTGCTGTTTCCAGCTACAATGTTTGTCGTACATGACGCCTAAAAATTTTGTCACTTCTGTTTCATTAATTTTAGAACTGTCATACTGTATATTCAACGGAGGCCTTTTTGAGTGATAGGACTGAAATTGTATAATTTTGGTTTTTTTCTAAATTTACCTTTAAGTTGTTATTACTCAGCCATTTTATTACCTTACCTAAAGTTTCATTTATTACTTCTTGGTAGTTACAATCAGTCCCTTGTATGAGCACTGTTGTGTCATCAGCAAAGAGAACACAAGGATGCTTTACACTTTTTGGAAGATCATTTATATAAGTAATGAACAAGAATGGTCCCATTATGCTACCTTGTGGCACACCCTTTTCTACGACTCTGAATTCGGACCTATACGTGTGTTTCGTACTGTCGATTATTTTAGAGATTTCAGTACATTGGACTCGGTCTTTTAAATATGTTTGTATCCATTTATATGCTTGACCTCTTATTCCGCATTTTTCTAGCTTTGTTAAGAGCAATTTATGATCTACATAGTCAAATGCTTTGGTCATGTCTAAAAATATTGCAGTTATGGGTACTTTGTCATTTAAACTTTCAGTTATTTTTTTCACGAGATGAAAACATGCTAAAGTTGTTGAACTTCCATCACGGAAACCAAATTGTTCATTTATTAAAATTTTGTTTTTATCAAAAAATTTCTTTAGTCTTTTTAACATGGCTTTTTCAAATATTTTAGCTAGAATTGGTATTAGAGTAATAGGGCGATAATTGTTCATATCATTCGGATCATCTTTTTTAAATAGAGGCTTTACTATGGATACTTTCAGTTTTGTGGGAAAGATACCTTGTTCGAATGAAGAATTTACTATATAAGATAGTGGGACACATAGGTGAACCGCACAATTTTTTATTATGTCCGTTCGTATTTCGTCATATCCCACTGATTTGGTATTATTTAATGATCTTATTATTCCTAATATTTCATTTGGGTCTGTAGGATTTAAGAAAATTGAGTCAAGAGTATTGTTAATGTCAATTGAATTAGTTTGATTCGAATTTATAAGTTCAATGTGATATTTGCAAAGGTCTGTAAAATGATTATTGAATAGTTCAGAAATTTTATAAGGATCATCGAATGTCAGATTGTCTTTACGAATAAAGTTAATGTTTGTATTTTGTTTTATTGCACCGGTATTTTCTTGGATAATTTCCCAAGCAGCTTTACACTTATTATCATGATTGTTTATGTAATTTAAATTTTGTAATTGTTTAGATCGATGTATACATTTTTTTAATAGTTGATTATATATTTTAAAATTTCTTTTATTTTTTATTTTTGTTCTATTTACTCCACATAATCGATAACTTAAATATAGGCGACGTTTGATTATGCAAGACTTTTTTATTCCTTTTGTTAACCATCTCAATTTACGCGGTTTATTTGATATTTTTATTTTTGTAATGGGAAAGCAGAGGTCGTAGAACAGTTTTATTGTTTCATGAAATTGGTTAAACGCTTCGTTTACAGATGATATATCATATAATTCTGAGAACGAAAGACTGGATATACATTCTCTAAACTTAATAACATTCTCTTTTGCATAGTCTCTCCTGTATTCGATCCACGCCTCAGCTCTGGGATAGTTTTTGATTTTTAACGTTAGTGTTTGTCCGGTTTCATGGTCAGATAGAGCTAGGTGATGAACCCCAGCGTTAGCAGTTTTAATATTGCTAACAATTAGATCCAAACATGAATGTAGCCTCGTTGGAGTCTTAATGTGAGAAATCATATTATAATTACTTAAAATGCCTAACAACTCTCGTGTTACATTTGTATCTTTCGAAACATCAATGTTCCAGTCTCCACAAAGTATTATTTTTTTTTAATGGTTATTCTTTGAGTGCAGGCTATGTAATAACATTTCTAATTTCTGCAAGAATAAAAAAGGATTGCTTTTAGGTGTCCGATAGATGCAAATTACTATTATATTTAGTTCTTTTACTTCAACTCCGCAAGATTCAAAAGTATTAACTTGTGCAATTGTTTTGGCTATATTTAACTCTTTACATTTCAAATTTCGTTTACATAATATGCAAGAACCACCTCGTTTGTTTGCTCTGCTATATGAAGAGCAGAAATTGTAATTAGGTATTTTTAATAATGATTCTGTACCCTTTGCTATAAAACTTTCAGTGAGGCACAGAATGTCAATGTTTTTAAACTCTTTTTCCAAATCCAGCAAAGCTACTGTTAGTTCTTCTGATTTGTTAACTGCGCCTGCGATATTTTGATGGAATATTGTAATGTTATTCACGAAAAAAATTTTTTTTACTAAGTGTTCCGCTCTTAGATGCACCTTTACGCGAGGTATGTTTTTTAAAATAAAATGGAATTGTACCCTTCTTTTCTGGTATATTATGATACGAATCTTGATTATTAATATTTGAGTTTATTGTGTTACTGGTGACTTTAAAATAGTATGTAATTTTCCTTTGTTGAAAATAATTGTCTTTTTGTTTTATTTGTTCGTTCATGCTTTTATTCTGTGTTATTTTTGTGGGTTGTGCCATCTTTTTAAACCTCAGATTTATGTATGTATTATTGTAGTCATCTAGGTCAATGTTATAGTTAATTTTTTTAATCATTTCCTGTAAATAATGTTTTGCGTTGGTATATTCCCTATCTGGTTCAATAAATTTACAATTTTTATACAGTTTTATTAAACAAGCTAATTGATCATTAAGTGTCACGGTCCGAAGGTGTGCGTTATTAAAGACAGGTAATATATAAACTCTTATATTTCTCAGTTTATTTAGAGCCAGTCCTAATTCATTTAACAATGCACAGGGATTACTGTCATTTGCTCCTACAGAAAGTATTACGATATCTTTGTTAGATAATTGTTTTTTGAGAACTTTACTGAGTTTCAGTGTCTCAGAAGATAGTGCATTCGGTTTTACAAAAGCTGTTATTTTATAATGGGTGTTCGTTATATCTTCTCTACTTTTAATTAAACTACGTGACATTCCAACTGCATGCTGTTCGCCTAAGATATAAATAGTATTACTTGTATTATTTGTAATTGATTTGATGTTTTTGGTATTTGATGTTTGGATATTTTCTGTATTGACATGCGCAGTTTCCTGTTGCGAAGACCCTTTGTTTTTTTGAGTTGCTTTTAATTTATCACTTTCCGTGCTTGTACTATCCATCTTCAGTCTCCCTTCATGTGTAACCTCTCTTTCCTTTTTTTCAAAATTTATAATTCGTGCACATTCTTTCGATTTTTTCTGCATTGTTTTACTTAAACAGCTCTTAGAGCTCAAAGTTAATATTTCTTGATTTTTGATTGAAATGTCCCTTTTCGGAGTAATTTTGGGGCTAGTACAAATTTTATCGTATAATTGTATTTTCTTCTGGTACTTTTGTAGTTCTTTACTCAGTGTTGAATTTTCTGAATTGAGCTTTTCTATTTCTGCGTGTGCCGATATCAGTTGTAACTGTAAATTTTCAATTTCTGATCTTAATTTAGTAATTGTTTCTGAATCCATGCTTATATTTGGTAGCGATTTCATAGTGCTGTTTGCAAAATAACTATTACTGACATTAAATGATTCATATTCTTCATTGTGTATATCACTTAGATTTGTAGTTGATTTTGCCTTTCCTCTTCTCCGTTGTGTTATATTATCATGTGTATTCATCTTGTTATTTGATTAAAATTACAGATAAAATAAAAATAAAAGAAAATAAAAACGAAAAGGAAAGAATAAAAAAAAAAAAAAAAAAAGCTAAAAAAAAAACTATAAAGTTGTATTTGAACCATGCGTCCGTCGTCGTAAATAGAATAATTGGCCGCATGCACTCCTAATCGGTCCACCGCCGCTATGCGTTGCCAAGTTAAATTATCGCTAGAGTAACGTCTATTGTTTTGTTCAAAACAGGTTCGTAGCTGAGTGACTCGAATCGCAATATGACGTCAATCACTTCACTATCACTATGTTTAAAACGAATAACTGCCGGGCGGGTTGGATAACAAAGTTTTTCTCGAATTTGTTTATTTCGCGTGTTAATGCTTTTAAATACATGGTACTCGTAGTAATTTGTGATTTAGTTTACATTTGTGGTGGTGTTTAAGCATTATTATACAGTTTTTGTTTGTTTATAATCACTTAACGTAAGTAGTCACTAATAAATTTTAGAACACTTTTTTATAACTTAGGTATTTTCTTTGTATTTTTCCTTACTTTCACACTTTTCTTACACAATCTTCCTTCAGATAAACTTATTATTAAACGTTATTTCCATGGTATTTATTTTTAAATGAGAATTAAATACGGAGTATGATGTCCACTTATGACGACGCTAGCGCCACTGCGCTAGCGTTATTTTTATTACCTATCTTTTTATTTCAGCCCGCCAACCCGCATAGCCCGACAATCCGCATTGAAGCAGCGTGGCGGGTCTCAGCTCAATTCCCTCTATTCTATGAGAGAGGAGGCCTGTGGCCAGCAGTGGGGCGTTACTAAGCTGTAGTGGTGGTAGTGGTGGAAATACACGTGTTTGAACTTTCGAAGCGATCTCCTGTAGAATAATTTGTCTTTTGTACTTAATTAGGGAATTATACATAGGGATCATCGATATGACTCACGATTGACGACGTCAACGAGAGTGCGAGTTTGTAAGTTTGGTTTAACTGCTCATCCACACGTTGGCGAACTTGCTGGCTCATCTTATGTCCCAATACGTTGGCCAACGTGTAGAGCGGGAGTTTGTGCTATTTTGGTAGGTATCGGAATGATGGCCCGCAAGTTGGCGCAAGATCCATTTCGTGTCGGTACATCAAAGGGCTTGGGACAGAGTTTGGCCGCCGCATCCATTCATTGGAGGCAAGTTCAGTTTGCTACGAGCTCTCAGAGTGATCGCACGCATGCACGTCTTTCAAATTTTATATTTACGCGTCGTAACTAGTATAATGTCCACATAATGGCAGTGACAATTACCAATGAAGAAATTTTTTGCTTTATAGAGCCCTACTAACCGAAAATTGTTTGTGGAACCCAAGAAATAAAATCACAAAAATAAAAAAATACAATTTTCATATACACATTCACGTAGTTGCGGTATGCTGTGAATAATTAAACCGCAGCAGCTGTTAACGTCTCAATATTCAATTTAGTAAATACTTCCGCACATTGGCCCTAACCGGAGCATACTGAACGATCCTCCAACGTGTGGACGCGAACACAAACTCCTCGCCCAATACCTTCCATCATTTTCGCCATCATGTTGGCCAACGTGTAGAGGCGCCTTTAAACGGAATAAAATTGATATTATGTATATCGTTCGAAAACAATGATAAAAAAAAGTTTATTTATCAATACAGAATTTTTAACCTATAAATAGAGCTTTTATAACATATGTAGGTAGGTAAGTAGGTACTTACTATTTACGCTTGGTTGGATGGAGACGGACCAACCCGCTAAGTGTATCAATATCAGTAATTAGTATAAATCACACATTTAAAAATCTTTACATAGTTTACTAGCGGACCCGGCAGACGTCGTCCTGCCCGCTATTAGCGCCTCCTACCGGGTCCAATTTTTCTAGTTATAAACCTTCCTCTCGAATCACTCTATCTATTAAAAAAAACCGCATCAAAATCCGTTGCGTAGTTTTAAAGATTTAAGCATACATAGGGAAATAGGGACAGAGAAAGCGACTTTGTTTTATACTATGTAGTGATAAGTATGTACTCCCTTATATCCCTACCTCGGTAAAATCAAGAAAATGTAGTTATAATGAAAAACATAGTCATCAAAACCAACAGTTTTATACCGGAAAAAATGGTATATTTCGGAATTATTCGGGTTTTTTCGTTTTAAACGGATTGGTTTTATTCGTATTATTCCGGCCTTACATCTATACATATGATATAGTTGAGTATATACCTATATAATGTATTAGTATATATATGCGCATAGGTACATACATATACATAAGCTGCTAAACTACGCGTCGCTAGTCTGGCGCAATACGTTGCTTATAGCATGTCGAGGTCATCGGTGACGTGAACCTATAGGTTTTCCCCTTACCAAAAATCGCTCAATGCAGCTAAAGAAGTTTTTACTTTAAAATCCAGAAAATGTTATATGACAGGCTTATTTACGCCTTTGTCCGCTTGCAATTAGCTTTGGTCATTGAGCAAATGATGATTATTTTACGTAACCCGCTACGAAATAAGATTAATAATACGTCTTTGCGTGTATGTCACGTACGATTCTGTTAATATATTATAGCTGATGCTCGCGAATTCGCCCGCGTGGATTCATACAAATCTATTTAACCCACTTGAGGGACGAATTTCCAAAATTCCTGTAACACGTAATTTTTTATTTTTAACCGACAATATAAATGCCGATAGGGGTGGAATTCGCAATAATCCTTTCTTAGTGTGTGCCTACGTCATAAAAGAAAGCTACTGTGAAATTTTCAAGTTTCTAGCTTCAGTGGTTTAGGCTGTGCGTTGATGATCAGTCAGTCAGGACAAGCCACTTTATATTAGTACTAACAGATGCCAGCGACTTCGTCCGCTTGGATTCTTATAAATCTCATTTGGGGGTGGAATTTCCGAAATTCCTGAAACACGAAATTCTTTATATTTAACCGACAATACAAATACCGATTTTCATTGATATAACTTTAAAAATGACGGACTTTCATACAAACATTCTTCCCCTATTTAACCCACTTAGGGGTATTTTTCCGAAATCCTTAAAATACGTATCCTTTATTTTTAAGCGACAGTAGAAATACCGATTTTCATGGGTATAACTTCAAAAAGGACGGACTTTCATACAAACTTTCATCCCCTATTTAACACCCTTAGGGGTGGAATTTGAAATTCTCGAATCTCGAGAGCGGTTGAATTTTTTTCTGTTATAAAGGAAATGATGAAAATAAATCAGCCGATTTCCACAAGCCGAAGTAGTGAAAATCGTCTGTGAAGATGAGAGCGTGCAGCTAAACGCTTTCCCCAACACTGAAAGGGGAAAAATGATAATAACATTTTATTCTTCCTGTCAACTAATCTACAAAATCTACGACGCTCGAGTAAATCCACATTTAGCATCATCGGCTCCCCTACCAATATATAGGACATATAGGACATATAGGACATGTATGATATATAGGACATATAGGACACTTTTATCTCGGAAAAGAATTCCTCCGAAAACAAAGTCACTGGCATCGTTTAGTCACTTATAAGCTAGAGACATTGATCATAACTTAAACATGGCTATTCGAGGCAGTGTTTACTTGTCAAGTATATATATATGTTATTTTACTAGAAAAAGATGATTAGAACATACCTACTTAGTGCACTGTGTATGTTACAAAAGTGTGCGCTCGACTTTTCTCACGTAATGCCTATTAGTGCAAGCGCCACAGGTAGTTGAGTATCTAAGCTTTGAGGATTGTAATATAAAACCTCTGCTGAGCTTGTTGTGGGCTCTTCTCAGAGCAGGGCGGGTTTGGGACTGTTTGTCTTTTTTGACAGATAGACAATAATAATAATCCTACTAATATTATAAATGTGAAAGTGTGGATGTTTGGATGTTTAGATATTTGGATGTTTGGATGTTTGTTACTCAATCACGCCGCAACTACTGAACCGATTTGGCTGAAATTTTGAATGGAGATAGATTATGCTCTGACTTAAAACATAGGCTACCAGGCTACCTTTTTATCCAGGAAAAGTCCACAGTTCCCACGAAATCTTAGCTACAGTTATAGGTAGATTACTATAGAAAACTTTCTTGAAAGTAGGTATAAAGGTTGGAAAAGGGAGTGGGAACGGGAACCGGAAATCCACGTTTCCCTCGGGATTTGTGAAAAACTGAAACTCACGCGGGCGTAGCCGCGGGCATTCTCTAGTATCTAATAATAATAGCCATTTATTCCCAAAATTACAATAAACACATTACAATAAAATACAAACAGCAAAGAAAAAAAAAATATGTTAATTTACAGTTATTTAAATATTTATTAATTATTTGTAATTTCTAATTTTCATCATCTTCGGGTAAAGATCTCCTCCATCGTGCTCCATTGCTTCCTGTTCATGGCAAGCCTCGTCCACGTGAGCCCTGCGACATCTTCTATGTCGTCCCTCCAGCGAGCGCGCGGTCTGCCTCGCGGCCGGGCGTGGTCGCGCGGCGCCCAGTGTAACACTTGCTCGCTCCACCGACCGTCTCTAGTCCGTGCCACGTGGCCTTTTTTTTTGTTGATGGGGGGAAATCCTCTGAAGATACTCGACCTCCTGGGAAGAGGTCGAGTTATGTGGGATTTGTACCCACTCAAACCCCCCCGGTGGCCAGCCTCCGCGTATACTGAGAGGCTCCGGGAACTCTAATGAACATGCGCCGGTGCCTCCCTAATGCAAACCCGTTTGAGCACATCCTGATAGAAATCTCCTAGCACCAGTTGCCGTCTTCCCGGGGACGCATAAACATTCGGAGCCCCCACTCCAACCACCCGCGACCCCGATGCCCTATCGTCGGGGACTGTCACAGGGACAGACCAGGGCGCGACTCAGAGTGGCCTTGATGCCCTCGCCTCCGAGCAGGATCGTCCCGCTCTCGAGCTCGTGGCCTGCCCATCGCCATTTCAGCTTGCAAGCGAGCTCTGCAGCATCTATCAGCTTTGTTTTTTCTGGATGTCTTGGTTTTTTTGACGATCGCTTAATTTTATTCCTAACATGCTCCGTTCGGTCGCTCGTTGGAACACTTGTATTTTTTGTTTTATTTTGTTTTTTAGTGCCCGTGGCCCAAGTTTGACATCCGTACAATAAAGTTGGCAGATCGTAGAGTCAGTAGACAAAGAGTCAGTAGACAGTAGTAGTATTAGTAGAGACTAAGACTCCGCTGTCCGTCTGTCTGTCTGTCCGTCTGTCACCAGGCTGTATATCATGAACCGTGTTAGACAGTTGAAATTTTCACAGATGATGTATTTCTGTTGCTGCTATAACAACAAATACTAAAAAACAGAATAAAATAAATATTTAAGGCTCCCATACAACAAACGTGATTTATTTTGCTCGTTTTTATAGATAATGGTACGGAACCCTTCGTGCGCGAGTCCGACTCGCACTTGGCTGGTTTTTTTTTCATAACAACTTTTCATGGTTTCCTACATCCAACAACGTAGACTAGCTATTAAGGTGTTACGTTTTCCATACTAACTTCATGTTACCATTCAAGAGCGAATGGATTATACACGGTGCAATTTTTATCGTCTTCCACAAGCAAACCAGTTAATGTATCCAGTGCCTACTATCTATTAGTATAATAATAATAAAAAATAAATAACATTCGAATGACTAATATTCAAAAAAAATAAACGAAAACGTTTCATTTAAAAACACCCTATGGCGAACATAATAACTACAGACCGCGGCGCGGCGACTCCGATATTTGAGGTCATTCACATCAAGTATACCTACCTATAGACTGTCTATTTTATTATTAGTTTTTAACAGCTCACGCCCATAAAGTTTCGTATTGTTTAAGTTAAAATTTCATACAAATAATATTGTACTTCATGGACGGGTACCGCCCCCTTAGTGATGTGCCACACATAAAGATTACTACGGTTGTGCCACAGATTACAAATAATTGGTAGAAATAAGTAAATGCTAAGATGTAAGTAAGGTGTAATAATATGTTATTTAATCAGGAAGACAGCAAAAAGTCTTCTTGACTAGATAACATACTTACTACAGTTTTATTAAAGTTTTTCTTCTTAGTATAAGGCATACAAATAAAATAACTAAGTAAAATAGCTTAAATTTTTTTATCACACGAGTCGTCAGAATCGTCATTTACCTATACTAGATTCGTCCGATGAGGAGTCTTCAGTAATTAATGATTAGCTCTTGTGTGCATAAATTATCAAATGCAATATCACGGTTCAAATCAAACTTTATGACTCTTTTAGTTCTCTCCACCACACTTGCCCAGTTCTCAGCCGTCACGTCACGTCACAAGCATTTTTGAGTACCTAATTGCAACATTTTATTCGCTGTGAACCGGGGGCTTGTATTGTTTCTTGCAGCATGCCTTTTTACTTGTGCCCATATAAGTTCTATGGCGTTGTATTGTCAGTGATATGGAGGAATCCTAAGCACGATATGACCATATTATGCTGCCATTTCATCGATCACATACCGATATCGATATCAATTATTAGGTCCTTTAGGACATCACTATAACTTATAAGCGGCATAAAGCGGCCGGCTAGACGGGGCGGGGCATATTACATAACAAAGAACACCGCGTGCGCATCGTTGGCTGTCGGTTTCCATCAAAGAAAAGCGCGAGCGTCGACATTGGTTGACGGTCCACGTGGACTTTTACAAAATACGCTTCGCTATTGGTTGGCTATAATTTCACTTGTATGATAAATCTTTCCTTGAACTTGTATCCAAGTTCAATGGCTTGACCTAGTTTCTAAAACATTAAACAGGCTGTTTCATAAATGTTTTAAATTTTAATAATTTTTTATCACTAATATGTGTATTGTCCGGAACTAATTTTGAATATTACCTAAAGATTTCTTACATCGGATACCTAACTGGGGCCGCTCTTGATCGACGATGGAAAAAACACCGTGTATATTTACACTGAAATTACATCGTCGTCGTCGTCGTCGTCTCAACCAATAGACGTCCACTGCTGGACATAGGTCTCTTGCAAGGATCGCCACAAAACACGATCTTGTGCCGCCTGATTCCAGCGGCTACCAGCGACTCGCTTGAGATCGTCTGTCCATCGGGTCGGGGGTCTACCAACGCTTCGTTTGCTGGTGCGAGGTCGCCATTCAAGCACCTTGGGACCCCAACGTCCATCGGTTCTTCTAGCAATGTGCCCCGCCCATTGCCACTTCAGTTTCGCGACTCGATGAGCTATGTCGGTAACTCTGGTTCTCCTGCGGATCTCCTCATTTCTGATTTGATCCCGCAGGGATACTCCGAGCATAGCTCTCTCCTTCGCCCGCTGAGTGACCCTGAGCCTTCTTATGAGGCCCATTAATTTCATTTCATTTCATTTTTCATTTAACAATGAAATTACATCGCACAGCCATATTATAATTTTTAATTTGCGCGAAATTATATTTACATAAAGAAAACATTACATAGACAGCTTAATTATTATAATAGCCATCTATTAAACGCTGTTTTGCCTAGCTGACCGAGATGACTTTACTTCATTTTTAGCTGTTTATGTAATGTTTTCTTTATGTAAATAAAATTTTCCGCAAATTAAACATTAAATTAAGGCTGTGCGATGTAATTTCAGTGTAAATATATAATCCATTCGTTCTTAAATGGTAATAATAAATTAGTATGGAAAACGTACCACCTTAAGTATTCACAACTTTTATACATCATCTTTTCAAACGAAATAACTTTGCATTTGATTTAGAAATTATAAATTCCTCAATCGCTACTCGCGAAATCGGAAATCGAACCCAAAACATCCTTGTAAGACCATAGCGCTCAGCACTGCGCTCGGGAAGTTTTTGTATGTAAATAATATATTGAGTGAAAATAACACGCACGAGTGTTCAATGATAATTAAAACAAAGAATAAACAATCATTCTACATCAATTAATTAATCAAAGGGTATCCTTTTGTGGCAGTCAGCCGGAGCAATTAACACATTTAAACACGAGAAATTGCAAATTTTCGACAAACTGAAGCTTCAATCATGCAATGGGCCTAAAGCGGAACTTTGCCACTTTTAAAATACAATAATTGTTTTGTATTGTGCTTCAAAATTAAATTGCTGTAAAAATTGATATTCGCAATATTGTGCATCGATGCGAAATCTGTTGACTACAAAATGAAATATTAAACTACTTACTGGAGTGGCATGTAATATTGATACTCGGATTACTTTCCACTCCATGTTCCGCTCACTACAACATTCTCGAGTACCATCGATATTATTATAATATGTATCTATAATTATATTAAAATTTTAAATACAGTATTCCGGTTGCGAGTTTCCGTTTAAACCTCGTTCAAAAGGATATAACGAAGCGTCCAAATATAACGAGGCTTTTAAGCCGAATTTCACCACAAACACTTGTTTAATAAACACAACTGAGTGCTTAGTCTCGGTTTGGAGCGCTCCAATTTGTATACTATTGATCGAATTACAAATGACTTCAGAGCAAAATAAACCCAAAATCTCTTATTTTAAAGTCGTAATTCAATAGTTCGAATATTTATTTTACAACATTTCTGCTTGGAGCGCTGGTTGCTTTCGAATGCTGAATGTATTGGCGAACTCAAACCTTAATATAAGCCATTTTAGGTCCATTTTACTCTGAAGTCATTGTGATTCGATCTATAGTATACTTACTATAAAGTTTTGGACCGCTCCAAACTGAGATTAAGCACACATTAGATTTACATATGATTAAGTACACAAAATAAACACAACACACACTGAGTCGTCCAATAACGCAAAGGTCTGTTCAGAATAATTATTTCCGTTTACACGTTCAAACCGGTTTCAGGTGTTTCAATCAAAGCTTTTCAGCGTTTGTCAGAGAAATGTATTTTCAGCACAAAGACATGTAAATAACCGTGACGTGAGCGGCTGACGTGTTATAATGGATTTCAGAGAGGGGATTAACCGGTCAGCTCCGATTATTATCACTGATACCTAATAGTCATTGTTATCTAAGGGTAGAAGTACTATAGTGTACGATACGTAAAACACCTTATAACACACCAATATTATAAAGGAGAAAGTTTGTGGGCATACTCTATAACGCCGCAACTACTGAACCGGTTTGGCTGAAATTTTATATGGAGATAGATTATGCCCTGACTTAAGACATAGGCTAAATATCCTGGAAAAATCCACAGTTCCCGCGGGAACACAGCTATAGGTAGATTACTATAGCAAACTTTCTTAAAAGTACCTAGGTAGTATAAAAGTTGGAAAAGGGAGCGGAAACGGGAACCGGAAATCCACGATTCCCACAGGATTAGTGAAAAACCGAAAAACACGCGGCCGAAGTCGCGGGCAGAAGCAAGTCTTACTTAGGTACGGCCTAATCTCAATACTGCAAACCAGTCAACGGAACTGATTGAGTAACATTGAACCAAGTTTGTAACTGAATGCGTAACTGGATTCATTTCGTGGTTTGGCCGAATTTGACCTTCAGTATGTAGCGTGTGACTAAGTCGCCTCCGGTCATACTAACATAATATTCGGTACCTAAAAGTAGTAAGTACGGTAATACGGTAGACTGTAGTTAAAATACTTTGTACCTATCCAATTTATTAATTATAGTGTGTCCAAACCAATTGACTCCGTTGGTTGATAAACTTCGTCCCAACTGGATGGGTTTTGAATTTGCTTTTTGCTCCGCTAAAGTTTATTGAATAAGCAAACGGAAATGTGCATTTCAATCTTGGGCGCGAAGGTTCCTCGTATTTGCATCTTTCCCAAGATTTTAATATACTTATATATTTCTGTGAAGTAAACCTGTAGGAAATATTAGCTTATGAAACTTCCACGGACTCGGATGCAGTTCCATTCGCAACTTTATCTAATCTCCATCTTACACAACTTTGTCGTCAAAAGCTCTACGACATGAGATTAATATGTTAGTTTATACATTACTATACCTACTAATACTATACCTACTATACCTACTAATAGTTGTGATAGCCTAGTGGTAGGACGACCGACTTCTAATTGGAGGTCGTGGGTTCGATCCCGCGGAGCACGCACCTCTAACTTTTCGGAGTTTTGTGTGTTTTAAGTATTTAAATATCACTTGCTTTAACGGTGAAGGAAAACATCGTGAGGAAACCTGCATGCCTGAGAATTCTCCATAACGTTCTCAAAGGTGTGTGAAGTCTGCCAATCCGCTTGGCCAGCGTGGTAGACTCGAAATTCAAGCGGGCGAAGCCGTGGGCAGAAGCTAGTAATAAATAATTGTAGATTAGATAGATTATTATTATTTAGTATACATATATACATATATTATAAGTATATATTATTTAATGTGTAAGTACTTATTATTATTTTTAAGTTCCATAGTGAAAACATATTACGTAGGAAGAAAAACTTCTTTTGGCAAGATTTAATTGAAAATAAAAAGTTACTTTAAATTGAAACCGGCATCAAATAAACGTCAAAGTTTTGGACAACAAAGGGTACAAATAATAATTATATACAACGTGTTTTAGAATATTAAAACCTATATTTACAAGCATTTTACTTAGATTAATTGAGAAATACATAATATAGGAGATATTATGTTAATGTCATTATTGAAACAACCCGGCTTAAGAAAGAACATTTTATTTATGAGAACGGTGAATAGCTACTACTGGTATGTAAAATAATTTACAGAAATCGCGTCGAAGCTCAATGTATTATAGAATATAGATAATAGAAGAAGAGATATACTTAATCTTAGAGTAGATAGGTACTACTTAACCATTAATCTGTGGCTTGAGTCGTAGTTGGTTTTTTTGCCAATCGGTCAGTGTTAATGTTAGTGGTCCTTCCATGGTCAAAGCTAAGGGTCATATTCTGGTAAAAATTTAGAGAACCATGACTAATTATTATTATTATTGAACTTAAAATGGCGTATTTATAGTGATTTAGTTTAACTCTAACCGTAACATTACTTTAATAGTCTGACTTCAGGTTTAAGATTAAGCGATAAATATTTGGAGACTACACTACACTACACTACAAAGTGCACTTTTTTTCGGTGGTCTATTTCCACGCTTTCCTTAAGTTACGGACTTACCTTGGAACTAGCAAACTTTTTGACAGCCAAGTTTATTGTATGGATATCGCCTTTAAATTTTAACTTTATTTTAACTATTATCATTATTTTGTGGTTATAGAGACTATAATGATACTCACTCTCTGAAAATTTAAAATATCTACCTATAACAGTTCAAGACATACAGCGATTGTTAAAGTCAAGCGAAAAACGCCGAAAAAATCACGTTTCTTGTATGGAGGTCCCATTTAATTTAATTATTATTATTTACTAGCTGACCCCCGCGACTTCGTTCGCGTGTTTTTCTTTGCTATAAACCTCACGGAGCCCGAGACCTTTCCAACGAATGCAAAACCGTGGAAATCGGTTCGTGCGTTCTGGAGTTATAACGTCAGGAAGGAAAACCCGACTTATTTTTATATAGTAGATTGTTATAGGGGCAACAAAAATATTATGTAAGGTACTTGATACAAATAAGGCCTATGCTCGAATAAGGCCTAGACTCCCGAAAACCCGGTTAAATATTCTTAACATCAAAGATTTTTCATGCATACACACACTAGTAGCCCTACGAATAGATACGGAGAGCCCAGGCGTCCTACGACGCGCCATGAGCTAGTATGCGATGCGTTTTTACAGGAGGTGTGGTTTTCGTGGCGCGCAATAAAATTTCGCGCAATTTTAAGGTGTGTTATTACTTTAATAATGTAATTTTTACTTAAACCAATAAATACCAATTGTACCCAAACCATTAATTTAGATAATTGTTGCTGTAAATTTTATCATTTTTAATATTAGAATGAATTATAAAACTTTGAGTCTTATCTGGGTATGGTATCGAATAAGGCCCTAGGCCTTAAATGTAATCCTGTAGGCCTTAATAATTACATCACTTTTTATTAAAGCTAATACTTTATCAAAAAAACTAACGGTTCAGGTAAACAAGTCTCTCTCAAAAATAGTTCTACAAAGATTAGAAGATAATAATTTACTACTTATTGTAAAAAAAAGTGAGTGGTTTAAATTTTTATTTTTTGCAGTGCCTTATAAAAACACTGTATTTTTAATAAGGCCTATATTTTTTGTTAATATAATATAAGAGGGTACGTCTGACACATCATCTGTATTTTCTACTGTTTAATTATTATTGTAATAAAAAGCTTAGTAATAAAAATATAGAAGCTGATTATTATTTATAGGTTGTGAACATTTTTTTTAATAAAAAGGTAATTTTGATAAGATTCTCAGAGTTTAAAGTGCATAGGCCTTATTTAGTAGCCGTGATTTATTATGGCCGCTGGCTAACGTTTTCAAATTGTTCATTTTGCCTGCCTTTAATTGGAAATTATTAATGTTTTTCTCCACTAATTGAAATAAAGGAACATATTGTAAAAAATTACAATAGTTTTTATTTCTGCGCACTTATATTTATTTTGTTATCAGCGTTTAAAATAAGGTAGGCCTTGTTTGTATCACTTACCTTACTTACTCTGTGAAAATTTCAGCTACAGGTTAATTTTGGTATGGTCGTAATCAAGGACTAACTTGTAAAAATTAAAAAATATATATTTCAGCCGTTTGTAAAAAGGTTTGAATCGTACCAGACAGCTACCTTGATGGCGAGCTGTGTCTGTGGAGGAGGGGAGGGGGGAGTATAGGGAAAATATGCCGAACCCAAACAAACTTAATTTTTAATATTTGTTGTTTTAGCGTCATTAAAAATAAAATTATAGTTATGGTTATAGGTAGACAGTTAACAGCCCGCTGACAGACGGACGGACGTACGGAGAGCGGAGACTTAGTAATAGGGTTGTAGTCTTAAAAATGTTTTAATCAAGTATAAAATAAATTATTGATTTCAGGCCCTGGTTCGTCCCACCGTCGGCAACACCAGGCAACAACACCAGGTATTCGGTACACTGCAGGAACCCGTGCGGCGGCGGAGCTTCCGGGAAAGCCAAGCATCAAGTGTCATACAAGCCTTACGAGCCCCTGATATACACTGGTCACGACGCGAAGAACATGAAACTGAACCGGCCCATGTCACCGCATTTGACAGTGTACGCGCCAACCCTGCCAGCGATGACTTCTATAGTACAACGTGCTACTGGTATGTATATATATTGAAATGGGATGATATTAATATTAGAGGCAGAAAAAATTAAAGACTGAGCAGAAAAAACTGCCTTACTGTTGCTTTTTAGGGTTCCGTACCCAAAGGGTAAAAACGGAGCCCTATTAATGTCACTCGGCTGTCTGTCTGTCTGTCTGTCTGTCTGTCTGTCTGTCTGTCTGTCTGTCTGTCCGTCTGTCCGCCGGTCACAGGTCTCTAGCTCGCAGACGAAATGAATTACAAACCTGAAATTTTGGTATTTGGTGTAAAACGTTGACCCAAAATCAAATATTGAATTAAAAATTGAATTAAATTATTTTTCAGGGGGGCTCCCATACATGAGAAAGGAGCCGGAAAAAATTTTTTTTTCTTACCTTAGCTTGTGTGGTATCATTGTTTAGAGCTCATTGAGTAGAGTACGAATATATATTTTTTTAATTTTTTGCTTAAAAAGTAAGGAAATGGGGGGTCATCAAAATTGTCAGTTTTAGACCATTTTTGTGACGGGGGCTATCTCAAAAACTAAACTAGTTAGGAATATGATATTTCGGTATATTATGTACTATATGCTCTATTTGTACAACAAATACTGAAAACAACGATTCATAAAATAGTTTATAAGCTGTGACCAAAACAAACGAACTTATTTTGCGTTTTTCTTTCACGGTTTCTTGCGATGTCTAACTCGGAAATTAAATATTTCTTAGACCCAAAATATTATATTGTTCATAATTATGTACGGAACCCTGAAAGAGCGAGGCCCGACTCGCACTTGGCTGATTTTTTAATAATTGCAACACTAAATCTCTCCCGACCGTATTTTGGCCATGGCAGTCAATCTTAACTGAGACGAAGACTAGCTAACTACGCGGGAGATATTATAATCCACAGGATCCGGCAGACGTTGTCCTGCCCGATGACATACCGATATCAGCGCCACCTACCGAGACCCGGTAGGTTCACCTACCGAGACCCGGTAGGTTACCTGTATCTACCCGATAATTGTGTTTTCAAACCATCCTGGATTGAAATATACACACAAAATTTCATCCAAATCGGTCCAGCCGTTTAGGAGGAGTTAGGTGACAAACACACGTAGGTACAGAACGATAATATATATAGGTACGGGTGAGAGGGTGAGAGAGTTTACCGTATCGACGCGGGATGAACATTAAAAATGTCAATAACACCTTGGAATCACTAAATAGCTTACTAAATAAATATTTGTAAATAAAAAATAGTAATAAATAAATAAATAGTTGTAATATTTTGAATAAAAAAATATTTGATTCGATCTGTGAGCATAATGAAGATGGAAAGTTGGGCATTGGAATTCCATATTCAAATATAACACAGTCGAGTCGACGATGGAGGTGATTGATATGCATTAGGCACCAAGACTGAACACTGAAAACTTTTTAAAAATATAGTGTAGTACCTGTGCATTGCTTAAAAGCTAAAAAAAGTTTCTTTAACATTTACTTAACTACTTATTTCAATTTAACTACTATTTAATTAATTTCATTTTTGTTTCAGGTATAATATTAGTCGCGTACGCTCTACTGATGGCTTTCGGCAGCCTGTTTCTGTCGAACGGCGTGGAAACATACGTTTCAATAATTCAAAGCTTGGACCTCTCTCGGCCGTCCATATTTATGGTAAAGATCATTCTAGGCGCACCGTTCGTCTATCACTACTTCAACGGGATCCGCTTCTGCATGTGGAACGCCGGCAAGTGGCTGAACATTAAGGAGGTGTACTCTTCGGCGAGGATGAGTTTCATTGCGACCGCTGTTGTAACGATGCTGTTTGCTTTCCTTTAAATCATGTTCATAACGAAACTTAGGTCAAACTGAGCCCTGGGGCAGACTCCGTGCGGAATTGCGGGACGCGGGACGAGAAAAGTACCTACGAGTATGAATAGCCCGTGCCAGTAAAGAAATTAATCTTAAATAATTATCATCTGGCAGTGTTCAAAGTGCGAAAATATTATCATTTAATTCGCTGTCGACACGCCGATTTTGTTCATTCAAACAATGTTTTTTTTTGTAACCGTTTTCCGTTTTAATTGTTGAGTTTTGTTAATCTATTTTGTTCTTGTGTCTTGTTACACGAGTATAGTTTTTAACCCCCGACGCAAAAACGACGGAGTGTTTTAAGTTTGACGTATAGCACTCAAACGAGTGAACCTATTTGAACGCGGTTTTTTTGTTTGAAAGGTGAATTAGTCGAGTGTTGTTAGCTATGTTTGATGAAAATCGATCCAAGATGGCCGCCGCTACAAAATGGCGGATCACATATTTTTTCACAACTCCCTCAATATGGGTATCAAATGAAAGGGCTTGGACTTGTAGAATGGCACTATGCAAATCCAAGATGGCCGCCACCACAAAATGGTGAATGTTGGGGGTTTTTTTCAATTTATACTTGCAATTTATTTACCTACCTACTCTATAAATAATAACAGTGAATAATATCATTAATTAACATCATAATAATATAAGATTATAAACGTATTAATGAACTCTTTCTCTTCTATTATCCTATCTTTCGCTGTAATGGTGAATGTCGGGGGTTTTTTTCAATTTATACTTGCAATTTATTTACCTACCTACTCTATAAATAATAACAGTGAATAATATCATTAATTAACATCATAATAATATAAGATTATAAACGTATTAATGAACTCTTTCTCTTCTATTATCCTATCTTTCGCTGTCATTACCATATTGTACAAGCCGCCGTTTTAAATTAGTTTCTATAGCTATTAGCACAAGTTCTATGTTCCTACAAGTTCGTGCACAAAATCGATGCGTGAATTGCTTCCCACATTCTGCACGGAGTGGTTCAATTTGACCAACACATATCTAATAGACCTAATTAGGTATAAATTAGAGAAAAAATATTTTTTATTTATTGTAATAAAAAAAAGGAAAATATCTTATTATTTCAATTGTACGGCATAAAAATAAGACATGAATAAATTAATTTCATGATTTATTTTGACTCTTTTTTCACAACCCAGTAAAATAAAGATTTAACCTCGGAATTTTATTAAATCTGGCTTCAGGCAAAGCCAATATATCTAAATACCGGAGCATCTTCAGGAGATGTCGACTTCACAACGGACAATTGATGCAAAAATTGACACGTTCGTCACTTTGCAATTCTTTCGGAATAAAATAACATCAAACTTATGCAAAGGAGAAAAGTAAATTAATGACATACATTTACCATTTGCATGCATTTATTATATTGAATGCGGCCGTGAAAAAAAAAACAAAAATACTTATACGGCGGAAAATAAAATAAAAACGAAGATTGTAATCTAACACATAGTTACGAGTAAAGTTCTAATGCTGAATAAAATTTTCTTTTGGAAATGTTGCTTGAAAGCCTATGAATTATATGATGATTGGATTTCGCATAGACCTGCTCGGAGACTGGATTACATCACTGAATTATCATATTAATATGTATGTATTGTTTAATATTAATATTTAAGTATAAAATAAAATATAAAATAAACGTATTGGTTACTTTGATTATGAGATAAAAAGTTTTATGTTTCACATGAGAGCAAAGATATTTTTTCTTGTGCCATTGAATCCCTCCCTACGCTCAGGATTAACTTAGATCTAAACTTAGCCACCACTACCACCACTACAACCTTTTAACGTCCCATTGCTGGGCACAGGCCTCCTTTCGCATAGGAGAGAGGGATTAGAGCTTAGTCCCGCCACTCTGCTCCAATGCGGGTTGGCGGGCTTTTAACGACTATTGTCACATGATAGTGATAATTACCGGGACCGACTGCTTAACGTGCTCTCCGAGGCACGGGGGTGAATCACCGCCAACTACCAACTCTGGGTTGGCACTGAGAATATCTTGACAGAAAAACCCAATACGTAACACTAATTTGCTCAACCCGGGAATCGAACCCAGGAACTCGTGATCTTCAGTCAAATATGCTAACCACTAGACCAACGAGGCAGTTAAACTTAGCATTCGCAACACTGCAAACCAGTTGGCACTGGTGACCTACTTCAGGGGTCAAATTGGGCGTTTTCGTTTCTGCCGTGCCTCGGAGTGCAGTTGGCCGTCAGTCACGTTAATTATCACTGACATGTGATAAAATCGTCAACCTGAGAGGCGAAATCGTGTACTTTAAGTTGAGTCGTATGCGAAATGATTTGGGAACCCACCGCATTATGACCACGAGAAAACCCCCACCATTATGTGATTAATGGAAAGGGGTTATGATCAGCAATAAATAACAGCGCGCGATACCGACCCGCCAGAGGCGAACCTGCTGGGTTGAACCCGTGAGCCGCCATTGGTACCAGAGCAAGAGCCCACGGCGGCCAGACCTTCGTTATTTTATAAAAGCTGAAGCCTGAAAGTTCCTCTGTGTATTGTCGGCAACACAGGAAGGAACGATCAGCGACTATGAAGTTGAGATTATGGTTACTTTGGGAGATGACAGGTATTAAAGATGTAAAATATCTTACGGCAAAGTATAAAGTCTAATTTTTTTATATTTTCTTCGAAATAGATTTAGAAATCACATCATGCAATTGCCAGACATTTAGTATCGTAGTAACCCCCTGCCAGACGCCCTTAAAGTTTAAAAGTTTAAGGGTGTCTGGCAGGGGGTTGCTATATGTCCGGCATGCATGACGTGATTTCTAATACTATTCCGAAGAAAATATAAAAAAATTTGACTTTATACTTTGATTCTCTCTCCCAAAGCAACCATGATCTCAACTTCATAGTCGCTGAACGTTCCTCCCTGTGTTGGGGACAATACACAGAGAAACTTTCAGCTTTTATAAAATTACGAAGGTCTGGCCGTCGTGGACTCTTGGGCTGTACATATATACTTTCTTAAATACAAAATCTGGAGCAAAGCATTAACTTTAACTTATGGTATAGTTAATGTAGATATTGAGTTAAAGTTCCTTATTGCAGTCCGTATAGGAAGCATAGAGTATGTGCAGTCGCCTTACGATCTCAGACATTTTTATTTTGACGTGGTGGAAAAGCTTAGCTACCCCCGTTCTGTCCAAAGAACGGGGGTAGCTATAAATGTGTGAGAATTATGTGGGACTCCCCCCCCCCCCCGAGTGGGGGTATACCTCACTAAAACCACCACGGCTGTTCCCTCATGCTGACTGTGCTGGACGCCTGGGGAACCCATTGTATACGTCCCAGGCGACGATCTCAGACATAATATGAATGCATGATAAATATTATTGCCAAATGTGGTCTCTGTGCATAAATAGTATACTGACAGAAAATTTATGTGTCACTACGATGGAATACATAATCAATTCACGCACTTTTAAACAAAATTATGATCATGATCATGAATGCACACAGAAAAACAAAAGCGCGCCCATTTTTAAAATGAAAAGTTTTCTCATAGTATCAGTACATAGGTAGGTAGGTAGGTACAAAGTTCTCACTGTCTATTAAACGCAACGACAAGTTACGTAAATGATACGTAACTTGTCAAAAGTTTAGTTTAACGCCGGCTCCACACGTTGGCACCAACGTTGGCTAATATTGGGGCCAATGCTAAATTCCCGATCCACACGTTGCGCGAACAGCGTTCGGGCCAACGTTGGGGCCAACGTATGGAGCCGGGGTAACTTGTAAACTAATTCGTATTTAAGTGTACAAGAAATTATAAGTAAGATGTTCAAAATAATATACGCTTACAAGAAAGTCCGATCCGAAGAGAAGGTAACGTAGAGGAATATACATAAGTAGATCGAAAACATACAAGGAGGTTAAAAGAGGTTATGCCGCAGTCTAATCGATTGTCGGTTACGCTAGCGAACTTTTTACATACCTTACACTTAGTTGACTGTCGACAAATATCCAATTCGAATTCACTTTAACTTAAGTATCACTGATTAAGGCACTGGCTTATATTGCTCACTATAATGTCTAGGCCTGAAATCATAAAATAACATAAGCGCTTATATATTTTTTAATTTCCGCGTGTATCGTATCCGAATGTTCTCATCGAATTGTGAAAATATTGTTGTCGAAAAAAGTAAATTAATGAAATGGTTATTATCACTGATACCTATTAAATTTATTGCTTTTTTATTGCTTATTTACTTTATTTCTGGTGAACGCTCACCACCACCAAATAAATTTTAATTTTTTGAATTTGCACACTTCACACTTTACTTGTGGACACTATGGTTTCTCAAACTTCATTTATGCTTGGGTAGTGTGGTTTTATCGGTAGCCAAAAATAACCTAGTTCACTATAGCATCACGTTTTAGCTACCCTAATTCCACAAGCATGGTCAAGACGCATGCGCCAGCTATGTCGTTGACACCCTTCTAGTAAGTACTCGTAATACTTACAAAGCATCAATGGATGACGTCACTGGCCTGTAGTAATCGTGAACTTTGTAGGAACTCGGAAACACATAGAGCTGATATGAATGTTTAAACCTAATAGTCCAGCAGCTTCAACGTTTAATATAATAATAATAATAGCCAAAATCTGAAAAAAAAAACACGAAATATTCACGGTTTTTTTGATTTTTGACAAAGATCCCTTCGTCGCTCGAGGTCACAAACTTGGATTATTCATTGGGCTAACATCATGAACAAGTCTGCATAAAGTCAGAACTACACGATTTGACGCAAGGTTGGATTATTAAAGTTACTGGACTATAAAGTTTGTGATTTATACTTACCTACTACTACGTTGAATAATATTATAATCCCATGAACACAGAAACGTAATTATATTGTCATTTTGTTTATTTTTAACCGACGTAAAAAGGAAAAGTTTGTCAAGTCCTACCTAAGTATTCACAATGAACGATAATAAAAATAATTCTTTAATAGTTTATCTGATTCTTACTCTAATATAGTTTCGTCTATTCAGACAGACTCTGTGTGTTCATCTATGTATCATAAATCATAATTCATAGTAACTAGGTAATCTTATTCAGAAACTAATAATTAATGTGAATACTTAGTTGGAATTTGAGACACCACAATTTATAATTTTTTTACAAACGAAAAGTCGGTTTTTGAAAAAAAAAATATTTTAAGCTTTTAAACCGACTTCAAAAAGAGAAATTCGAGAGTATGAATGTAATATTATTGGAACTACAAACATAATATGATATTATAATCTATAAGGGCTTCCAAACAAATATACTTTCATAGATATGTATACTATGTATATAATTATATATGTATCTTTGTCCACAGATTTCTCCGAAACTAAACCTTTTTTTACTAGCGGTCTATTATTATTGTTACTATTATACTTATATCGGTACCTAATAGTTTTCAATAAAATGTGTGATAAGTCGGTTTAACTTTAAATCTTTTAGATTATCACGTCTTGTTACTATAAGTTTTTATAAATTCACAATTGACAGGATTGACGAGTTAGTATCCGGACTCAATGATGTGGGTCTATTACTTGGTACCTAAAATACAAATACGTAATTGACAGTTCTTAAATCCCCGCACCGAGTGCAGTTCTCTGCAGCATCAGGGTGCTGGAACCCGGAGTTCAACGGCGTAGTTTATACTTGGTACCTAAAATACAAATTCGTAATTGACAGTTCTTAAATCCCCGCACCGAGTGCAGTTCTCTGCAGCATCAGGGTGCTGGAACCCGGAGTTCAACGGCGTAGTTTATGCTTGGTACCTAAAATACAAATTCGTAATTGACAGTTCTTAAATACCCGCACCGAGTGCAGTTCTCTGCAGCATCAGAGTGCTGGAACCCGGAGTTCAACGGCGTAGTTTATACTTGGTACCTAAAATACAAATTCGTAATTGACAGTTCTTAAATCCCCGCACCGAGTGCAGTTCTCTGCAGCATCAGGGTGCTGGAACCCGGAGTTCAACGGCGTAGTTTATGCTTGGTACCTAAAATACAAATTCGTAATTGACAGTTCTTAAATCCCCGCACCGAGTGCAGTTCTCTGCAGCATCAGGGTGCTGGAACCCGGAGTTCAACGGCGTAGTTTATGCTTGGTACCTAAAACACAAATTCGTAATTGACAGTTCTTAAATCCCCGCACCGAGTGCAGTTCTCTGCAGCATCAGGGTGCTGGAACCCGGAGTTCAACGGCGTAGTTTATGCTTGGTATCTAAAATACAAATTCGTAATTGACAGTTCTTAAATCCCCGCACCGAGTGCAGTTCTCTGCAGCATCAGGGTGCTGGAACCCGGAGTTCAACGGCGTAGTTTATACTTGGTACCTAAAATACAAATTCGTAATTGACAGTTCTTAAATCCCCGCACCGAGTGCAGTTTTCTGCAGCATCAGGGTGCTGGAACCCGGAGTTCAACGGCGTAGTTTATGCTTGGTACCTAAAATACAAATTCGTAATTGACAGTTCTTAAATCCCCGCACCGAGTGCAGTTCTCTGCAGCATCAGAGTGCTGGAACCCGGAGTTCAACGGCGTAGTTTATGCTTGGTACCTAAAATACAAATTCTGGATATTGGTTTTTAATCATCCCGTGATAATCATTTTGTTTTTCCTAAGCTCCTTTGAGCTCATACCTTGCTAAAAACTGTTAAAAGTTCACTGGCGGATGTTTAGGTAGATCAAAATGTAAGCATCCGCCAGTGAAAGTCCCATCAAAATCGATCCAGCCTTTAAGAGATTAGCCAGTAATCTTTAAATTATTTCCTTTCTAACAAAAAAAGAATAAATGAAATCGGACCACGCGTTAATGAATTACAGGCTACAGCTAAGTACACATTTTGACTTTCATCCCCTCTCCCAAGGGAACCGTGCTGAATTTCGGGATAAAAAGTATCCTATATGCTAAGCCTATATGTTACTCCGTAGTATGAACTTAAATCGTGCCAAGTTTCATTTCAATCCATTCAGTAGTTTCTGCGTGATGCGCGCACAAGCCACAAACATATAGATAAACAGACAAACAGACAAAAATTTCGAAAATAGCTTTCTTACGTTCTATTACTTATCTCTAACATCCCCCAGTTATTATTTTGCAAAAATCTTTAATGTACAGACACGGCAAGTCTACGATTTTATTATATGTACTAGCAGATGCCAGCGACTTCGCCCGCTTGGATTTTTATAAATCTCACTTGGGGTGGAATTTCCAAAATTCCTGAAACACGTAATTCTTTATTTTTAACCGACAATACAAATACCGATTTTCATTGATATAACTTTAAAAATGACGGACTTTCATACAAACTTTCATCTCCCATTTAACCCACTTGGGGGTAGTTTCTCCAAAATTCCTTAAGCTCGTAACTCTTTATTTTTAACCGAAAACCTAAATACCAATTTTCATGGATATAACTTGAAAAATGACGGACTTTCATACAAACTTTTATCCCCTTTTTTACCCCCTTAGGGATGGAATTCGCAATAATCCTTTCTTAGTGTGCGCCTACGTTATAAAAGGAAGCTATTGTGAAAATTTCAAGTTTCTAGCTTCAGTGGTTTTGGCTGTGCGTTGATTGTCAGTCAGTCAGGACAAGCTACTTTATATTATTATAGATAGAAGTTACGTTAAGTAAGTAGATAGGTGTTGTTTTATGTACCTACATTTTATGATTCAGTTGCACTCACCACTTACGTGTACATCAAAGCCGCGTATTTTAGTGGCTGATCAATTAGGCATCAGATTCAACTTTAAAAGCTTTATTATGCCTGTGGTCACAAGCAATTCACTGCATCGAGCGTTGTAAGTGCTCAATTTACCAGACATTGGATATAAATATTATTTAAAATCTACAACATAAATTGTTTGGCTTGTGGTTGGTACTGTTACCACAGATGATTAATAAAAATATGTCCACAAAAAAATTGGAAACCAGGTAAGTACATTTAATTTCTTATTATTTGCCTTCATACTTACTATAAAAATAAATAAAAGTCTATCTGTGATTTGGAAATGTGGATTGTTGAAAACCTAAACCCACGTGGACGAAGTTGCAGGCATAATAGTTAATAATTATTGTAGAATAGTAGATACCCGCACTTCGTTCGCGTGGATGGTGATTTTAAATGGGAAGGATGATGGGGAAACGTTCCTTCACTGCCTGTTTCATAGTCCCTGCTTCAATACCAAGCGCTTCTGACATACCAAGGTATTTATATGTTTCACTTTCAAAAAGCGGTCTAAGAATATTTATATTGTATTTGAATTATATTATTATTATATTATTAGTATTTTATTTACGGGTAAGGTTGGAAGTTGGAATAAACTTAGGTTTACCTGGGTTTACTTAGTAGGTATTACCCAAGGCTTTTGGGTAATGTCCAAATAATAATGCAATCCGGTATCGGAGTGAAACTATCGTTTGTTTTGGTGGTGGATTTGTGTGGTATTTACATGGTGTTGGTGCTTGGGGTTCGCTTGGTTGCTTGTTTTCCTGCATATTTAACAGCAGGAGGGCTGACAGGGCATAGCACATGCGCATGTTGTACCAGACTTTTCATAATATAATATTATGGATTTCCGCAAAGTAACGCCCGCTTCTATTCAATATCATTAGTTCTTTTATCTCGTTTGAAAAATTCATTGACGCTACAAAATGGCTGAATATTATTTAGCTATAAGTAGTTTAAGTTTTTCTATAGGTAGGTACATAATATTAAAATTTTGTAGCGCTTAGATTTCTAGTGGTCACGTGCAGTTCGATTTCCATTAGTTTTCCTCCACTCACTTAACACTTCCCTTTTATCAGATTTAAAATTGGAGCTCGGATTTCGCTGCTACCAAAGTGTAGAGTGACACTTTGGCAGAGGCGAAATCCGTCATAGGTGTGAAGTAGGTTTTTTGCGTCACAAAGTCGAGCATTTGTAGTTCTAAAACCAATTTGCTCTTACAACGAGGGTGTGACTTAAAAGGAATAAGGACGAAAATTTTTAATGATATTATTCTGCAGTTAAACGGCCTTTACTATCTAATAGATAGTTATAGTAATTTACACACTAATATTATAAAGGTGAAAGGTGGAGACAGATTATGCCCTGACCTAACTTAACTTAACTTAACTGGCTACTTTTTATCCTGGACAAATCCACAATTCCAAGGGATTTTGAAAAAACCGGCTATGGCAATCTACAGCTATAGCTATAGGTAAATTACTATAGCAAACTTCCTCGAAAGTAGGTATAAAGGTTGGAAAAGGGAGCGGGAACGGGAACCGTAAATCCACGATTCCCTCGGAATTTTTGAAAAACCGAAATTCACGCGGGCGAAGCCGCGGGCAAAACCTAATAGGTACTAAAATAATTTAGACATGAGCCTTGCATTGATAGGTATTTGTTGTCTCTATACTTATGACCTTTTCCCGCAACTACGTTTGCGTTTAAGGTTTTTTTTAAAATCCTGTATAGGCCCGGCGCACACCGAGCGCAGCGCAGCGCAGAGCACTTTCTGAAAACACTGAATAATCAACTTTACGACTATTGATATACGGTCACGTGGTACGGAAGGTGAACGCGTATTTATTCTTGGAAACCATTATTATTAATCGTATATGTCAATTATAATAGTCGTATCGTTTATTATTCAGTTTTCTCAGAAAATGCTCTGCGCTCAGTGCGCGCCGGGCTATAAGGTCCCTGTATTTTCCAGATATAAAAAGTACTCTAGATCACTCCTTGCAAGTACTCTATATATATAGTACTCTATGACAAAATATGTTAAAGTTTCGTCAAAATCTGTTCAAAATTTAGCTGGAGACAGATTGGATAGACAGACAAACAAACATTTTTAAAACTTTTGTTAACGTTATGATAAGATTCAAATAATGATACCTACCTACTGGCAGTTAATTCGAAATCTCAGATAGACACGATTTTTAGTTAATTAATTTGTTACAATTATATTATTATACCCAAATACCTATGCACCTACTTTGTTCCTCTCTAGGCCTGAGTATTAGACCACTGTGTTATAATGTAAAGAAACCAATAAACAATCTATCTATAGCCGACTAGCCGCTAGCCGATAGAAAGCCGAGAAAGTCATAAAAAGGTGAGAAGTAGGTAACGCCAAACAAATATTCGTCCCTGAGCTTCGTGCGAGAGAGAACTCGCACAGGTTCGCGCTAGCTCCGTCCCTTTCTGTCCGCCCACTGATTCCTAAAATATGCTATTGCGATGTGCCTTGCGGTTATATTCAGAGGCGAATAGTTGTTTGGCATTACCTATACCTTCAAGCTGTGATAGCCTAGTGGTTAGAACGACCGACTTCTAATCGGAGGTCGTGGGTTCGATCCCGGGGCACGCACCTCTAACTTTTCGGAGTTATGTGCGTTTTAAGTATTTAAATACTTATCACTTGCTTTAACGGTGAAGGAAAACATCGTGAGGAAACCTGCATGCCTGAGAGTTCTCCATAACGTTCTCAAAGGTTTGTGAAGTCTGCCAATCCGCTTGGCCAGCGTGGTAGACTATGGCCAAAACCCTTCTCACTCTGAGAGGAGACCCGTGCTCTGTAGTGAGCCGGTAATGGGTTGATCATGATGATGATGATGATGATGATACCTTCAAGAAAAATAGATATAGGTCAGTGTCTTTGATAATTTGAAAGTATCAAAGGTAAGTAAGTGTGTTACGCAGACAGTGAAGTGTGAACGTAGGTAGGTAGGAACTCGTGAAAAGTGTGCCAGCGTAACGCGTAGGTATTTTCACGGTCGATTCCAGCCGAAATCGCTGACGCGGTGAAATTTAAGAGGAACGGCGCGGCGGGGCGATATTGCTTCGTTTGACACTATACAGTCCAAATTAGAAGGTGCCCCGTTCATTTTTGCGATGATGCACGTTTCGATGATTCATCGATAAATCCTCGAAAATAAAAGCAAAAATCCCTAAAAATGAACCGTCTAAACATCTACCATTCATCGTTCACAGGCACTGTGCCATCTTCTATCTATCTACACTAATATTATAAAGAAGCACACAGTTCTTTGCTGACTGTATCGTCCTGCGTTCTGTGTGCTTAGTCTAAGATCGGAGCACTCGAAAACGAACTCGAAAACTATTGATCGAATCACAAGTGAATTCAGAGCAAAATGAACTCAAATACTCGTATTTTAAAGTCGTAATTCCATAGTTCGAATATGTATTTTACAACATTTCTGCTTGGGGCGCTCGTTGTGTTCGAATGCTGAATGTATTGGCGAACTCAAACCTTAATACAAGCCGTTTTAGGTCTATTTTACTCTGAAATCGATCAATAGTTTTCGAGTTCGTTTTCGAGTGCTCCGATCTTAGACTAAGCACTCTGGTACGTTAAGTGGGGCCGGGTGAGGCAAAGTTTAATTGTCGAAAATAATAAACAGTTCTGTTAACAATTTCCATCCTTAATTATATTTTCAAGTACTCTTAATTAAGAGAGAACAAATATCACCTAAAGTTATATAAATCTCTAAAACTGTAATTTACTCGATGGCTTAGATCTCTACGCTACGACAATTCTAATAAAAAAGAATTCGGAACACAGAACTACGAATTCGGAACTCTGGATCATAATTATATTGTACGTAGAACACAAAGGTCGTAAGTGGTCGTAATGTGGTGTAATGTGCGTCTTAGAATTTATTTATTGGTTACGAACCAAACAACAGTGGTTGTCTGTGACCTGTGCGTAGCTACGCTACAAATCGTAGCGATAAGCTACGAAACTACTCAAAATAGTTGGCGCGCAATACAAGCACAGATACAAGTAAGATAGTAAACGTAGGAGATATTTCTCCGCTGTTAAATTCTTATTCTGGTGACATTAGGGTTGACCTTCTTTTGCGCATTTATTAAAAATAAAAGAATAGGTAAAGTAATAAAAATTTATAAACATGTATAAGAACTTTGGTACAATATACTTGTTAAAATCTCTCAAGCTAGACATCTCTTTCCATGATCCTCTGAGTTATCATCCTCTCAAATATGTTCATATTTGAGAGATTCACAGAAATGGTTTCTGTGAATCTCTCAAATATGAACATATTAAAATACTTTGGAACTTTACAGATTCACAGATTATTTCCTGAAAACGGAATATCATTCATAATATTTTATTACATATTTTAGAAAACATTCCATTGCACTACGTCGAATAGTTCGAAAGCTTCACAACGAGTTCTCGGAAACAGAATTTAATATGCAACAAGTACGCTATTTGATGTTGGCATATTATGTAGTTACAAAAGACTAGCTGATGCCCGCGACTTTGTCCGCGTGGATTTAGGTTATTTGTGCGGTATTCAATTGTATTGTTGAAAATCCTAAAACACATTTGTTATTTTTTAACCGAAAGCCCAAATACAACAGGTAATGGAAAAAACGGCCTTTCATACAGACTTTCATTCCCTATTTGACCCATTTTGGGGTGGAATTTCCAGTAATCCTTTCTTAGGCAGCGCCTATGATATAGAAATAACCTATGTCACAATTTCAAATTTCTAACCCCAGCGAGTAGGCTGTGCATTGATAGATATGTCACTCGATCAGAAAAAATCTAGAAAAAAAAATATGAAGGTTCTATACTTTCATATAAAACGATTTTTCCTGATTTAAATAAATTTTTATCAAATTGTGACTAAAATTACTTTCTTTTTAAGTAAACAAAAAGTCTCACAGCTTACAATACTTATTGTATTTTTTATGTTTACTTACGTATTGTACTTTTTATGTACTTACATAAAAAGATCAAAAACTGCCCCTTAAAAGTGCCGCACTGACGTCAAATGCGTTCGTGCGTTACCGAACTTGATACATTTACCTAAGTTTTTGCATCAATTTCTTTATATGTGAACAAACTGACCAAGTGTGTTCCAGAGCACGTCTATAATGGATCGCATAGTTATGATACTAAATATTTGTTAATCATTTAATGAAAATTGGAATTCGTAATTGATATGAATATTTCCACGTAATGCATATACATAGTTGTTGAAATCCCGTTCCATGAATTCAACAACAACTGTTTACAGCAAATATGTATTTCACGAAATACTTCCACAACATAGAAGTACCTATACTCTATTTATATTGTAATCTCTCTTCTACCTCCCCTAATGATGTTTCCGCGTAAATCCTTCAAGGGAATTATGTTATTGAAAATATTTCGCTTCAACTAGTTTATATTCTGCCATCGTGATATTTATCTCTTATACTAAAATCGTAGACTTACCATATCTGTACATTAAAGATTTATTCAAAATAATAACTGGGGGATGTTAGGGATAAGTAATAGAACGTAAAAAAGCTATTTTTGAAATTTTTTGTCTGTTTATCTGTTTGTCTGTATGTTTGTGCGCGCATCACACAGAAACTACCGAATGGATTGAAATGAAATTTTGCATGATTTAAGTTCATACTACGGAGTAACATATAGGATACTTTTTATCCCGAAATTCAGCACGGTTCCCCTGGGACTTAGCTGTAATTCATTAACGCGTGATCCAATTTCATTCATTCTTTTTTTGTTAGAAAGGAGATACTTTAAAGATTAGGGGCTAATTACTGAAAGGCTGGACCGATTTTGATAAAACTTTCACTGACGGATGTTTATATTTTGATGTACTTAAACATCCGCCAGTGAATTTTTAACAAGTTTTAGCAAGGTATGAGCTCAAAGGAGCTTAGGAAAACAAAAAGTTCTCAAAGAGAGGTATTTAAAAACCAATATCCACGTGAACGAAGTTGCGGGTATCCGCTTGTAATATAGTAAAACTGTAACAGATCCAATTTTGTACATTGAAGATATTTTGAAAATTTTTATTGGAGGGCACTCTATAATAATCGATACTGAAGCCAAAACTGCAATTTTATTCATTTTTGTCTGTCTGTCTGTACCTTGGCCGCGCATCACGCCGAAACTACTGAATGGATTCAAATGAAAAAAAAAAAAATGAAACTTGGTATGATTTGAGTTTATACTCCGAGGTAGGACATATGATACTTTTTATCCCGAAATTCAGCACGGTTCCCTGGGGAGAGGAGAAGAAAGTTAAAACGAGTATTTAGCTGTAATGTATTAACGCGTGGTTCGATTTCACTCATTCTTTTTTTGTTAGAAAGGTAATAGTTCAAGTATTGTCCCGTAAATATTTCAAGTTCATAAAATTTTTAGTTCAGAAATGACAGACATTTATTGGGTTCAAATAACTTGGGCTCCGGATCTTTGTATGTACGGCATATTTTAAACTGGCGTGCGTTTAAATTTATGTTTGTCGACCTGTCTATTGGTTCCAGCTAATCTTCGAAACGACTAGAGCGATTTTGACGGAACTTTCAATGGCAGATAGGTGATGTTCTAAGGAGTAACTTAGGCTACATTTAGTTCAGATACAAAAAAGAGTTATGGAATCCTATCCGATCTTATATAAAAACCTATATCCACGCGAACGAAGTCGCGGGGATCAGCTAGTAGTAAATAATTTCGTGCATCATACATCGCAAAAACGAACGATGAACGGGGCACCGTCTGCCGTAAGATTTAAGTCATTATAATTTTAATCCATATCATAAATTAGATATATGTATTAATATTATAAATCTATCTGTCTGTCTGTATGTTACGCTTTCACACCTAAACCACTGCACCGATTTTGACGAAATTTGGTACAGAGATAGACTAAACCTTGGAAAAGGGCATTTTAATTTATCCCGGAAAATCACAAAGTTCCCAAGAGATTTTTAAAAAACCTTAGTCCACGCGGACGAAGTCGCGGGCATCAGCTAGTAACTAATATAGCAGAAATAGTTATAAAGATCTTTTATTTTCGCTCCCCCTGCTGCTGCACCTATATTACTAGTGTAAGGGCGTTTGTCCACCGCCACCGTCACCGGGACGTCACCGACAACGAGATGACGGCACCGATTTAGTGATACATACATTTACTACGGCCGTGTGTCCACCGCACGCCCGTCACGTCAACTTGTTCTCGACCAGTGTGCTTAGTCTAAAGCGGAGCACTCGAAAACGAACTCGAAAACTATTGATCGATTTCAGAGTAAAATAGACCTAAAATGGCTTGTATTAAGGTTTGAGTTCGCCAATACATTCAGCATTCGAACAATGCTGAATGTATTGGCGAACTCAAACCTTAATACAAGACATTTTAGGTCTATTTTACTCTGAAATCGATCAATAGTTTTCGAGTTCGTTTTCGAGTGCTCCGCTTTAGACTAAGCACACAGAAATAATCTCGTTCTCAGTGTCGTGACGTCCCGGTGACGGTGGCGGTGGACAAGCGCTCTAAGGCTGGAGATATATTTTTTTAAAAGCTTTATTCGCAATTAATCAAATAAATAGGACAAGGTACGTGTAATGGTATGTGGGAAAAATTTGAGATAAAAAAATAGTTGTTTTCGTATTCGCTGTAGCCTTAAAAATCTATTTTGGTAAGTTATAATAGTTAGGAAGGATGTTAGTAGGTACTTAGTTACTAAACAGTAACGAGAATCGCTGTATGAAAATTAAACCCCAATGAATTTCCAATGAAATTCAATTAGGAAATTAATATGCGTATCAATATAGGAATTACAGTTACAGTTCCCCTATCAAAGCTGTGATTTGGTCGCGGTATGTAGCAAGGTACTTAATTAAATTTGCGGCACGAGGCGTGACGCGACGTAAACGTTAGGTTCAAGACACATTACGGGAGTGTCGAAGAGGCGTCTGTTTTGAGTAAACCAAATTTTGTCACCTATCCGGGTATACGACGATATTTGTGTTTAGGTATTTGTTTGAACCAGCTTGCACTCTTTTATTTGTATGAACATGAGCGGACCTTGTGTTTATAAATTAACTAGCGGATCCTGCAGAAGTCATCTACCCGGTGACATATTGATATTAGCGCCAATTACCGGTGGTAGAAAGGTAAAAATTTCGAGTTGTATGTAATCATTAAAAAAAATTTGTCCAAAAAATATTTTTTTTTTGGAGTGTACCACCCTTATCACATATGAAAAATAGTTTACATCCTACAAAATATACACTAAAAATTTCATAAGAATCGGTTGAGGCGTTTTGGAGGAGTTTTGTTACAAACACTGTGATACGAGAATTTTATGTCTATACTAATTTACTAATATACTAATACTAATCTATATCTATATATACATATAGTAAAATCGTAGACTTGCCGTATATGTATACATTGAAGATTTTTGCAAAATAATAACTGGGGGATGTTAGGGATAAGTAATAGAACGTAAAAAAGCTATTTTTGAAATTTTTGTCTGTTTGTCTGTTTATCTGTTTGTCTGTATGTTTGTGCGCGCATCACGCAAAACGCAAAACTACTGAATGGACTGAAACGAAACTGGGTACGATTTAAGTTCATACTACGGAGTAACATATAGGATACTTTTGATCACGAAATTCAGCACGGTTCCCGAGGGAGAGGGGATGAAAGTCAAAACGTGTATTTAACTGTAATTCTTGTGTATTTAAGTGAACTTTTGTGTTCTTTTTGAGAAATAAATGTCTTTAAACCGAATTCAATAACGCGTGGTCCGATTTCATTCATACTTTTTTTGTTAGAATGTAGATACTTTAAAGATTACTGACTAACCTCTAAAAGCCTGGATCGATATTGATGGGACTTTCACTGGCGGATGTTTACATTTTGATATACCTAAACATCCGCCAGTGAACTTTTAACAGTTTTTAGCGTGATATGAGCTCAAAGGAGCTTAGGAAAAACAAAATAATTCATACGGGATTTTTAAAAACTAATATATATATCCACGCGAACGAAGTCGCGGTTGTCCGCTTGTAATATAATAAAGCGGAAGAGTTTGTTTGTTTGAAAGCGCTAATCTCAGGACCTACTCGGAACGTTATAATGAGTCATGCTTTTTCGTGCGTATAGCCGGCGTTTATTGATTTATACGGCGTTATCACGTCAAAAATATTAAAGAGCTCGTCGCAAAGTCGACTCTTTTTTCGCTTTTGCTTCACATAATTGTATAAAAATAAACTATTACTTAATTATTACCCTTTAGAAAAAACCCATGGCTATACTTCGGCTCAGCCGTAATGTGCCTTGAGCTTTGGGTTGATTACATTTTCAATACGGGACTTGTAGGTATTAAAATCTATTATGTGGTCGCTTCTATATTGTTAATTGTTCTAAAATGATGTACGTAATTTATGTGCAAATTTGCCGTTCTTCGAAATCGGTGTGCTTAGTCTAAAGCGGAGCACTCGAAAACGAACTTGAAAACTATTGATCGATTTCAGAGTAAAATAGACCTAAAATGGCTTGTATTAAGGTTTGAGTTCGCCAATACATTCAGCATTCGAACAATGCTGAATGTATTGGCGAACTCAAACCTTAATACAAGCCATTTTAGGTCTATTTTACTCTGAAATCGATCAATAGTTTTCGAGTTCGTTTTCGAGTGCTCCGCTTTAGACTAAGCACACGGATTTTCTACGAAACGTGTTGTGACGTATTTCCCCGACCAGTACTGGAAAATACTCGGGAAAATACGTCACATCAAACACCCATTTATTAATTATTTTCTTAAACATTCATAGAATAGAATACAAAAAGTTTTTTAGTCCAGTACTTCTGAATCGTCAATTGAATTTACCACTGGTTCGGAATGCCGTACCACTACCGAGAAGAACCAGCTAAAAACTATTTGCAACTCTCAGCAAGTAGTTTGAAAGAAGTTCTTGTAGGGATGAAGAAAATGATTGGTAAGTAAGTAAAGTTTGTATGAAGAAATATTTTTAAACCTAAATCAAGGCGAACGAAGGCAGGCGCATCAGCTTGTTTAGGATGTAAGCCGCTTAATAGAACATCGAAGCATCCGACTAGAGTAATTAATATCACATTTTCGCTGGAAGTAGGTACTTTGGACACCGCTTAACAAAACCACATATTCTCTCGAATATGTATATTCGTACATGGCAATGGAAGGATACCCAATTTTTTTAAACCAGTTTGTAAGTTTCTAATGAATCTACATTAAAATAGCCTTTAGAAATTTCTTTTGAAGTTGAAATACTCTAATGAAGTTAACGGAATCACCCCAAAGCCCAAAGTATACAAGTATAAATTAAAAATTTTAAAAACCCCCGACATTCGCCATTTTGTGGTGGCGGCCATCTTGGATTTGTATAGTGCTATTCTACTAGTCAAGCCCTTTCATTTGATACCCATATTGAGGGCGTTGTGATAAAATATGTAATCCGCCATTTTGTAGAAAAAAAAACCGCATTTAAATCGGTTCACCAGTTTGACCGCTACGGGGGAACAGACGGACACACACACACAAACACACACAGACACGTCAAACTTATAACACCCCGTCGTTTTTGCGTCGGGAGTTAAAAACCATAATTGATTAACTGTATTTATGGATATTGTCTGCGCTAGACACCTTAGCGCAACTCTGTCCTGTGTCTTTGTCTGTCGGAAAAAATCTGTCCAACTTTGTACAGTCATCATATTTTATGAAGTGAACGTGTGCTTTGAGAGAGAATATTACATCGTCCCATAGGTGCTTTCCAGATGCAATTTTTGTTGTAGATTACTTATGCCTAAAAATTGTACCGTGTCAATTTCCTCTACTTTTGTGGTATTCAGAATACTAACTGATGCTCGCGACTTCGCCCGCGTAGATTCATACAAATCTCATTCCCTATTTTATCCACTTGGAGACGGAATTTCTAAAATTCCTGAAACACGTAATTATTTATTTTTAACCGAAAATACAAATGCCAATTTTCATTGATATAACTTTAAAAATGACGGACTTTCATACAAACTTTCATCCCCCATTTAACCCACTTGGAGGTAGTTTATCCAAAATTCTTTAAACACGTAATTCTTTATTTTTTACCGAAAACCTAAATACCAATTTTCATGATATAACTTGAAAAATGACGGACTTTCATACAAACTTTCATGTCCTATTTAACCCCCTTAGGGTTGGAATTTGCAATAATCCTTTCTTATTGTGCGCCTACGTCATAAAAGAAAGCTACTGTGAAAATTTCAAGTTTCTAGCTTCAGTGGTTTAGGCTGTTCGTTGATGATCAGTCAGTCAGTCAGTCAGTCAGGACAAGCTTCTTTATATTATTATAGATATCGATATACTTATAACCTTCTTGGTATCGCTAAATAAAATATGCTTTTTGTATGTTGACAAATACTTAAAAGTTCTCGGTCATTTGGTAAAACAAAAAACATTTTATTACTTACGAGCGGATACCCGCGACTTCGTTCGCGTGGATATTGATTTAATTAATCCCGTGGGAATCATTTTGTTTTTTCTAAGCTCCTTTGAGCTTATATCTTGCTAAAAACTGTAAAAAGTTCACTGGCGGATGTTTAGGTACATCAAAATGTAAACATCCGCCAGTGAAAGTCCCATCAAAATCGGTCCAGCCTTTCAGAGATTAGCCAGTAGTCTTTAAAGTATCTACTTTCTAACAAAAAAAGAATGAATGAAATCGGACCACCCGTTAACGAATTACAGCTAAGTACACATTTTGCCTTTCATCCCCTCTCCCAAGGGAACCGTGCTCAATTTCGGGATAAAAGGTATCCTATATGTTACTCCATAGTATGAACTTAAATCATGCCGAGTTTCATTTCAATCCATTCAGTAGTTTTTACGTGATGCGCGCACAAACATACAGACAAACAGACAAACAGATAAACAGACAAACAGATAAACAGACAAACAGACAAACAGACAAAAATTTCAAAAATAGCTTTTTTACGTTCTATTACTTATCCATAACATCCCCCAGTTATTATTTTGCAAAAATCTTCAATGTACAGACACGGCAATTCTACGATTTTATTATATGTACTAGCTGAACCCCGCAACTTCGTTCGCGTAGATATAATAGGTTTTTAAATAGGATCGGATCGGATCCCATAATTCTTTTATGTACCTAAACTAAATGTATCCTAAGTTACTCCTTATAACATTGAAAGTTCCATTAAAATCGATCCAGCCGTTTCGGAGATTAGCCGGAATAAATAGACAGCCCGACAAACATAAATTTAAACGCACACCAGTTTAAAATAAGCCGTACGTTCAAAGATCTGGGTCCCAAGTTATTTGAACCCAATACTGAGGATTGTAATGTCTTGTCATTTCTAAACTAAAAAACCTATGATCTCGAAATATTTACGGGACAATACATAAAGTATTACCTTTCTAACAAAAAAAAAATGAGTGAAATCGAACAACGCGTTAATGAATTACAGCTAAATACACGTTTTAACTTTCATCCCCTCTCCCAAGGGAACCGTGCTCAATTTCGGGATAAAAAGTATCCTATGTCCTACTTCGGAGTATAAACTCAAATCGTACCAAGTTTCATTCGAATCCATTCAGTAGTTTCGGCGTGATGCGCGGCCAAGATACAGACAGACAGACAGACAGACAGACAGACAGACAGAAAGACAGACAGACAGACAGACAGACAGACAAAAATGAAAAAAATTGCAGTTTTGGCTTCAGTATCGATTATAGAGTGCCCTCCAATAACAATTTTCAAAATATCTTCAATGTACAGAATTGGATCTGTTACAGTTTTATTATATTATAGATATAGATGTATATAGATATAGACAAGCTAAAAGCTCAAAGGCTTGCATAGACTAGTCGACGTTTTCAAAGAGACTTAATTAAGCACACAGTGCGCTTTATTACAAGGATATATTATTTCAAATTATTCATTTCAAATTTAATTTAACAGAAAAGCAGAGACAATAAACTCCTAAAAGGCAGCGACGCCTCAAAGCGAAAAATTTAGCTTCTCCTTGTAATATATACACAAGGAAAATAACACGTCTTTTCTATTTAGCTTTTATTAGAGAGAGAATGACAGACAATCACCTGACATAATCCAAAGTGTTATAAAACTACAATAAAACCTTAGCCTATCTTACACCCTCACCCTTAATCTACCTTACTGCTATTCTAAAAATTACTAATCTAATTCAACACCGTATCGTTGCACGGGTTTTCGCAAACGTTTAGGTCTCTCGGCCCTAGGGGTATGCACAGGCAACTGAGGTGACTCCTCGACCTTTTCCTCGGGAACCGGTTGCGCCAGTCGTGCCGAATCCTTAGAGGTGCTTGGAATTCCTAAATCCGGAACTACCGGATCAAAGGAGTGAAACCACCTATTTTTCAATTGATCGACATGTCGTTTCGCTGGTGAACCGTTCTCCCCCTTTATAATAAAATGTCGCGTACCTATTTCCTTCTCCACTCGCCCTTTCTCCCATCTCTTCTCCCCTTTAAAAGATCTAGCCCAGACTTTATCACCAACTTTAAAACTCCTTTGACTTCCCCCCGCACTAATAATCTGCTTACTCTGCTTTTCTCTGACTCGATCTTCGACCTGCGTATCTCCCCGTAAACAATCTAACCGCGAACGTAAACTCCGTTTCTGCAGTAGTATAGCCGGAGCTACACCCGTGGTGCTATGCTCAACGTTCCTGTACGCTAGCAAGTAAGATTGCAAGGCCGTATCCACGTCAGAACCTTCACGCATTGCTTTTTTAATCGCTCTTTTACACAGTTTAACTGCCCCTTCTGCAGCTCCATTTGATGCTGGATGATACACCGCTGAAAACGTCACTTTGATGCCATTATTCCGCATAAAAGTACCATATTCAGCGCTAGAGAAAGGCGGACCATTGTCACTGACAACCTCTCTCGGTAAACCAAAGCGTGCAAATGTTTCTCGTAATACCTTAATAACAGCCACGGCTGTTGTTCTTTGCATTTGAAAAATCTCTAACCATTTTGATGCGGAATCTATCAAAACCAAAAATGTCCTACCATGAAAAGGGCCTAAAAAGTCTACATGTAATCGAGTCCATGGGGTCGATGTATAGGGCCAGGGTTGCGGCACAACGCGATCTGGAGCTGGGCCGACTTCTGCGCACGTAGTACAGCTGCGAGCAGTGTTTTCAATATCTGCATCAATGCCCGGCCACCAAAAATAACTTCTAGCCAAAGCTTTCATTTTAACAATACCCATGTGATTCGCATGCAACTCTCTCAACAATATTTCCTGTAAAGCACTTGGTATAACTAACCTATATCCCCATACAATGCAATCCATATCAATGTACAATTCATTTCGTCGCACAAAATATGGTTTAAGTTTTTCTTCCTTACATTGATTTGGCCAGCCACCATAAATATAGGTAAAAACTTTCCGCAAAACTTCATCCTTGCTAACATGACTCTTAACTACATCTCTAGTAACTGGAAGAAAATCTTGTACAAAATGAATGTATGTGGTTCCACCAGTTTCCGCCTTCTTTTTGCCTACCGGTAAACGCGACAACGCATCAGCTGCATTCTGTTCACTACGCACATATTCGATAAGGTAATCATACCCCGCGAGTATTACCGCCCACCGCTGCATTCTACTCGCTGCCATCACTGGTATACCTGCCTTACTGCCGAAAATCGTTACCAAAGGTTTGTGATCGGTTCTCAAAGTAAAACGTCGCCCGTATAAATACTGGTGGAATTTCTTAACTCCGTATACGATAGCCAGCGCTTCACGTTCTATCTGTGAGTACGACTTCTCCGCTGCGTTGAGCACGCGCGATGCGAACGCAACCGGCCGCTCGATTCCATCCGGCATGATGTGCGAAATCACGGCGCCTACGCCTACTGCGCTGGCGTCCGTCGTGAGCACTAAAGGCAAATCCAACGTATAATGAGCCAGTACTAAGGTCGAAGTCAACATCTTCTTTACTCTGTTAAAGCTAATATCGCACTCATCCGTCCAAGCAAACGTGACATTCTTCTGAAGTAAATTGTATAAAGGCGACAAAATGCCGCTTATATTAGGAACAAATTTGGCGTAATACATCACCATTCCTAAAAACGAGCGCAATTCGGATATATTCGTAGGCACTGGAACCTTCTCTATCGCTTTTACCTTATCGGGGCAAGTTCGCACCCCCTCTTTACTTATAATGAACCCTAAATAAGTAACGGAGTCCGCAAAGAACGAGCATTTCTCTTTTTTAATTTTTAACCCCCATTTGCGTAACCTATCGAATACCTCATGCAGGGTCTCCAGATGTGACTGATCGTCCACCCCTGTAATTATAAGATCATCAAGGAACACACCCACCCTGGGCATATCCCCAAATAACTGCTCTAATTTTCTTTGAAAAATACCCGGACTCGACGATAGTCCATAGATTAACCGATTATACATAAATAGACCTTTGTGCGTATTAATAACTGTATACTTCTTCGAAACATCGTCTAATTCAAATTGCGCGTACGCTTGAGACAAATCAATATTTGTGAATTTCTCCCCGCCATACAACTTAGCTAACAAGTCTTCCGGTCGCGGTAACGGAAAACGGTCCACCTCGAGACATTTGTTCAAAGTTAATTTGAAATCGCCACATACTCGTATGGTTCCGTCTTTTTTCATAACAGGCACGACAGGCGTTGCCCAGTCCGAGCTGCTCACCGGTGTGATCACGCCATCCCTCACCAGCGCGTTCAGGGCTCGTTCAACCGGTTCGCGTAGTGCATATGCTAGAGGCCTCGCGCGTAAAAACACCGGCTTTGCTTCCGGTCGCAAGTGAAAACTCACCGGTCCACCCGTAAATCTCCCTAGGCCCTCTGAGAACACTTCACAATATCTGGAACTGAACGATTCTAAGTTAAAAATATGCCTGTCGACGCCCATCTTATTACAGTCAGCTACCGGATATGTAAGACCTAATTCGCTTATCCATTGTCTACCTAATAAGCTAGTCTTTCCACTGTTAACAATATACAGATCTAAAAACTTATTATTCTGCTTATAAGTTACCAGCACGGATATTTTACCTACCGGTTTAATAATCTCCCCCGTATAATAACGTAAAGTTAAATCACTGTCTTTTAGTTTAACATCCGGGAAAAGACTCTTATAACAATCCATACCTATACACGAAATTGCACAACCCGTGTCAATCTCCATCGGTAACTTATGGTTATTTATGTATATATCAACGACGTACGGTCCATATTTTAACAACTGTCTCGACTCCATCGAAAAGTTATTTACCTCATCACTAATTTCGTCGCTGCTATCCGAGTGTACCACCTCTTCGTGATTCATACCTTGCATCGCCGCCCCCTGACGTAAGTTAGGGCACATAGCACGTAGATGTCCGCGCCGAGTACATACCCTACAAACATACATCCTATATTTGCAGGTAGAACTGGGATGGATTCGCCCACAAACGGCACATTCCTCCTTCTTTTTAATCATATCAGATTTAAAATTTTGGGCATCGTCATTTCGCACTTTTCCGCCATCCGCCCCACTCATGCCGCTCGGGCCACCGCTGAACGTCGCGTAATGCGGCCGGCCGCGGTTGCTTCGTGTCTTGTTTCCAGCCGTTATTTTGTACATCTTTGTATCCTCTACCTCGCTCTCTCGACTCGTAGCACCGTCCCGCCTGGCTTCTGCAGATGAAACGCCACTGTCCCCGGCACGCTCCTGCACCAGGGCCGCATCTGCCTCCGCCGCCTCCATGGCTACTGCTAACTTAAAAGCCTTGTCAAACGTGATATCATCCTCAGTGAACAGCCTTTGCCTTATCGTTTCACTAAACAAACCGCACACGAATTGATCTCTTAGGTTTTCCTTAATATAATCCGGTGTAAAGCGACAGTGTTTCGTTAATTTTTTTAATTCTGCCAAGTAATCCGCGATGCTCTCGTTTCGTTGTTGAAAACGTCTCCGAAATTTAAAACGTTCCGCCAATACGCTAGGTTTAGGTTGCAAATGCTCCTTCATGACTACGACTAGTTCATCAAATGTTTTTTTAGATGGTTTAACTGGTGTACATAAGTTAACCATTAACTCATATGCTTCGCCACCCACCACCGTTATAAGCGTAGCTACTTTAACTTCTGGCTTAACCTCGTTCGCAATGAAATATTGCTCTAATCGGTCCACGTATAAATCCCAATTGCCTTGGCTTACATCGAAAGCTCCCATTTTGCCCACCGACATCGTGGCAATCGTGAGGTACCTACTCGATGTAATTTCTGCAAAAAACACTAACGCTTTTCCTATACACGCGATAAAAACAATAATTTATGCTCGTCGCCAATGTAATATATACACAAGGAAAATAACACGTCTTTTCTATTTAGCTTTTATTAGAGAGAGAATGACAGACAATCACCTGACATAATCCAAAGTGTTATAAAACTACAATAAAACCTTAGCCTATCTTACACTCCTTTTTTAAAGCACAAAATTGAAAACTAAAAATGCTTTCCACGGAAGTCCAACAAAAAGTCCCCTTGGTATCATTATTTGCTGTGAAAAGTTTCCGGAACATGAACAAATAAATAGCCACTGTAAAACATTTAGTAATATGTATGTGATCGAAAAGGGAATGCAAAAAATTATAGTTGTATTCTGAGTTTGCGCACCTCCAAAATTTTACGAAATACTACGTATCAAGAAACTGTAATATGTAATGCTAAATGAACCCAAAGACTCTTATTTTAAAGTCATAATTCAATACTTCAAATATTTATTTTACAACATTTCTGCTCGGGGCGCTGCCTGGCTGTTTTCGAATGCTGAATGTATTGGCGAACTCAAACCTTAAAATAAGCTTATTTAAGTCCATTTTACTCTGAAGTCATTGTGTTTCGATCAGTGTGCTTAGTCTAAAGCGGAGCACTCGAAAACGAACTCGAAAACTATTGATCGATTTCAGAGTAAAATAGACCTAAAATGTCTTGTATTAAGGTTTGAGTTCGCCATTTTAGGTCTATTTTACTCTGAAATCGATCAATAGTTTTCGAGTTCGTTTTCGAGTGCTCCGCTTTAGACTAAGCACACAGTAGTATTTAGTAAAGTTTTCGAGTTGTGCAAAGTGAGACGAAGCATACTGTTTCTTTACGTATACGGTTTTTAGAGTTCCGTACACAAAGGGTAAAAGAGCCCTATTAGTGCCACTCACCTGTGACTGTCTGTCCGTAAGTTACGGATCTGTAGCTCGTATCTGAAATGAGTTACCACCCCGTTAGCATATTTGGTGAAGAATTTTGACACGAAACCGAATAATGAACCAGAAATTCAATTTAATGATTTTTCAGGAGGCCGAAATAACAAATAGAAGCCGAAAAAAAAATTTTTTTCTTACCCAAGCATTTAAAGTATTGTCTAGAGCTCACTTGGTACAGTAAGAACAATTTTTTTTATAATTGTTGATCTTAAAAAACAAAGAAATGGGAGGCTGTGAAAGTTGTCAGTAGTAGTTAAAAAACTTAACTACTTAGTTGGGAAACTGAAATTTATGTATATTGTGTACGTACACGTTAGTTTTCCTGCAAAATCAGAGTGCTTAGTCTCAGTTTGAAGCGCTCCAAAACTAAAAGTATATTATAAGTATACTATTGATCGAATCACAAATGACTTCAGAGCAAAATGAACCCAAATACTCTTAATTTAGGTCCATTTTACTCTGAAGTCATTGTGATTCGATCAACAGTATACCTATAGTATACTATAAAGCAATCGAATGCAAACATTTTTATACCGTATGTTTTTGTCCAAAAATATTTTAAAATCCTGCAAGCTTAGGCACAATAGTTGAATGCCACGTATCAGCTGATCAGAAGGCCTACTACAATCTTTAATCTAACGATCCAATTCCGATGCTATTCAATATCGGCGCTTAAAATAAATCGCATTGAATTCGTACCATGAAGTATCTTTTTGTTTCTATATTTTTATACTAGGTTTTTGTTTCGTTCATGACGTCATGACGTCTATTGATCGGATAAAAGAGTTCATGGTACGAAATAGCGATTCAGTTCAGTTTAGGTCTTTAATTGAGTCGCGATTATAGTTGATGGTAGACCCACAGGTAATATTGCCATGCCACTTAGCAGGTCGCGATTTGACAGGGACGGCGGCGGCGATCACGCGGTATTCACGCCGCCCGCCCGGGCAAAGGTTCCTCCCGCCCGCCCGCGCCCTTCGCCCTGAAGCTGGCGTACTTTCAGCACATGTCTACTTGTTTCTTGCCACGTGCTAAACAGCTACGTGTTACCGCTGTAAACATGAGCTTCCAATTTACTAATGTGCAATACACGGAAATTACAGAGACCAAATAACAAACAAACATTTTTTATTTATTATTTATTTATTGTAGTTACAAAGCAGTAATAAATGAAGAGTACATTGGAAATAAGAGATTTTCGTTGGTCATTTGGACTGAACCCTAAAAAAGCGAGCCCGACTTGCGTTGCGAGGCTGGTTTTTCTTTTTTTTTTTAACTAGAAATTCACGTCAATTTTGCCCTCGTCGTTCTTTCGTCGAGCGTGTACAGGTGAGGCGATTTACGTGTGAGTCGAGCCTCGTGTTTTCAGAATTCGTGTTGCATCCAGGTGACGCGTTTTATGCGCGACATTACACGCGAATTTTCTTGAACTGAATCGATTCGGAATCGAACCCGGGACGTCCCATATATATAAGACGATAAATTGACATGGAGACAGACAAGGCGGTTGTGTTGTGGCTTGCGTACCATCGATGGAAAAGGAACAAGCAAAGTGAAAATCAACTGACTCAAAGTGTGTTTGTTATATTACTATCTCAATGTTCTCTAACACAACAATTTTTTTGATTGACGTGATAACGTCTTATAAATTGATGAACATCGGCTACACGCATGAAAAAGCATGACGCATTGTCACGTACCGCGTGTAAGCGAGAGCGCTGAACAAGCGATAGAGAAGGCACAATCGGCTTAAGGGTTCGGCTTGTGACGCATCTATCTCTTTGTTTTCTTATGACGTTATCACGTAAAATTATCGCCCGTAAACCGACTTTACAGACAACCAATTATTTTAACTAGATACCTACTTCCGAATGTCACGAAAAACGGCGAAACTGCAAACTACATGTGGATGGTATAATATATGAACCTCTAACACACCCCTGTCACACTCCACCACAATCGCGCGATTATCTACGCGCGACCCGGCTCGCACGTAAATCGCATCATCTGAACAGGCCCTTATGGGGGAGACCTGTTACATGAGAGTACTAACCAAATGAAATGGAACGAAACGAATCGAAAAAAAAAAACAAAAAACCAAAAGAATCAAAACGAAATGAAACATCGGATTGATTCGACGAATTGGGAGACAACAAAGGCTTTTATAATCTGCCTGTTGCAGAGCAAGCTCAACTTACACAAAGGCTGTGATGCGCACGTTTTTATCAATACAATAATTAATATCCTAAATGTGAGTGCGTCTCTGTTTGTATTATGTCTGTTACTTAACTCTTGACTGGCCCGTCGCCCGTTGGCGCGGTTGGCAGTGACCCTGCCTACCGCTCCGGGGTCCCAGGTTCGATTCCCGCCGTTTCGCGATACTAAACTGATAATACCTACTACAAGTATAAGACAAATGGTTATTAGTATTGGATTGTGTTTTTGATAACGGTCCCCTTATACCCTGTATATCTACCTACCTACCTGTAAGTACCAACATTTGAGTAGGCTTAAGTTTAGTTCTAGTTTAAAAGTATCTTGGAATAAATATACAGGTAAATAATTTACCTGTAAGTACCAACATCTGAGTAGGCATTAGTTTAGTCCTAGTTTAAAAGTATCTTGTAATAAATATACAGGTAAATAATTTTCCTGTAAGTACCAACATTTGAGTAGGCATTACTTTAGTTCTAGTTTAAAAGTATCTTGTAATAAATAAATATACAGGTAAATAATTTACCTGTAAGTACCAACAAAGTATCTCTCTTCTTCTTCTTAATTTTACGATGTCCGGTCGCTGGCCATTACATAAGTCTATTTAATCCTCTGCACTATGATAGCCAAATTTTCGATCGCTGCAGTTTAGTTTAGTTTAGGTAAAAACTTTGTGCTGGCTTTATCCATTATTTAGACATTAGTACATTTGACACAATTTTCAATGTTATTCGATTGTCGATGTCAATGTTAATTACAGTATTATTGTGGTTTCATCAATTGCATGGGTATTTTGAATAATAATTTATCATGATTTATGCTGCTGTGGTAAGAATGCACGTTCATTATTTTAATAGGCAATTCGGTAAAATACGAGCAGGTAGCGAGACTAAGACTAATTAGGTAATATTAAAAGGCAGGAAAATTAAATGCTCCTTCAATTTGAACAACAAAGAAATTCTTGTAACTTTAAGCCCTCATACGCATTAGCGGTCAACCGCGTACGCGGTACGACTGAACTCGACTGAACACGACTGAACTCAACTGAACTCGACTGAACTCGACTGAAATCGACTGAACTCGACTGAACTCGACTGAAATCGACTGAACTCGACTGAACACGACTGAACACGACTGAACACGACTGAACTCGACTGAACTCGACTGAACTCGACTGAACTCGACTGAACTCGACTGAACTCGACTGAACTCGACTGAATTCGACTGAACACGACTGAACACGACTGAACTCGACTGAACTCGACTTAACACGACTGAACACGACTGAACTCGACTTAACACGACTGAACACGACTGAACACGACCGAACACGACTGAACTCGACTGAACTCGACTGAATACGACTGAACTCGACTGAACTCGACTGAATATGACTGAACTCGAGTGAACTCGACTTAACTCGACTGAACTCGACTGAAATCGACTGAACTCGACTGAACTCGACTGTACTCGACTGAACTCGACTGAACTCGACTGAACTCGACTGAACTCGACTGAACTCGACTTAACTCGACTGAACTCGACTTAAGTCGACTGAATACGACTGAACTCGACTGAACTCGACTTAACTCGACTGAACTCGACTGAATTCGACTAAACTCGACTCGTTCAGTCGAGTTCAGTCAAGTTCAGTCGTATTCAGTCGACTTAAGTCGAGTTCAGTCGATTTCAGTCGAGTTCAGTCGAGTTAAGTCGAGTTCAGTCAAGTTCAGTCGTATATATTATATATATAGTCGTATATATTATATGTATATATATATTAGTAGGTACAGTGCAGTCTCAGTTTGTTCAGCTCGAAAACGTTTATTAAATAGGCACCTACTATTGATCGAATCACATGACTTCAGAGTAAAATGTACCTAACATGGTTTGAGTTCGCCAATACATTCAGCATTCGAAAACAGCCACCAAGCAGAAATGTTGTAAAATAAATATTCGAACTATTGAATTACGACTTTAAAATAAGAGATTTTAGGTTCATTTTGCTCTGAAGTCTCGAATACTCGAATTTCGATCGTCGTTGCCACTATGCACAAGATCGGCATAAGCCCTCAGTCAATTTATGATAATTAGTAGGTACAAAGGGTTCTGACTATTCAATATTGATTGGTGATAAGTAGATTAGCTGATACGTAACCAATTAACCAATGAGCGCACAAAGGCAAATTTCCTTTGAGAGCTAATATCGTTGAATGGAGTATGCACTTATGTTTAAGTACTTACCTACATAATACATAACATAATTTAACATATGTATGTTCACAGGTTGATTTGCGTATAGTTATCAAGAATAAAATCCGGATGATTCTGAACGGTACGTTTTATTCATTTACAAGTTAGCCCTTGAATGGGATCATCATCTGATGGTAAGTGACGGTCTGAGGTAGAAGCGGGCTAACCTGGCACTGGGTATAATACCTCTTGTAGGGCAGTTTTTATTATATCTACCCATACCCCTGATCGGTTTCTACACGGCATCGTACCGGAACGCTAAATAGCTTGGCGTCACGGCTCTTCCGAAGCGTGGTAACTGGCCACGGCTAAGGCCTCCCACCAGACTACACCAGAGACGTCAGTTTACAAATTATAAAATCCCAAATCGCCCATTCTAATCCGGAACCTCGCAGTTATAACTTACTAGCGGTCCGCCCCGGCTTCGCCCGTGGTACATAATATATAGCCTATAGTACTCAAGGATCACGTACATATCCAACGGTGAAAGAATTTTTGAAATCGGTCCAGTAGTTCCTGAGATTAGCGCGTTCAAACAAACAAACTCTTGAGCTTTATAATATTAGTATAGATAGATAAGTATAGATAAGAGTACCTATTTAGAGTCCGTTCAAAAAGAGAATCTGCGTGGGATAGGAGGACGCTGCTGTTTCGTTTAGCGGCCAATACAATTGGCATACCTATAACTATAGCGCGTTAGTTCACTGTTTGTTTCTCATCGATTTTCGTCGATGCTTTCACCTATTTGCTTTTTGAACAAATGACCTTCTATATAAACATTGTTTTGATGTAGGTATGTGATTTACATGTGTAAGTATATTATATACTACAAGGTGATTGTTTTGGACAGACTCTATTGGATTTATTTTTAACCCCGACGCAAAAACGACGGGGTGTTATAAGTTTGACGTGTCTGTGTGTGTGTGTATGTGTCTGTCTGTTCCCCTGTAGCGCTCAAACGGGTGAACCGATTTGAATGAGGTTTTTTTGTTGGAAAGGTGAATTAGTCGAGAGTGTTGTTAGCTTATGTTTGATGAAAATCGGTCCAAGATGGCCGCCGGCGCCGCTACAAAATGGCGGATTACATTCATATTTTATCACAACAATATGGGTATCAAATGAAAGGGCTTGACTAGTAGAATAGCACTATGCAAATCCAAGATGGCCGCCGCCACAAAATGGCGAATGTCGGGGGTTTTTTAAATTTTTAATTTATACTTACTTGTGAACCAATGACCTTCTATATGAACATTGTTTTGATGTATGTGATTTACATGTGTAATGTGTATATATCTACAGGGTGATCGTTTTGAATAGACTCTATACGATTTGTTTTATCGTGGCAGTACCGAGGCGGAACGGTTCGTACACCATCACGCACCACCAGCACGACTGCTTGGTGATCGGCGCGGGAGGGGCGGGCCTGCGGGCGGCTGTCGGCCTCGCAGAGGGAAACTTCTCCGTCGCCCTCGTCAGCAAACTGTTCCCCACTCGGTCGCACACTATTGCCGCGCAGGGCGGGATGAATGCTTCTATTGGTAAGATTTCATACAATGAACACAAAATTACTTTGCTATAATCCGCTAACAGTGACAAATTTGTAGGCACAACACCACACAAATTCACCACAAATTTAACTCGACGATCGTTTCGCTCCGACACCGGAGCATCTTCAGGAGATGTCGACTTCACAACGGAGGATTGCAAAGTAGTGAAGCCGAACACCGTAGTTCGTCATACAACATAGTAGTCGAATTGCGTAGTAGTGAGCCGTTGTGAAGTCGACATCTCCTGAAGATGCTCCGGTGTCGGAGCGAAATGATCGTCGAGTTAAATTTGTGGTGAATTTGTGTGGTGTTGTGCCTACAAATTTGTCACTGTTAGCGGATTATAGCAAAGTAATTTTGTGTTCATTGTATAATATCATGTAATTCCGCAAAGTAACGCCTGCTTCTATTCAACATTGGTAAGATTTCGTTTGACAATGGTTTGACACTTCCCTGTCCGAGTCGTGTATGACTCACTTGCGAACTTGTAAGTCATAGGAGGCTCGTGTTTGCAATAGGTGGACCGCCATATTGGATTTAGAGTGACGTCATTTTATTTTTCGTATTTTTGTCAGCAAACTCTTTCATTTTATATACCCACTAGTGGACCCGGCAGACTTCGTCCTGCCCGGTGACATACCGACATCGGCGTCACGTACTGAGACCCGGTAGGTTACCGACACCTACCCGGTAATTGTGTTTTCAAACCATCCAGGAACCCATTGAAATATACACACAAAATTTTCAAACAAATCGGTCCAGCCGTTTAGGAGGAGTTTGACAAACACACGTACAAAGAAATAAGAATTATAATAATTATAGGTACGTACCTATAACGGGTGACAGGGTGAGAGAGTTTACCGTATCGACGAGACGAACATTAAAATGTTTGACAGTTGCCAAACCAATGAACATTTTGTATGGGAAAATGTTTTTTCTTTTATTTTATGTTTTCGTAAATTTTCAATGTTTTTAATAGTTATTCTGCTATTCGGGACAGTCCCCAAATATAACAAATCAATAACCTTGAAAATCGCTCCAGCCGTTCTCGAGTTATACTAAGTGTTCGAACTAGAACACAACTTTGTTTTATGATAATGATGATATGATAGATATCGTGGGAGTGCAATATCTAGTCCGCTATTTTGGACGGTCCGCTATATTGGATTTAGAATGAAGTCACTTGCTAACCTTGCATTGTCATCCAAAATAAATGTGTAGATAAATGCAAATTTTCAGCTCAGTTGGTTGAGAGTAGCTGCTTTAAAATTCAGTTGCAATATTTGACCCAAAATAACATAGTTACCTACGTATTAAAATTGCAGTTGTCCATTTAGGTAGGTATATACCTACCTACCTAAATGTTTAATTTAAAAATTATTTATTTTCCTAGTCGCTTCCATATTCCACATGAGTTAGGCTAAAATCTCGTAATTCTTTATAAAATCGGTGTAGGTACATTCACATTTCTAAAATAAAACCATCTGTCACGATAAATTGAGATCTCTCTTTTTCATTATTTATTTAAAAATTACGAACACAAACTATCAAAGGACACCTATAAACCTATAATAGACCATATATTGCAAGTTAAATAAAAGCTTATGAAAACATCAAACAGCGTAAGCTAAATAAAGCTGTTTGAAAAACTAACCACTAAGGTAAATAGAAAAAACACGGTAAAAAATATTTGGTCACTAACATCGCTAACAGAATATAAAAACATTCGGTCCGGTAACATATTTTTTAATGAATCTGGCATTCAGAACACTATTTCAGAACAGAGTAAAATTAATCCATAATTCTACATATACTTACTACTTAGTTAATATTATAAATGTAGCTTTATAATTTTATGTAATGCTTTATGTAATGTCAGGTAGCTTTTCACGGCCCAATAATTTAAACGATTTTGATGAAATTTGGTAAAGAGGTAACATAGGTACATCCCGAGGACGGAAACTACTTTTTATCCCGGAAAATTAAGAGTTCGTAGGGGATTCTTAAAGGTTAATTACTGATTTATACGTTTGGTACAGAGGTAGCTTGCGTATCGGAAATTGACATTAGGCAACTTTTATCCCGGAAAAGCAAGTAGTAACTTCCCAGTGGGAAGTTTTAGTCATGGGGCCAATTTTATGAATTCCAAGGAGTCGTGCGGACCTCGAAGAATGCCACGACCACTTTTATAATGTTTTACTATGATTTTATACTTATTTCCTTTAAAAAATTACTGGACCGATTTGATCCGGGTTTCTGCATTACGTGGTATTACGTCAGAGCAGGTTCTTATGTTCCCTATATAATAAGGTAGTAGGTAAAGTAGAGTTAATACAAAATTTTTAATTTTAAATCTCATATCGAATGATAGGTATAATTTACATTTTTTAACTGTCTCGGTCTAGCGCTTGGCTTGGCCGACTGCGGATCACGAGTTCGTGGCTTCGATTCCCGGGTCTGGTAAAAAATTAATTACCTATTTGAGTCAATAAATTCTCAGTGCCAGCCCGGAGTTGGAAGTTGGCGGTGATTAAATACGGCTCCGTGACGTAAAATCGTGATCTTTCTCCGATCGTGTCGCATTGGCGTCCCATCTGACTATGAGAGCGAAGGAATAGAGTGCACCTGTGTATGTGCTCACACTTGTGCACCATAATATCTACTGCGTAGTTGGCTAGTCTCTGCCGTGTTGAGATTGGCCGCCGTGGCCGAAATTCGGTCCGGAGGGGTTATTATTTACATTTCTGTATGGAACCGCATTTGGGTTTGGAGGTCCTTTCCGAATGACCTGCTGGGTTATTCTGTAACTTAGTTAGCAACTGAAAATAGTTGCCAACGAATTAGTTTGATATACATTGCTGCTTTACTGTGTAAAATTATGAAAACACTTTTTATTTCCCACAGTAAAGCAGCAATGTATATCAAACTAATTCGTTGGCAACTATTTTCAGTTGCTAACTAAGTTACAGAATAACCCAGCTGGTATAAAAAGTCCACCTTGTGCACAGGTAGCATGCATGAAGACGATTGGCGATGGCACTTCTACGACACCGTCAAGGGATCAGATTGGCTTGGCGACCAGGTAAACAGAATCTGGTGGGATAATTATTGTGACGTCATAATAAACATAATGTTGAGTTTGCCAACGATATAGGTCATGGTAGATACATAAAAAAAACTGTATCTACAACGTGTTAGGTAAGTGGTATAACATGCCCGCGGCTACCCATGTAATTTTGACCTTGTAAACATATTGGTGGTATTAAAAAGTCAAAATTAATTATTAAAAATTTCCATACAAAATTAATTACTTAATTAAGGAAAATTAATTTTGGCAACCCTTACAACCCGCGCAACATCAATTCCATTTAAATTCCTGATATCCTAGTACAAACTACAAGACGTGAAAACGAATAGGTACTATGCCGCGGCTGGCGCACAGAGTACCTAACTACTCGTGTGGTGTCGTGTGGCTGGCGCGCCGTCTTTCCTTAATAAGTAGGTACCTAAGTGACGACACTGACGAACACGTCAAGTAGTGCAACTTGTCATGGATGATAACGAGGTTGTGGGTTCGATTCCTGGTTCGGTTCAAAACTTAGAAAATGCGGGTTGCGGTGGTTATTTCGATTATTATCATTTCATGCTATTGGTAATAAGTAATAACCAGGACCAGAATCTCATGAAAAATTGGGAAATGAAATTCCAAGGTTAGCAACACTACGGCTGCCCTAGCGATAAACAAAGTAACTGACATTTTTTGTGAAATTGACATTTTGCATTAACAAAAGTTTTATGTCGAGTAGTTTTTTACCACAGTTTAATATTTCAAACAACTTGAACCGTTTACTGAAATTTAAATTGCCCAAACAAAGTAACTGCACTCACTAACCCGGAATATAAATGCAAAAACCAAGTAAACAACAAGCACAACACAAAAACAAAGTAATTGGATGTTGATTACTTTGTTTTTGTATTTAAAATGCAGTTGCTTGATTTTTCGTTTCGTGAAACGATCCCAGGTAAGATGTTCTGAATGTACTTAATTACTTTATCACTAGGGCAGCCGAGTTAACCTAGTGTTGCTTACTACAAAATTTAATTTCCCTATTTTTCATGAGATTCTGGTCGATTTATACCTATGGTTATCTAGCTATCAAATAACATTAATTCATTTATCTCATTTTATTACTCTTTCTGTACACTATCTACTATTTACACAAGTAAATAAAATGTAAGTAGGTATCTGTCTGTGATTTTGAAATCTGCCTCGTTGGTCAAGCGGCTACTAGATTCGACTGCTGATCACGTGGTTCGATTCCTGGGCCGAGTCAAGAAATAGTATTGGATTTTGCTGCCAAAGAATTCTCAGTCCCAGCCCAGAGTTTGTAATGGCGATATTTCACTCTACTTCCAGCGGTGTGCGCCAGGCCTTAGCGGGCTAATGCTATTCTAGTATGTAAGGATTGTAATTATTTAACTACTAGCGGACCCGGCAGACGTCGTCCTGCCCGGTGACATAACGACATCTACCGAGACCCGGTAGGTTACAGTTACGAAACCCATGAACATTTTGTATGGGAAAATGTTTTTTCTTTTATTTTATTTTTTCGTCAATTCTCCAATGTTTTAAATAGTTATTCTGCTGTTCGGGGCGGAGACGAATACAACAAATCAAAAAACATGAAAATTGGCCCAGCCGTTCTCGAGTTATAAGTGTTCGAACAAACACCACTTTGTTTTATATATTCAGATGGAAATATGAAACGTTATAAAACACTTTGTCCGTAGAGAGTCGGTCGGGTTTTACTTAGTTTCTGAATTTATCTTGTTTAGGATTCCATCCAGTATTTGACTCGAAACGCACCAAACTGCGTCTTTGAACTGGAAAACATGGGAATGCCCTTCTCGAGGACGAAGGAAGGAAAGATATACCAGAGATCTTTCGGAGGAGGCACAATCCATAACGGAAAGTCCATTGCAAAGCGGACCTGCGCTGTGGCTGATCGGTGAGTGCCTAGACTTTCTATCTGGACTACCTACCTACCTGTTTTGATTCTATAATACTTAGTTGTTTTATTACCGTTATGATTAGCCATGATTTTATAAAATAACGTTGTGATTTGGTATCAACAATGTTTTATTACCGTTATAATTAGTCATAATTTTATAAAATGACATAAGAATCTTAATTCAAAATAATTTATTTTTTTGTTACAAAGGTAGTACTTTATATATTGTCCAGTAAATATTTCAAGGCTGGATCGATTTTGACGAAACTTTCAATGGCAGATAGGTGATAAGGAGTAACTTAGGCTACATTTAGTTTAGGTACAAAAAAGGATTATGGGATCCAATCCGATCCTATATAAAAACCTATATCCACGCAGACGAAGACCCGTGGATCAGCTAGTCCTAACATACTTTTATTACCTTGACTGCCTACATTAAAATTACACAAGTGTAAATTGAAAATTTAAAAAACCCCCGACATTCGCCATTTAGTGGCGGCGGCCATCTTGAATTTGCAATAGTGCTATTCTACTAGTCAAGCCCTTTCATTTGATACCCATATCAAGGGAGTTGTGAAAAAATATATCATCCGCCATTTTGTAGCGGCGGCCATCTTGGACCGATTTTCATCAAACATAGCTAAGAACACTCTCGACTAATTCACCTTTCAAACAAAAAAAACCGCATTCAAATCGGTCCACCCGTTTGAGCGCCACAGGGGAACAGACAGACACACACACACACACACACACACACACACACACACACACACACACACACACACACACACACACACACACACACACACACACAGACACGTCAAACTTATAACACCCCGTCGTTTTTGCGTCGGGGGTTAAAAATAATTAAACAGCTATTTGAAGCTTTTACAAAATAATCTTTCTTATTATGTAGGTACTTAGGCATCTATCTCTTCTCGGCATTGTATTCGTCAATGCTGAGAAATATAGGCCATGGCCTTTTCCGTTGATCGCATAGCGGTGATAATGGTAGGGGTTTTCTTGGGATAATAATCCGGTGGGTTCCCAAATCCTTTCACACTGCATACGACACGGCTAGATTATACAGGGGTTTTTTTCTATCGGGTTTAACGATTCACATAATAATATGAGTTATAATAATCGCGGCAACGATGGCTTAGGGACCGTTCAGATAGACCGGCGCGGAGAGCATCGGAGAGCATTTCTTTTTTCACACAGACCGGCCGTTTAAGTTTGCTCTGCTCTCCGCGCCGGTCTGTGTGAACTATTCATTTTATCTATGGTGTGAACGGACACGCGGATGCGTTCGGAGCCGAGCGTACGCTCTTGGGCCGGATGGCAGAGCAATTCGGCCTACGGTCGGCTGTGCGAGCATGAAAGAGCACGCGAACGGAGCCGGTCGGATGCTCAAGCGCGAAAGAGCACGAGCATAGAGCAGCCGACCGGCTCGACGAGCAGCCGAGCGGCTGCTCTTAATATTTCACACAGAGCGTATTGGGAGCATCCTCGAGCATCCTCTTATCATAAAAGAGATAAAATGTAAAAATAAAGCTTATTTCAATGTCTTAAGATTCTATTTTAAATGCGATTAAAATTTGCTCTGCTCTCCGCACCGGTCTATCTGAAAGGTCCCTAAAAGTGCTCTCCAAACCGCGGAAAAAACGAAAAGGCCTAATTCGGACCTCCAAAGTCAGTCACCCATCTAGTTACCAACTTAAATCAACTTTGCTTAACCAGCGCAATCGGATGGTATGCAATGTCATAAATAACTAACGATAATATCTTTCCAATAGGCTTGCAATGCCATCTATGATAAACCGGGATCTGAACCCCTCTTCTCTTCCCGTGAAACAACCCTCTTAGTGCCCAACTGGTTTGTAGCTGTGAAAAGTAGCAACATTCACAAAAACACAACCTGGAAAATACGAACTAGTTTAATTCACTATAGATAGCGCTTCAAAAATATGATTTCAAGAAAAATTAATGACTACCGATAGAGTTATACATAATACCTATATTAATAAATTATAATTTTATATACTTTACTGGGGTAATACAGAATTTTTTATCATTAAAAACTACCAAACCTATGTGCTAATTGCTTATACGATTAACACCGAAGGTGTTCAGGCAAATCGGTGCAGTTAGGTTTGCGAGGCGAGATAACGAACGTTCCCGTGATGTGCCGTACCTAGTATTATGTTATATGCACAAGATGTCCACGCGCCTGCTCACATTTCAGAACCGTCCCGAAATTTTGATAGTATTAATGTACCATTAAGTAGTATGTAAACAGTAAACACTATGTAGTTTATTTTGTAATTTATGGTAAACCAAAACCTATTGCACCAGACAGTTCTATTATCCTGCTCGCCTCATCAAAGTTTGTCTATATGTCACCGAGATTGCTCTATTGTAATAGGACTGATAGGACCGCCTTTGACTGCAAAATTGCAATGAAATTGCGAAACAGCAGAGTGCTTAGTCTCAGTTTGGAGCGCTCCAAAACTTTATAATATACTATTAGTCGAATGACAATGACTTCAAATTAAATGGACCTAAAATGGTTTACAATTTACATTTAGATTTGAGTTCGCCAATACATTCAGCATTCGAAAACAGCCAGCGCTCCAAGTAGAAAGGTTGTAAAATAATTATTCGAACTATTGAATTACGACTTTAAAATAAGACTCTTTGGGTTCATTTTGCTCTGAAGTCATTTGTAATTCGATCAATAGTATACTATAAAGTTTTGGAGCGCTTCAAACTGAGACTAAGCACACTGGTGGCCTCGAGGAGGCGGGGCATCGACTACGAGTGCTACGTGCTACGTGCTACCACGTGCTACGTTCCCACACGACTATTACAGAGTGCTTAGTCTCAGTTTGAAGCGCTCCAAAACTAAAAGTATACTATTAAGTATACTATTGATCGAATCACAAATGACTTCAGAGTTAAATGAACCCAAAGACTCTTATTTAAGGTCCATTTTACTCTGAAGTCATTGTGATTCGATTAATAGTATACTTATAGTATACTATAAAGTTTTGGAGCGCTCCAAACTGAGACTAATCACTCAGTTTATTGTGCAACTGAGGCCTTATGCCGACTTTGTACATAGTGGCAACGATAATCGAAATTCGAGTATCGACACACAATGACTTCAGAGCAAAATTAACCCTATTGGGTTTTTGGTAGGTGGGCCCCGTTTTACCCTTTGGGAACGGAATCCTAAAAAGCGACACCATTTTAGCCTGCAAAGTAGTCTTTTACTCGTTGGCATATGAACTATACCTACGCCAACGAGTAAAGGACGCCGTTGCCTGGGTAAGAGCGAGGCCGCACTGCGAAATTTATTCGCGCGAATTTTTTCGCAGAATTCTGTGACATATGGAAATGTATGAAGCTGCCCGCACTTGCGATTTTAAATTCGTGAAAAAAATATATTAAAATGCGGAAAATAAACCGCGCGAATAAAATTCGCGCGAATATATTTCACAGTGCGGCCTCGGCCTAACTATTCAAGGGGTGAAAACTTTCTATTGTTTTAGAACAAAAGGTGGCTTATGTATCAGTTCAGCGGCTTTGGGGTGGAAAGGTGACGTACAGATAGACTTATTTTCACATTTATAATATAAGTTAGTTGTGTGTCACTTTGTTTGTGCGCGCTTCAGTGAAAATCTCTGGACCGAATGAGACGACATTTATGCAGTTTCAAGTTCGCACAATAGAAATGTTTATTCCATTCCTTCGCTCAGATATATTTCAGTTGTACACTCCAGAATGCGTCCAACGAACAAACCGCGGTCTAAGCACAGACACGTGTATGAATTTCTAGAGTTTAGTTCAAATTTTCATTCAGTTTGTATTAAAGTGTGAAACTTCGTTTGCATGACATGCTCTAGGGATAAAGTCTTCTTATTTATTTATTTATATTGAAGTGAAACTTCATTAGGATCGTTGTGCATTTGAAAATTCGATGAAACGAATAAAACCGGCCAAGTGCGAGTCGGACACGCGCACGCAGGGTTCCGTACCATCTATCTATCTATAATACATATAATAAAACTGTAACACATCCAATTCTGTACATTGAAGATATTTTGAAAATTTTTTTTGGAGGGCACTCTATAATCGATACTGAATCCAAAACTGTAATTTTTTCATTTTTGTCTGTCTGTCTGTCTTTCTGTCTGTCTGTCTGTCTGTCTGTCTGTCTGTCTGTCTGTCTGTCTGTCTGTCTGTCTGTCTGTCTGTCTGTCTGTCTGTCTGTCTGTCTGACTGTCTGTCTGTCTGTCTGTCTGTCTGTCTGTCTGTCTGTCTGTCTGTCTGTCTGTCTGTCTGTCTGTCTGTCTGTCTGTCTGTCTGTCTGTCTGTCTGTCTGTCTGTCTGTCTGTCTGTCTGTCTGTCTGTATCTTGGCCGCGCATCACACCGAAACTACTAAATGGATTCGAATGAAACTTGGTACGATCTGAGTTTATACTCCGAGGTAGGACATAGCATACTTTTTATCCCGAAATTCAGCACAGTTCCCTTGGGAGAGGGGATGAAAATTAAAACGTGTATTTAGCTGTAATTCATTAATGCGTTGTTCGATTTCACTCATTCTATCTTTGTTAGAAAGGTAGTACTTTATATATTGTCCCGTAAATATTTCAAGGTCATAGGTTTTTTAGTTCAGAAATGACAGACATTACAAACCTCACTATTGGGTTCAAATAACTTGGGACCCGGATCTTTGAACGTACGGCTTATTTTAAACTGGTGTGCGTTTAAATTTATGTTTGTCGGTCTGTTTATTTGTTCCAGCTAATCTCCGAAACGACTGGATCGATTTTAATGGAACTTTCAATGTTATAAGGAGTAACTTAGGCTACATTTAGTTTAGGAACATAAAATAATTATGGGATCCGATCCGATCCTATATAAAAACCTATATCTAAGCGAACGAAGTTGCGGGGGTCAGCTAGTTATCTATATAAACGGCAAAAAAAATCATGTCTGTTGTAAGGGAGCCCCCCATAAATATTTGTTTTATTTTAATTTAATTTATTTATTTTTAAAGTGAATTATAACTGAATATTCTGTGAATATTTCAAGCGTCTACCATTGCCGTTATCAATATCGAGCAAAAACGAGCAAAAAAATCACGTTAAATATTTATTTTATTCTGTTTTTTAGTACCTATTTGTTGTTATAGCGGCAACAGAAATACCATCATTTGTGGAAATTTAAACTGTCTAGCTATCACGGTTCATGAGATACAGCCTGGTGACAGACGGACAGACAGACAAACAGACAGACGGACAGCGGAGCCTTAGCAATAGGGTCCCGTTTTACGCCTTGGGTACGGAACCCTAAAAAAGATAAACCACACATGGAAGTACATGGAATTGTGAACGAAGAGGAAAGATAATCGAATTTGCGGTGCCACTCGCAGCGTTATCACATGACGCGTTCTTGTTACTGTAAACTCGGCTTTAGTTAGATATTTACTATGCTTAGATCAATTTGACTGGGACAGTTCTTGAGATAGTGGAGCTTTGCGAGTTGTGTGGTAGGCTAATGGTTGACATTTAAAGAAAAGTAAAGTCCTTCACCCCTCCTGCACCACGAAATCACAGAGTACAGAGGGGAAGCTTCTACCTACGGCCCGCTGTAGGTACACTCACACATAATCACACATAATGCGCACGTTTGTCACCCAACTGTACCGGTTGGGGGACCGAGCGGGCGTCCGTGAACCGTTGGTGAGTGTGTTTGTGTGAGTGTATCTACAGCGGGCCGCTTGTGGAAGCTTCCTCTCTGTAGATTTTCTACTCGTGTGACGAAATTACCGAAAGAACCGTCTCAGTTGAACAATAGCCGTATAGTTACCCTTCGGCAAGTGTTTGTACATAGAGATGTAACAGTGTTAGCCGAGGTCTGCAGTCAGGGGCACTCAAGAGAAACGCACGACGACAGCGGCCATGTTTACAATCATTGTTTGCAATTAATATTATAATTACGTTGTCATGTCAATATGCGAAACTCTATCGCCTCTAGGGTTGTCAATGACTAAAGATTATATTTTATAGTCTGATTTTTGATTCGGTGGAATTCTGACAGTTGTCATTTAAAAATGGAATGAGTTAAGTAAGTATTTGTATGACCAAGTATAAATTAAAAATTTAAAAAACCCCCGACATTCGCCATTTTGTGGCGGCGGCCATCTTGGATTTGCAATAGTGATATTCTACTAGTCGAGCCCTTTCATTTGATACCCATATTAAGGGAATTGTGAAAAAATATGTAATTCGCCATTTTGTAGCGCCGGCCAATGTTGGATCGATTTTCATCAAACATAGCTAACAATACTCTCGACTAATTCACCTTTCAAACAAAACGCCTTCAAATCGGTCCACCCGTTTGAGCGCTACAGGGGAACAGGCAGACACACATACACACTATGTACACACACAGACACGTCAAACTTATAACACCCCGTCGTTTTTGCGTCGGGGGTTAAAAACAGGGTTATCACCTATAGTTCCATTTTACCCTAAACTAAAGTACCTACCTGAAGTATCTATCAGACATTTGTCATAATCTGCATGAGGCAATTGATTTTTATTTTTATGTAAGTTTTGAATTTATTATCTTTTTTGTGGGAATTGTTTTATCTCTGGTAACATTAAAAAACGTCAGATTTCCACGGAATTATAAATCAGAATATAATCGGTTGTAGAATAGGATAACTTGGTCTCTCAAGCGCGGAGAAAACGAAAAGGCCTAATTCGGACCTCCAAAGTCAGTCACCCATCTAGTTACCAACTTAAGTCAACTTTGCTGAACCAGCGCAATTGGCTGGTATGTACTGCCGTAACAGCTAACTAACGAACTTTCTAATAGGTTTGCAACGCCATCTATGATAAACTGGGATTTGAACCGCTTTTCTCTTCTCGTGAAACAACCCCTTGCTCGGGGGCCCAACTGCTTTGTAGCTGCGAAAAGTAGCAACATTCACTAAAAACAACCTGGAAAATACGACCTAGTACAGTAAATTGACTATAGATGGCGCTTTAAAAATATGATTTCAAGGAAAATTATTAATTCCTTTTTAGGGTTCCGTACCCGAAGGGTAAAAAACGGAGCCCTATTAATGTCACTCGGCTGTCTGTCCGTCTGTCCGCCGGTCACAGGTCGCTAGCTCGCAGACGAAATGAGTTACAAACCTGAAATTTTGGTATTTAGTGTAAAACGTTAACCCAAAATCAAATATTGAATTAAAAATTGAATTAAATTTTTTTTCCGGCTCCTTTCTCATGTATGGGAATACATGAAAATGGAGCCGGAAAAAAAATTTTTTTCTTTACCCTAGCTTGTGGGGTATCATTGTTTAGAGCTCATTAAGTAGAGTACAAATATATATTTTTTTTAATTTTTATCTCAAAAAATAAGGGAATGGGAGGCCATCAAAGTTGTCAGTTTTAGACCATTTTTGTGACGGGGGCTATCTCAAAAACTAAACTAGTTGGGAATATGATATTTCAGTATATTATGTACTATATGCTCTATTTAAACAACAAATACTGAAAACAACGATTTATTAAATAGTTTATAAGCTGTGACCAAAATAAACGAACATTTTTTTGGGTTTTTCTTTCACGGTTTGTTGCGATGTCTAGCTCGGAAATTAAATATTTCTTAGACCCAAAATATTATATTGTTCATAATTATGTACGGAACCCTGAAAGAGCGAGGCCCGACTCGCACTTGGCTGATTTTTTTTACCTTTTGAGGTGCGGAACTCTAATAAACCAATCTTTCTACATATTATGATCAATAATTATAATTTTACATACTTACATTAAAAATTAACCTAACTTAATAATATTAATATGATTGTGTAGGTATGTACCTACTACCTACTACCTACCTAGTTTGCTCATGACAAATCCGTTCCCAGATCCTTTCTTACGTATACGACTTGACTAGAGTGCGGGATTTTTATGTATAATTATATTATATAGATAAAGACTATTGACATAATTGGGAATAGCGGCTGAATGTGCTCTCCAAAGCGCGGAGAAAACGAAAAGGCCTAATTCGGACCTCCAAAGTCAGTCACCCATCTAGTTACCAACTTAAGTCAACTTTGCTTAACTAGCGCAATCGGTTGGTATGCAGCAATGTCGTAAGCGTAACTAACTAACGATATTAACCACGGAAGAGAAAAGGCAGATATTAACTTTCCAATAGGCTTGCGAAATGCAAGCAATGCCATCTATGATAAACCGGGAACTAAACCCCTTTTTTCTTCCCGTGAAACAAACCCTTGGTCGGGGGCTCAACTGCTTTGTAGCTGCGAAAAGTAGCAACATTCAAGAGAACACAACCTGACAAATACGAACTAGTTCAATGAATTGATGGTAGATGGAGTTTCAATATGATTCCAGGCAGGGAACAGCTGAGGCCTCCACGAGTTGCAATGCCATCTATATAGTAAACCAGGAATTTTTAACCGGGAATTAAACCCTTGTTCTCTTTCTGTGCAACAATGCATTGTAGGTAGCTGCAAAATACAGTAGCAACATTTTCGAAAACAACCTAAAAAACACGAACTACCTCAATGAGTAGACGCTAGATGGTGCTTGGCCATCTTTTATTAAAATTATTAAATAATAGGTACATAATTATCTATTTTATTAAAATTAATAACACCCCGTCGTTTTTGTATTTGAAAATTTACATAAAATTTATATTTTTTAAAAATTCAGGGTCTATTTCACCACCTTCTGATTATAAGTATCCCAGATACCTAGATATGCTGCAGGGTATTGCCCACCTAAACAATGCACAATGGGAATATGCGCATATTGTATCAAGCATAGACTGGAAGAACAGCAATTCATTTTTATACATGTAGGTAGATAAATAATTGTAGATAAATCGAAGTTCACCGGGCCCTCTAGTCTATTATAACAAGTAAACCCCGACATTCGCCATTTTGTGGTGGCGGACATCTTGGATTTGCATAGTGCTATTCTACTAGTCAAACCCTTTGATTTTATACCCATATTGAGGGTGTTGTGATAAAATATGTAATCCACCATTTTGTATCGGCGGCCATCTTGGACCGATTTTCATCAAACATAGCTAACAACACTCTCGACTAATTCACCTTTCAAACAAACAAAACCGCATTCAAATCGGTTCACCCGTTTGAGCGCTAAGTACAGGGAACAGACAGACATATACACACACACGCACACACACACACACACACACACACACACACACACAGACACGTCAAACTTACAACACCCCGTTGTTTTTGCGTCGGGGGTTAAAAATCAGCCAAAGTACTTAACCAGCTGACGAAGAAATTTGTCATTGTTTGGTGGTTCAATATTATGTGGATTATGTGTATATAGATGTCGTTTTACTATTTTAGTTCGCAATATATACTTACTTACCTGACGGAGTTGAGTGGTCAGATCTAAGAGACACACCATTAATCCGATTTTTATCCGACAAACTTATGCCCCATAGTTACTGCATTCTTAAATTTTTGGAATGTCATTATTGACAAGAATCTAAAATAATCGGCGCAAATACCTAAGTATCAGCTCTCTCATCGAGAACAGCCGCTGAGAACGTGTATTTTGTTTTGTTCCCTTTGCCGTGGAGACTCTGGGGCCTGCTGCATAGAGTAAGTAAATGGAGTCAACTTTGACCGCTATAAGGGCTCTTGTGTGTTAAATACTGTGTGCTTAGTCTAAAGCGGAGCACTCGAAAACGAACTCGAAAACTATTGATCGATTTCAGAGTAAAATAGACCTAAAATGGCTTGTATTAAGGTTTGAGTTCGCAAATACATTCAGCATTGTTCGAATGCTGAATGTATTGGCGAACTCAAACCTTAATACAAGCCATTTTAGGTCTATTTTACTCTGAAATCGATCAATAGTTTTCGAGTTCGTTTTCGAGTGCTCCGCTTTAGACTAAGCACACTGTTTTCCTTACCTACCTACTCTTGTCCATCGCGTATATTTTCTCAGACATCGTGTGCAGTGCTCTCTTTTACCTCCAATTCTTTTATTCCACCAATAAACTGGTGTCTTTCTACGCAATCCTTTTTTGGTCATAGCCTTGTCGCATGCTCTCTTGGTCTCCTTCACCAGTTCCTCAGGAGTTCTAACTTCACTTTCCTTCAAGATGCTATCTAGAACTTTCTGGTCTAGCTTGTCTAATCTCCATCCCGCCTGGGGCTGAATAGGTGGTTCCCATTCGTGGTGAAGTACGTTAAACAATGTATCTGTGCCCACTCAAATTATCTTCTTCGAGAACTTGCCATTCCGCAACTTTTTGTGTCAGGCTTGAGCTTGCAAATGTAATATGCGGAGTGGAGTTCTTTGCACCTCATTGAAATGTCGGGGCAAATCCTTCATTTACTATTACCATGTCTGTGCTCGCGAGCATTTCCATGATACCCACTTTTGAATCCCCGACGCAAAAACGACGGGGTGTTATAAGTTTGAAGTGTCTGTGTGTGTGTGTGTGTGTGTGTGTGTGTGTGTGTGTGTCTGTCTGTTCCCCTGTGGCGCTCAAACGGGTGGACCGATTTGAATGCGTTTTTTTTTTGTTTGAAAGGTGAATAAGTCGAGAGTGTTGTTAGCTATGTTTGAAGAAAATCGGTCCAAAATGATCGCCGCTACAAAATGGCGGATTACATATTTTTTCACAAATTCCTTAATATGGGTATCAAATGAAAGGGCTTGACTAGTAGAATAGCACTATTGCAAATCCAAGATCGCCGCTGCCACAAAATGGCGAACGTCGGGGGTTTTTTAAATTTTCAATTTATACTTGATATCCTGTAAAAATCCACAGTGCCCACGGGATTTTGAAAAAACTGAAATCTATAGCTACAACTATAGGTAGCTTATTATAGGCAACTTCCTTGAAAGTAAGTACCTATAAAGGTTGGAAAAGGGAGCGGAAACGGGAACCGGAAATCCACGATTCCCTCGGGATTTTTGAAAATCCGAAATCCGCGTGCAGAAGCTAGTAATATATTATTGGAAAAATACTTATTATGTAAAGGTTCGGGGAAGGTGACGACATTCGCAGCACAAGCTGGTCTTAGCACAGTCTTAGTGCGGGCGTCAAAGCATTCTTTGACCTCGTAATATGAATCTTCTTTGTGAGCAATTAGGTTTAGTCGGTTTGCCTGTAATTGGGTGCACACCTGAAATGTGTCATTAGACTTAGTTTGATCTTTTGTAATTTATGTGTGAACGCCTGTTGGCAAACCAATAAAAAAAAAATAAAAAAAAATAAGTATTATAATTGTTACAGGACTGGGCACGCCCTTCTCCACACACTGTACGGGTATTGCACGAAGTACAAGAACATTGAACTGTTCAACGAGTTTTTCGCGCTAGACCTGCTACTCCAAGACGGGGCTGTGGTGGGTGCCCTTGCCATGGATATGGATGACAGTAGCCTCCACAGGTGCAATACTAAATATTTGTTTATATGCTTTTTAACCCCCGACGCAAAAACGACGGGGTGTTATAAGTTTGACGCGTGTGTCTGTGTGTTCCACCGTAGAGCTCAAACGGATGAACCGATTTGAATGCGAAAGACGATACAGTCATGAGTATTCTTAGCTATGTTTGATGAAAATCGGTCCAAGATGGCCGCCGCCACAAAATGGCGGATTACATATAACTTCCTCAATATGGGTATCAAATCAAAGGGCTTGACTAGTAGAATAGCAATATGCAAATCCAAGATGGCCGCCATCACAAAATGGGGAATGTCGGGGGTTTTTTAATTTTTTAATTTATAAGTAGATACTTGTTATAAGTAGTAGATTATGATAGTAGTCAGGTTGCTGAGGAACAAATTTTTAGTGATTAATAACTACACTAACAACTAATAAGCTGAATTTTCGTGAGTAGGTTCGTTTCGACGAGACGACCAAGTTTTATCTACGAAAATTGTCGATGGTGGTAACTACTCGAGTGCGCAGGTGTTAAAATTTCGATTCGCTTGGGTGGGAAATAATGTATAATGAATACTGAGTTACTTATTAATAATTTTAATCATTTTTATAACCTCATTATTTTGAAATATTCGGGAGTGGAGGACGCTGTAGAGTGTAGATTTGTAGAATGCTATTATACATATACCTAGATAATGTTTTGTTACTTGTAATGTAATTCGTTGTTTACATGCATATTATTAGCATGTGAACACAGAATTACATAACAAGTCGCAATTGAATGTGCATGATAAGTGTCAGCACAGCGTTCTGCAAGCTCGGGACCACCGTCGAAGGTAGGTACCCCTGCGCCGACGTCACCTGCCTGATTCCCGAAGGCTAGTCTTCCCATGCAACACTCGTACAAGTCACGGCAAATAAATCTAGCGTTGACCTTCAATACGCAGAATTCGAAAATGAGGTATCTCGGGTGGTGAGGGGGTCGCGGGGAGGGCGTGGGGATCGTTCGTAAGCACTGATTAGCTCTCGCGGATCCCTCGTAAGCGCTGATTGGCTCTCCAATGGTATTGTGTCCCGCTCACTCGTACGACGCTGCGCGCACTTGAAGGTCAGCGCTCGGCTTACATGCCGGGAGTTATACCCTAGCACGGCACATGATCTAGGTTTTGAATTAGCTTCATGGTCCAATCTCCAGCAATCCGGGTAGGTACCAAGTTATATGGAATACTGAGGGTTGAAATGGCTGTAATTTCTGAACTGCACAACCGATGACCTTGAAATATTTACGCAACAGTCTTTAAAGTAATTCCTTTATAATAAAAAAGAATGAATGAAAGCGAACCCGTTAATTAATTGCAGCTAAGTATACAATTTAACTTCATCCCCTCTCCCAAGGGAACCGTGCTGAATTTCGGGATGAAAAGTATCCTATATGTTACTCCGTAGTATGAACTTAAGTAATGCCAAGTTTCATTTCAATCCATTTAGTAGTTTTTGCGTGATGCGCGTACAAACATACAGACGAACACACAAACAGATAAACAGACAAAAATGACAAAAATTATTTTTATACGTTCCATTACTTATCTCTAACAACCCCCAGTTATTATTTTGCAAATATCTTTAATTATACGGCAAGTCTACGATTTTATAATATGTACAAACGGATACCCGCGACTTCGTTCGCGTGGATATTGGTTTTTAAAAATCCCTCTCTTTGAGAACTCTTTTTTCCTAAGCTCCTTTGAGCTCATACCTTGCTGAAAACTGTTAAAAGTTCTGGTGGATGTTTAGGTCAAAATGTAAACCAAGTGTCTGTCAGCCTCCCTTTTTTTGACGACCTCCCTGGCGCAGTGGTGAGCGCTGTGGTCTTATAAGTGGGAGGTCCCAGGTACGATTACCGGCAGGGGCAATTTGGGATATTATAATTTCTAAACTGTCTCTGGTCGGGTCTGGTGGGAGGCTTCAGCCGTGGTTGGTTACCACCCTACCGGTAGAGCCGTGCCGCCAAGCGATTTAGCGTTCCAGTACGATGCCGTGTAGAAACCGTTCAGGGGTATGCATACCTCATCCAAGTTAGTCCGCTTCCATCTTAGACTGCATCATCACTTACCAACAGAGTGCTTAGTCTCAGTTTGGAGCGCTCCAAAACTTTATAGTACACTATTTATCAAATGACAATGACTTCATAGTAAAATGGACCTAAAATGGCTTAAATTAACGTTTGAGTTCGCCAATACATTCAGCATTCGAAAACAGCCAGCGCTCCAAGCAGAAATGTTGTAGAATAAATATTCGAACTGAATAGGGTTCATTTTGCTCTGAAGTCATTAGTGATTCAATCAATAGTATACTATAAAGTTTTGGAGCGCTCCAAACTGAGACTAAGCACTCAGGTGAGATTGCAGTCAAGGGCTAAATTGTACTTGAATTAAAAAACCCTCCCGCACCCCGCACCGCACCGCAGCAGCCGTCTCCGTGGAGCGGTATACATAAAGTTCACGCCTGTATATATTTTAATGATCTCTTTTGAAAATGTGCAAGCGGACGGGGAAGACGCTACAGTAAAATTTGTTCAAGAATAAATATTTTATAAAGAGCGATTGTTTGTGGCAAGAATATTGAATTATAGATAGATTCTCACTTCATGTGGATGTCAAATTGGGGCATCCAAAAGAATATCTAGGAAGCCACCACTGGTAAGTGAGACAGGTTCCTACATTCGTCATTTTTATCATTGGTTATTAACCAAAATTTTCAATTATTCTTAGTACTCTAGAGGCCAAATTAGACGGTTCATTTTTCAAGATTTTTGCTTTCATTTTCGAGGCTTCATCGGTATCGGTGAATCATCGAAAAAGAACCGTTTAAACACCGACCGTTCATCGTTCACAGGCACTTTGCCATAATAAATATCGTATCGTGCATCTTTCACCGCAAAAATGAACAATGAACGGGGCACCGTCTAATTTGGCCCTAACAAAGTTCCTCGTCGTCGTCGTCGTCTCAACCAATAGACGTCCACAGCTGGACATAGGTCTCTTGCAAGGATCGCCACAGAACACGATCTTGCGCCGCTTGTTTCCAGCGGCTGCCAGCGACTCGCTTGAGATCGTCCGTCCATCTAGTCTAGTGGGACAAAGTTCCTACGATCATTTAATTACCATGGATTTTGAGTATTTCTGCTGCCACACAATACCTTATATCTTCTTGTAAATTTTTATCCTTACTAATATTACTAGCAGCGCCCCGCAGTGTTACCCGCGGTTAATAAGTTAGCACACATAAAAGTATTTGAACAGTAACTCCTAAGAGCAAGTAACTTAGCAAAGAAAACGGCAGCAAATGCATGCAACGACAGCAAACTAATGCATTAATGTGTTATGTGAGCGTGATGTATCTAAGACACAGGTCCCACAGGAACACTTTTTTCGGGATAAAAACTAGCCTGTGTGTTTATTCCAGGGTATAATCTATCTCTATTCCAAATTTCAGCCAAATCGGTTCTGTAGTTGCAGCGTTAAAGTGTAACATTGTATTGTTATATCTCAAAACTAATGCATTGTTTTGATAAATCTTAAAGGTATTAAGCATGCATTTTCGATTAAAGGTCCCAGGCGGCTTGATTTTTTCCGACGTTTTCAACAATTATCGTAATATTTCAACCAATTTACACAAAAACAACAAAAACCTTAACAAGTTACACAACTAAACCAATCATGAGTCATTCTATCTGTTGATCAAAACCGCATGAAAATCCGTTCAGTAGTTTTTGAGTATATCGCAAACAGATAGACAGACAGACGCAGCGGTGGTCTTAGTATTATAATACGTAGTGATAGTTATTTGAAGTGCAAAATGCTCCCAAAATAACTGCCTTTTGTTAATTCTGTGCGGGTCGAATTTTCGCCCTACTGCAAGCATATAATGTACTTAGCTTGAAATCTCGGTAGATAGGAAACAAGGAAATGGGAGGCGGGGTCAGATTTGTCAGTTTTAGATCATTTTTGTGACGGGGGCTATCTCAAAAACTAAACCAGTTAGGAATATTAAATTTCGGTATGTTATGTACCATATACTGTACCTATTTAAACAACAAATACTAAAAACAACGATTCATGAAATAGTTTGTAAGCTGTGATTAAAACAAACGATCATTTTTTGGGTTTTTCTTTAACGGTTCGTTGCGATGTTCTAGCTCGGAAATGAAATATTTCTTACACCCAAAATATTATGTTGTTCATAATTATGTACGGAACCCTAAAAGAGCGAGGCCCGACTCGCACTTGGCTGATTTTATTCAATTCTCATTTCATCCAATTTGCCTCATTCGCGGTTGGGTTGGTCTAATTAAGTAGTTCGATTTCGTCGTCGTCGTCGTCGTTGTCAACCGATTGACGTCCACTGCTGGACATAGGTCTCTTGAAGGGACTTCCACTTGCCACGGTCTTGTGCCGCTTGTATCCAGCGGCTCCCTGCGACTCGTTTGATGTCGTCGGTCCACCTAGTGGGGGGTCTACCAACACTGCGCTTCCCGGTGCGAGGTCGCCACTCCAGCACCTTGGGACCCCAACGTCCATCGGTTCTCCGAACTATGTGCCCCGCCCATTGCCACTTCAGTTTCGCAACCCCTTGAGCTATGTCGGTGACTTTGGTTCTTCTACGGATCTCCTCATTTCTGATTTGATCGTAGAGAAACTCCGAGCATAGCTCTCTCCATCGCTCTCTGAGCGACTCTGAGCTTTCTTATGAGGCCCATAGTTAGCGACCATGTTCGTTCGATTTGCGTTTATCCAATTCGCGGATGGTCCAATATTCGTGTGATATTTTATGTTTAGATATTAGTATATTGGCGGAACCTACATACTTAAATGCAATCCAGAACAGGCAGAGACAGAGGACTTGCGTTAGTATGCTAAATCTATAAAAATTTTAATCGCAACTTTTGACTTTTGTTGTTCTGCTACGCGTTATAAGTATTTCCATTTCCGTGCTTGATCAAGCATCATCATCATCTAGCATCTTCCATATACTTAGCACGTCGCATCGCAATATTTCTTGTGATGACTTGTTCAAATCTTTTGTTCACGATTGTGAAGATATAATTGAGATATTTGTGCAACGTTTTCGTAACGTTGTTCGTTACGTTGTTCGTTACGTTGCGCAACGATTCATTGAATAGGTATATTATGATGAAATCTTTATCCCGTAACTGATCAAAACAATTGAAAATCAAAACACTTCAAAATCTTAACTGGAAATAATACTCAGCACATACCTACCTAACATGCGAATTTTGGTAAACCACAGCTCACAACTTGAAGAGTACTATGAAGAGAATTTCATTTATTCAATTCAAGAGAATTCAAGTTCATTGTGACATAGTAAAGAGCCCAAGTAAACAATATTTTTTTCGGTAACAAGTTATTCCAATAACTATCTTCTATCTTCTATCTATCTATATATACCTCTAAAACAAAGTCGTGTTAGTTCGAACACTTATAACTCGAGAACGGCTGAAGCGATTTTCATGGTTATTGATTTGTTGTATTTGTCTCCATCCCGAATAGCGGAATAACTATTAAAAACATTGGAAAATTGACGAAAAGAGAAAATAAAAGAAAAAACATTTTCCAATACAAAATGTTCACGGGTTTCGTAACTGTCAAACATCCCGTCGCGTGGATACGGTAATCTCTCACACCCGTACCTATATAATTCTTCCGTATGTGTGTTTGTCACCTAACTCCTCCTAAACGGCTGGACCGATTTGGATGAAATTCTGTTCGTATATTTCAATCCTGGGTGAGTATTACCGGGTAGGTACAGGTAACCTACCGGGTCTCGGTAGGTGACGCTGATGTCATTATGTCACCACCGGGCAGGACGAAGTCTGCCGGATCCACTAGTAATTTGTTTTCCGGTTTTAATCGGTAGTCTCCGCCTCGGTAGTGACCGAAATTCGATGGGGAGGACAACATTATTAATGATATTTAAAACCGTACTTACTTATTTCATTTCACAGATTCCAAGCTAAAAACACGGTAATAGCGACGGGCGGCTACCCTCGCATGTATTTCTCGTGCACGGCGGCGCACACATGCACCGGAGATGGTGGCGCCATGTGCTCGCGCGTGGGCATCCCACTTCAGGACCTCGAGTTCATACAGTTCCATCCCACTGGTATAACCCGCGGCACGTACATCGAACGCTGAACGAAACGTGGAGGGGATAGCTGCGCATGGGAACTGTCGCGCACGTAATACCTACAATAGCTTACCCCCTCCACTTTCCTTCAGCGTTCGATGTACGTGCCGATGTTTATAATACATCAACCAAGCGTTGCGCGAGGTCATTCCTTCAAAAAATTTTGGAACCAACTCTCTTTGGAGATGTTTCCACGTAACTTTGACATAGGGTTATTCAAGGAGCGGATCAACAAACTCCTTGAAAGCCGGCAACGCATCACGTTCCTCTGGTGCTGCAAATGTTCATGGGCGGCGGTAATTACTTGACATCAGGAGACCGGTTTCCTCGTTTGCGCGCTATTAATAAAAAAAAAAAAAAAAAAGTAATATGCCACAAGCCTTGAGGTTTTTAAAAGTCACGCGGTTCAAGATTTCCAGGGACAAAAAGTGGTCAAGATTTCCACCACTGAAGATCCTTAACTGATACGCTACCCAAACTCCTGCATGCCTTGTCAGAAACTATTGGACCGCTTTTACGAAGTGTCTGGGGTGTTCTTTTATAGTATGAAAATACGTAAAAATTGAGTTAAACTAGAAACTTGAAATTTTCACAGCAATAAGAAACCATTGACCTTAATGTTCAGTTAATTTTAAATTGATGCCTCAATCCACTTTTGAGGTAAAGGACGATGACACACAGACATACGCAGACAGATAGACAGACAGACGGACTGACGACACAGTGATCCTATAAGGGTACTGTTTTTACATTAGGAACGAAACCTATCCAAAGGCAACCCGCAACCGACCACGTTCTATATACTTTAGAGTGGAAGTGTTATAGTAATATGTATTTACATACATACATGGATTCATGTGTTGTCAGGCGATAGATTGATACCCTGATCACATTATTTACGCTGTTGTAAGTTATTGACGTGTTGAATAGTTCGCAGACTGTCCTGGTTGCAACATCAAGTCAAGGTTACCATAATATTATTTCATCTATATGTCTCACTAGCTTCTGCCCGCGGCTATGCCCGCCTGAATTTAAGTTTTTCACAAATCCCGAGGGAATCGTGGATTTCCGGTTCCCGTTCCCGCTCCCTTTTCCAACCTTTATACCTACTACCTACCTAATCTACCTATAGCTGTAGCTATAGATTTCGGTTTTTTAAAAACCTGCGGGCACTGTGGATTTTTTGAGGATAAAAAGTGTTATGTCAGAGCATAATGTGTTAAGTCAGAGCATAATATATCTCCATTTAAAATTTCAGCCAAATCGGTTCAGTAGTTGCGGCGTTAAAGAGTAACAAACATACACACGCACACAAACTTTCGCCTTTATAATATTTGTGTGATTGTGTGTGTTGTTTCTAGGTATGTACGGCTCTGGGTGTCTCATGACGGAGGGATGCCGAGGTGAAGGCGGCTACATCGTCAACAGCGAAGGCGTTCGCTTCATGGAGAAGTACGCACCCAAAGCAAAGGATCTCGCCAGCCGCGACGTGGTCTCTAGGTCCATTGCTACGGAAATCCGTCAAGGTATTATTGCTTTTATTAACCCCCGACGCAAAAACGACGGGGTGTTATAAGTTTGACGTGTCTGTGTGTGTGTGTGTGTGTGTCTGTCTGTTCCCCTGTAGCGCTTAAACGGGTGGACCGATTTGAATGCGGTTTTTTGTTTGAAAGGTAAATTAGTCGAGAGTGTTGTTAGCTATGATGGCCGTCGCTACAAAATGGTGGATTACATATTTTTTCACAAATCCCTTAATATGGGTATCAAATATAAGTGGCCGCCGCCACAAAATGGTGAATGTTGGGGGTTTTTTAAATTTTTAATTTAGGTAGGTATACCTACTTGTTAAAATATGACAATTAATTATTATTGTCAGAATTCCACCGAATTAAAAGTTAGACTAGGTGGTATACCTATAACACTCAATCTGACAAATAAATGATTTGAATTTGGCTTTGGCCCAAGTATGCCCTTCTCACAGCGTGATATAATTTTTTTAGGCAGAGGAGTAGGTCCGAAGAAAGATCACGTATACCTGCAGCTTCACCACCTCCCAGCGGAAGTTATACGGGAACGCCTGCCCGGCATCTCCGAGACGGCGTGGACGTTCACTGGGGCCGATGTCTACACACAGCCCGTTCCGATCGTCCCCACCGTCCATTACACTATGGGAGGCATACCCATTAACTGGAAAGGGGAGGTGAGTAGAGTTTTCATAATCCGTGCTATCATACGAAAGTAACTCTGTCTGCCTGTTACGTTTTCACCCCTAAACCAATGCACCGATTTTGACGAGTACAAAGATAGACTCTTGGAGAAGGATATAGGCTACTTTTTATCCCGGAAAATCATAGAGTTCCCAAGTGATTTTTAAAAACCTAAATCCAATCGGAGGAAATCGCGGGCTTCAACTAAGTAGTACAATATAGTTATTGTATACTCTGATTTTTAATTTCGTGGAATTCTGACGTTTTTTAATGTTACCAGAGATAAAACAGTTCCCACAAAAAAGATAATAAATTCAAAACTAACATAATTACAAGTATAAATTGAAAATTTAAAAAACCCCCGACATTCTCCATTTTGTGGTGGCGGCCATCTTGGATTTACATAGTGCTATTCTACTAGTCAAGCGCTTTCATTTGATATCTATATCGAAGGAGTTGTGATAAAATATGTAATCCGCCATTTTGTAGAGGCGGCCATCTTGGATCGATTTTCATCAAACATAGCTAACAACATTCTCGACTAATTCACCTTTCAAACAACAAAAAAACCGCATTCAAATCGGATCACCCGTTTGAGCGCTACAGGGGAACAGACACACACACACACACACACACACACACTCTCACACACACACACACACACACACACACACACACACACACACACACACACACACACACACACACACACACACACACACACACACACACGTCAAACTCCCGTCGTTTTTGCGTCGGGGGTTAAAAAATCTATTGCCTCATGTAGAAATGACAAATGCCTGACAGATACTTCAAGTAGGTACTTTAGTTATTGTTAAAATCGAACTGTGGTGGTAACCCTGTTTTTCAAACAAATAACTTATTATATTATTAAATGACAACTGTCAGAATTCCACCGAATTAAAAATCACCGATTCACACCATCACAACATCAATTATTTTATATTATCTTTATTTACTACAGCACAAGATTTATTTTAAAGAGGATATAAGTAGCTAGTATAGATATTGTTAGTGGTTACGCCAGAAATTTATATTAAATTTAGTTATTTATTTTTATACAAATTCGAATTAAAATCGTAATCCTTAACCTACCCATATATATCCCTATCCACCTGAACACAGCAAAATATCATTGTGGAGCGAATCGCTGCGAACACGAAGACCAGCGACCAGAGCCGAAGAATTACGATGTTACGAACATAACTTAAAAAATCACTTTTTCTTACTCTTCTTGCTTGAAAGTCACCGTCCGCGCGTATGCAAATGCAATGGTGCAAATGGACAATTTTAATTAAAAAGTTAAACTCCCGTGTAGTGTCAAGTGTACCATTTCGGGACCCCTTTTTCCATAACTCTTATGGTAGACGCCTACATAGTGAAGAACAGACTGTGGTGGATCGTGACCCGTGCACGGGGAAGAAAGTTCGGGAGACAACGCGTTCCAGACAAACAAGTGAGTGCTGTGTTTCCTATATTATATTCCTTATTCCCTTGACGAATTCACTAATTCACCTATCTTATAATCATTGCTTCGAATTAAATCTATACAGTCCACATTATCGAAAAGAAAAATAAATTAACGTAAATTCTTGGCGTCCCCATAAAGTGGTTACTTCGAACCGGATAATTTAATCGTATATTTATATATAATTAATATAATTTCGTTATTAGAATACTTATATAGGCTCTAATAAATAATATTTATAATATGTACATATAATATTCATTGCGAATATAATATGTATTTCTATTAAAAAAGAAAATCGTGGCAATTGAGTCATCCTTTTTCATTGTCTAAAATACTGGCATAAATAGCATATGGCATTGAGCTAGCCGTTTCCCCAGTTAGACATACTAATTATCTACACGTATTTATGTATATTTTGATAAATACACAGTTTATTTGTATAATATTAACAAATAACTTATAACTATAATCTCAAAGAAACTTGAATATCGTTACACCGTCTTTTCAACGGCAAGGTAAAAAGTTACAAGTTACTTGAACCTTAAGTCGTAACGCATAAGTTCGAGATTCGCTTGAATAAAACTCGAGTCGCGAACATACCCACAATTCACCGCGCCATCGAATCTATGCCGCTCGGCTTTCGATCACTGATTGCGTAAACTACTCAATTCACTTGTCTTTGCTTGACTATTGTGTGTTTGTGTGGGTTACCTATACATTTATTATTCTGTTAACTTGTTAATTACTTACATTCTATCAAAATGCCGCCTAAAATAGACTCAAAGTCGAGTGATAAAGATATTCAAGATCCTCAACTGTCTATCTTGCTTGCTAAACGTGAAGCTATATTTGAAATTATGCAAAATATTTTCGAATTATCTCGTGATTGCGATATATACTTACACAGATGACGAGACGAGAGAGAATTTTCTCGATGAGTCATCGCAAATAGATTCACTGCGTTTAAAATATGAATCTATCGTTGACGATTACAACACTCGTTTGCTGCAGTTAGATTCTGATGCAAAACCTAATTACAATTGTCTGTACGCTTTTGAGACTTTGTATAGTAGGGTCAAACGAGTTCAAGCGAAATATTCAACTTCCGATTCGACACCGCAAGTGCAAACTCCCGCGCTGCTGAAAGCCAAACCTAAGTTACCTCCCATTTCGATATTAGATTTCGATGGTGACATAAAATCCTTTCAGATGTTTTAAGCATTCGAACAATGCTGAATGTATTGGCGAACTCAAACCTTAATATAAGCCATTTTAGGTCTATTTTACTCTGAAATCGATCAATAGTTTTCGAGTTCGTTTTCGAGTGCTCCGATTTAGACTAAGCACACAGGTCTTCTCACTCAAACTCACTTCACTTCGCAAGTGCGTAGCAGATGTTTACAGAATATCAAACCAAGGTGAAGTGAGTTTGCTTTCGAAGCGAGTTATCTCACTTGAGTGAGCTTCGATATCGAGATTCGATATCGATGGTATTTTAGAGAATAGCCCTACTGATCTACCAGTGGCTGCAAGTGGCGATGTCAATTACTATATAAATAAATAAATAAAAAAGCGCATTACATGTCATTACACTGGTTTCATTTCAAAAAAATCATTAATGTTGTAGACCGGCTCTTTCAATAACTCATTGAAAAGATGAGTTTTAAATTTTGTTATTGGCATTTCCTTAGTCTCATCTTTCAAATGGTTGAAGACTCTAACGGCTACACAATATACATTCTTTCTTACAAGTTGGAGTCTTTGTGGGGGTATTACGAGCTCAATCCCGCGACGTCGATTACGATCGTTACTTTTTACAGGAAACAAAGATTTATTTTTTTTTACGAATAAGCATAATTCAAAGATATAAAGAGCTGGCAGCGGCAAAATTTTTTTCTTTTTAAAAAGTGGTCTGCAGCTATCTAAATAAGCTGCCCCACACACAGCTCTAATGCAGCTTTTTTGTGCTCTAAATGCTCTTATTACGTCTACAGAATTTCCCCATAATATAAGCCCATACCGCAACACCGAAGATACATATCCATGGTAGGCTAAAGTTGCTGCCGCTTCGGAGACCGTTTTCCTTAGTCGTCTTAAGACATATACAAATCTGTCTATTTTAGAGCATACTTTGTTTACATGTTCTTTCCAATTACAGTGTTGATCTATCATAATACCTAGAAATGTTGCCGATCCCGTTTCCCTTATTTGTACTTGATTATATGATACATTAAATTATTGAGCTACTTTTTTTTGGTATGTCTTAAAATTAATAAATTGCGTTTTGTTTAAGTTGACCGTTAGGTTATTATGACTTAGCCAGTTAACAACATTTCCTAAAGTCTGGTTAATTTGAGTTTGGAATGCATGTTGATCGTTTCCTTGAATAATCACTGTCGTATCATCTGCGAATAGAATAGTTTTGTGTTCGGTGCAGTTAGGTAAATCATTTATATATATTAAAAAGAGAAGCGGCCCCAAAATGCTTCCCTGGGGTACTCCTACCCCATTGTGTCTTAATTCCGATCGAAATGTTTTTTTGTGATTTTTGATAATTTTAGTTACTTCTACATATTGTACTCGATTCTTAAGGTAACTGTTAATCCAATCGTATGCATTTCCTCTAATTCCGTAGTTATATAATTTATTTAGCAATATTTGGTGGGATACATGATCAAAAGCCTGACTCATGTCTAAAAGTAAGGCGACTGTCAACAATTTATTATCTAAGCTTTTAGTGACATAGTTAATTAACTCGAAACAAGCTTGGGTTGTGGAATTATTTTTTTGGAATCCATATTGGTGTGGTGTTAAAATATTGTATTTCTGTAAAAAAATGTAAATTTTATCGTATATTAATCTTTCAAATACTTTTGAAATAACAGGGATTAAAGTGATTGGTCTATAATTTTTAATATCTGACTTTTTACCTTTTTTGTACAAGGGTTTCACAACAGAACATTTAAGATTTTCGGGGAAAGTCCCTTGCTCAATTGAAATGTTTATGATATGATTTAAAGGTTTAACTATATATAAAGCAACTCGTTTAAGAATTTTTGTTGATATTTCATCACAACCAGTTGCATTAGTATTTTTTAATTTAATGATAGTTTTATAGATGTCTAGTTGGTTCACTGGCGTTAAAAATATTGTATTTATGTTAAGTGTATTTGGAATATATTGATTATGATAATTATTAGAAGTGTTTTTATTTGTAAAATAGTAATTAAACTTATCTGCTATAATATTAGAATCTTTATAGGTAACACCGTCTATAACTAGCTCTACAATTTCATTTCTATCAGTATTACTTACGCCTGCGCTGTTCGTAATTATTTTCCAAGAAGTGCTTAATTTGTTTTTTGCCTGTGATATGCTACGTAAATTATTATTTTTATGACTGGTTTGCATACATGCTTTAAGAATTCTCGAGTATTTCTTATATAATCTATGATTTTCCTTTTTATTTGACCTATCGTATAAGTAATTTATATACATGCGTCGTTTCAAAATGCAACTTCTTTTTAAACCCTTTGTAATCCACTTCCTTTTAGATGGTTTGTTATTAATTTTGACCGTAATATAGGGGAAGCAAAGATTATAAAATAAAGTAATAGTGTTATGAAACTCATTATAGGCTGCATTAGTGTCAGTTTCTTCAAGAACATTGTTAAACGATAGAGCAGATATGCAATTTACAAATTTTGAAATATTTTCTTGATTGTAATCTCTTCTTTTTTCAAACCATACTCGGGGGGCATGTGTGTTTTTATTATTTGCGGGTTTTATGTTTAATCTAAGGACTTGTCCCGTCTCGTGATCCGATAAACCCAATATCTGATTAAATTGTTGGCAATTAGGTAAATTACTTGTAATTAAGTCTATACATGAAGTTTTTCGTGTGGGTTTTCGGGAGTGCATGTTAATGTTATGATTTAGTAGAATTGTATTAAGTGTTTGTGTGTGTTTATTATCTTTTGTCATATCAATATTCCAGTCACCACATAAAATAATATTAGTTTTATTTTTGTCAATAATATTTAACAAGTTTCGTAACTTATCATAAAAAACTTTAAGATCAGATGTTGGCGTCTTATAAATGCAAATAACAATCAGATTATATAGAGGAATCTTTAGACCACAACATTCAAAGTTATAATCTTCAGATAATTTACTTAAATCTAGTTCTTTACAATAAATGTCCCTTTTTATTAAAATACAGGTTCCGCCCCTCTTTTCATTTTTACGACAGAAAGACGTACCGGTTTTATAGTTTCCAATGTTAAAATTAGATATAGAACCATGTTTTACAAAAGTTTCGCATAAACATACTATAGCTATATTGCCGTATATTTCTTCCGTTTCTTCAAGCGCACATTCGAGGAAATCTCTTTTATTCAATAGGCCGGCTATGTTTTGATGAAGTAGATTAAAGTTGTTTTTATTGGGCTCGAAAAAACTTATCTTGAGTTGGTTTTTGCTGAGGCTTAAAATAATATAATATACTTCCTCTCGATGGTACGGTATTTACTGATGTATTGTTGGTATTATCCTTAATAGAGTTTTGATGTTTCAGCTTCAGGTTATTTTCTATTTTGTTAAAATAATACGGTATAGTGCCTTTGCGGTGTCTAGGATTTGAGCCATTGTAAGTGTTTGATTCTGCAAGCCTTTTTCTATTAATGGAGTTGAAATTTAGGTATAAGTTTTTATAATCAAGGTAATCGATTTCAAAGTTTATACGATTGCATATTTTCGATAATCGGGATAATCTGTCCAAATGAATATCTCTTGAATTTTGTATGAATTGGCAATTTTCATAGGATTGTGTTAGTCCTGCAATGCTATTGTTTAACATTGTTTCGTTTAAGTACGTGTTATGTAGGGTAGGCAAAATATATACTTTTGTATTTCGCAGTTTATTTAGTGCGGAACTCAGTTCACCCAATATTTTGTTAGGGTTCTTGTCATTGGCCCCAATATGCAGAATAACTCTGTCGTTCATATTTAATTCTTTTTGTAATACTTCGCAGTACTGCAGAACATCTTCGCATGTCGCATAAGGTTTAGTTATAGATGTAATTTGATAAACATCATTCCATAAGTTAGGGCCTTGTTTTCTGGTTGCTCTTAGTTTCATTGCTAATCCCGATGCTTGTTGGTCACCCAGAATATATATATATTTATTTTTGCCTTCTTTGTTTGATATATAATATGGTTTATTTGTGTGTAGGGTAACTTCTGCCATGGTTTTTTGGTGAGTGTGGTCTACTATTGGTGTTTCTTCTCGACTGTTGCGTAACTTAGTATCCGAGTTGGTGGCACCAGCCAGTACAATGTCTCTGTGAGTACTTCTCTCTTTCGTTGGCGTTGTAGTGAATTTCTTAGGAGAAAAAGTTTTATTTTGATTCCGAGTTCGTTTATTTTTTTTACTCGTAGAAGTCGAGATGTTTAGATCGTCAATGCAGACTGACTTGTACATTTTTAATTTTGTTTCGTATCCTTCCACAATTTTTTTTAGGTTTCTATTTTCTAAGTTTAAGTTCTCTATCTCTTTGTTTGCAGATTGTAATTGCTCCTTTAGATTCTCTATTTCACTTTTTAAGTCATCGACTAAGCTTAGATTTGTATGAGTTATTTCAGAAGTTAGGCTTCTATTACTTAGATCTAAAGAATCTGAGTCGCTGGACAGAAAATCTTGGTCCGATTTATACAGTTTTTGTCCTTTTCTTCTTAGCGTTACGGAAGATTTATTTGCGTAAAACTGAACATCATTGTTATGATTAAATGGAGACTGGTATTCGCTGTCAGAGGAGTTCGCATTAGGGCTGTTTGCACCATCATGTGTAGATTGGTTTTCATTCGGGCTCTTTGAGCAGGGGGATTGCTGTATTAATTTTGCTTGAGGTGTAGAAGTCTTGGTGTTGTTTATTGATGAACTGCCTGCTTTTTGCTTATTAGTGCATATTGTACATTTCCATGTCGATTTCAGTGTAATCTTGTTTTGTTTAGTCGTCGTATTCGAACTCGCGTTGTCTGTGATATTATTTTTAACACATAATTGGTGATAGTTTATATTACAGACATGGCATGTTATCAAATCTTTTTTGTAAATAGTCTAATAGTGAGTTCGCCAATACATTCAGCATTGTTCGAATGCTGAATGTATTGGCGAACTCAAACCTTAATACAAGCCATTTTAGGTCTATTTTACTCTGAAATCGATCAATAGTTTTCGAGTTCGTTTTCGAGTGCTCCGATTTAGACTAAGCACACAGTAATCGGTTAGGATTACAATACTTAGATACGGAACGTACTATAGCTAGGGGTTTCGGTGGAATTGAAAAAGTTGTACAATATCTAACTCGGTTAATTTAAAGTTTTATTCTCGTTTCGATGACAACATTAGCTTTGATATTTCGTTTCTTGTTGTTGATAAAGTAACTGATAAATTGCCTACGGCTGTGATAGATACGTCTGTCCTATCACACCTGGAAGGTATTCCGCTTGCTGACGAAAGTTTCGGCATACCTAATAAAATAGTTTTTTTTTTCCTGTTTTCTCTGACCGTTCTGAAAAAAAAAAAAAGATGCTTTGATAGAAGCTTCCCTATTCCCGCACTTGCTACTGCCCGACGACGTCCATACGTCACGTCGCGACCCGTCGATGCCAGTTGCAATGCGTACGGTCTTAGGTCTCGTGCTCATGGGCAATACGCCTACGATGCCTTCCGTAAATACATACTCGGCCTTGACATGTTGTTTCGTTCAAGAGCCTCCCGCTATTGACTCGATAGTCAGGCGTTTCTGGGAACTCGAAGAGCTTACTTCCACTTCCGTTCAACATCCCGACGATGCTGAATGTGAAGATTTCTATACATCGACTACAGTCCGTGATCCTGACACTGGCAGATACGTTGTCGGCCTGCCGTTTAAAGAGGATGTACATGCCTTAGGGGATTCTATGGATGTAGCTAAAAAACGTTTTGCATGCCTTTGCCTCGAAAGAAAGCTTGAAGCTTCACCTAAACTGAGGACAGCATATTATAACGAGGTCATAAAAAATTATCTCGCGAAAGATTATATTTCTCCCGCTCCTTCGTACGATCCTCGGGATCCCGTCCCCGTCTATGTGATGCCACATACGGGAATCTTACGAGAAGATAAGTCGACGAAATTGAGAATGGTCGTAGACGCCTCATGCCGTTCCAGCTCTGGTAAGGCACTGAACCATCTCTTACATTCCGGCCCTAACTTGCAGGGAGATCTATTTAAAACAATTTTAAATTTCCGTTTACATGAGATAGCATTGACAGCCGATTGTCGCGAGCAATTTCTACAAATAATTATGCGCGAAGCTGATCGTCGCTATCAATGCTTCTTATATCGCTTTAAACCACAAGACCCTCTGGTACCTACTATATCAGTTCAATCGAGTCTGTTTCGGCCTCACTTCAAGTCCATACCATGCATTGCGCACGGTGCGACAGCTCGTAGAAGACTTCGGCGCGAAATATCCGCTAGCGAGTAGCATAGTGTTACCTGCGCTATATATGGATGACGTTGCCTTTTCGCTTCCTAGCGAGCGTGAAGCGATAATTGCGTCACAGCAAATGATTGATCTTTTTAAAGGAGCACAGTGGGATCTAATTAAGTGGAATAGCAATTCTCGCGAGGTTCTAAATCATCTGCCAGATTCACACAAACTTCCTACTGAAGTGGAGTTTGATAAAACAATGCACCATGAAATACTTGGTTTACATTGGTCCACTGAAAATGATTCATTTCATTTCAAAATTTCTCCACCCGACGATGCGACATGCACTAAGCGCTCCATCTTATCGACTGTTGCCCGTCTGTGGGACGTAATGGGCTTCGTTGCTCCCACAGTCGTGTATGCCAAAATACTAATTAAAATGCTTTGGCAATTAAATCTAGATTGGGCCACTGTAGCACCGCCTCACATCATTAAGATGTGGAGACAGTTTTGCGACGAATTACCAGCTCTAAATAAACTTCACATACCACGTCATGTGGACGTAACCGAAGACTGTGAGGTCACCCTGTTCGGACTGTCAGATGCCAGTCTCGCAGCTTACGGTGCTGTAGTTTATTTACACGTGAGCTCACCTTCTGGTAATTCAGTGCGTCTCGTTTGCGCGAAGAGAAAAGTTTCGCCGACAAAGCCACATTCGATGGCACGTCTCGAGCTACTAGCTGGCGTCCTACTGTCGAAATTGCTTCGCACGGTATATGACTCGGTATATGTTGAGTGCATCCCAATCAAAGCAATATACGCATTTCTCGACTCTAAAGTCGCCTTATACTGGATAAAAAGCTCTCCACATAGATGGCAGACATTTGTCGCGAATCGCGTTGTTCAAATAACGGAGAACATCTCTCCTGATAACTTCTATCATTGTGCGGGCACTGAGAACTCAGCTGATGTTTTGTCCAGAGGTATAACTTCTGAGAAACTTGTTTCCTACCCTCTGTGGCTCCATGGTCCACCGTGGGCGTCGCTGCACCCGTCTCAGTGGCCACTCGAAAATCTAGATGGGCAATGTATTCAAGACATACCCGAACAAAGGATTTTGACTCACCCTGTGTGTACGCCTTTAAAGCAATGCGCTTTATATGAGCTTGCATTCCGTACTTCCTCGTGGAGTAAACTTTTACTTATAATTTGTAGGTGTCTAAAGTTACTTCCGCGACGTAGCACTTCAGCTCTTACGCCGAGTCACTTTCTACATACTGCACCTTTGCTTTCCTTACCTGCGCCTGATGTCAGTTCAGACAAAGTCAACTTACTTGACAGGCACTCGTTAATGGATAAAATGGTTCAATCCTTCTGGAATCGATCTCCATCGATAGAGTATCTACATAGTCTGCAAGTTAGACAAAAATGGAATACGCCTTCCGTTCCTATCACTCCAGGAACTATCGTTGTAGTTATAAATGATAACGTAACGCCTTTGGCTTGGTGTTTAGCAGTAGTCGAGAAAGTGCATCCGGAAAAAGATGGTGTTATACGTGTAGCAACTGTGAAAATCTCTGGGAGAACTTATCTCCGTCCAGTTGTTCGTTTATGCTCTCTTCCAACACAGTAAGCTTTAATATAGCTTCAAGTTTGTATAGTAAGTTAACTTATAATATTATATTGTACTATAACATACTATATTTTATATTTAAGTATATATTAATATTCTACTTATTCATATTATACTAACTCATGTCTCTTTAGACTAATTTATACGCAATGTGCGTCTCCTCTTAGCGCTCTGTTCGCTTTACACCTCATGAGAACTTTCTTAAAGGTGACCCTTTAAGGGCGGGTGGATGGTTACGCCAGAAATTTATATTAAATTTAGTTATTTATTTTTATACAAATTCGAATTAAAATCGTAATCCTTAACCTACCCTGTACCCATATATCCCTATCCACCTGAACACAGCAAAATATCATTGTGGAGCGAATCGCTGCGAACACGAAGACCAGCGACCAGAGCCGAAGAATTACGATGTTACGAACATAACTTAAAAAAACACTTTTTCTTACTCTTCTTACTTGAAAGTCACCGTCCGCGCGTATGCAAATGCAATGGTGCAAATGGACAATTTTAATTAAAAAGTTAAACTCCCGTATAGTGTCAAGTGTACCATTTCGGGACCCCTTTTTCCATAACTCTTATGGTAGACGCCTACATAGTGAAGAACAGACTGTGGTGGATCGTGACCCGTGCACGGGGAAGAAAGTTCGGGAGACAACGCGTTCCAGACAAACAAGTGAGTGCTGTGTTTCCTATATTATATTCCTTATTCCCTTGACGAATTCACTAATTCACCTATCTTATAATCATTGCTTCGAATTAAATCTATACAGTCCACATTATCGAAAAGAAAAATAAATTAACGTAAATTCTTGGCGTCCCCAGTTAGATAGATATAAGTATATAGCTGTAACAACTTTCTAATTAGGTATGTAATTTTAAAACTTTATGAAACTAACTTTATGAATTTGTAGTCTGTAAAACGTTAAATATTAAACGCCTGTTAGAGGTAAATTGTTTCTACTAAAATACAATTATTTTTAGATCTTATTATTTAACAATCTAACGATTTTATGATTATAAATGACATTAAATGAACCTATCACATCACTACTGAGATTAGGTTGAGGTTGAAAATAATGTTTATTTTACGGAATGACATTTTGAAACGTCAGTTTACTGCATCGAGTTAAAAGTCGAAGTATAGGTCAGGCAGCACAAAGAAAAACACTTAAAAATTCAAAATCATATATTTCATGTAGGCCAACATTGTGGCTCTTATGACATGTCAAGAATCTACCACCGGTTCGGAATGCTGATTCTGCTGAGAAGAGCCGGCAAGAAACTCAGCAGTTGCTCTTTTCAAAACAAAATTGTTACAAGAAGTAGCTTGACTATCTTGTGGACAGCTGAAGCAAAGCCGAATAGAATAGACATATTTTTTATTCAGATAAACTTTTACAAATACTTTCGAATCGACAAATGAATCTTACGTTTCGGGTTCGGAATGGTGCTTACAATTCTACACATGTTATAGATGAGCAGACAACACTTGTTCTATATTCTTCCAGGCGCTCAGACACAACGGTTCAGATTGCACCATCAAAGGCCTCCACTCGGCCGGCGAGGCGGTCAGCAACTGTCACGGCGCCAACCGTCTCGGCGCCAACTCCATCCTCGATGTGGTCGTCTTTGGCAAGTCTATTGGTCTTAACATGTCCAAGATTGCCAAGCCGGGCGAGAAGCAACCAACATTGAAAGATGTAAGCAGTTGATACCCACAACTTTCCACTTGAATTTATACAGGGTGTATGGGAAACGCTCTCGGAAAGGAAGACAGGTGAAGTACCTACTGATGATTACAGATAAAATACTATAAAAAACGTGAAAATAAAAATCATTTTTACCAACAAAAAAATGCACTTTTTGTGCAATACACAATGTGGGGGATTAAACAGAACTGTAATTGCAAAAAACTTATTTGCTGTATTTTTAGGGTTCCGTTGAAGGGATAAAAACGGAGCCCTATTAATGTCACTCGGCTGTCTGTCTGTCCGTCTGTCCGCCGGTCACAGGTCTCTAGCTCGCAGACGAAATGAGTTACAAACCTGAAATCTTGGTATTTAGTGTAAAACGTTAACCCAAAATCAAATATTGAATTAGAAATTGAATTAAATTATTTTTCAGGGGGGCTCCCATACGTGAAAAAGGAGCCGGAAAAAAAAAAAAATTTCTTTACCCTAGCTTGTGGGGTATCATTGTTTAGAGCTCATTAAGTAGAGTACAAATATGTATTTTTTTAATTTTTATCTCAAAAAATAAGGGAATGGGAGGCCATCAAAGTTGTCAGTTTTAGACCATTTTTGTGACGGGGGCTACCTATCTCAAAAACTAAACTAGTTGGGAATACGATATTTCAGTATATTATGTACTATATGCTCTATTTAAACAACAAATACTGAAAACAACGATTTATTAAATAGTTTATAAGCTGTGACCAAAATAAACGAACATTTTTTTGGGTTTTTCTTTCATGGTTTGTTGCGATGTCTAGCTCGGAAATTAAATATTTCTTAGACCCAAAATATTATATTGTTCATAATTATGTACGGAACCCTGAAAGAGCGAGGCCCGACTCGCACTTGGCTGATTTTTTAAAAGTTTGTTACGTAATTCAAATAAAATCAGCTGACGCTGGAGGTCAACGAATTTTGTGTGACCTATTTACATATTGTTACGTACCTACAAAACCGCGCGCGCGCCAACGCCGATACCTACCCTATAAGATTGTGTTTAGGTAGTATAATAATAGCGTTAAGTTTTTGGAAGCGGTCTCCTTATACCCTGTATAGGTACTAGCTTTTGCCCGCGAATCCGTCCGCGTCATAAAATATTAAAGAGATGAATTCACCGGCCATGGCTCGCTATCTTAGCAAAGAAGCCTTTAAGGCATTAAGTTGCCTACTTTAGGAACAGACGACTGTGTCTGTATGTGTAAATATTTATTTAAAAAAAAATCAAAAATATATCCTATCCTACTAATATTATAAATGTGTGGATGTTTGTTACTCAATCACGCCGCAACTACTGTACCGATTTGGCTGAAATTTTGAATGGAGATAGATTATGCCCTGACTTAAAACATAGGCTACTTTTTATCCTGGAAAAATGCACAGTTCCCACGGGATTTTGAAAAACCCGAAATCTATAGCTACAGCTATAGGTACATTACTATAGCGAACTTCCTTGATAGTAGGTATAAAGGTTGGAAAAGGGAGCGGGAACGGGAACTGGAAATCCACGATTCCCTCGGGATTTGTTTAAAACCGAAATTCACGCGGGCGAAGCCGCGGGCATTCTCTAGTATCTATATATATAAAAGAAAGTCGTGTTAGTTACACTATTTATAACTCAAGATCGGCTTTACCGATTTTTACAAAATTTGGTGTAGAGGTAGACAAGGCCTTGGAAAAGGACATAGAGTACTTTTTATCCCGAAAAATTAAAGAGTTTCCAAGGGATTTTAAAAAAATATTTTCCCATACAAAATGTTCATGGGTTTCGTAACTGTCGAATATTCATTGTTCATCCCGTCGATACGGCAAACTCTCTCGCCTGTACCTACTTATATAATTATTATTCCGTTGATACGTGTGTTTGTCATCTAACTCCTCCTAAACGGCTGGACCGATTTGGATGAAATTTTGTGTGTATATTTCAATGGGTTCCTGGATGATTTGAAAATAATTACAGGGTAAGTATAAGTAACCTACCGGGTCTCGGTAGGTGATGCTGATGTCGGTATGTCACCACCGGGCAGGACGATGTCTGCGGGTTCCACTAGTATATATATAATTTCAGAATATCTGTGACGAAAGCCTGGACAATCTGGAACGGGTGCGCTCGGCGAAGGGCTCGACGCCGGTCCACGTGCTTAGGGCCAAGATGCGGTCCACCATGCAGAACAAGTGCGGTGTGTTCAGAGACAAAAAACTCCTGTCCGAAGGTTAGTCATTACGTTAAGTACCTAATACTAGAATAGAATAGAATAGAAAAGTTTTTTATTGAAATAAACTTTTACAAGTACTTTTGAATAGTCAATTGAATCTACCACAGGTTTGGAATGCAGTTCCAGCCGAGAAGAACCTGCAAGAAACTCGGCGGTTGCTCTTTTTTTTAAAATAACATTATAAGTAACAATTATTAATTATTATTAATGTACATGATTGAAATGCCGTCTCGCGCATTGCTGGAACGAGTTAAATCCAAGCTTTTCTATCGTTTATATAATCTTCAATTTTATAATAAGCTTTTTTTATGAGCATACTTTTAATAGAGTTCTTAAACTTGTGTAAAGGCACTCTGATTTTTAATTCCGTGGAATTCTGACGTTTCTTAATGTTACAGTTCCGACAAAAAATATAATAAATTCAAAACTTTATTAAATAGATATAAAATAATGAAAATCAGTTTCCTCGTGTAGATATGACAAATGCCTGACAGATACTTCAGGCACTTTAGTTTGAGGTAAAATCGAATTTCAAGCGTTAACCCTGTGGTTTCATACAAATAACTCGTTCTATTTTTAAATAACAACTGTAAGAATTCCACCGAATTAAAAATCAGACTATAGCTTGTTTATTTTAACAGTTTAATTATTGCAATTGAAATTACTATACACAATATATTTTTATGACATTAAGTATATTACATACTTGTATGATATTACAGGCAATACCGAGATTCAAAATTGGCACCGATGTTTCGACGACATCCGCGTGACGGACACGCGCAAGAACTGGAACAGCGACCTGGTGGAGGCGCTGGAGCTGCAGAACATGCTGCAGACCGCCGTGCAGGTGGTGGCGTGCGCGCTGAACAGGACGGAGAGCCGCGGCGCGCACTTCAGGGACGACTTCCCTCAGCGGCAGGACGAGATGGACTACTCCAAGGATACCAAGGGACAGGTGAATCATGCTTTTCTTTGTACCCAAACATGGGCGTCGCTGAGGGGAAGCAGGGCAGCTGCCCAGCCTCCCCTAGAACTGGAACAGCGACCTGGTGGAGGCGCTGGAGCTGCAGAACATGCTGCAGACCGCCGTGCAGGTGGTGGCGTGCGCGCTGAACAGGACGGAGAGCCGCGGCGCGCACTTCAGGGACGACTTCCCTCAGCGGCAGGACGAGATGGACTACTCCAAGGATACCAAGGGACAGGTGAATCATGCTTTTCTTTGTACCCAAACATGGGCGTCGCTGAGGGGAAGCAGGGCAGCTGCCCAGCCTCCCCTAGAACTGGAACAGCGACCTGGTGGAGGCGCTGGAGCTGCAGAACATGCTGCAGACCGCCGTGCAGGTGGTGGCGTGCGCGCTGAACAGGACGGAGAGCCGCGGCGCGCACTTCAGGGACGACTTCCCTCAGCGGCAGGACGAGATGGACTACTCCAAGGATACCAAGGGACAGGTGAATCATGCTTTTCTTTGTACCCAAACATGGGCGTCGCTGAGGGGAAGCAGGGCAGCTGCCCAGCCTCCCCTAGAACTGGAACAGCGACCTGGTGGAGGCACTGGAGCTGCAGAACATGCTGCAGACCGCCGTGCAGGTGGTGGCGTGCGCGCTGAACAGGACGGAGAGCCGCGGCGCGCACTTCAGGGACGACTTCCCTCAGCGGCAGGACGAGATGGACTACTCCAAGGATACCAAGGGACAGGTGAATCATGCTTTTCTTTGTACCCAAACATGGGCGTCGCTGAGGGGAAGCAGGGCAGCTGCCCAGCCTCCCCTAGAACTGGAACAGCGACCTGGTGGAGGCGCTGGAGCTGCAGAACATGCTGCAGACCGCCGTGCAGGTGGTGGCGTGCGCGCTGAACAGGACGGAGAGCCGCGGCGCGCACTTCAGGGACGACTTCCCTCAGCGGCAGGACGAGATGGACTACTCCAAGGATACCAAGGGACAGGTGAATCATGCTTTTCTTTGTACCCAAACATGGGCGTCGCTGAGGGGAAGCAGGGCAGCTGCCCAGCCTCCCCTAGAACTGGAACAGCGACCTGGTGGAGGCACTGGAGCTGCAGAACATGCTGCAGACCGCCGTGCAGGTGGTGGCGTGCGCGCTGAACAGGACGGAGAGCCGCGGCGCGCACTTCAGGGACGACTTCCCTCAGCGGCAGGACGAGATGGACTACTCCAAGGATACCAAGGGACAGGTGAATCATGCTTTTCTTTGTACCCAAACATGGGCGTCGCTGAGGGGAAGCAGGGCAGCTGCCCAGCCTCCCCTAGAACTGGAACAGCGACCTGGTGGAGGCGCTGGAGCTGCAGAACATGCTGCAGACCGCCGTGCAGGTGGTGGCGTGCGCGCTGAACAGGACGGAGAGCCGCGGCGCGCACTTCAGGGACGACTTCCCTCAGCGGCAGGACGAGATGGACTACTCCAAGGATACCAAGGGACAGGTGAATCATGCTTTTCTTTGTACCCAAACATGGGCGTCGCTGAGGGGAAGCAGGGCAGCTGCCCAGCCTCCCCTAGAACTGGAACAGCGACCTGGTGGAGGCACTGGAGCTGCAGAACATGCTGCAGACCGCCGTGCAGGTGGTGGCGTGCGCGCTGAACAGGACGGAGAGCCGCGGCGCGCACTTCAGGGACGACTTCCCTCAGCGGCAGGACGAGATGGACTACTCCAAGGATACCAAGGGACAGGTGAATCATGCTTTTCTTTGTACCCAAACATGGGCGTCGCTGAGGGGAAGCAGGGCAGCTGCCCAGCCTCCCCTAGAACTGGAACAGCGACCTGGTCGAGGCGCTGGAGCTACGGAACATGCTGCAGACTGCCGTGTGACTACTCCAAGGTTACCAAGGGACAGGTGAATCATGCTTTTCTTTGTACCCAACTATGGGCATTGCCAAGGGGAAGCAGGGCAGCTGCCTAGTCTCCCCTAGAACTGGATTTACCATTGCCAGCCACTGACAGACATTACAGTTGCTTTAAATCTAAGACTTCATTATTAAACATCAAAATTTAGAAGTCTTACGGCCTGTTTCACCACCTTCTGATAAGTGTCGAATAGTCTAAACGTAAGTTTTGTCACTTTCTTACTTTATGTCAAGTGAAAAAGACAAAAGTTGTATCTGATTGTCTTTATCAGAAAGTGGTGAAACAGGCCCTTAGAATTTTAACAGTTTTAACATCCTCTCAGTTAATGACGACAAAACCCTTTGCAACTTCAAGGTTGAGGAACTGGAATCCGAAGTTCAATGATAAAATCTATACTGGGTTCTAAACTATTCTACGTTCAATATGAATAGGCAATCTGCAGAAGTACTTATTCCTCGGGTTTGGTCTAGATGAAATTTATTTGCAGGTAGCAAAACCAATCGAACAACATTGGAGAAAACACAGCTTGTCCACGGTAGACGTGAAGACCGGAAAAGTTACTATCACATACCGACCCGTCATAGATAAGACCCTGGATGATGAGGTGCAGACAATCCCTCCCGTACCGAGAGTATATTAATTTTGTCTTTTCTCAGACATATTATATTAGTTATATCTATGGTGAATTTTTAAATTGTATTATCATAATTAGCTAGTTGGATTGAATACATTTTGAAATAAAACTACCTTTTTATTGCTATGTTAGTAAATTTGTTTGCATCGAAATTAGAAACAAAATAATAGATATGATTATGGTGTCATCAAACCTCTGTATTGATGGATTGATACTCTCTGATAGCATACGATAGGACAGTCAAGTTGGGACTCTGGTTTGTTTTCATTAGTAGTTAAACATGTAAGAATCGGACGATGGAGATGGGACTGGATCTCCCATTTTAAATTCATAGAATATTGATAGTGTTCCATAGAACTACAATATTTTTCAGTTGCTTGAATTGCAAGCATAAAATTAAAATTTAAAAAACTTTTTGGACTCCACTCAAAAAGCTTTTTATAAAGATACCTAAGATACGAGTATATAAAAAGCTATGTTATAAAGCTTGGTCAGATAATTGAAGACGTGAAGGTGTATTAAGGTGATCACCAAATTGTTTAAAAACTTAGCTAAACTCATTAAAATTCGAGTATGATATTGTATTAGGGTAAGTCCGGGGTAGATGGCCCTAGTAACTTTAAAACTCTATAGTGAAGGAATTATGATGAATAAAACATTGAATTAATATAAAACGTAAACTTTATTTATTACTCTTATCAAACATTAACGATAAATTACTTTAAAAAACGCAAACAATGTAATTTTAAACTTTAAAAAAAAACTAGGACTGGCCATCTCTCCCAGAGTGTCCGGGGGTGATGGCCATAGTAATCGGGGGGAGATGGCCAATACTCTTCTTGCCTTTCCCTTTGCTCTTGAGATCTTTTAACTCCTTAGAATAAATAGGTAAAGAAAGGCAGTCGTCGACGCGGCGATAAGCCGTTTTTAACGGGCCTTAACAGGCTCGATACGTCTATCGTCGCGTCAGTGCTCAAGGTACTCATGCGCTTGTGTGCGTGTCGGCAAATGTAATTACAGGGCACACATGGGTTGGTTTATAGCTTACGTTTCGAGCGGAAATTTGTTAGAAACTTCCATTCTAAGCGTAATAGTTCGATGTTTAACTCCTTTTTTTCTTATTACCGCAGTAAGAACACATGTCCTCAAACTCGGTGCAGTTTTCATGCACCCAAAACATGCAAATATTGTATTGTATCCAATCTTAAACTAATTGTGTCCTGTAATAATTATCACCACAATCTCAGCAGTTATCTTTCTCTCTATCTTCAGATTCACTTTCAGAGGTATCATTGAAAACTAAGGGAATTTCTTCGCAACTGCTATCAGACAACCTACGAATTGCCTTTCGTTTCTTAACAGTTTTTTTTCTTAGGTCTATAAGTCATAGTATCTGTTTTTATCATTTTTGGTTTTTTTGACTTTTCTTCCTTTTTTTCTTTTTCATTTTCTTTCGATTTTCGTTTTTCAATATGATCTTCAGATGTCAAAATGATGCTTACTTATTTGGCTCGTTTCCAAACCTCGTTTAGTTTAACAGGCAGTGTAGATACTTCGTCCAGTAATCTAGTCGGTATTGGTTGGTCTACCGTCTGAAGGGATGTACCTACTTGAGCCTGAATCTGAGACTCAAAATTGACTTGTAATTCTTCTCAAATCATCGATAGTCAATGGAAAGCCTCTCGACTGCATGTCTTTTATATGCTTGCTCAGTCTTTTTTCGGTGTCTGCACCAAAGGTTGATGATAGTCCTATAGGTCCTATACAATGAACACAAAATTACTTTGCTATAATCCGCTAACAGTGACAAATTTGTAGGCACAACACCACACAAATTCACCACAAATTCAACTCGACGATCGTTTCGCTCCGACAAAAGTCCCATAGGTCCCTTTGTGTAGTTGTTTTGTTTTAACCTTCTTTCTAGTGTTTTTCTTGGAATATGGTAAATAAAAGAGGCCCTATAAACCGTCATCCCTCCTCTGTGTACTTCTGACACAGCATTTTTTAAGTCTTCTTCGCTCCAGGCACCTCGTCCAATAGCCGCCTCCCGTACGTATTGATTAGGCATCTATAGAAACATTGAATTTTAAAAATAGATTTAAATTAGGACATTTAATTTTATGGCTATCTCTCCCGTAAATAATTTGGCCATCTTTCCCGATTGTCCGGGTGAGATGGCCACAGTACTTAATAAAAGCAACTTCTCAATTTTGTAGTTAATTTTTAGGTTAGAATGACGAGAAAGTTATTTACTTTACAAAGAAATCACAAAAAAGGACAAAACTTTCAAAACTTTTTTGTGACCACTTAATATGGCAACCCCTTAGTTTAATTTAAACGTGTTATTAAAAAACAAAGTCAAATTACTCACCTTTCCATAACTTTTTCGCAAAAAACTCCATGCCGGCTTGTTGCCCGTGCCGAAACGAATCGAACTAAATTATAGTAGGTGCCATCTATTAATAATTACTTCGACTTTTTTCTATTGGCCATCTCTCCCATACGGCCATCTCCCCCGGAATTACCCTATATAGTTGTGTCCTGGGTAAAATATTTTTTTATATCAAATGAACTTTTTTGCGGCCACCTATTTTAATTTTTTTTTGTATGCCTATTATAAATTTTTGAGTAAGTAGGTACATTTGCTATGATTCAATGTAGACTGCTTTTGAAATGTTCCGGACACATCTTGCATCTTCTCCCAACGCTGGAATCCGATCAAGATATGAAGCGAAGACATCAAGACAACATACATTATGGTGATCTCGAAACTGTTTTAAAACTTGGCATAACTCGTTAAAATTCGAGTAATGGCAAGTATTTAAAGCAAATCGGGCACCATCTCGCATCTCCCACAAGAAGAAAATATCAAGAAAAGAGGACGCTAAAGTGCTCGTGTGACCTGCAGGTCTGCCTTTTTAATTAATTAATTATATTAGAGCCTTTTTCACCACCTTATGATAAGTGTCGGATAGCTTATTCACAACTTTTGTCTTTGTCACTTGACATAAAGTAAGAGAGTGACAAAACTTGCATTTAGGCTATATGACACTTATCAGAAGGTGGTGAAACAGGCCCTTAGAAAAGTAATTAATGTGATTGATATATTTAGATAGTTAAATTTCATGTATCCTGGGCCAAATTTTTTTTTATATCAAATGAATTTTTTTTTTGTCGGCCACATTTCAAATTATTTTATGTATAATTTGGATTATATTTTGTACCTACTCTGCCTTTTTCAATTAATATTTTTTATTTTCAAGTGTGATTGATCTTGCGTCCCATTGAGGTGTTCTTGCGTCCCGGGTAAAATATAACTATATAATTATATTTTTCTTCTATTAAACGAACTTTTTTTGCGGCCACCTCAATTTTTTTTTGTTTTTAATATGAATAATTTATGGAGAGCATTTGTGAAAATTCAATGTGGACTGCTTTTGAAACATTTCGGGCACGTTGCACATCTTCTGCGAGCGCTGGAAATCAAAGACAATGAAGACATTAATATAAATTGTAAAGTAGATAAAGGTGTTTCCAAATTGTTTTAAAACTTAAGTAAACTTTTTAAAATTAGAGTTAAGCGAGTGTTTTAAACAGATCAGGCACCATCTCGCATCTCCCACAAGAATAAAAATACAAGGAAGTGTTTGAGATCAAGAATCTTTAACGAGTATAATATGTACACCTACAGCCTTTCTAACTGCTGGGCACAGGCCTCCTCTCTCATAGGTAAGAGGAATTTAGAGCTTAGACCCGACACGCTGTTCCAATGCGGGTTTGCGGGCTTCAACGACTATTGACTATTGACTAGTCACATGATAGTGATAACAACCAGGAGTCAGGACCGACTGCTTAACGTGCTCTCCGAGGCACGGGGGTGAAACACCGCCAACTACCAACTCCAGGCTGGCACTGAGAATTTCTTGACAGAAAAACCCAATACCTAACAATTATTTGCTCGATCCGGGAATCGAACGACGGGACCTCACGATACCTAAATTTTTAAACCTAAATTAAAACCAGTAGTTTGCGACCCCTAGGCCCTAGTTGACTTGGTTGGGTTCAATGGGTTCCAAATGATAAGTATTTTGAGGAATCCATTGAGTAACAGGTCACCCTGTATCATGATCAACCCGTTACCGGCTCACTACAGAGCACGGGTCTCCTCTCAGAGTGAGAAGGGTTTTGGCCATAGTCTACCACGCTGGCCAAGCGGATTGGCAGACTTCACACACCTTTGAGAACGTTATGGAGAACTCTCAGGCATGCAGGTTTCCTCACGATGTTTTCCTTCACCGTTAAGCAAGTGATATTTAAATACTTAAAACGCACATAACTCCGAAAAGTTAGAGGTGCGTGCCCGGGATCGAACCCACGACCTCCGATAAGAAGTCGGTCGTCCTAACCACTAGGCTATCACACCCTGTATATATAGATATAATAGTTAGGTAGGTAACAGGTATGTATCTAACTGAACAAAAACAATCTCAAAACACATCGAGCACAATAGGTTAAAAATACGAAACAACAATACGGCGAAAGCTTAACCAACTTATAATATGAAGTAACGTTTATCACTATGAAAATATTTAGTATCGAGAAATACCTTGTAGGAAGGAGTGAGTTATCTCAGACATACCAGAGGCATTGTGGACGCTCCATTGTTAGATGGCGAAGAATCAGCCAGCGCATCGAAGGGGTGATAATCCCGCGCAGGCGAAGCGCGGCTCCGCCTAGGGGCGTGGACTAAAACCACCCCCCACCCCCACCGTCTCCGGCGACCGGACGAGGCTTCGCTATTATCCTAGCTTCCTGTCCGCGAACGCTCGCCTGCTCCTCGGATATATCGATTTGTTTATTTTTTACCGCGCGGGCGACCCGGTGTCTTCCGGACGTGACGCGACGTGTCCGGCGCGGCGGCCGGCGCCCGACGCCCGACGCCCGACAGGCATGGACAGTGACGGTGCTCTGTTACCCGTGTGATGCAGCCGATCCGAGGTAAGACCGGCTAATGGTAACTTCTATTTAGGTTACATTTTTGTCACATCTGGTTGCACTTTCTTTTAGCGGTCTCCAGCTTTGACCTTGATCGGTGGTAGGTATCTAATTTTGTGTGAGGATACCTTTGGTGGTTGCTCCGTCGGCGTTTCACTACTTACTTATAAAATAAAGCCCCCCCGCCGCTATCTGTTCGCGATAAACTCCAAAACTACTGAACGGATTTTCATGAGCTTTTCACAATATTAGAGTGATTTATGATGAAGATTTAGGTGTAGGTTAAATGGTTGCGTGAATTGGTTGAAAGTTGAAAATGTCAAAAAAAGTAAAGCCGCCGCGCCGGGAGCTTTTTAACTCCTTTGAGATATAACAAAACATAGATATGGCGTTGTAAGATTGATACCTACCTACGCAAATTATGGAGAAAAAATATACCCGCTAGGCAGGTACCATACGGTGACCATTCAAACAGGTAGGTAGAGGTTCAGTGACTATCCGGTACCTATCTTACAAATTAGGAGTATTAATTTACCGGGAAAAACAATATGTTCTGTGGATGAAAACCAATTAATGCCCACGAGCATAAGCACAGCTTTGCGTTTGTATGAGTGATCACCAAAAGTAGGACAAATGTCGAAAATTGTTATTTACTAGCGGTCCGCCCCGGATTCGCCCGTGGTACATACCTATATAGCCTATAGCATTCAAGAATCACGTACATATTCAACGGTGAAAGAATTTTTGAAATCGGTCCAGTAGTTCCTGAGATTAGCACGTTCAAACAAACTCTTCCGCTTTATTATATTAAGAGTAATTAAGAGTATAGATAGATAGAAGAACTGTGTGCCCAAATCTCTACAGTCCTTAGCACCTCATTCTCATATTCCGATGGGACAGCAATCCTCTTGAGTATGTATAGGCAAGGTGGAGGGAAAAAGACCACCTAGCCTGGTTTGACCAGGTCAAGTCACTCACTGGTCTTCCACTTACAACCACAATGAAAAAAGCCGAGGACCGTACAGAGTGGATGGCTACGAAGGCACTTGATTACGGACACGACCTTCAGTAATGAAGAATGCGACCAAGAAGAAGAACAAAATGGACGAAATAAATAGATATCTCTGATCTAAAATGTCAATAGCTGACTTCGTCTTTATGCCCAGTAGTATAGAACTTGTCAACAGGATAAGTTATATTCGCCAAACTTCTGGATTTTTTTTTAATACTGCGAAAGAAAATCCCAGTAGGTCGGTCACAGAACAATTACTTACTGGGAATAAAGGATTGCATCGCATCCATCTCAAAGGTCCACAGTTCACCGACTGCGCTAACGTGGAATTGTCCGTCGGAGGACTTGGCTGCAAGGTCACTCCTAGACTTGAGGAAAGTAATAAAAACTTGTGTAGGTAGTAGAAAGTTTCAGTTTGCAATTAAGGTATCTGTAATTCTAGAAATAGTTGCGCGTATCTATCTTAGAACATGGTTAAAATCTCATCTGTCAGCATTTATTCGTACTTTACCCATTGCCTCGTTAGTCTAGTGGTTAGCATATTCGACTGCAGATCACGAGATCCCGGGTTCGAATCCCGGGTCGTGCAAATAATTGTTAGGTATTGGGTTTTTCTGTCGAGAAATTCTCTGTGCCAGCCCGGAGTTGGTAGTTGGCGGTGTGTCACATCCGTGCCTCGGAGAGCACGTTAAGCAATCGGTCCCGGTTATTATCGCTATCATGTGACAATATTCGTTAAAGCCCGCCAACCCGCATTGGAGCAGCGTGGCTGGTCTAAGCTCTAATATTCCTCTTTCCTATGAGAGAGGAGGCCTGTGCCCAGCAGTGGGACTTAAAAAGGCTGTAATGGTGGTGGTGGTGGTTACCCATGGAAAACGGACTATTTTGCTATATTACTATGTGCATATAATTGTGAATCGCATCAATTCTCCGAATAGAAAAGTTTTATATCCAAATAAACTGTTACAAGTGCTTTTGAATCGTCAATTGCATCTACCACTGAACCAGCAAGAAACTTGGGCTACGGTCTTGAGCTATAAGGATTTTCATGTCCTGATGGTCCCACTGTTAACGTGGGTGGACCTATAAGGATTTTCAAATCCCGATGGTCCCACTGCTAACGTGGGTGGATCTATAAGGATTTTCAAATCCTGATGGTCCCACTGCTAACGTGGGTGCATCTATAAGGATTTTCAAATCCTGATGGTCCCACTGCTCACGTGGGTGGATCTATAAGGATTTTCGAATTTTGATGGTCCCACTTAGACGGCCGCGGCGGAACCAATAATTTAAATTTTTGGGCTTCTACTCCCACTGATAAGTTTTCTTTTGAGTAAAATCTCTTCAGTTAAAAAAACTAATTGATTAACAAAATTATTGTAGAAAAGGATAAATTTTAAACCGTTTTGATTATTATGTTCCTAACTACTAGCTGATGCCTGCGACTTTGTTTCCGGGGGAATTGTGTTCCGGGATAAAAGTATTCTATATCCGTCTCCAGGATGCAAACCTAGTGGCCCAAATTCCACCTATGTGGCCAAAGTCAACCTCACCTGCGCGTGGTGCACCCTGCCAATATGCTAGCGAGGCCCTGACGCTCTCAGTCCCCTCTACAGGTCGTTGTGCCTGATACCACACAACTTAATCTAGATGGTATCACCGCTTTGTGGTAGGATTCTACCCCGAATCCGCCTGGCTAGCGACTACACTTCAGCGGTAATCTGCCGCAAAGCATCCGATGCGTTCCGACAGCATGCTGAATAGTCAGTCCCCTTCCTCAAAAGCCGGCAACGCATTAGTGGTACCTCAGGTACTGCTAAGTTCATCATCAGGTGACCCGCTTGCTCGTTTGCCCGCTACTATTATTTAAAAAAAATATTTGTTTTAAGTTTCAGCCCAATTGGATATACCTAACCGATATGCCAATACATAAATGACGCTATTCCATCACAATTGGTTCTGGAACTTGGAGAAGGACAACATATTGAAAAACAACACACGTTTTTAAAATGGTTGTCTGGCTGAACCGATTTTGATGGGAATTTCCCAGGCAGGTAAAGGATTTTACAAAGAGCAATTCTTTCTACTTTTTATCCCGAAAATACATTTCCACTGCCTAACCACGACTAAACCGATCGTGAAGAAATTGGCAAAGCGATAGTTAGCATTCCGGAGACGGATACGAGCAACTTCTTATCACGGGACAACTGAGTTGCCAAGGGGATTTTTAACAATCGTGACAAGTCACGGGCGTCAGCTTGTTGAACATAAAACACAATAAACACAACACGTCATAACCATAACGCATGCGAACATTACATAGGTATGTAAGACAGTTGGCTACATTAATTAATTCGCGCCTGATTTATTTGATTATTATTATTCAACTTCCATGCAACAGTGCTAACTCCGAAAAGGTATGCATAGTGCATACTTACCCCTGATAGGTTTCTACACGGCATCGTACCGGAACGCTAAATTGCTTGGCGGCATGGCTTTACCGGTAGGGTGGTAACCAGCCACAGCTGAAGCCTCCCACCAGGCCAGACCAGAAACTGAACCGATCTTGAAGAAATTGGCAAAGCGATAGCTCACATTCCGGAGACGGATATGAGCAACTTTTTATCACGGGACGTCCAAGAGATTACCAAGGGGATTTTTAACAATCGCAACAAGTCACGGGCGTCAGCTTGTTAGTTGTTGAGCACAGTTGTTGAGCGTAAAACACAATAAACACAACACGTCATAACCATAACGCATGCGAACATTACATATGTAAGACAGTTGGCAACATTAATTAATTCGCGCCTGATTTATTTGATTATTATTCAACCTCCATACAACAGCGCTGACTTGGAGCACGGCTGAATTTATGCCTCTATGTTAATACACAACTTGATACCAACTACACTACGGTATATTCACGTGGTATCTACCGGAGTGAAACTTTAGCTCTTACTCAATGTGTTATAAAGTCTAAACTCGGCCTGTACGAATGCATATTACGGTATTAACTGCAGGACACGGCGCTATCTCTCCACTTGGCTGTTTTAAATACTGTGTTTGGACATTTTTATGACGGCACAAGGTTATTAATAATGAGGCACTTTTATTTGAAAATAGGTGCTCAGGTTTTACAGCTAACGGAGAATATCTACAAACCTTCGCTAGTTCAGAACAGAGTGCATTTAAAATAAGAACTAGAGACCTGTGACCGGCGGACAAACGGACAGACAGACAGACAGACAGACAGACAGCCGAGTGACATTAATAGGGCTCCGTTTTTACCCTTTGGGTACGGAACCCTAAAAATGCGTGCAATACAATAACACTACATATTACAGGTAAAGATGTAAAAAATATTGCACTAAAGATTCTATGCGTAAGTCAGTAGGTATATTCTATGCGAAAGTCAGTAGTTACTATTAGTAATTGTATATATATGTAGAAAAAGTTTATTTTAACTTTACGCAATAGTACGTAGGTACCTATATTGCGTAAAGTTAAAATAAACTTTTTCTACATACTTTTACTAAATAAACTTTTTGTAAGTATCTACAAATGAAGAGATTGTATATTTCAGTTCATTTCAGTAAAGTACCTCTAATCGTAAAATACCTACATAATTGTGTACGAATATATCTAAAATGTTTTTAATGCACTGTGTTTAAATGTTTATCGACAAGAAAAGTACAGAAAAGAAAGAAAATAATGTTGCTCTTCTCAATTATTATTTACTAGCGGACCCGGCAGAGGTCGTCCTGCCCGCTATTAGCGCCACCTACCGGGTCCAATTTTTCTACTTATAAACCTTCCTCTTGAATCACTCTATCTATTAAAAGAACTCGCATCAAAATCCGTTGCGTAGTTTTAAAGATTTAAGCATACGTACATAGGGATATAGGGACAGATAAAGCGACTTTGTTTTATATTATGTAGTGATATCTAAAAAATTATAATCATAAAATGTATAAAGATAAAGAAATATTGAATACTAGTTGACCCCCGCGACTTCGTTCGCGTGTTTATAGGTTTTATATAGGGTCGGATAGGATCCCATAATTCTTTTATGTACCTAAACTAAATGTAGCCTAAGTTACTCCTTATAACATCACCTATCTGCCATTGAAAGTTCCGTTAAAATCGATCCAGCCGTTTTTGAGATTAGTTGAAACAAATAGACAGACCGACAAACATAAATTTAAACGCACACCAGTTTAAAATAAGCCGTACGTACAAAGATCCGGGTCCCAAGTTATTTGAACCCAATAAATGTCTGTCATTTCTGAACTAAAAAATCTATGACCTTGAAATATTTACGGGACAATATATAAAGTACTACCTTTCTAACAAAAAAAGAATGACTTAAATCGAACTACGCGTTAATGAATTACAGCTAAATACACGTTTTAACTTTCTTCCCCTCTCCCAAGGGAACCGTGCTAAATTCCGGGATAAGAAGTATCCTATGTCCTACCTCGGAGTATAAACTCAAATCGTACCAAGTTTCATTCGAATCCATTCAGTAGTTTCGGCGTGATGCGCGGCCAAGATACAGACAGACAGACAGACAGACAGAAAGACAGACAGACAGACAGACAGACAAAAATGAAAAAAATTGCAGTTTTGGCTTCAGTATCGATTATAGAGTGCCCTCCAATAAAAATTTTCAAAATATCTTCAATGTACAGAATTGGATCTGTTACAGTTTTATTATATTATAGATATAGAAGATAATTAGTTCATTCTATGATTGATTTGTATCTCAGAAGTCAGAATTCTCATTTTCAATTTAAAAGCCACATTCAAAGTGAAAACAACAAAAACTACTCGCACAGTCCGTAACAAATGCGCGTACTATTTCACGTTAATGTCAGCAAAATGCATCAACGCAATATAAACTACCGCTGATGCTTCCATTTGGCACACGCGCATAATATAAAAGCATTCATCAACAATAATTATATTATTATTTGGTCTATAATCGTGAATTATTTGGTAACTATAACACAGCATTTTGTATGGCTTCGCACATATTTTCTTAAACTTACCTTAAAATCTGCCATATTGGATCGTCTTGTAGCGGTGCGGTTCACACTATGTCCTTGTACTAGAACTTACACCGATTGCAAACGGAATGAATAATCTTCCACCGCCACCACCACCAATACAGCCTTTTTGGCGTCCCACAGCTGGGCACAGGCAGCCTCTCTCATAGGAGGTAGGGATTTAGAGCTAAGATCAGCCACGCTACCCTAATGATTGTCACATGAAGTGATGATAACCGGGACCGACTGCTTAACGTGCTCTCCGAGGCACGGGGGTGAAACACCGCCAATTACGAACCTCGGACTGGCGCTGAGAATTTCTTGACAGAAAAAGCCAATACCTAACAATAAATTATTTGCCCGACCCGGGAATTGAATCCGGGACCTCGTGATGTACCTACAGTCGAATATACTAACCACTCGACCAACGAGGCAGTATCTCCTCCCGATCGAGGCCAATTCCAATGGAGACCGAGACTAGAAAACTACGCAGGAGATATTATGGTGCACAAGCGTTCAAACTCAACACTCTCTATTCCTTCACTCTCATTGTCCGATGGTATGCCAATGCGACACGACCGGCAGGGCCGACATTTTTTCGTGTTCCGAAGACATGCTGGGCTGCTACGAAGAATGTCTTGAGAGAAAAATCCAAAAACTGTTTTTTTGCACGACCCGGGATTCGAACCCGGAACCCAATGCCGAAAAAGGAATATATTATAGAACCTAAGCCGCAGGAAATGACATCAAAATCTAATGAGATATTTGGCAACAACTGCCTCGTTGTTTTTGGCGATTAGCATGTTCTACTGCAAATCACCAAGTCCAGGCTTCGATTCCCGGATGGGGACAAAAATAACTCTCCGTTTTTTCTGCTTAGAAGCTCTCAGTGCCAGCCCGGACTTGATAATTTGCGGTGTCACACCACCGTGCCTCGTCCGGTTTTTATCACTGTCATGTTCATGTGACAGTAGTCGTTGAAGCCCGCCCACCCGCAATGGAGTAGGCGTGGTGGGTCAAAACTCTATATGCCTCTCTCCTAATAAGAGAGGAGGCCTGTGCTCAAATTTGGCACGTAAAAGGGCTGCACTGAGAGGTATTAAACTATTTAGCAATTATAATAACACTGATTATCCTACTAATATTATAAATGTGAAAGTGTGGATGTTTGGACGTTACTCTATAGCGTCGTATAGCGTCGCAACTACTGAAATTTCGAATAGAGATAGATAATTCCCTGACTTAAAATATAGGCTTCTATCTGGTATATTATCCTGTGGGTTTTATCCTGGTAAAATCCACAGTTCCCGCGGGATTTTGAAAAAAACCCAAATCTACAGCTACAGCTATACGTAGATCACTATAGCAAATTACCTTGAAAGTAAGTATAAAGGTTAGAAAAGGGAGCGGGAACGGGAACTAGAAATCCACGATTCCCTCAGGATTTGTAAAAAAACCGAAATTCACTAAGGGCAAAAGCTAGTAATAATATAACACACACGTAGACAGCTTTGCACATAACCGTCTATTTCTATTTATTTTTCTAGATTCGGGTGAAAACTGAGTCGCTGGAGCGTGCAGCGCCTTTTCGTAGCAAACGTTCAGCCCCTTGCCCTAATGCCTGTCCAACGTCGATTTCACTCCCCATTTCGCTCGTGATAAGTTACCGGCCAATGTCTTTGCTCTTTTTTTTTTCACTTTTCCCAGGAATACAACGCAGTAGAGTCCGATGACTCTGTACTATATACCCGAATTACTAATTCCGCGGAATTCTGACGTTTCGTAATGTTACCAGAGATAAAATAATTCCCACAAAAAAGATAAAAAATTCAAAACTTATGCAAATACAAATCAACTGTCGCATGTAGATATGACAAATGCCTGACAGACATTTCATGGTGAGAATGTCATTCGACATCCTTTTTTTAATATTTTTTTTCAATGTGCTTCTTTTGTTTTCTATTGCTGTTAGTGTGCACTTTCTAGTTTCCACTCTTGGTGTTTTCTATTTTAAGACGAAACGAGTACCTAATATCTATTATTACTCGGCAAGTCAAAAAGTCAAGTAAAAAGCCATATCTTTTTATGATGACAGGGAATTAAAGTAGTTTGGGGTAAAATCGTACTTCGTAGATGTTAACCCTGTTCTCCACACAAATAAGTCATCTGTAAATGACAATGACAGCTGTCAGAATTCCACGGAATTGGTAATTCGGGTATAGTAACAATTCTATACTATATCAGAATTGCATTTGAGGCGTCATTATGATTTCAATGTTATTATCTGTGACGTTCATTAGACATTAGGTTCTTCATCAGTCGTTTCCGTCAGTTTATTCCCCGTGGATCTATTACCGTGTATCGATACTATGTATCGACATTATTTGCCCTACCACTCTTGCAAAAGATTGTTTTCAAACCATCCAGGAATCCATTGAAATACATAAATACATACAAAATTTCCAAATTATATCTCTATCATCATCATCATCATCATGATCAACCCATTATCGGCTCACTACAGAGCACGGGTCTCCTCTCAGAGTGAGAAGGGTTTTGGCCATAGTCTACCATGCTGGCCAAGCGGATTGGCAGACTTCACACACCTTTGAGAACGTTATGGAGAACTCTCAGGCATGCAGGTTTCCTCACGATGTTTTCCTTCACCGTTAAAGCAAGTGATATTTAAATACTTAGAACGCACATAACTCCGAAAAGTTAGAGGTGCGTGCCCGGAATCGAACCCACGACCTCCGATTAGAAGTCGGTCGTCCTAACCACTAGGCTATCACAGCTCTCTCTATCTCTATCACATTATACTTATTTAAATACTTAACATAAATTATTTTTCATTACTGACATTATTCTACATTTTTAAAATATAAAATACGCCATCATCCGAATATTGTGGACGTATTATCTAGTCGATTTGAAACCTCGTTAATTTGAGAAGAGAGTTTACCGTAACGACGTGATGAACATTAAATGTTTGTTAGTTACGAAATCCATGAACATTTTGTATGGGATAATGTTTTATTTTATTTTATATAAGCGGACACCCGCGACTTCATTCGCGTGGGTATTGGTTTTTAAAAATCCTGTGGGAATCATTTTCTTTTTATTAAGCTCCTTTGAGCTCATACCTTGCTAAAAACTGTTAAAAGTTCACTGGCGGATGTTTAGGTAGATCAAAATATAAACATCCACCAGTGAAACTTCCATCAAAATCGATCCAGCCTTTCATTCGGGATTACCCGGGTAATTTTTAAAGTACCTATTTCCTTTCTAACAAAAAAAGAATGAATGAAATCGGACCACGGTTATGAATTACAGCTAAGTACCTACACATTTTGACTTTCATCCCTTCTCCCAAGGGAACCGTGCTGAATTTCGGGATAAAAAGTATCCTATATGTTACTCCTTAGTATGAACTTAAATCATGCCTTTCATTGCAATCATACAGACAAACAGACAAACAAATATTTCAAAAATAACTTTTTTACGTTCTATTAGTTATCCCTAACATCCGCCAGTTATTATTTTGCAAAAATCTTTAATGTACAGATACGGCAATTCTACGATTTTATTATATGTATAGAATAGATAGATTTTCGTCAATGTTCCAGTGTTTTTAATAGTTATTCTGTTATCGGGACGGAGACAAATACAACAAATCAAAAATCACAAAAATCGGTCCAACCGTTCTCGAGTTATAAGTGTTCGAACAAACTCGACTTTGTTTTACCTATATAGATATTGGCAATCAGGGGAATTAATTCGTGCACTACTTCAAGAGTAAGGTGAAGGCCGATACGGCGAGGCGAGACAGTACAGCGTATGATATACTCGTGCAGGCGGACGACATTTGTCGGATATAATAAGCTAATGTGCCGACTTCCTGCGGCAAAGTGGCCGAGCGCCCACACGTTGGACCCGTGTCCGTGCCGACCGGCTGGCAAGTGCGCACAGTTTTGCACTATACCGACTGCTCTCCGTGTTTCATTACGGCGTCGTTCTATTTGGTTAACGACCGTACGATCGATTTAGTCGTACGATGAAAATTAGTACTGCAATCGCGCAATGACTTGCGAGCTTCAATTAGGACACTATAAAGGGATTTATGTTTGATTCGATCGTACGACGAAATTGCATCGTTTGATCGTACGATCGTTACGATCCGAACCTCATCCGCATGGATTTAGGTTTTAGAAAATCCCTTTTATATAGGTACTCTTTGATTACTGATTTTTCCAGGATGCTGGTTATCTCCACCTCAGGATCGGTTCAGATGATGAGCCTTGAAAGTAATAGACAAATGATTCGTTGTTGTGTGTTACTCCGTAAAACTAGTGTTCGAAGGAGATTCCTTTAAAATATATTAATACTAGCCGATGTCTATAGTATTTCTAGTGTTTTAGCGAGTGCCTATGTCATTCGAGAAACCAATTTTCACAACTTCAGGTTTCTAAATGCAGTGGTTTAGGCTGTGCGTTGATAAGATTATTTTGGCAGTCAGTCAGGACAAGTCTTTATATAGGCATAACATTAGTGGTTAAGCTGTTCGGTCCCCAGCGTGAAACTAGCCTTGTAACACGAAGATATAGGAGTATTATTTCATGCATATTTTCTGATACATTCTGCAATATCTGCTGATTCTCCTCATATGTAATTCGCCTATTTTCATTATTAAATTCAATGCTGCTTTCTTCAGTAACAGCCGTCAAAGGACAGCCACTTCTTCCTTCATCTGATCCTGGTCTATCGTTACGTGATTTCGCTTTTCAGTGTGACACAGCATTTTACTAGATTTTTACCAAGGCACTAAAAAGATGTGGAGGAAAATTTATATTTGGAATTCTTTTTTTTTTAATTTATTTATTTACAATATAATTTTTTTTTACATTTTTGATTTCTTTGTGCTCGTAAACGCTAATATTAGACTTGCCTAAGCACTACGCATCTCTCAGTTAACTTAGATACCTACGTCTAAACTCTAAATACAAGGGTTTACAATGAAACAACAAAACGACAAAAAAGGAGCATGAAATAAAACTACTCCTGATTAAAAATGTTCACAATAATACATGTACAATATCTTGTACCTTTTTTTATATTTTAGAACTAAATAACAACCAGCCAATGTATCAAACATACAAACTTAATTTCGAATGACTATCTTGCTGCCTAAGTAGTATATCAATTTTGTTTTATTTACATTATTTAATTGTACTCGTCACGCCGAAATTGCAATGCCGCCATTTAGCTCCGACTACAGAACATTCTCTGATCAAAGCCATTGCTATTTACACGAGGAATGGCGAACTACGCCGTTAGACGAGCCAACGACGATCATCCATCAAAATCCAATAAGTAGTTTGGCAATTATAATGTCATCGATGAGCCGACATCCGACAAACACACAAACGACTCGTACACCCATAACCCTCCAGTTACAGCCGTGCACGAGGTAGTTCGCGACAAAAACTGTGAGCCGTGAGCGCTTGTAATGCACAGTTCACTAATGTAAAGTTGCCGCAACTCTGTGGTCAAACTGAACGGCAAATATAAATTGGTTATACGACACATTTCCCTTACGCCGGATGCAATCAATTTGAATGCTATGGCGCGCGGCGCGAGCGCTGTAGTCGTCAGAAGGACATCACAACGACATCATATCCTTTTCTACAAATTAAAAAATATATAAACGCACACAAGACGCGTCTCCGGACACTTGAATAAAGTTATATAGACTACGAGAACAAACCGTAGAAAGATGTAGTGAATTATTGGTGTTAAAATATACTTAAGTCTGGTGATGTTTGGTGTTTAAATTCGTACAAATATTAGTAGGCGTTCATAGTTATCGGCTCCGGAAAAGGATATATTCGGGTGATCGTCCTGAACTGTTGTCGGGTTAATGTATAATGGCAAGACGTGGTATCACTGACATGTGATACCGCGTGTAAAACGTCACCACGGAAAAGAAAAGGAAAGACGAAAAGCGACCCAAGCGTAAAAGAATTTCCGATATGAGGTAAGATTGTAAAAGACTACCATTATCTCGGCTCTACCACTACTAAGACCCGGCTGAGTTTGTTGTGGGTTCTTCTCAGACCAGGGCGCGTTTGGAACTCTCGTAGTTTTAGTTTTAAGTTGTCATGAGTAATTTATCACCATTACCTCACTTCTATTTAAATGTATATAATAATATTATTATGCACTTGTAAAATTGACATTCAAAAACTATACAGGTTCTTAGTCCAAAAAATCTATACTTATTAGAAGGAATGTTTGTATTTGTCCTCTTCTTTCTTAAAGTAAAACTGTACCGTCAGTCTACTCTTTACGTCACTGACTGTTCTGTAGACGTAGTTCAGACAGACGTAAAGCGGAACCGTCAGTTGGAGCATTCTTAAAACTATACTTTCCGTGGCATTGCAACGCATGGGGGGTACAGCTAGTTTATTATGATCATCATCATTATCAACCCATTACTTTACTGGCCCACTATAGGACCCGGATCTCCTCTTCAAATGATAAAAATTAAGGTCGCAGTCCATCACGCCAGCCAAGTGCGAATTGGTAAAATTGACACGCCTTTGAAAACATTATGGAGAACTCTCAGGCATGCAGCTTTCCTTCACAATTGAAGCAAGTGACATTTAGTTGCATACAAGTGTAAATTAAAAATTTAAAAAACCCCCGCCATTCGCCATTTTGGTGCCGGCCATCTTGGATTTGCATAGTGCTATTCTACTAGTCAAGCCCTTTCATTTGATACCCATATTAGGGGAGTTGTGAAAAAATATGTAAGTAATCCACCATTTTGTAGCGGCGGCCATCTTGCACCGATTTTTATCAAACATAGCTAACAACACTCTCAACTAATTCATCTTTCAAACGAAAAAAGCCGCATTCAAATCGGTTCACCCGTTTACCCGCGCGCTACAGGGGAACAGACAGACACACACACACACACACACACACACACACACACACACACACACACACACACACACACACACAAAATAAAATACACAAAATGAAATATATCTAGGTAGGTACCTACCTAGATATATTTCATTGTTTGTGTCTGAAATTATCTTTTTTGAATATTATGAAAATATGATGATATCATGATACAGAAATTTCAGGCCTTTTTCTTATTCAAATTTTCGTTTCAGGATCAAGATTCGTGGAGTAAAATTGGCCACCACTCTCCGTAACGGAGTCAAAGCAGCGATGTACGAAAGTAGCTGCTCATACGGTGGAGGTCTTGAACTCAAACGGAGTGCGTTGAAGGAAGACCCCTGGCCCACGGCGGAATGGCCACCATACTGTTTACCACAGTCCACATTCGAGCAATTGAAGCAAAGTGTGGAAAAGGCGAAGGCGGCTTTACAAGACAGGTCGAGCCTATTGGGCACCGCGACGGCGTTCGGTGACTTCTACGGAGGTCAGTTGGGCCAAGACACGACCAGCGCGAATCTGGGCTTCATACGGACGAGGAAAGATGACTCCATGATAGGATCTGTGGAGAAGACCAAAGGATTAGGTGAGATTTATTTTTCTGTATGTTGTAAGTAAGCTTAAATTAGGTCAGGATGCCCGGCATACACAGAATGGTTGCCTTACGCCGGAAACACACTTACGAAAACTTACTTACAAAAACGACGCAACACCATACAAACTACAAATGTGTCTCTAACCATACTAAATGTATGAAACCGATATGCTTCTGGCGCGCTATGATACGCCACGACACGTGTTTTCGGCGTTACTGTTTATGTCTTTTGAGTCCGTTAATTTTCTTTTTATGCTGTCGGACTTTTTTGTACTTATCTACAAGTAGCCCTTGACTGCAATTTCACCTGATTGGGTAGTGACGATGCAGTGTAAGGTGGAAGCGGGCTAACCTGGAAGAGTACGGCAGTTTTTATTATAACCATGTCTCTGATCTACGAGTATTTCTACGCGGCAACGTACCGGAAAGATAAATCGCTTGGCGACACGGCTTTGCTGGTAAGTAAATTATTTGTCCCCATAGTTGGTGATATGTTTCATTTAGTTTTTTTACCTCTCCCGTAAAAAAATAATAATGGAACAAGTCCGCCTTTGTTCACCAGCTCCTCATTTTGATTTGATTGATGATTGTTGTTTGACTAACGTGGTTAATGTTATCTTGGTGAAAACATTAAAACTGAGCCCGTAATTTAGTATACGATATTCCAGAAAAGTTTTATTTACGAGGCAATGAAATGTCTGTGTAGGTACCTATTAACAGAGATATTTGTTCATATCACACAGTATTGGATCGATTTTTTTGTTTGCGAACGTAATAAGAGACTCTATGGCCACAAGATAGGGTTGCGTTTTCATCCGCCGGTGGTTAAACTCTTTCAGATTAAGGCTGGGGAGGCTGTAGGTGCAGGAGGCAAGGTGGGGACTTTCTTGTTCAGATAACAATCACTCTCAAGGGAGCGAGGGGGCGTACGGGATTTGCCCTACGGTTGGCATGGCGACGCGCCCGCCCACTCGCCCTGGATCATCGCGAAGGCTATAAATACTAGTTGCGAAAATAAAATTTTATCATCGCCATTCAGTTCATTATTTTCGAAACTTACAAGGGGACTCATTTCCCGGGCCTTAACGAGAGCAATGGCTCAAGGAGATGATTTTAATCGATGAATTTGAAATACTAGCGAGAGACGAGTATGTATGTATGTAGGTAAAGATGTTATCTACTAAAAACTCGGGGTGAGTTTTTAGTAGATAACATCTTTTCAATTTTCATAAATATTTTTTTTGTACAACTATTAAGCTATCTAAAGGGAATCTTTGCTAAGTAATAATAATAATTACTTAATGTATGAACACAAACTTGTAATATTTAAAAAAAAAATACGTACCTACTTATTGTCGGGAATCCTGAATCAATGTTCAGATGATGTCTTGTAATGCTGTTTGTTTTGTTGTGTGAAATAACAGTCGTAAAGTTAAGTTTTTAGGAAGCTCCTTCACAAAATTAAATTGCCTAATCAATGTTAATATACGTAATAAATATCTTCTATAATATAATAAAACTGTAACAGATCCAATTCTGTACATTGAAGATATTTTGAAAATTTTTATTGGAGGGCACTCTATAATCGATACTGAAGCCAAAACTGCAATTTTTTTCATTTTTGTCTGTCTGTCTGTCTGTCTGTCTGTCTGTCTGTCTGTCTGTCTGTCTGTCTGTATCTTGGCCGCGCATCACGCCGAAACTACTGAATGGATTCGAATGAAACTTGGTACGATTTGAGTTTATACTCCGAGGTAGGTTATAGGATACTTTTTATCCCGAAATTCAGCACGGTTCCCTTGGGAGAGGGGATGAAAGTTGAAACGTGTATTTAGCTGTAATTCATTAACGCGTTGTTCGATTTTACTCATTCTTTTTTTGTTAGAAAGATAGTACTTTATATATTGTTCCATAAATATTTCAAGGTCATAGGTTTTTTAGTTCAGAAATGACAGGCATTTATTGGGTTCAAATAACTTGGGACCCGGATCTTTGAACGTACGGCTTATTTTAAACTGGTGTGCGTTTAAATTTATGTTTGTCGATCTGTCTATTTGTTCCAGCTAATTTCCGAAATGGCTGGATCGATTTTGATGGAACTTTCTGGTGATGTTATAAGGAATAACTTAGGCTACATTTAGTTTAGGTACAAAAAAGGATTATGGGATCCAATCCGATCCTATATAAAACCTATATCCAGGCGGACGAAGTCGCGGGGGTCGGCTAGTATCTATTATAAATGCGAAAGTGTATCTGTCTTTCGCTCACCTTTTGAAGCCCTTACCGCGGAATCAAACTTGCCAAATATTGCACAGAGATAGCTTGTATCTCAAAAATCCTCAATCCTCAGGCTTGGGCTTCTTATCCTGAACAAGTATAAATTAGAAATTTAAAAAACCCCCGACACTCGCCATTTTGTGGCAGCGGCCATCTTGGATTTGCAATAGTGCTATTCTATTAGTCAAGCCCTTTCATTTGATACCCATATTAAGGGAGTTGTGAAAAAATATGTAATCCGCCATTTTGTAGCGGCGGCCATCTTGGACCGATTTTCATCAAACATAGCTAAGAACACTCTCGACTAATTCACCTTTCAAACAAAAAAAACCGCATTCAAATCGGTCCACCCGTTTGAGCGCCACAGGGGAACAGACAGACACACACACACACACACACACACACACACACACACACACACACACACAGACACGTCAAACTTATAACACCGCGTCGTTTTTGCGTCGGGGGTTAAAAATAGTCATAGTCACACAAGTATAAATTAAAGGTACCCATATTAAGGGAGTTTTGAAAAAATATGTAATCTGCCATTTTGTAGCGGTGGCCATCTTGGATCGATTTTCATAAAACATAGCTAATAACACTCTCGACTAATGCACCTTTCAAACAAAAAAAACCGCATTCAAATCGGTTCACCCGTTTGAGCGCTACAGGGGAACAGACATACACACACACACATACACACACAGACACGTCAAACTTATAACACCCCGTCGTTTTTGCGTCGGGGGTTAAAAATAAAAGTCCAACGGGAAAACAGAAAACAAACCAATTTTGCGCGAGTAAAGACGCGGTCATAGCAAGTATGGTTGATAAAATCATTAGTACCTTATATATTAGTAGGTACCTTCTATTAGTATCTACCATCCTTCTGTTCATTCACTCTGCCTCTGTATTGCTCGAAAAAAGTACCAAAGATAAAAAATCTTTCATTCGCCCAGTTAAATCATGCTTCGATGTCAGTTCAAAATGTACAAATGTAATGTTGTTGTATAATGTTCAAAATGTAAATGTCAATTTTATACGTTACGCTTAATGAAAGGAAAGTCTTTTATGCTAAAATAGAAAGGTGACAATAGGGTTGGTAGATAATAAAAACCCGAAGCAAGAAAACAATGAACTGGAAATCTTTCTTTTTTATGTAAATTCACAAGACGACATTTTTTGTCGCGGACTGTATACCTATAGGTACCTATAGATCGACCAGAATCTCATGAAAAATGGGGAAGTGAAATTTTGTATTAAGCAACACTAGGTTGACTCGGCTGCCCTAGTGATAAACAAATTACATTCAGAACACCTTACCTGGGATCGTTTCACGAAACGAAAAATCCAGCAACTGCATTTTAAATACAAAAACAAAGTAATCAACATCCAATTACTTTGTTTTTGTGTTGTGCTTGTTGTTTACTTGGTTTTTGCATTTATATTCCGGGTTAGTCAGTGCAGTTACTTTGTTTGGGCAATTTAAATTTCAGTAAACGGTTCAAGTTATTTGAAATATTAAACTGTGGTAAAAAACTACTCGACATAAAACTTTTGTTAATGCAAAAAGTCAATTTCACAAAAAATGTTAGTTACTTTGTTTATCGCTAGGGCGGCCGTAGTGTTGCTAACCTTGGAATTTCATTTCCCTATTTTTCATGAGATTCTGGTCGATCTATACATACATTTATTTAGGTACCTATATATTGTTAGATAATTCGATGTAGTTTTGATGAAATTTTCCACGATATTAGCATGATAAATTGTAACTCATAATAAAATTGATGTCATAATTTTTCTGTCAGTTCAAGTAAATATTAATTACCTACGCATGTGGGCGACGACGGGGAGGAAGAAAGTATTTTTCGCGCATCTATCGTAGGTATACTTCTAGCGTCGAATGGCCACTCTATTTACTTTATGATAATAGTTAATTGCCTCAGTAGTCTGGTGGTTGGCTTAGTCGACTACCTACTGATCACGAGGTCCTGGGTTGGATTCCCAGGTAGATCCCAAAAATTATGAGGTTGTGTTTTTCTATCAAGAAATTCTCAGTTCCAGTCCGGAGTTACAAGTTGGTGGTGTTAGAGTGATTAGACAAAACCTCGTGCCTCGGAGAGCAGGTAATCCCTGATCTCTCTCCTGTCGTGGCGGATTGGTGTCCCATCGGACTGTGAAAGTGAAGGAATAGAGAGTACATCTTCTTCTTCTTCTGGACAGGTGTCCGCACTTAAACCAATTGAGGTCTGTTGTGCGTAGAGAGTACATACACCTGTATTTGCGCACACATTTGCACTCCACACACATGTGCACTTTTTATTTCCTGTTTAGTTTGTTAGTCTCCACCTCGATTGGCTGCCGTGGCCGAATTCTGCTGGGTTATTCTGTAACTTAGTTAGCAACTGAAAATAGTTGCCAACGAATTAGTTTGATATACATTGCTGCTTTACTGTGGGAAATATAAAGTGTTTTCATAATTTTACACAGTAAAGCAGCAATGTATATCGAACTAATTCGTTGGCAACTATTTTCAGTTGCTAACCAAGTTACAGAATAACCCCCCTGGTCGGGACACAATAATGTGTCCCTATACGTGTGTAGATAATTAACTATTATTTATTAAGAACTACCTACCTTCTGCCCGCGGCTTCGCCCGCGTGAATTTCGGTTTTACCTACACAAATTCCGAGGGAATCGTGGATTTCCGGTTCCCGTTCCCGCTCCATTTTCCAACCTTTATACCTACTTTCAAGGAAGTTTGCTATAGTAATCTACCTAAAGCTGTAGCTATAGATTTCGGTTTTTTTTTAATCTCGTGGGAACTGTGGATTTTTCAGGATAAAAATAGCCTATGTGTTAAGTCAGGGCATAATCTTTTTCGATTTAAAATTTCAGCCAAATCGGGTCAGTTGTTACGGCGTTATATAGAGTAATAAACATACATACACACACACACACACGCACACGCACACGCTAAATAATTCTTAATAAATAATAGCTAATTATCTATTCAAAGGTGGTAGCATTATTTCTTTGTATCGTGAACCTGTTTTAATAAGAAGCCACGGTTTGATAAACACGACTCCAGAATAACAAACAAGGAAGCATACCGAGCGCAACCTATTTACATAATATTCAAATAAGTGCAAAAATCTACGCGCCTCGGTCGTGTCCGACCCTAATCTTATAGTCATTAAGAGCAACATATTAAAATTTATAAGGCCCCAGAGGGCTAAGCTAAAGAGTTGTTAACACGAAAATGATTGTGGCACGCCCTCACGACCCCCGGCAACTCTGAAACTATGAAAACGTTCGTTGCGTTCGCTCTCGATCTGTATCTCTAGTACGAGTGGTTATTGTTTTAGAAATCGAAATTCGACGTGGTTTTTCGCAGTCAACACCAATATTACGTTATACGTAGGTAAGTACTTGGATAGGTACGTCATAGTAAATCTTCTGTTTTTTAATTCATTTTCAGCTGTATCCACAAATAAATAATTTGAATTTGAATTTAATATGAAAAGCAAACGTTGTGATTTGAGAGCAAATTGAAGCAAATTTTTATAAAACGTCACACCCATTCCCACAAAAAACTTTCACGTTTTCTAGAGGCGTAGTTGAGGAAGTTTTATAAAAAAGGCATAGGTACATTTGAAGATTATTAAAATGATATAAAGCATACAAAAATGAAAATTGTTATTTAAATATAATGTCGGAGTATATTTTTTTTTTTAAAAGAGCGATCGCCGAGTTTATTACTATTTCTTTTCGTTTGAAAAGGCATTTCGAACCCGAGGTACCTAGATTGACTAAGTAGATAATTAGAAAGTTATAAAAATAAAGTTTATTGGAATAAAAAACTTTTCTTCTCAATTCTACTCATGCGTCATGACTTCAGTGGAAATAGGTTTATCTAAAGATTAATTAATGAAATTATTTAAAGTTGCCAAAGTAGTTAGGTACCTGAATATATGGACAACATCTATATAGTAATCGCCGTCAAAATCTAAATCGTACTTTTGAGTTTTCGAGTTTGAGGTACACCCAGAGGCGGCGGAAGGCATGGGCGACTCCGGACTCCGGCCTCGCGCTCCGGAGGGCCTCGCGCCCCTTTTTTTTTCATTTTAAATAATCTTCTTGTGCGGGCTGAGGGCCTCGCAAAATAATATATCTTGCCCACATAAAATTTAGGCCTTGCCCAGCCACTGGGTACCTACACCTTTCGCGGATACCACCGTGGAAGGAATCATGATGCTCAGCAATGAAAATTGTAACTCAGATAGAGAGAGAGAGAGAGAGAGAAGAGAGAGCGAAACTCGTACTAGAGGTACATATGTACGTAATACGCTCGCTCTCAATCCATAATCTCCTACAATCGTCATCAATTATGACGCCGTACTTTAGATCGGTATCGTGATAAAATATATTTCAATAAATCACACTGCAACTGGTCTGATACGCGTATATTGATTTTTTTTTAATGTTTATAGCGCAAAGGGCTGGGGTCGGTCCGTTGTTTTGTAATTTATATTCATTAGTGAACGGGGCTCGGTCCCGGCCTCACTACGAGTATGTAAACGTACACGGTTGTTCACGTATCCGATACTGATTTCAATCGTTCCTTTCATATTACGTCAAAGTTGGATGATGTACAATTTGGTAAAAGCTAATAGCCAGATACCTACTAGACCATAGAAATATATATATTATTAAGAATTTAACGGCGAAGTCGGAGAAAAACACCTGCCAAATTGATATAAAATTGTGCACAAATATCCAAAATCACACTTAGTACGCAACTACTGAACCGATTTGGCTGAGATTTTGAATGGAGATAGATTTTGCCGCGACTTAACACATATTTTTATCCTGGAAAAATCCACAGAAATAGTAGACCTACTATAGCAAACTTCCTTGAAAGTAGGTATAAAGGTTGGAAAAGGGATCGGGAACGGGAACTGGAAATCCACGATTCCCTCGTGTTTCACAAACACCGAAATTCATGCGGGCGAAGCCGCGGGCGGAAGCTAATTTGTTTTAATGCACAAAAATGAACATGAAAGTGCCACTTGGCGCTATTTTGTACTGTAGCTTAGAAGTTCACAAATCAGTCGCAAAAAAGGAGGTATAGGTAGACCAGAATCTCATGGAAAATACGGAAATGAAATTCCAAAGTTAGCGACACTGCGGCTGCCCTAGCGATAAACAAAGTAACTGACATTTTTGTGAAATTGACTTTTTTGCATTAACAAAAGTTTTATGTCGAGTAGTTTTTCACCACAGTTTAATATTTCAAATAACTTGAATCGTTTATTGAAATTTGAATTGCCCAAACAAAGTAACTGCACACACTAACCCGGAATATAAATGCAAAAACCAAAAAACAAAAAGCACAACACAAAAAGAAAGTAATTGGATGTTGATTACTTTGTTTTTGTATTTAAAATGCAGTTGCTTGATTTTTCGTTTCGTGAAACGATCCCAGGTAAGGTGTTCTGAATGTATTTACTTTGCTTATCACTAGGGCAGCCGAGTTAACCTAGTATTGCTTACTACAAAATTTAATTTTCCTATTTTTCATGAGATTCTGGTCGGTCTATACCTAGGTAGTTATTTTATATCACTCGTAAGTGGTTATTTTGGCACGCGTGTATTCTTAGTAAACAGTGATTTACAGCCGATTTAGGTACTCTATCCTAAAGTATGTCTGTGTACCAGACTGTTAGAATAGGAATCGGAACTTTATTTAATTCCTCCTTAAATACCTTATAGGTGATAGGTTCTCATGAAAATAATGAGTAGGAGAACAATGTAGGAATGAAAAGTGAGACAAGTAAAACATTCTTATTATTATGTTTTATTTAATTAAAATAAAATATAAATATCATAATTTATCATATATCATTTATCATATATCATTTTATCATTTATCATAAGTTTCCCCCTGCAGGTAAATGGCTGAAAGGACCCATGACTAGGAGTGCGTGGATTTAGTTTTTTCTTAAATTCTTTGATTCTTCTTTAACGATGATTATGAAAAAAAAATCAGTAGGTACTGCTGCTGCGTCGTGAGTGTTAAGGACAAACCAACAAACAAACACACTTTAATATTGGTAGGGATTATATCGAAGGTGATTACAAGTATAAAAAACAAATAAGGGGTGGTTTAAAACCGAACCGCACAATTGAAAAAAGTTAACACCGCTAAGCCAATAAAGCCATCCGCAAATGAAAACTCTCACAAGCATCCCCCGGATCATCCCAACAAACAAACAATTATTGCACAATCAATGGCCACTCGCGCGTGAAGTATAAATCAGGGACGATAATGGGTCGGATTGAGTGACATCATTTTTAGTTCCATATCGGCACAATAGATGGCGCGCGGCCGGGATGCGCGCGCGCACCGCGTTTGTTATGTCAGCCATTTCATGGGAACCGTGGCGAGGACAATGAGCACTTAATTGCGCGAAAGAAACACCAGTAATGATTCTCTATCCCCCTCGCCGGAGATTTATGGGTTCTGCTCGACCCACCAAGTGCCTCAGCATATTTATACAATAAATAAATAGTTCCAAAACATATTGCGCCGAGTGATTTCGATTCGGGGATGATGCATTAACTTTTTATTCGCGTGGGAGAGTCCCGAGTTTATTTGGTTTTAGTAATATAATGACTTGTTCATATTATGCAATTCAATTGACTTAGCACGAATAGCTATGTTACATTTCATAATTTTCATTAAACTGCCTAGGTACCTACATTTATCTATTAATAAAATAATATTCTAAAAGAATGCTGATTGAATTTCGGCCACGGTGGCTAATCTCAACCGAGGCGGAGACTAGCCAATTACGCCGGAGATATTATAGTGCACAAGCATATTAATACAAGTCCTACACTCTATAGGTATTCCTTCACTGTCATTAGCCCAGTCAATCTACGAAAAATAAAAATAAAAATTCTTATAGTTTTGGAAATTGGCCTAAAGTGTTCTTTGGGCCTTCCTCTATAATACAATTTTTTTTACAACTTTTCTTTTTGCTCTATGGTACGGAACCCTTCGTGTGTCAGTCCGACTAGCACTTGGCCAGTTTTTATGTTGGGTCGGTAGATGACTATCATCTTGCTTATCTATCTATTCTATTATATAATAAGACTGTAACAGATCCGATTCTGTACATTGAAGATATTTTGAAAATTTTTATTGGAGGGCACTATATGATCGATACTGAAGCCAAAACTGCAATTTTTTTCATTTTTGTCTGTCTGTTTGTCTGTCTGTCTGTCTGTCTGTCTGTCTGTCTATCTGTCTGTATCTTGGCCGCGCATCACGCCAAAACTACTGAATGGATTCGAATGAAACTTGGTACGATTTGAGTTTATACTCCGAGGTAGGACATAGGATACTTTTTATCCCGAAATTCATCACGGTTCCCTTGGGAGAGGGGAAGAAAGTTAAAACGCGTATTTAGCTGTAATTCATTAACGCGTTGTTCGATTTCACTCATTCTTTTTTTGTTAGAAAGGTAGTACTTTATATATTGTCCCGTAAATATTTCAAGGTCATAGGTTTTTTAGTTCAGAAATGACAGACATTTATTGGGTTCATATAACTTGGGACCTGGATCTTTGAACGTACGGCTTATTTTAAACTGGTGTGCGTTTAAATTTATGTTTTTTGATCTGTCTATTTGTTCCATCTAATTTCCGAAACGGCTGGATCGATTTTGACGGAACTTTCAATGGCAGATAGGTGATGTTATAAGGTGTAACTTAGGCTACATTTAGTTTAGGTACATAAAAGAATTATGGGATCCGATCCGATCCTATATAAAACATATAAACACGCGAACGAAGTCGCGGGGGTCAGCTAGTTGTTAAATAAAAATGTGAGCGATAGTGAATATTATTTTTATAAACGACGCCGTATTCTTAATTACCTATTTTTATCTCTCTGTTAACTTAAACACCCTGTAGCTCCTAAAGTAATAACCTTAGAGTAAAAATGAATGGAACCAAAAAATTTGTAGCGAATTTCATTTAAAAACCTTTGTCAGAAGTAATCATAACGCTAGAAGTAGAGATTTTCGAGATATGTGCAAAAAACCAAAAAAGGGACCTAAAATTCAAAATGGCGGCCGGTTCCGCCATTGGCCAATTTCCAAAACTTTAAGAATTTTTATTTTTATTTGTCGATTTTGGCAGAAGATTGACTGGGCTACATAGTGACCTACTAAATTGTAATTATTTGGGACTTTATTAAATCTACACAATATCTTTTCAGCTTCAGAGAAACTATCAAGTGGACTGGGAAAGGGATACACATCGCCATCTGCCTTGCCCGATACGCTGAGGTCACCCAAATGTTCAGGTCAGTAGATAGTGGAATAAGTTTTTTTAACCAACTTCAATAAAAGGACGAATCTTTTTTTATGTATTTTCCCCGATTACTTACTTACTTAAAAAAGCCTGGACTGATTTGGAAAATTCTTCTTTTGTTTGAAAGGACAAACTTCCCAGTTGGTCCCATGGTCATCAGGTTAAGGTCTGATGTTGAAATCCTGGAGAAATAGAGGGAAATCTTCAAATTTTTTTAGTATGTTGAAGTCGGTTTAATTTTCAATTCATAATATTGAAATTAGAAGCCGAGAAGATAAGTTGAACGTGTTTTTCATGCAATTGGAAAGTAATGAATAAATTACTTGCCGAAAAATCTTAGAACCAAGTTTTTTGAGCTTTAATAATTTGGGTCAATTTTTGCATTAGATATAATTATTCTTTTCTAGTATAGAGAGAATACCATTTTTCTCACTGCGTAGGTAGGTACATGACATACCGTCAAAATCGCCCTACTTTGCCGTCACATACCTAATTTAACGTCCTACTGCAGGGCACACGCCTCCTTTCTCATAGGAGAGGGATTTAAAACTTAGACCCGCCACGCTGCTCCAATGCGAGTTGGCGGGCTTTTAGAGACTATTGTCACATGATAGTGATAATAACTGGGACCGACTGTTGTCAGTAGAAGCTGGGAACAGTTGATAAGTAAATAATATACCTACCTAATCTGCGTGGTGTGTGGAACCCATTTGGTCTGTGATGGGTAAGGCGCAGTGCTAATCTACAATACAATACAGTAAATATTATATTATTCAATAGTACGAGTACCTAGATAAATAATAGAACTATATTATTCACATTATAATAAATACCTTTATGGCGCATTTTGCCATAAAACGTGGCGAGTGTCAAAGTTATCTCTTTATCGCGTAATTTATTTCTATGATGTTACAGAGCATTCCATATATGCGGACCGAATCCTCCTTTATCGAGACAATTTTACAGACCATAATCCAATGTAATAGCTATTCTACCTAAAGTGACATCTTCTACGTAAATACCCCTCCCAGTTAGTTATCTCGCCTCGGTGACGTCAACGCACCCTTATTAATGACGTCACGCCCCACCGAACTTGGTTTTCCAAATAGTGACACCATGTCTGTACGATCATCCTTCATTTCCATCGTCCCGTGTACCTTATTTCATATACAAAACTAGAAGTGCATGTATAAACTCATATATAACTCACAACTAACACACTCATATATGTGGTGGGGGAAGGAGCTCTCTGATTCGTATAGGTTGGAGTGCGGGGTGAGGCAGGGGGGGTTGACTTCACCGAGGCTCTTCAACCTGTATGTGAACGAGCTGATCGTGGAACTCAGCAGCAAACCAGTGGGCTGCTGGATAGACAGCGTCTGCGTTAACAATTTAAGCTATGCCGATGATATGGTGTTGCTGGGTCCCACGGCTGGTTCTATCAGGGAGTTGCTTCAAACCTGCCAAGAATATGCTACTAGACACGGACTAATCTACAACGTGTCCAAAAGTCAATATATGATCTTTAAGGCCCCTCGTAAAAAGGTGCAATATGAGCCAAAAATTACGTTGAACGGGGTTGCACTCACACGTGTGTTCCAATTTAAATACCTGGGCCATTATGTTACGGAGGACCTTAGAGATCATATTGACATCGAGAGAGAAAGGAGATCGTTGGCAATGAAATGCAATATGTTGGCCCGCAGGTTCGCTCGATGCAGCAAGGATGCCAAAATAACACTCTTCAAGGCATACTGCCAAAATTTCTACTCGGGCAGCCTGTGGGTCAACTATGCACAAAACGTAATGAATACACTAAGGGTGCAATACAATAATGGATTCAGGATGCTGTTGGGATTGCCGCGGTATTGTTCCGCGTCAAGCATGTTCGCGAACGAGCGAACCGACGATTTCTTCGCGATAATGCGAAAGAAATCGTCATCGCTGCTGACGCGATGGCGAGCAAGTTCCAACAGCATCCTGAAAGTTTTTGCGAGTAAGATGGACTCACCAATGCTTGAACACATGATTCAAGTATTGGTGAGGCCACAGTCTTAAGTTATTTGTATTTTGTTTTAATTGTTTTTAGTTTTAAGTTATTAACACTAGTTTTTAAGTATCTTAATGTTTATTAATCTTATGTAATTACTAACACAATGAGCCCTATTAGTTGCTCGAAATAAAGATTTTATTATTATTATTATTATTATTATAAAAATTCAGATTGTAATTTCTATAGTGTTTCTATATGAATAAAAATAAATACTTCATTCCTCATTCCTCATACTTACTCTTCTTGTTTGTGCTATATGTGTAAGCGGACTAAAACTGTTTTTCATACTCTAAGTAGTGCACAAAAGTGAAACCAGAAATGTGATGACAAAAATTTTTTGGATTTCTATAATACAGTCAGTAACATTGTACATGAAAAATGTACAATATAGTATAAACTATCTACCCACTACATCATCACAAAATAAGCAAAATGGTTCGAATTCCGGTTTAATTAGATTTTAACACACACACAAATTACAACACACACACACACACACACATACATTCACACTGTTTCATGCATGAGTTTATAACTCGGTCATAAAACTCATATTTTTAAACTTAGACTTAAATATCTACCCTCACCTTCGGTTCGGGTGGATTTAAAACGTGTTGGATGTACTTTATTTAGGAAAACTCTACCATCAATCTTTAATCATAATATACTTAGTCAGTATTAAAAAAAATCATTTAGGTATTCTATTTGAGGCCAGATTTTATGTTAGGTACTTACATTATGCTAATGCACACTTCCACAGTGCATTTTTTTAAATAACAAAAAATGCCTCAAAAATAATAATTTGCATTTAAAACAAGTGAAAAATTTTCTAAGCCTTCAATATTTTACTTCAATTCTTCGTTTAATGTTATCTACGATCTAGTGAAACAAACACACGGATCAAAGTTACATCGATTTCGAACTCAAGATATGAAATTACGCACAACGAATTACTACCATTATTAGACTAGAAGCCAAAGTATGAACCGAAGCATGAATTCAAAGCGAGTACGACAATTAAAAGTTACTAAAGCCCAGTCAAAGCGGGCGTTAGTTCGCTTGATGGCACGATTAAATAGCAGCTATCTTTAATAGAGGCCGTGCAAGATACCTTTCATCTGCAGCGATACAATGGGTATGAATTTAATGTTGCGTTAGTCATAAATTACGGTTAGATGGTGGGCGAAATAATTTCTCCAACTGCGTCGTTTATAGTAACTTTTGATGTTTAAAATAAAAATAATCGATACATAAGTAAGTACAAATATTAATAAAACCCTTGAAATTAGTTAGGTGCTTACTGTTGTATTCACGGTCGGTCATTTAGACCCGTGACTAAACAGTGCCACGCGCCGTCACATGTTGCTTAGTAATTAAGAGCTCTCCAGATCTGAGTGCGCTTCATTATTCAGTTCGATACGTTGTTGAATGTTTTGTGATGATGCAATGGAAGCGGGCTAACCTGGAATAGACAATATGAGGAGCGTTGTTTCAAAACTCATTTTGTCCAAAAATGTGTATTTTTCAAAAATAGTCGTTTTTAATTTATGCCTTTTTCTTAAAGTTATTTGTAGAAATAAATTTACCATGCTAAATATAAAGCATAATATAGCATGTCTGAATAAAAAAACAAATAGTGTTCTATTGTTTTTTATTAAGTTAATTAAGCATAAATATTGGACAAAATATGTTTTGAACCATTTGTATGGACATAATACATTTTGAAACACTGGTTTATGGACACAATACATTTTGAAACACTGGTTTATTTTCAAAGCATATAATGTACAAAGAAATGATTCATATTTTGTCCAATAATACCTACTAAAAAATAAAAAAACGCTTATGGCCTATATTTTATGCACAGAGTATGCATAAAATAATGTTTTCACTGTATTAAATCAAATTTATATATAGCACAACATATATTAAATCTTGAGTTATTATGAATGCATGGAATTATGAATGACAAAATTGTTCAGTTCAGGTTCCTTTATTTAATAACTGAAACAAAATAAATTCATATTGTAGCCAGAATCTTATAACTGCCGATAAAATATAGTTAGAGTCGTATAATAGTACAAAGAAACAATAAAACGATAATTTAAATATTCCTCGCCTCTTTGTTTTGATGTTTTGTGTCTTTTTTTCTTGAGCCAACTGAATGATTTCCTATTTAGACTCCTTGCTCCATACTTGTGCAACAATATTAAAACAAGTTTAAATTACTAAGGGCTTGTTTCACCACCTTCTGATAAGTGTCGGATTTTCGGATTATGTCAAATGACAAAGACAAAAGTTGTAGATACTTACCTTACTTATCAGAAGGTGGTGAAACAGGCCATTATTTAAATAATCGTACAGTTTGCCGCCACAGACAGACCATAATAAATTGTTATTTTGCTAACAGGTGGACAGACTATGTTTTGAAACACCACTTCACACGGACAAAACATATTTTGAAACATCGCCTCATTTTGACATTCGATTATTTACTTGACAAATTCGGTTTTTATGCACTAACTTTTGCTAAGTTAGTTACTCTTGCATTTTAAAGCCATATACAACGAAATCTCATATTTTGATTACTATGGACAAAATACGATTTGAAACAACGCTCCTCATATATGGAAATTTTTATTAAACTCATACTATTGATCGGTTTCTACGCAGCATTGTACCGGAACGCTAAATAGCTTGGCGGCATGGCTTTGTCGGCTGTAATGGAAATCGAACCCGGAAACTACCGCTCGTAAGACTACAATGCTCACCACTGCGCCAGAAAGGTCTTCAAAATAAAGGACAAACAATTCAATTAACAAACTAAATTAAATATCTGTCAGTTTGATTTCGAAAAAATTGGCTCTCATTATGCGTTTGACTTGGCTTGGCAGGTTGGCTTGGCATGTAGAGAGAGATACAAGTACGTGGATGAATATAGGTACTTAACTGTTTCATATACAAAACATAATATCAAATATTGAATTACACCCATTCCGAGATCATAATCACTTTTCTATGAATACAGCATGGAGTTGGCCTAATGGGCACCACCGCGCGTATCGAAAGCGACGCGTGCTCTGAGCATGCATGCATGCAGCATGATGCTCGCATGTCACTTTACGGTGACAAGCGTGCATCGTCGAGATTTTTTCTCAGCGAGCGCGGTACAAAAGACACACGCAAAAATTTTAGGGTTGACTTAATTCAGTAATGATTGTTATAGGTACCTACTGTACACGCTTCCGTATTCGATTTTTTAATCTGGATTATTCCTAGGTTAATCTGTGGATTGAAAAAGTAAGAGCATATTATGTTTTTCAGCAGCAAAGAAGTCAAAGCACGGCCCGTTTTCTCGTGAAACGATGCAATTCAAAAAGATTTTTCATGGACTTACCTGATTGGTGGGATCGGTTTCAACATGAGATTGTATAGGAGTCATTTACTTATCGTGAATTTTATATGTAATCCAAAAATTGTACATGTTTACTGTTACATAACTCCGTGGACACAAGATTGTGAAATGTCTGAAAAAAATCTCTTTTGCTAATTTGTGTCTAATTTATAATATTCTTATTTGTTTTGTGCTCCCATAGCACAGTTCGCTTCTCAAATGTCCTGTAGATTGAAGAAAGAACTGACGAGACAAATACTATCTAATTCAGAACGACAATGCGGCAGTCCATCGCGTCTGTATTGTTCAGTCAATCATTATGTCGTTCGGTTCCGCCACTCCAAACTCTAACTGGATGGGTGGAGCCGTGACCGATTTGTCACGAGGCCTGATTAACCACGCTGCGGCTTATATCGCTATCTCTCGTGAGAATTTGTCCCACATTGTATATATTCATAGGAGTCCAGTTGTAACCACCTCGCAGGCGCAGTGGTGTGCGTTGTAATCTTACGAGTGGGAGGTCCCGAGTTCGATTTCCGGCTGGGGTAATTTGGCAATTTATAATTTCTTAATTATCCCTCTTTTTGTTCTGATTTTGGTTGGTTAACTGATGATTTCTAAATTCGCTCAGGTAAAGTCGTGTAACCAAAAGATTTAAAGCTCCGGGAAGATGCCGCTTAGCAACCGATTTTCCGAGTGTGAAAAGTAGCTTCTTGAATAGTTCTCTATCTGCTTAGGAAAGTATAGTGAAAATCGATACATACAGCTAAAATCGAGTTTTTAAGTTCATCATAATGTTTGAATAGGTATGCGAACCTAATAAATAAGCTAGATATTTCAAAATCAAAAACTGATAGGTACTCCAAGTTAATATTATTTGTAGTATATTTCAGAGTATTCATATTAATTTCAAGTATATTTCAGATAATTTTCTATTGCATGCCATTACTTACCAGATTATATCTACAAAATACATTGCACTTACCACTTTGTAACATTCAATCTGGAAAACAAACAACATTTGGAATTAAATCATGTAAAAAAATATCGATTGTTAAAATGTACTTAATGTTTGGTAACGGTTAAAATGGAAAAGGCAATCGCCACCAAGCATTTAGTTTACAAACTAATAGCATGATCCCTTTTAACCCTCCCCAAACCGGCTTTATTGCCCGAGACAGAGTTAACAAAATTAATGGCTGAATTTTCTACACCCGAAATGAATACATCGTAGGGATACTGAATAAATCATTGTTACGTTGCATTTCGGACGTTGCTATTTTGATCGCGATCTTCAATGTGTAAGCGTACGCGATTATTATCATAATATTATAATTACCAAGAGAGCTTTTCTAAAAAAAAAACTTGCCTTGTAAGTTTAAAAAGAAAACTTTCACCTTTCCCTTCGACTAATTTTAAAATAAGTACATGCTCGTTTAAAGAAGGTGGCATAAAAGTGCAACGGGTTTGTATTCAAATTGGTGCGTCGGCTTTCCGATTTCCGTCCGCACCTTAAATTTTGAGCTATCGAGGCTATAATTGGATTTCCACGTATATAATATACACAGTATATTATAATATTATTATATTTATTACACTCTTGGTAGCAAATATGGATAGGGTCCGCTTTTTCATAGAAAATGATATAAATGTGAATTGATTTTATACAGACTTACAAGACTGATGGTATTTGTTTTGTGATCAAATTGTATTCATAATTCAAGTTTACTCAGTCAAGATTATTCAGTTATTCATAACTCTTACGAGTATCAAATCATGAAACAGGTTTTTCGTTCGATAATTCAGATTTTGTGTAGACACAGCACAATCAATTGAAGCTTATGCCATATATTTTTTCAAAAGGTATAAGAGCGGGGCCGCACTGCGAAAATTATTCGCGCGAATTTAATTCGCGCGGTTTATATTCCGCATTTTAATATATTTTTCTCGCGAATTTTAAATCGCATGTGCGTGCAGCTTCATACATTCCCATATGTCACAGAATTTTGCGAAAAAATTCGCGCGAATAAATTTCGCAATGCGGCCTAGGCCTTAGTCTTTTCTCCACAGAGTTAAATGTCATAGAATTTTTCGTTCATGAATTATTAGGCCTAGGCCGCATTGCGAAATTTATTCGCGCGAATTTTATTCGCGAGGTTTATTTTCCGTGCACGGAATTTCACCTACACGCACTGCGAATAAATTTCCTCGCGATTTTTTGCCAGTTCTATAGTAGTTCTCGACTGAGACACATGTCTACAAGTATATAAATTAAACATTTAAAAACCGCCCGACATTCGCCATTTTGTGGTGGCGGCCATCTTGGATTTGCAATAGTGCTATTCTACTAGTCAAGCCCTTTCATTTGATACCCATATTAAGGGAGTTGTGAAAAAATATGTAATCCGCCATTTTGTAGCGGCGGCCATCTTGGACCGATTTTCTTCAAACATAGCTAACAACACTCTCGACTAATTCACTTTTCAAACAAAAAAAACCGCATTCAAATCGGTTTTTCCGTTTGAGCGCCACAAGGGAACAGACAGACACACACACACGCACACACACACACACACACACACACACACACACACACACACACACACACACACACACACACACACATAGACAGACACGTCAAACTTATAACACAACGTCGTTTTAAAATTACCTGGGGTTAAAAATAGACAACAGAACTAAAATTTAAATTTACTTACAACGGCGTAAAACACGCAGCAAAAAAGTAATGAACAATTGAACATTCATCCACTTACGGCCTTGAAGGTCAATGAAATGATTTTTTTCCGTAAAATATCAATGAAGTATTTGGTAAACTTTGAGAATGTTGAGTGGTTGCATCCAGAGTAAACCGAGTAATTTGAAGAGGTGAATTGCGTATGGTACCTATTTGGATTGAGAGACAGCGCGTATTGGGTTTAAGAAGACGGAGTTTAAGAATTGGTAGTTGGATGACTATGAGATAGCGAATATTGGGTTTGTATAGGTGAAGATCAGGGAGTTGTAGTGATATTAAGGGATGGCATGTTATAATTTGGATTAGAAGATGGCGTATTTAGGTTGGAAGAGTGTGTGGATCGTAGATGTGAAGATGAACATGATGACGATTCACACTGAGGCTGATATCTTATCTAAAGTACTTGTAAAAGTTTATTTGAATAAAAAACTTTTCTATTCTATTCTATTCTATTCTATTCTATCTATAGAACGTACAGTACGTTCTATAGACTCTACTCAAACTCAAGATAGAGTTGAAATGAGACAGATTTATGTCAGCAACATATTTGTGTCTCGTTCTATCTCTATCTTGAGTCTGAGTAGAGTCAGAGTACGCTCTAGTTTTGATTAGATAAAAATGAATTGAGCGGGAGACGAAGTACGCGACATCTTCCTATGAATAGTGGTGTACAACTGAGCGCCGAAACCCCGCGCCTTCGCGAATTTTATTTCGCAATGCGGGGACCGACATACAATTTCATACTGCACAAAAAATTCGCGCGAATTAAATCCGCACCGCACCGCGTCCAATTTGTAGCAAACTAGGCCTAGGCCGCACTGCGAAATTTATTCGCGCGAATTTTTTCGCAAAATTCTGTGACATATGGGAATGTATGAAGCTGCACGCACATGCGATTTAAAATTCGCGAGAAAAATATATTAAAATGCGGAATATAAACCGCGCGAATAAAATTCGCGCGAATACTTTTCGCAGTGCGTCCCCGCTCCTACAGAATTTTTTTCCGCGCGAATTTTAATTCGCAAGTGCGGGCAGCTTCACACATTTGCATATGTCACAGAATTGTGCGAAAAAATTCGCGCGAATATATTTCGCAGTGCGGCCTAGCTCTTATTGTTTATTTTTAAAACGATATAATAATTTGAGTTTTACTCACATTGCGGCCAATCAGTGTCATATATCTTTCTCGATCCATTACAGTGAATAAATCTACTTATCCTTCTCAAATTTTTACTAAATATCAGTTTTTTTGTAGAACCTTAAAATAAAATAAAAATATAACTAAATCGAAAATCGCTACCGCTTGTAATTTATGCCGCCAGCAGAAAAGTGGCACGCGTCATAGTCCGGAAGTGAGAGACGAGCGCGTGCACCGATTCTAATGTTCAATGGAACGTACGGAGGCACACTTGAAACATTTTTATTGTAACCAGCGCTGAGGGCCACACCGGCATTGTTAGCCCCCCACGTTTTAAAGAACAAGATCTAAGAAATAAATTGCCCGGGAGGCTTTAGGCCATCTATATTAACACTGAATATCTCAATAGATAGATATTATATATATAATATTACAGTAAGTACTACTGTAATATTATATACTAGAAGATGCCCACGGCTTCGCCCGTGTGGATTTAGGTTTTTAAAAATCCCGTGGGAACTTTTGATTTTCCAGAACAAAAAGTAGCTTATCTGTAGAAACCCGTCCTCAAAACGGAAAAATCCTGTGGGATCCCCACGATTTCAGAATACAATTCCTTACAGCATCAGGGTTGAGGAGTTGGATATGTACCTACTCGAGTTCATTCAACGATAAAGTCTTTAATTGGTACCCCCAATATCAATTTAAATAACCGAAAGTTTCTCAAACCCATTAGTTTTGGGGATTAGGTCCCCTACAGCATCAGGATTGAGGAGTTGGAATCCAAATTTTTTACAGAACAGGGTCGCATTGTTTCTCTATCGATTAAAAAAAAAATTACGCAAATCGGTTCAGAAATCTCGGAGATATCGGTGTACATAGGTAGAAAAACACAACTCCTCCTTTTTTGAAAGTCGGTTAATAAAGTAGCCTATGTTACTCCCTGGTTAATTCTCTACTTGTATGTGAAGGTCCCGTCAAAATCGGTTCAGCCGTTCCGAAGATTAGCCCGTTCAAACAGACAGACAGACAGACAGACAGACAGACAGACAGACAGACAGACAAAAATTTTAAAAACGTGTGATTCGGTTATGGTAGCGTTAAAATAACCATATGAGCTTAATATGAGGTAGTTATTTCGATATTACAGACAGACACTTCAATTTTATTTATTAGTATAGATATAATATACGTATAATAGTACGTTAGTGTAGCACACTGTGCGTTTAAAATGAAAAAAAATATTGCGTTGCTTATAGTAAGTATGTTTCTGGCCCAGTTTTTTTGCCACTTTTCAAATCAAGTGTCTAGATCTCTGCATCTATCAAGCATATATATAATATTATATATATATACGTTGCACATATGAAATGGAATAAGTATACCCAAAGTATACCTAATTCTGCTTGGTTTCTGCCTAAGATTAAACCATATCTCTGTTTTCTGCCTTATTCTTCTACTGACTCTCTCAGATTCACAGCTCAGATTAAGTATCAAGTTCTCTTTGTCTTCCTGACTCTACTGTCAGATTTGTGTCAAAAAATCAGAACCACTAATTCCGGTTCCGCTAGAAGTATTCTGTGACCACAAATTAACTAAAGTTTATGGTCAAAACCACATATTGCCAAATTCAATTTATTTTTGACATTTATATTCTTGATATAATATTTATTTATTTTATAAAAGGAAATATTATTTCAATTGCATTGAAATAATAATAAATGAGAGGCTGGGCATTATTAAAAAAAAATCAAAATATCAAGTTAGAATGTCCAATGAAAGTTATTATGAACAATGGCTCAAAGTCAAAGAGAAATTACAAATTGCTATAGATGAAGATGAACGCATACAAGCGTTAGCGGTTGCATTTGTAGGTATAAAACCACAAGCCACTGCAGTTGAAATTGTTGCGCGAGCCTATTGTAAATATTGTGAATTATATAATAAATTGTGCGATTGCTACGATCAAATGGAACAAGTGCAGAGGCGGCCTTTTATACGTAATTTAATCGACGCAATAACGTGCCGACTCTTAGAACTAAAGAATACTTTAGAAGAAGTAGAAGTTTTTGAATATACCTATCCTGAGAACGCTCTACAACAAATGCTAATGATTCCTCAGGACATCCAGATTCTTTGCCCATTTCATTATCCATTCGAAATAAGGCAGGAAGAAATGCAGTATATCATAGACCAAATATTTTCCGGTAACCGAATAGGTGACCCAACACCATCACCATCTGAAATTGAACGTCGTGAACAAGAAATGCTTGAAGAGGAGGAAAGAATGCGTGCGGAAAAAGAAGCGGAAATTAAAAGAAAGCTAGCTATGGGTGAAGATATTTCTGAGTCTGAATCCGTCCAATTATCACCCGAAGAAATTAAAGAATTGAAATTGCAACAAGAATACAATGAGCATATATGGAATATTCAACGAATGGAGCGATCAAGACACACGATTAGAGAAAAAACTAGTTTATTTAATAAAAATAATAATTTATATCTTGAGCTCGCTGGACTTAAAACTCCACCAGCTAGTGAAAATCTTAGAAAAAGGGCAGCAATACTAATACAAACCATATACAGACGCTTTCAAGAACTTAAACGAGAAAATATTAAAGAGAACAAAGTAAAATATAAACTTAATATGATTATAACATCTTGTCCAGAACTATCTGCCAAAATACAGCTAGAAAAAGTTAAAGAAGTGCGCCGCAATTTCAGACGTAAATATTACGAAAAATGGTTACAAGAAAATCTAAAGGAAAATAGTCGCGTGTTTAAATTAAGAGAAGGTGATGTCATGGAGGATATATCCAGTGAGATAAGGGATTGGCTACAAGCTTGGTATAGTGAAGTACGTGTTTTTGATGAATTTCCTTACCCTGAGGAAGGAGGTTCTATACTAATAGTAAAAGGAGAAACGTTTACACTAGATGAATATATTGAATGGCGGCTAGCTGAAGAAAAAAGATTAAAAGCAATGGAAGGACAGCAAAAATCTAAAGAAGAAATAAAAGCTGAAAAAAAAGCTGCTCGTGAAGAAGAAAAGAGATTAAAACTTGAAGCTAAGTTAAAAGAAGAGAAACGTTTACTGGACTATAAAAAACAGAGGCTCAATCCAGATAATGATCCTGGAGTTTATTTTACAATCGGTAAAAATATTGAATCCCTGCAAGAGGCTTGGAGTAAATACGAAAATCAATGGAAAAATATCGATATGAGAGATGCACCGTCAGATGTAATAAAAGGATATATAATGACTCTTATTACGGAAAACGCATATCAAGATCTACAATTCAAACTCCGTCCAATAGTTGACGAACTGATGAGGATTGAATTAAATATTCTCAAGAACGCTCTGAAAACTGACTATCAGGCAGCTGATGCAAAACAACCGTTGATTAAAAAAAGAAAGAAACCCAGAAAGGCCAAACCACCTAAGCCAGAAAAAATACCACCAGCTACTATGTTTCAAGCATTAGTGGATGAAGGTATCATTAGGAAATATCCCCATACGACACTTGAAGATTTCTGGGCAGATCAAAACTATGCGGCCGCTGAAACACGTGCTGTACCATGGACACCAAGTTTTCCTCCGCCTTGTTTGGGTGATGTTAAAGAACAAGTCAGGCTTCGGTGTCTTCTCACACTTGGATCTTCATGTCCCAATGCCGTTAGAAACCAACTCATAGTTGGCCCAAAAGGTTCTGGCAAAAGAACCTTAATTTATGCAATAGCAACAGAAACAAACTCCATTCTAATTGACTTATCTCCAATGAATGTATATAACAAATTTCCTGGTCCTAAAAATTTAAAAACTATGTTTAATTATGTTAACAGAGTTAGTAGAATAATGCAGCCTACTATTATATATGTTGACAGTGCTGATAAGATCTTTTATAAGAAAGTTCCAAAAGAAGAGAAAGATTTTGATCCAAAAAGACTTCAGAAAGATTTTTTCAAAGAACTGATTAAACCCATAAACCCCAGTATTGATAAAATATTAATTTTGGGTACAGCTGCACAGCCATGGCTAGCAAAGGGTCCGCAAATGTATAAAGCGTTTCCTTCGTTGATTCTTATGCCAAGATCGGACTATGGGAGTATATCGTACGTACTTACAAAAATGCTAATGAAGTATCACGGCGTAAATCGTGACTTCAACGTTCATAGTTTGGCTCAGGTTTTAAGAGGTTATGATATAAATAGTATCAAGAGTTCTATAGAATCTTTATTGTGCGGAGACCGAATAATCCAATTACCTTACAAGCCTCTAGAGCCAAAGGAAATTATCGACGCGGTTTTGGACAATCCAAGCACATTGTTCACTGATGAAAATGACTATGATATGTACAAACAGTGGTACGAGTCATACTCTCCATGGGGTCGAAAATACCAGGATTATATGATTATGCTAGAATCCCAGCTCAATTACAAATTAAAAGCAGAGAAAAAGAAAAATTAGTGCTCTATTGTGACATATATTTCACATTATAAAGAAAAAATAATCTTATTTTTAGGTCTTTTAATTTAAGTAAATAATAATTTAATAAACCTATGTACATTTACACATTATTGATGTACCTACACAAAATTATCTTATTAAGAGTGCTTGTCCGATGAAGCTAGCGGAGGAAATACTTGTTCAGTAGATTAATAAGATTTTTGAAAGATGTAGTCTTCGTTCGTCTTTTTTCGTGGTCTGTGCTTAATAGGTCAATAGTGGGTCAATAGATCAACGGACGCAAAAGTGCCATTTAATGGCGAATTTTAAACTATTAACATGATTTTAAATGATTAGAAATACTTTTGTGTTGGCATCTATCAAAAATAGTTTTTTCTTACGATATTTTTCTTTATGGGTTTTCCTAAAATTATTATTTAAATGGAGCTTAATTATATATTTTTTCTCTTTCACGTGATGACAGTTTGGTTCTGGTTAATTGACACACAGAATAAAAACCAGCCAAGTGCGTGGCGGGCCACGCGCAGTGTAGGGTTCCGTAGTCACAATCCTCGAAAAACAGATATAACTCATTAACCTGTGAACCCTACTTAGCCATGATAGTTTTTCTTTAAAATTGATTATATATACCTGCTGTGAATTTTTTCAAGTTCCTATATACTGCCATTTGGCTGATAGAGGGGGGGACTTGACTCTAATAAAAATTAGCACTCTAAAACATCATATTTTATAAACAGATCTAGAAATCGAAAAATGATGTTCCCACACCCACAGTATTTTTAAAAGATCTATTCAACGATATCCCACACTATGGGGTAGACGAGAAAAAAAATATTCATCCCCACTTTACATGTAGGGAAGCTACCCTAAAAAAATATTTATCAAAATTTTATTTCACCACTTTGTCGGCGTGATTAATATTTATACCCCATACCAAATTACAGATTTCTAGCACTAATAGTCTCTGACATTAACCGAGGACGGACGGACGGACGGACAGATAGACAGACGGACGGACATGGCGAAACTATAAGGGTTCCTTGTTTACTACGGAACCCTAAAAACTACCTTCCGTACTGAACTGGGACATGTACAGAACATAATAGGTAGATAGTTAAGGCTAATTCGTAGTACAGAATCTCTGCAGCAAAACTAATTCGACAGATCTAAAAGAAATTCATACTTTTATGAAGAGAAAATTGTGAAAACGATGACAGATTTCAGATCTCAAGTCTCCAAAACTGGTAGGTAGACCGTAGATACCGTAGATATTCACGAAAATAACTATAGGTTTACGAGTTTTGCCAATGCGCGCTGGTTTGAAAAGAACTAAAGAGCTCAGCCTGGTATTCATTCCCGTCTATCATTACTGTTTCAAAACCTGATAATTTAATTTAGTTCAGAGATTGTGTACAATAGAATTAGCAACAATGTGATTTACTTATCTGAGTATGGGTAGGTTTAAGGCGTTCGTCCATGGGAATTTAGTTCGCCTCTCGCTATTGTGCTAAACCCATAGCTAAACTCTAAACCGTAAACCATACATTCCACTCTATACGTAGAAACAAACCATTTGTTCACGACCTAGTTTCTCTCGATTACGACAGAGGGCCTGAGCGAAGGAAAGTATGACTTAGTACAGTAGAATTTTACTAGATGGCGTATTTTTTTAATAAGAGGCCGAAAGATGTCGCCAGCCATATTACCTCTGAGTTTGCGATAGTAATTCCAATATAAAATTATATTATCGGCAAATAAGTATAGATACCTACCTACTTACTACAAAAAGATATTTAAAATATAAAACCGTGCATGGTTAAAAATTATTATTTTTAACTGCCTCGATGTGTGTTGTGGCATGTTGGACTGCAGTTCACGAGTTCCCGGGTTCCATTTCCGCGTCGGGCCAATAATTATTAGGTCTTTGATCTTTCTATCAAGAAATTCGAAAGAAAAGAGAGTTCCTATACAACTTTTTGAGAAATTCTCAGTGCCCATTCTTAGATCAGTTGTTGGCGGTGGGTGTTTCACCTCCCGTGCCTATAGCCTATCCACCGAGACAAGTTAGTATAGCATTTTCCCTATTCTGCAATCCCATACAAATGATAGGGACAAAAGAAGTCAGTGGGTGTACATACTGCGCTACTATTCTATTACCTATGTCTAAGTGAAAAAATTAAGGAAGTTTCGAAAACCCGAAAATTTAAAGAAAGGGTTTTATTATTTTAATATAATTAATGTAGGTACCTTTCTAAGGAAAAAAAAAACAAGATTAATAAAATATTTAACTACATCATTTATTTTTATTATAATTTAAGTATACGTACGTACGCTGTCGTTTTAATTAGTCATTATTTCTTCATTGCTGTCCATTGCATGCATTTTTGTACCAGCAAATAAATGAACGCGTCTGCACCGCACGGGTAGATCATTCATACAAATATAAATTAAAAATTTAAAAAACCCCCGACATTCGCCATTTTGTGGTGGCGGCCATTTTGGATTTACATAGTGCTATTCTACTACTCAAGCCCTTTCATTTGATACCCATATTAAGTGAGTTGTGAAAAAATATGTAATCCGCCTTTTTGTAGCAGCAGCCATCTTGAATCGATTTTCATCAAACATAGCTAACAACACTCCCGACTAATTCACCTTTCAAACAAAAAACCGCATTCAAATCGGTTCAGCCGTTTGAGCGCTACAGGGGAACAGACAGACACACATACACACACACACACAGACACGTCAAACTTATATCACCCCGTCGTTTTTGCGTCGGGGGTTATAAATACACTGATCAATCACAAACGAGCCTCTGATAACTGCACTAACTTGTCTCGGTGGATAGGGAGAGGACGTTAAGCCGTCGATACCGGTTATCATTATCACTATCATGTGACAATAGCCTATAAAGCCCGCCGACCCGCATATTGGAGCAGCGTGGCGGGTCTAAGCTCTAAATCCTTCTTTCCTATGAGAGAGGAGGCCTTTGCACAGAAGTGGGACGGTAAAAGATTGCAGTGGTGGTAGCTGGCTTAGTTTTTCTTATAGACCATGAACTAATTACTAATAAATGAAATAATGATTTACTAATGTTTTAGACACGTTTAAATGCGCATTTAGGATTCCTTACCCTTATATAAAAACGGAGCCCTATGAAAACGGTGAAACACCGTCAACTACAAACTCCGGGCTGGCACTGAAAATTCCTTGATAGACAAACCCAATAGGTACCTAACAAATATTATTTTGCCCGATCTGGGAATCGAACCCGGGACCTCGTGCTGACCAAAATATATTATACTAACCAATAGACCAACGAGGCAGCAAAAATAATGTGAATTGATGCTTATAAAAATGCAATTGCAGCTAAAGAGTTAGTTTCAGCTATTTAGGGTTAGGTAGTTAGGTATCCCATAACCCTAAAAAGCTAGCCGTATGATCACGGAAGAGAAAAAGCAGTTTTATCTATGCGTATGATGCACGTAGTTCAAGGTCTAAAACTTAAAAGTAAAACTAAACCAGCTAAATGTGAATCGATGCTGGACGAAATATGATTGCAGCATATGGGTTCCCTTCTACTTTTTTGTTACGTATTTAACCCTAAAAAGCTAGCAGTACGCTGCACAGCAAAATGAAGGCTAGTACCATTCACAAAGGTAGTTTAAATCATATTATCAGCAGCTAGATTAGCGGTAGCCGGTAGGAAGATATAAAGGGGCCATTGTAGTTGCGGGCGCGCTCGGAAGCGGGCCCCCTCCTCGCCTGCCGGTGCGGAAATGGCGGCGGGGAGCGGAGACACTCACTTCCGGAGGTGAACTGGTGAAGCTAGCGGGAGTAGGTGCAACAGAGACCATTGTCGGGGCAGTCTACGAAACCGAATTTAAAGTGTTAATGGTGTCCGTTCGGTTGATAACTAACACAGAAAATATATCATCGAGGATAGAATGGCGAAGTGGGAGGGAAACGCGTGCCACATTGATGCACAGCGGAGCACAAATCTCCAAACGAATAAATTTCGACGTAATATCGTTTTAGTGCACAAAAATAACCGAGAAAGTGTTATTTTGCACTATTAAATTGTGTGCTAAAATAAATCGCACTAAAGGAAGTATTTCCTATCACACGTAATTGTTCATTTTGGCATGCGTGAACTCTGTAAACAGTCACTGATGATTGCCAATCTACCTCTATACAGTGTGTCCGGAATCGAACTAGTGATATTTTAGGGCCGCAACGCACGGGTAGATATCATTCATATACAAGTATAAATTAAAAATTAAAAAAACCCCCGCCATTCGCCATTTTGTGGTGGCGGCCATATTGGATTTGAAATTAATCACAGTGTATAGTATTTTACTGGTCAAGCCCTTTCATTTGATACCCATATTGAGGGAGTTGTGAAAAAATATGTAATCCGTCATTTTGTGGAGGCGGCCATCTTGGACCGATTTTCATGAAACATAGCTAAAAACACTCCCGTCTAATTCACCTTTCAAACAAAAAACCGCATTCAAATTGGTTCACCCATTTGAGCGCTATGAATTTAATTTAAAGAAATAGGTATTCTTACGGTAGCTTCTCAATATATCTATAACAATATAATTTTTGTTAGGCAAAACATTCACAGTTACATTAAAAAGTGCGAATTACACGACAGGCAATTAAGAAATAGAAATAGGCTCGTGATTCCTCAGTTACGCCTCAAAAGGGTCCAAAGGTCATTTGTGGGAATGGGCGTAATGTTCTATAATAAAATTCCACAAGCAATCTTAGACTTGCCTTTACACAAGTTTAAGAACTCTATTAAAAATATGCTCATAAAAAAAGCATATTATACAATTGAAGATTATATAAATGATAAAAAAGCATGGAGCAATTTCTCAATGACAGGTTGCTTGGAAACAATCTAAGAAAATTTAACTCATGTCTTAAAACGAGTATTTTATTATTGGTGTTCAATTCGATGCTTTGATCATGGGTAGCCTAAGTATGTCACGCTCTCTTTAAACATTTCTGTGGTGGTGTCGTGTGGTGCGGGTTGTTACGTTCCCTCGAATATGGTTGAGCGAAGCAATGGCTGGATCATGCGTCATGCTCGTGAACGGGTGCCACCGTCGGAAATGGGGCTACTTTTGTCTGCCCTTCTTCACATGTGTAGAATTGTAAGCACCATTCCGAACCTGTGGTAGATTCATTTGTCGATTCGTAAACGCTTCCGAAAGTTTATCTGAATAAAATTATGATTACTTATATAAATGATAAAAAGGCGTGGATTTGACTCGTTCCAGCAATGCGCGAGACGGCAATTCAATCATGTACTTAACATAAAATTGTTATATTGATATTGTAAATTTGGAAAAGAGCAACCGCCGAGTTTCTTGCTGGTTCTTCTCGGTTGGAACGGCATTCCGAACCAGTGGTAGATTCATCTGACTATTCAAAAGCACTTGTAAAAGTTTATTTGAATAAAAAACTTTTCTATTCTATTCTATGGTGGAATAGACACACACGCACACGCACACGCACACGCACACGCACACGCACACGCACACGCACACGCACACGCACACGCACACGCACACGCACACGCACACGCACACGCATACGCACACGCACACGCACACGCACACGCACACGCACACGCACACGCACACGCACACCCGCACGCACACACACACACACACACACACAAACACATACACATACACACACATACACACACAGACACAGACACACACACACACACAGACACGTCAAACTTATAGCGTCTCGTTTTAGTAATGTCGCTAGTCGCTACGTAGGTATATAGTAAACGCAATAAACCGAGATATTATGCACGACCTAGCTGAATATCTCACACACCCTCAACTCTAAACATAGCCTGAAGACATTTTTTCGGCTTGTGCGTACAAAGGCTCCATTTGGAGGGTGTGTCCCCGTGCCCCCGCGCCCGTCGCCCCTGTAAACTAATTAAACCGTCCACGGACAAAGTTTTTCAATTAAACTCTGGCGCTATTGTCGGGTAGACTGCCACTGGATGAAAGCCCTGAATGTTCCACTTCGAATTCTGTAAAACACAGCCTCTCTCCGCGACGTATAGTGTCCCCCTTCGCCTTTGCTGCAAGTCGTGACCCCTTTCGTTGATGACATAATGATAGGTGTTTTCTTGGAGTAATAGTGCATGCCACAGACATATTGTACTTACATATATAGGTTAGACCCGTGATCACCACTGTATCCTAAGAATTCATGCATGCCAAATAAACACTTACATGTGATATGAAATAGGTGCTTCTTTTTTGCGTTTTTTCCTGAACTTCTATCTTTATAGTTCGAAATAGCGCAAAAGGGCGCTTTCACGGTAATTTCTGCGCACTAAAACAAATAAATTACGTCGAAATCTCTCTGCTTGCTGAGTGTGATTTTGGAAAGTTGTGTACAACCGTCCACAAGTTTGGCACGCGTTTTTCTCCCACAAGGCCGTTCTATCTTTGATAATATATTTCTATGGTGCAGGGAGATCTTTCCTCATAGTATGGCTCGACTAAGAAATTGGGACTCAAGCACCCGCCACATACTCGTCGAGAGGCATGCGAAGGAGCGATGAAAGGAAGGATGAAGCGTACTTCGAGTATGACTTTCGGTTGACCAGTATTGTGGCTACACTACGTCCGCGTCTCTGCTTCCTTACCTCGCTATTTCCCATGCATCTCTACCGAGTGTGTGGCATAGGGTTAGGTTTAAGAATTTCAAGCGACTTAAGTAGGTCGGTGATTGGTCGGCCCAATTCAAATTCAAATAAACTTTATTCAAAATTGGTACACTGTACACTTTTGGAACGTCAATTTAAGAACAGGTAATGGTGATAATTATTTACGGAAACTTAAAACTAAGACTACAGGGGTTCCAAACGCGCCCTGGTCTGAAAAGAAGCCACAACAAACTCAGCCGGGTTTAGTTTTTTTTATTATCACCATCTTACAATATGATATAGCCATAAAAATGATTTGAACTGTTAGCTTTTAGAGCAATAATTTATGTCCATCGATGTTTAAAAGATAGATAAAAAATCTCAAGCTATAATACTTAAGTCAGTAAGATTTTTTATTTGATCGTTTTTTTTTATCATTCAATCGATGGATAACCACCACCATCACATCACCAACATCCGTTTACCGTTCTACTGCAGCTGGGCCCACGTTTCCTCTCTTACAAACAAAGGGCTTTAAAGATTAGACCTGCCAAGTTGCTAAAATACGGGTTGGCGGGCATCAACGACCATTATCATAATGTTGTGATTGTGATATTTTTTTTAATTGTATGACAGACCTGATGATAATTGACAATAATGCCTGATGGAAAGCAATGATGAGGTCTAAATTGGAACGCGCTTGCATAGAAAATGCCTATAATAACCGGGACCGACGCACGGTTTAACTCTAGGCAGGGGGGTGAAACACTACCAACTACCAAATCTGAGCTGATACTGAGACCCACCACCACCACCACTACAGCCCTTTTAACGTCCCACTGCTGGGCACAGGCCTCCTCTCTCATAGGAGAGAGGGATTTAGAGCTTAGGACCTGCCACGCTGCTCCAATGCGGGTTGGCGGGCTAAACCCAATACCTGAATTTCTTTCTTAACTAGACAAAAGCAACAAACTAATTAGGCTACACCACCCTCAAAGTTCACAAGAGGACCTAAATGTTTTATTAGTAGGTACCTGGATGACAGAGCTCTGCGCAGTTTTTTTAGGGTTCCGTACCCGAAGGGTAAAAAACGGAGCCCTATTAATGTCACTCGGCTGTCTGTCTGTCTGTGTATCTGTCTGTCTGTCTGTCTGTCCGTCTGTCCGCCGGTCACAGGTCTCTAGCTCGCAGACGAAATGAGTTACAAACCTGAAATTTTGGTATTTAGTGTAAAACGTTAACCCAAAATCAAATATTGAATTAGAAATTGAATTAAATTATTTTTCAGGGGGGCTCCCATACATGAAAAAGGAGCCGGAAAAAAAAATTTTTTCTTTACCCTAGCTTGTGGGGTATCATTGTTTAGAGCTCATTAAGTAGAGTACAAATATATATATTTTTTAATTTTTATCTCAAAAAATAAGGGAATGGGAGGCCATCAAAGTTGTCAGTTTTAGACCATTTTTGTGACGGGGGCTATCTCAAAAACTAAACTAGTTGGGAATATGATATTTCAGTATATTATGTACTATATGCTCTATTTAAACAACAAATACTGAAAACAACGATTTATTAAATAGTTTATAAGCTGTGACCAAAATAAACGAACATTTTTTTGGGTTTTTCTTTCACGGTTTGTTGCGATGTCTAGCTCGGAAATTAAATATTTCTTAGACCCAAAATATTATATTGTTCATAATTATGTACGGAACCCTGAAAGAGCGAGGCCCGACTCGCACTTGGCTGATTTTTTGTAAATCGTGTACTTTTTTTGGAAATTATATTTAGATACGAATTACTTACTGATGAAATATGAATAATATTGTTCGATCTTACCGACGTAATAATAAGAAAATAAATTTATCTATGTAGTTATATCTATCTATCTATCATTGTCGTACCCACTCCTAATGCAAGCTATTGTGAAAGGGAATATTAGTCATGTTCAGCACGGCTAATATTCTTAAAAAAAAACTCCGGTGGCTTTGGATTTCGTTGAACTTAAATTATACCACCCAAAATATACTCTTTAACTTAACGGTATCCTCATTTTAACCGCTCGACTTGCAATCCATCCTAAAAGCCCAATCACGTATCAGTTAAAGTCACAGTTAAAGTTAAATTAGACCACCAAAAAATGCTCTTCTGAATTTTATAAGTCAGAGTTAATCCAATTTGACCCTTAACCTTTAACATTGAGGTACGAATTTGATTTTTTAGGGTTCCGTACCTCAAAAGGTAAAAAAGGAACCCTTATAAGATCACTTTCTTGTCCGTCTGTCCGTCTGTCCGTCTGTCCATCCGTGTGTCACCACCAATTTTCTCAGGAACGGGTGGACCTAGCAAGTCGAAATTTATACCAAATACTAAGGGTTATAGTCCCTATTAGGTGTATAAAAATTAAGATCCTGAGTCTACACAATAAAAAGATATGGGCAAATTTAGATTTTCACGAAAACTACCCTATAGGTTTTGGGTCAAAAACGTAAATGGTAGTTCCAGTCGACCTAGAACTACAAAATTTGGCAAAAGCCAGGTCTTACAGCACAAATAAAGGAAAAATTCCAAAAACTAAAAAAAGTTGAAAATTAAAGGGTAATAGTTGAGCCAATTAAGATAGACCTCTGAGTTGTATGAGTGCTCATACAATTTAGAGGCCTATACCTTAATTAGCACCTTTTTTTTTTTTGACGTGGTGGAAACCTTTTATAGGTACCCCCGTTCTGCGGCCGAATGCGGCAGAACGAAGGTTATGTGGGACTCCAACGGTATACCCACTAAAACCACCACGGCATGACCCTCATGCTGTCTGTGCTGGACGCCTGGGGAACCCAAAGTATGCATCCCAGGTGTCCGGCAGCCGCCCCAGCTGGGGCTCCCGCTCGCCTCTGGGCTGTCCCTCCAGAGGCTCGCGCCCTCCCGTAATTTTTTAACGAGGTTTTCTTCCTCCCGCGATGGGCATCGCTGCCCCCCGCCCTGGGGTGTCTCACCCCCAGTTTCATCCGCAGTGCCCTCTGCTAATCAGAGGGACACGCGGAGAAACCTCCCTCCACCAGGTCATTGGCCATGGCTAACAATATCCCCGTACGAAAATTATTAACCATGTTACCGGGGCGCACCGGCCCGAATACTGCTTTTCCCCTCGGACGTATCCAAGAGGACCAGCAGCACCCGGGCGCACTTGGAGGTTACCTGGCTAGCACCCCACCTTAATTAGCACCTTACCTTTTAAGACAAACTAATGAAAAACAGATTGTACTTATACATCTGGAGTACGGAACCCTCGGTGCGCGAGTCTGACCCGCACTTGACCGGTTTTATATTTTTAGTTAGCACTTGACTGCGTTCTCACCTGATGGGAAGTGACGATGCAGTCTAAGACGGAGGCGGGCTTTATCTGAAAGAGGTACGGCAGTTTTATTAATCCCATACCCCTGATCGGTTTCTACGCGGCATCGTACCAGAACGTTAAATCACTAAGTAAATCGATTGTGGTTGTCTTCTGGTTGGCGAGTTTCACTTGACTTTTACCGGCTGACATGCAAATGTCACTTAGTGTGGAAATCTGCGAACGAAATTCGCAAATATCCAGCAGGCTGAAGACCCTTGAATACACCGGGACTAATTCGAAACGGGCCGACTCCGCCCCTCACCCTTTACCCCTCGCTCTAAGCTCATTTCCTGTGCGCCGCCTGCCTGAATTAATTTTAAATTAAGTGCGGATAAAGCGCCTAGCCAGCTTTAAATAAACATTTACATGTAACTACCTACTTAAGAGACACTGACACTCCCGTCTCCCACGACTTCGTGAACTACACGTGGATTTGAGTACAAGAGTGAATAGGCATTTTCTAGGCAAGCGCGTTCCAACTTACGCCTCATCATTGCTGTTCAGGCATGAGCCTATCACGCAATAAAAATTAAAAAAAAATTGTATTAAAGAAACAATGTTTCTCCCTTGAACCACCACCACCACATTTATCACCGCTTAAGCGATGCAATTTCTTAAAACCCTCCTTAGTGCACCTCATGTGCACTCAAGGAATAATTCCTCCGAATAAGTCTTTGCTTCCGTGATAAAAAGGTGCCTAAGGGACCGTTCAGATAGACCGGCGCGGAGAGCATCGGAGAGCATTTCTTTTTTCACACAGACCGGCCGTTCGCTCTGCTCTCCACGCCGGTCTGTGTGAACGGACACGCGGATGCGTTCGGAGCCGAGCGTACGCTCTTGGGCCGGACGGCAAAGCAATTCGCCCTACGGTCGGCTGCGCGAGCATGAAAGAGCACGCGAACGGAGCCGGTCGGATGCTCGAGCGCGAAAGAGCACAAGCATAGAGCAGCCGACCGGCTCGACGAGCAGCCGAGCGGCTGCTCTTAATATTTCACACAGAGCGTATTGGGAGCATCCTCGAGCATCCTCTTATCATAAAAGAGATAAAATGTAAAAATAAAGCTTATTTCAGTGTCTTAAGATTCTATTTTAAATGCGATTAAAATTTGCTCTGCTCTCCGCGCCGGTCTATCTGAAAGGTCCCTAAATCTCGCCTTGTATAACCCTCTGCCTACCTGTAAAAATCCTGTCAAAATTCGTTCAGCCGTCCCGGAGATTAGCTCGTATCCGTGACAGAGACTAAAATTTGAAAAGCGTACCTACTGTATCGTTCAAATATACGTTCAAATATACGAGCTTGTCAAAAGACATAGGCAGACATTGCAATTTGTGGAAATCATAGACAGACTTTCCAATTTTGTTTCCAGATTTGTAGCGATTGACTTGGTTTCCTGAGTTATGGGCGAAAAAACACTACCCGCCTATCGCCGTTTTTATATCCACTTAAGCGAGGCAACTTCTTAAAACCCTCCTTAGTGCACCTCATGTGCACTCAAGGAATAATTCCTCCGAATAAGTCTTCGGTTCCACAGCTTTATTAAGATTTTATTAAGTCAGTCTTTCCTACACATTTGTTTGCTATAAACATTAAAAAGCAGGCTTTTAATCAGCTATGTACTTATCTTTTCACTGCATAATGATATGCTCCATAATATTATCCAATGCAGCTTTCAGAGTGGTAAAAGAAAACAAAAGGCAGCCTGTCATATAATGCAGACGCCAGCGCCATAATGTGAGATATTCCATATTACTTATCATATACATACGTATCTATTCTAGAATATAGATTTCAAACAACAGAGCTTGCATATCAATTGCAGACCAGAATCTCATGAAAAATAGGGAAATGAAATTCCAAGGTTAGCAACACTACGGCTGCCCTAGCGATAAACAAAGTAACTGTCATTTTTTGTGAAATTGACTTTTTGCATTAACAAAAGTTTTATGTCGAGTAGTTTTTTACAACAGTTTAATATTTCAAATAACTTGAACCGTTTACTGAAATTTAAATTGCCCAAACAAAGTAACTGCACTCAGTAACCAGGAATATAAATCCAAAAACCAAGTAAACAACAAGCACAACACAAAAACAAAGTAATTGGATGTTGATTACTTTGTTTTGGTATTTAAAATGCAGTTGCTTGATTTTTCGTTTCGTGAAACGATCCCAGGTAAGGTGTTCTGAATGTAATTACTTTGTTTATCCGCCGATCCGCCGGGCAGCCGAGTTAACCTAGTGTTGCTTACTACAAAATTTAATTTCCCTATTTTTCATGAGATTCTGGTCGATCTGTATCTACTTAACTATTAAAACTACTTATAAGCTCTGCAGATTGCTATTGCGCTGGAACCTTGTCACATTAACATCGGCATGACGTCAGATGAAACTAAAATATTCCGTCGGCAGTAAACATTTTTTAACCCCCGACGCAAAAACGACGGGGTGTTATAAGTTTGACGTGTCTGTGTGTGTGTGTGTGTGTGTGTTTGTTTGTGTCTGTCTGTCTGTTCCCGTGTGGCGCTCAAACGGGTGGACCGATTTGAATGCGGTTTTTTTTATTTGAAAGGTGAATTAGTCGAGAGTGTTGTTAGCTATGTTTGATGAAAATCGATCCAGGATAACCGCCGCTACAAAATGGCGGATTGAATATTTTTTCACATTTTATTTTTTCCCTTAATATAAAACACTACCCGCCTCTCGCTGTTCTTATAAGAATGATAGATTCTTTAGATTTAGATCTAGATTTATTAAAGTACCAAAAGTCTCGGCTATGCAAAAACCCTTAACGAATAGAAAAATTTACAATTGCGCTACTATTAAGGACGTGGAAACTTAATAAACGGCCACAAGTGTATAACCTCCCTTATTTATGAAACGCGGTTGAGGAAACACAACGTCGCTTCTGCATCGATCATGCCACGCAGACATCGACACTCGTAAATATGTCGAGCGTGTTCATATACGTGTATAAACACACACAGGGACACAAACACACACGAATGGCAGATTTCTTCACGCCTTGAGGTATGTCTGTTTGGGTCATATTCATTATGGAATGGCCTTTGAGGGTGTCGGATTAGGTTTGTTATAGATCAGGTGGTTGGGACATATTATGTACATATAGGTTTAAATACATGTAATGTCCGTACAGCTGCAAAACGTTCCTTGGTTAGTTGGGTAGTCATCTTCCCATAAAAAATTTGTTTAGGAGATTTAATTGATACCTTATAATTTAAATTAATTATTAATTAATTAAATGACTTAAAAAAATCCTCATGAAAACATCTGCGAGGAAATCTTTGATAGGATGTCAAAATATCAGATTTAAGTTTTAAGTGATCTAAGAGCAAAACTTAAAATTATACAGGGGCATTCGGAAAGGTGTTCCTAGCTAAAAAAGTAATCTTAAGTTATAGGACAAAAATCAGCAGTTTATATTTAAATATAAAAATGCCAATACTTAATTATAATAAATGTGAAAATAAATCAAAAAGGCCTGTAAAATGGCTCTCTTGTAATATAAGATTGGATAAAGACAAAGAAAAAAGCTGTCAAAGAGAGCTTTTTCATTAAGTCCAGCCTCATTCCAACGCAATCAGATTCCTGATTCATTTGATATACCCTCAAGCTGATAGCTTTGAGTGTAATTTTTTTTATACAACTCCGAAAGGGATGTGAGCTTAGCAATCTATTTATGTGTGTGTGACGTGTGTTCGTTTCACAGTCATAGTTATCATCTGATTTTCAATTCCGTGGAATTCTGACTGACAGTTGTCATTTAAAAATAGAATGAGTTATTTGTATGAAAAATAGGGTTACCACCTGAAGTTTGATTTTACCAAACTAAAGTACCTAAGTACCTGAAGTTATGTCAGGCATTTTTCATATCTACATGAGACAAATAATTTTCATTTTTAAGTAAATTTTGAATTTATTAAGTATATTTTTTGTGGGAGCTGCTATATTTATGGTAACATTAAGAAACGTCAGAATTCCACGGAATTAAAAATCAGAGTATAGTCATAATATTATGATATTATGGAAAATTCTATGTGGTGGTATAGAGATTTGAACTTTTGCATTGAGGCGTTTGAAGGCGGTTTTTATGAAAATAATTTTTATTATTTTATTATTAAGTACGAGCGGATACCCGCGACTTCGTTCGCGTGGATATTGATTTTAATAATCCCGTGGGAATCATTTTGTTTTTCCTATGCTCCTTTGAGCTTAAACCTTGCTAAAAACTGTTAAAAGTTCACTGGCGGATGTTTAGGTACATCAAAATGTAAACATCCGCCAGTGAAAGTCCCATCAAAATCGGTCCAGCCTTTCGGAGATTAGCCAGTAGTCTTTAAAGTATCTACTTTGTAACAAAAAAAGAATGAATGAAATCGGACCACCCGTTAACGAATTACAGCTAAGTACACATTTTGCCTTTCATCCCCTCTCCCAAGGGAACCGTGCTGAATTTCGGGATAAAAAGTATCCTATATGTTACTCCATAGTACTAACTTAAATCATGCCGAGTTTCATTTCAATCCATTCAGTAGTTTTTACGTGATGCGCGCACAAACATACAGACAAACAGACAAACAGATAAACAGACAAACAGATAAACAGACAAACAGACAAACAGACAAACAGACAAACAGACAAAAATTTCAAAAATAGCTTTTTTACGTTCTATTACTTATCCCTAACACCCCCCAGTTATTATTTTGCAAAAATCTTCAATGTACAGATACGGCAATTCTACGATTTTATTATATGTATAGATTTATCATTCATTTATTCACTAGCCACATAAGACAGCTTTTTATCAGTCAATAATAAGTATATCAACAATATTTTTTTATTATAATAAATCTTTTAGGAGGTCAATAAGTGCAAAGAATATAAAGAATGAAATAATATGAGTAAGTAAGTACCTATGTAGGTAAGGTAAATAATATTATTAGTGCCAAACTTTCATTTTTGTAGTCATTAGCAGTTGTGAATGTTTCTTGACGCCTGATGTTTGAGATCTGCTGCTCCATGATCTAACTCAGTGATACAAAGGTGTAAAGGGGGGTGGATGACGCTTGTAAGCGTGTATTCTGACAGGCCACATTCGGTGCGCGAGTCTGACTCGCACTTGACCGGTTTTATTTTTCTATTTTGAAGGAAATGATGCAAAAATAACAAAAAAATATAATCAGCCGATTTCCACAGGCCGAAATAATAAAAATCGTCTATGAAGATGAAAGCGTGCAGCTAGACGCTTTCCCCACCACTGAAAGGGGAAACATTAAAATATAACCATTTATTCTTCTCATCAACTAATCTACACAATCTAACAGTGTGCTTAGTCTAAAGCGGAGCACTCGAAAACGAACTCGAAAACTATTGATCGATTTCAGAGTAAAATAGACCTAAAATGGCTTGTATTAAGGTTTGAGTTCGCCAATACATTCAGCATTGTTCGAATGCTGAATGTATTGGCAAACTCAAACCTTAATACAAGCCATTTTAGGTCTATTTTACTCTGAAATCGATCAATAGTTTTCGAGTTCGTTTTCGAGTGCTCCGCTTTAGACTAAGCACACAGGTCCGGACCACGCTCGAGTAAATCCACATTTAGCTCCATCGGCTCCCCTACCATTATGGGCGTGTGTCTCGCTGCAGCTGCCTGAAATTGCTTTGTTGCAGGCTCAAAGTACCTATTGAATCGTACATGGTTGAGACTTGAGTTGCATGTCGTCGGTATTAAATACACATCCACGACAGCTATTAAGCAAATAGAGTGATTATTCGGCAATACGCAATTGTCCATGTCAGTTATTGATGTTTACGTTACGTGTCCTTTAGTTGTGATTCATTTCTTCGTATGTAATTATTTTTAACCCCCGACGCAAAAACGACGTGGTGTTATAACTTTGACGTGTCTGTGTGTGTGTGTATGTGTGTGTGTGTGTGTGTGTGTGTGTTTGTCTGTCTGTTCCCCTGTGGCGCTCAAACGGATGGACCGATTTGAATGCGGTTTTTTTGTTTGAAAGGAGAATTAGTCGAGAGTGTTGTTAGCTATGTTTGATGAAAATCGGTCCAAGATGGCTGCCGCTACAAAATGGCGGATTAAGTACATATTTTTTCACAACTCCCTTAATATGGGTATCAAATGAAAGGGCTTGACTTGTAGAATAGCACTATTGCAAATTCAAGATGGCTGCTTTTTAGTTAAGTACTTATGTGGGTACTTAATAAAAAAAGCTAAGTCTTTCCCTCCTATAAGATAGGTCTGTGCCCAACAGTTGGACTACAAAGGCCTAAAGTGTTAGTGGTGGTAGGTACTGGTATCTACTACGCAATTTCACACTTTGCCACTGCGGTGTGGTTGTTTGCGGCTGTGGCACGCTTGAAAGAACACTAACGGTATTTCGTATTAAACACCATGCAAACACCGTGAGGGGCTTGCTTCAACTTTACGAGATTTTCGGAGTGTAATCTTATGCTATACATATTGATCTTACGTGACAAAAAAAAATTGGTTGTCTGTAAAGTCGGTTAATTTTACGTGATAAGTACCGTCATAGGACAAGTATAAATGAAAAATTTAAAACAAAGAGAGATAGATGCGTCACAAGACGAACGCTTAGGCCGATCGTGCCTTCTCTATCGCTTGTTCCGCGCTCTCGTTTGCACGTGACAATGAGTCACTCTTTTCGTGGGTGTTGCCAGCGTTCATCGATTTATAAGACGTTATCACATCAAAAAGTGGCCGCCACAAGTCGCGGAAGAGATTTTCATACAGTTTCTTGTGGTTCGAACGCGGCCGCTCAGCGCTCAGTGCGCTCAGTGTGCGGCGGTACCATATAAACTGTATGAAAAATCTCTGCCGCGACTTGTGGACGGCCACTAGGCGTCGCCACTAGTGGCCCAGTGTGCGACAGCTTTTTGAGTCCTGCTTCGTGCTTAATAATATTAAGTATTTTCAATACAAAGTGAAATAAAACTCGTAAAAATTTCGACAACATTGTCTTTATGTTAGTGATATACGTTTATTTTTATGAAAGATGGGTCATAATATTATTGTTTGAGATATTCTCTTAAATTTTTCGTATTCGAACATTTATGAAACAAAGCGTGGCGGAATTTTATGGGCTTTATTTTTATATGAATTGCGCCACTGTGGCTCCTATCTTGATGATTGTCCATATAATTGGTTGAATTTCAGACGTATTGTTCACGTTCACCTTTTCACGGTCCGTTTTAGAATTTTTGTTTTTATGTTTAGGCAGAGAACGCTCGGCACAATGTGGGTCGAATTATGTTTTTGTCCATTTCTGAATATTGTCTTGTGTAATATTGTGTGTCTGTCTGTGGCATCGTAGCGCTCAAACGGCTGAACCGATTTGAATACGGTTTTTTTGTTTGAAAGGTGAATTATTCGGAAGTGTTTTTAGCTATGTTTGATGAAAATAGGTCCAAGATGGCCGCCGCCACAAAATGGAAGATTAAGAAAATATTTTATTCACTACTCCCTCAATATGGATATCAAGTGAAAGGGCTTGACTAGTAGAATTACACTATGTAAATCCGAGATGTCCGCCACCACAAAATGGTGAATTTAGGGGATTTTTTTAAATTTTAAATTTATATTTATTTAAGTAAGTATAAGTTGTTACCAAATAGGCTTAAGTAATTTATATTTGATAACCTTTAAGTAGGTACACCGATATGAGTGAGTACCCAGTATCTAGGCACATGTACGCATACATAATACCTAAGTATCTTAACTACAAAGGCTCTCATTGTGTCTCAAGCGCTGTCTCATTAAAAATAAATTAGGTATATTGCAAAAACACGCTGAAGTCTAAGTAGGTACTTATAGATCGACAAGAATCTCATGAAATTAAATTTTGTAGTAAGCAACACTACGGCTGCCCTAGCGATAAACAAAGTAACTGACATTTTTTGTCAAATTGACTTTTTTACATTAACAAAAGTTTTATGTCGAGTAGTTTTTTAGTTTTTACCACAGTTTAATATTTCAAATAACTTGAACCGTTTACTGTTTGAGTTGCCCAAAAAAAGTAACTGCACACACTTTAACCCGGAATATATACTTATGCAAAACCAACTAAACAACAATCACAACACAAAAACAAAGTAATTGGATGTTGATTACTTTGTTTTTGTATTTAAAATGCAGTTGCTTGATTTTTCGTTTCGTGAAACGATCCCAGGTAAGGTGTTCTGAATGTAATTACTTTGTTTATCACTAGGGCAGCTGAGTTAACCTAGTGTTGCTTACTACAAAATTTAATTTTCCTATTTTTCATGAGATTCTGGTCGATCTATACCTACCTACGCCCTTCATTTTCAAGTCACTCTGTAAATTCTATCCTCATTTTATGTTGCGTTCACTTGGCATCTTTCTATAGCGAATATCCTATTATTATTTTATACGCAACAGCAAATAAGTACCTATCTACACTTAAAAAGAAAAGTGAATCAAAGTTGGTTGTAGAATGAGGCATTATAATTAATTAAATTAAAATAAAATTTTAAATGGAGGCATGAAGAAGAGTACCTAGCAGCATAGTGCCTTTTAAAAGTAGGTACCTACTCCTAACACCAGAGTTAAGATTTTATTATCACTCCGGGCACACGAGTAGAAAGAATTTCTACTCGTGTGCTCCGGGGCCCGGGCGGGCATAAGAAGAAACAACGAAACCGATGCACGAAACTCGCCTAACTTCAACATGTAAGTATCTACAAACAAAAGTTATTTTTATGCATCGTTTTTTCAAAAGAATTTTCATTTAGGTAACTAGGTACTTAATAACAGATGAAATTATCACTGCTATATTCAGAATATGCTTCAGTTGAAGTCAATTGTGTAGTCTATGAATTCCGCATGTTCACAATACGTGAGTCGATACGAGATTGCAATCTATTATCGAGTCGGTTCTCTATTGTATTATCCTTCTCCGACGCTTCGGCGTTGCAAGCGCAACATTTTCCGAGTCGAGCTCTCTGAAATTAAAGGCATGCCAACTTCGATTCTCCACGGCGCGTACTATCGCGTACACAAAAAAAAAAAATAGCTGAAAGCGACACAAAGCATTCAATTTTCGCCAAACCATCGTCGGATAAGCTCGCTAACAGGCTGTCGCGGGCCACAAAGCGCAGTGATTACCAGCGCCGTCGAAGCACCTCGTCATTATCTCCCACCCTGTTTATTTTTCTCTGATAAAGATTAGCCGGAGTGCTCCCCCATTGGCGAGGCGTGCGGCGAGCGGCCGTGGGGCGGATCGTGGGCGGGCTCCGGCGCCCCGCCTCCGCCCGCGGGCCTCGAGTCGTTCTCTGGTCTCCGAGGGTGTCGGTGGGCCATGTGTGTCCGTGCCATGTGTCCCTCTTGATCGCGCCATGCTCGACATCAAAAGCTCCGCCGACTACCTCAGTCGGACGGGCACTTTTACCAACTTCTCGATGCTTTTCGCTGGTGAATATTTGCAAATAAGCCTTTTATGTTGTTGTGGTGTGCAGTGTCGATTCAGTGTGACCACGGTCCTAGTTTTATGTTTTCTTTTAATCGATTGGTACGCCGTAAGTACAGTGTTCATATAATCGTCAGCCTGTTCCCTAAGATGGAGCCAGCATTAAATACGAGTACCGTATAAGTATCACACCCTATGTAACAGCTTATGTAGCAGGTAATAACTGTTAGGTAGGTAAAGGCATGAATAATGTTGATTCACTGATTGTGAGCTAATTTTCATAAGGTTTATTACAAATACGTTTAGAACACTTAAAGATATCGTCGTTAATTGATAGATTTCCACAACCGGATATAGGAGACATCCACACGCCACGGTGTTTAGCCTCTTGTGTCCAAGACCTCATTGCTGCTCGTGCGATACTTAGTCTGCCAACACTGCGCTTTCCGGTGCGAGATGGCAATTCCAGCACATTGCGAATAAAGATGAAATATATCACTGTCACTATCACTACGAGTAGGTAGGTATATATATTACTAGCGGTCCGCCCCGGCTTCGCCCGTGGTACATATAGGTATAGCCTATAGCACTCAAGGATCACGTACATATCCAACGGTGAAAGAATTTTTGAAATCGGTCCTGTAGTTCCTGAGATTAGCGCGTTCAAACAAACTCTTCCGCTTTATTATACCCTATATTATATAGTACAGATTAAACAAAGGTGCCCGCCGCGTCTGTCTGTCTGTTCGCAATAAACACAAAAGTACTCAACGGATTTTCATGCAATTTTTACCAATAAGTAGTTATACTGAGTGATTCACGAGGAAGCTTAATATAATTAAAAAGATCTTGTGTAGGTAGGTATTATATATTGGTTGAAATATGATGATAATAATTGTTGAAAATATCGAAAACGTCAAGCCGCTTGGGAGCTTTCATCGAAAACAATGCCTTAAAACCTTTGAAATAGGTACATAACAATATAATGTATGGCGGGATATATCTAGTACCTAGTAATTACTTACTATTCGAAGCCGGGGCGGGTCGCTAGTGTATTTCTAAAAATACTTCGACGAACTCGTACAGGTTCTGCTACAGTAAATAAATAAATACATACTTAGTGTTATAAGTTTATTAATTATTTATATCAAATACATACTTACCTATTATATTTTTTATACTTATACCACAACAAATCCCTTCGGTCGTATGGGCGTGAATGGAAAACCGACGGGTCAAAGGCCACCCGTTGCACATTGTCGTACTAATTCAACCTTATCGCTTGTTTGGAGGGGAAATGGGAATCTAGTCATATTCAGCATGACTAATTTTGATTTTTAAAAAAAAATTGGTTGTCTGTAGAGACCGTTTACGAACGATAATTTTACGTTCATCGACTTAGACGTTATCACGTCAAAAAATTACAAAAACAAAAGAACAGTAACACAAAGGATACAAAAGGCAGCCTTATCGCTTAGAAGTCACTAAATATCTGATATAAGATCTGATATAAGATGATGTTTTTATATTCGCGTATAGGTATGTATGATATCTTATAGTATTTCTCGCTTGAAAATAAAATCAAACAATTTACTACAACATCACCTACTGAGTCTGTCTGTTCATCTGTCACAGACAGCGAAAGTCTGTCTAAAAGTAGGTTTTTAAGTCTTTGGTTAAAATAAAGAGATAAGATATTTTTTCTTAATAATTAATTTAGAGATACGTTTTAAAGTAATATATTTTGTAAAGTGTGCAATACTTCGTACCTACTTATAATACGTAGGTGCTACGACCTCCTTGTATGCTACGGCTACGGCCTACGCGTTATATGCCATAATATTAATATATAAATTATAATAAACGTAGGCTGTAGCGCCCGCCGCGCCGCGTAGCAAACGCCGGTCTCGGAAAAACTAATATTTTGTTAGGAACTTGTTTTTAAAATAAAATCATTAGTTTTTATCCTCATCTTCATTCGTGTCAATTTAGGTATTCCAAATTCTCATGGAAATCCTAATTTCAGTCGGAATCAAATACTTAACGATACAATATTATGTCCTTCTCCAAGTAGATAGAGTTTATTGAAAAAACCATCGAGTTTTTCATTGATATATACCTATAATATACTACGTGTGAATTCGTCACACGTTATGCTTCCGTCAACACACAAAGGCTTTTATGATTAGTCACACCCTTCCCAACTTCGCAGCTTATAGCACTTTCAGAGAGCGTAATGATGCTGTTATAGCTTCATCCTTTAATCGCTGTCTCTTCACTCCTCCCTTAGGTACAACTCTAGGGCGTTTCAACGTGACTAGCCATTGTTTTACACTGTTTGTTAACCGACATTTACAAAAAAACAGGTTATCGCTGCGCGTATTGCTTTTTTCCGTTGAATGCGTTAAAATTTTGTGTTGTTGAAATTTTATTAGTTTGCGATATATACTTATTATTGTAAGTATATGTAGTTTTTCATATGCGTCATGTTGCAAATTATTATCACTAATTGTTTTATTAAAATACTAATGAGATACTAGCTAATGCGCTCGACTTCGTCCACGTGGATTTAGGTCTTTCAAGAATCCAGTGGGAATTTCCGATTGATTTTTCAAGATAAAATGTAGAGTGTGTAACTTTTCATCAAGATTCATTAGCGGTTGGGCGGTAAAAAGTTTACAGACAGACAGAAATAGTTACGTTCGCATTTGTAATAAGTATAAAAGTACGTATGGATGCAATACAATTATAAAATGCAATTTTAATAAAGCAATCTAATTGTAAAATGGTTACACCATGAAGTTTTAACTTTTTTTTAAAGTACCATCGCAATTTTTTTTAAGATAAGATAAGATAGATTTTTATTTGCTTGAATATGGATACAGAAAGATACTTAGTACAGTTTATACTTAGTAAGTAATTTCCAACATATTCTGCTATTTTATCATTTTAATTCGTTAGTTATTTTATCAATATCAAAAAATATTTTTCAAATTCATGAATTGACTATTCCTACGTTTGTTGCTGTTGTCGCTCGATTTTAAAATACGAGTCCAAACAAAAATCGTTTTTATACTTTCTAAAGGCATACGTATTCGGTTTTATTGAATGTTTTAAGTGCTTTGATTTTTTGTGCTTTGGTTAGGTTAGGTTATAGGTTTGGCTTTTATTTTTGTTGCTATTATTGAAATCAATTAATAACAAAATATAAACTATTATGTGTGAAATATTATGGGACAATTTTGTGAGCTTATCAAATGAAAAAAAAAAAAACACGCGGTCCATAAATCTAGGTGAAATTGGTTTAGGTATGTGTAATTGGTTTAACTCGATTTTAGGACAAATCTATTCTGTGCTACAAATAGTCTGTGCTAGAAACTAGTTTTGCCTAGGCCTACAGTGTTTTTGTAAAGCAGAACCTCGTGAACTTAATTTAGGGACCATGAAACAGATATTATTAAAATAGTACACTTCGAACACTCCAGACATCAACCCAAGTGGACAAATAACGCATAATGAACTAATAGACCAGGGTAGATCCTTTTAAAAATAATAAAAAATGAAAGAAAATCACAGTAGGATGAAACCCATTGGAAAAGGAGGAGAATATTATAAAAATAAAAGGAAAAATAATTTACGGGCGATCTGAGCTCGGGAAAAAAAAGGGGGGGAGTTTTAAGGGTAAAAAACGGTTTATCTCGATTTCCGGCAAAACTACAAGTCTTATGGAAAAAAATTAAATGGCAAAGTTTTAGGTAATAAAAAGATCTATAACTTTTGTATTTACAATTTTTTCACATAACCTCAAAATGTATGTGAAAAGTTCAATAAACCAAGTTTTTGGTTTTTTATTTTTATCTTTTACAATAAATATTTTTTTTCACGGAATTTGGTGAAAACTTACCTTTTTATGTCCCAAATACACTGTAATTTATTTGATTTGAAATATTTAGTTTTTCTCCTTATATTTGACTTAAAATATCGAAAAAGCACTCTAATTTTCAATCGAAAATTCATCGATCAAAATATCAGCTTTTTTCAAAAAGTAGGTGTAATGTGCGTTCTGTTCGTTGAAATCTCTACTTTCCGATGGTGTAAAAAAAAATATATATATTACTATAGTAAATCTTCTCAGAAAATGAAAAAACCGGAATTCAAATTTATTTTAATCTTGTACTAAAATATCATTCAATTTTAATTTTTTAGGTTATGTTACGTTAAGCATGTTATTTTTTAAAGAAAATATTAGACGCCATAGACGGACCGCATGCATATCGGACATTCACCCTCCTATCTCTCAGGTAACTGCCAACTAATTTTTGTATGTTATAAGGGCACCCTTTCTCTAACAGTCGACACTTTATCGCCGGCCACCACGCACCATCGAAGGCTCCCTCTATGTCCAATGATACTATAATGTTTATTATTTTTTTTTCATTATTTTGTTTAACATGATGGATTAGATCATAGAGGGAGTCCTCCGTGCTGCGCTGTGGAACGAAGCCATATTGCCTCGGGTTCGATTTCATCATCAAATACCATCGAATCCTCCTTATGTTGCAGTCGAGACCGACTGCAAGATGCGGTCGCCGCACGGCGATCTGCAGTTTCCATACTAAATTCATATCCGCAATACACGGACCGCTCGAGCAGTTCCTGAGCGGTCGCGCTGCGAGCGAGTTTCGCCGTGCAGTCGACTGCTTAGAGCTGCCGGACCCACCATACACGGACCGCTACAAGCAGTTGCTGTCCGTTGTATTTAATGGCTTAAAATACTAACTAATTCATCAAATGAAACCACGGACATTCTAAAGTAGTTGAAAAACTTTTTAGCGTCTTCTCTCAGCTGGGGATACAAAGTATGAAATATTACATGCTGTTCTCTTGATTGCAGTATTGGACGCATCCACATACTACGGTGTATTCTACGCCTACGCTTGCGTAATAGTAGTAGAAGAAGCAGTGTTTCTTCATCGAAATCCATCTTGTAAATGAACTCGCATCAGTATTATTTTGCGGTCGAACACAACTGCTCCAAGCAGTCGTAGTCGACTGCATTATGCGGTCATGTTGCAGTCGTGTACGACTTCAACGCTACCGCTGTAGAGCAGTTGGTCTCGACTGCAACATGTAGTCCGTCTATGGTCAGCTTTAGCTTTTGGGCTAATACAGTCCGTCAGCCGCCAAACAATTTTTTTGTGAGTATGTAATAACAGGCTGAATCTTCGTGGGTAGGTTATTTTCGACGAGACCACCCATTTATCGAGTTCATCCTCTGTGAAAATTCTCGATGGAGGGTAGCTACTCGAGTGCGCAGGTGTTAAACATTTCGATTCGCTGGGGTGAGAAAATGTACCTACCACTAAATTTATAGGACTATGTGGCCATTTCACTATAGGTAGGTTACCTACAAGTATTTACTAAGCTGCATACAAAAAATCTGTTGGTTATTTATAATTTTTAATAATTCTTATGACCTCATTATTTGGAAATATTTGGAGTGGAGAACGCTGCAGTATATCATTATATAGACGCGTGAAATAATTTCCAGACATGACATTGATATAATATTTCGTATCCGATGACCACGGGCCCAAGGTCACACCCGTTGTCTCAGGTGAACCACAAACGCAAGAACGCGACGCAATGCGACCCGACGCGAATATATCAAACACTACCTGAGCCTTCACGTGACCTACGTTGTTGTGTTGATAAGTTTGTCATTATAGCAATTTGCAACTGAGCCCATGGTGATCGAACTATCAATGCGGCAAATGAAGCTTGCATGCCGTATTATACAAACGCAAACGCATTACGCAAACAGCCCGAAGCGTTATCCAGCCGAGTATCGAATTGTTGTTTTATCTAAATTCATGTAAATAATTGTTTTGTTATGTAAATAAAAAAGTTGGCCGTCACGGGACGGCCTGGGCTGGACGGCACGGGCTGGGCTGGGCCCAGCAGATGTGAAACATTTAAGTTAATATAGGAATTTATAATTAATAAAACGTATAAGTATATATAAATAAACGATATAGAGTATAGGCGCGCACGCGCACAAAGGGAGTTGAGAGCGCACGCACGCACGCACGCAAGCACGCACGTAAACGCACGCAAAAAGTATCCTATTCTTTACTCCGTAGTATACCTAAACTTAAATCATGCTTAGTTTAATTTCAATCCATTCAGTAGTTTTTGCCTGATACACGCATAAACATACAGTCAGACAAAAATTTCAAAAATAGTTTTTTTCCTCACTGCATCTTTGTGTGTCAAATGGAATTGCGCGCGCAAGTCTTTTCTGTCACTTTAACGCTCGCGCAGAAATTTTTATATCTTAAATCCAGGCAACTATGGATTTAGCACCATTTTTAATCAGATAACCTAATACAGTTGGATGGCATAAACATCATCATTACAGAAGCAGGATTTAAATATCTACGTTTATCACTCGCACAAACTTAATTAATGTCGAATCACAGATTACTTTAACAGATCTCTTTTCAAATCCATTTTATACTTATTAATTAATTAAACTCAGCCAAGTCCAAAATGGCAGCAGATATCACGACCTAGACGCTGAAGCATCTAATAGTCGGTTGAGTCTGGGTAGGAGACTGAATTCGTAGCTTCGATCTACCCGTATTTATTTATACCAATAATTCAAGTTAAGGCGGTTCGGTGCCACTGAATGAATCAAATGTCAGTTCATTCTAACCTATTTCAATTATGAAATTAAAAATCTGTAAACCATTTCTGAAAATTCTAATTAAGGCCGCTCTCTTCACGCGCTTCTCCATACAAACGTATTACGCCTATTATTCTAATATCTGTCGCAATAGGTCTAAAGTTAAGCCAGATATCAATTTATATCTCCATTATCTATGCCATAAAATAAAAATATTAGTAAAATTATATTTATTTTGAAAGTTATGACGCTCGAAAAATCACTATTTTTGGGCAAATTTTGGGGCAACTTCGTGCGTAAATAAACTATATAAGAAACTAGAAAATTGAAAAACGACCGAAGTCTTATCATAGGTTACTTCATAATAATTACAAATGTCTTTAGTTCATATAAAAAATTGCCAAATATTTGCTAAAATAGGCGAAATTCCAAACCTAGATTTGCATCTTTTTACTTTGCCGTTTTTCACTAAAAATCATGATATCTCAAGCAAAATTTATTTATTTAATTAATTTTTTATTAATTTATGTATATATTTTTAGTACTCTTCTTTACTGAAGACGTCTCGCTCTCTAAATGCAGAAATCACGGTTTTAGACTCCACTCACCAACGATTTGTCGCTGCCATGGAGAGGGCTCTTAAGTTTCAACAATAATCTGACAGTTGGGAATAAAATAATCTTTCATATTTTGATCTTTCAGATGAGGGAAGTTGATCTAAAAAGGTTACTTAATTTTTTTATTGTTAAACATCTTATGCACCAGATTTAGCTGGGCAACCTATGTGCAATGAATCAATCTTTACATTATCTCACATAATAATCTTTATCAGCATTAAATAACATATGAGGGTATATATTTCTAATATCGGATCTCCTACCACTATAAATATGCTTTATATGCTGCTATATATGCAAAAAATGGTCCAATTTTGGGCAATATTAGGCAGACACTCTGTTAGTTACGTAAATTATAAAATGTCTGTTTTTATTGATGAAATAAGTTTTTATTTTTCAATCTTTTGAATATCTAAACATAAAGTAATGCCGATTTTCATGTCTGTATGCACTTCAAAAAATAAGATTTTCATTTAAACGTTCTACCCACCATTTTATCGAGGAGGATGAAATCTTTTCTAAGCTGATGCCTACAATCTAGAAGGAACCTACCTTCCAAATTTTAAGTTTGTAGGCTTTACAGTTCCTGAGATTTCGTGATTAGTCATTTCGCTTTTAAATATAATAAAAATGTAATATTAATACGATTTTACATTCACGAGTAGATACTCTATTATCGTCGCAAAAGTGATATATTAGTATTTCTCTCCTTCAATAAGTTGAAAAAAAATTCGTGTGACATGTATTAATATATTAATATTAATTTTCGCGCTTCTTCAGTTAAGAAAAATTATAGGTAAATTAAATATTATTTTTGCCTAAAAGTATTGTCGCCAAACTAATTTCAAGATAGAATCACGCGAAAGCATTATTGCCGTCGCCAAAGTTAGAAAAGTTAAAGATAATGATATAGGAAGACTTCATAACGATGTAAGGCCTAGCCCGCACTGTGTTAATTATTCGCGCGATTTTTATTCGTGCGATTCATTTTCTGTATTTTAATATAAGTATATTGTGTTTAAGTGTTAAAGTGTTTTTGTTTAAACACAAACACTTTAACTTTAACACTTTTGTTTAACACTTTAAAACTTTAACACTTTTGTGTTTAAGTGTTATAAGTGTCGCGAATTTTAAATCGCAAGTTCGTACAGCTTCATAAATTTCCATATGTCACGGAATTCTGCGCGTTTTATTAGACGCACGAATAAATATCGCGCAAATCGCAGTGCGAGCTATGCCTAATATAGTGTAATGGACTAGTGTAGGTATATAATGTTGATTTTAATTTTCAGACGCACCATACAAATCGACTTCAACGTGGACTTCACATTCGAGCGGCCAGGGTACCTCAGGTGAGTTGGTTTTTACGATTTTTTACATCACTATTCGGTATCCTTATAGCAAATATTACTAACCAATATACTTAGAGTAAAGAAGGGACACTCACTTGCCCCCGCCGCACTGCTTCGTCTACCGCCGTTGTTGTTCCAGAATTAAAGTATACTGTGGTTTAGACTTGCTTTAACGGTGAAGGAAAACATCGTGAGGAAACCTGCATGCCTGAGAGTTCTCCATAACGTTCTCAAATGTGTGTAAAGTCTGCCAATCCGCTTGGCCAGCGTGGTAGACTATGGCCAAAACCCTTCTCACTCTGAGAGGAGACCCGTACTCTGTAGTGAGCCGGTAATGGGTTGATCATGATGATGATGATGATGATGATGTGGTTTAGAATTGCAGTATCCTGCAGCACCAGGATTGAAGAGTTGGGACCCGAGCTAACTAATTATGTATACCTAATAATAGAAACAAAACAAAAATCACCATTCCGTGTATTATAGTATTAACGGCCTCGCACACAAAAATGTGCAACAACAGGGTGTAAGTAATATAACAGAAATAGTAGAAACAACACTCTCTTCGCAATATTTCTGTAATTGTAACTGGTTAATTAACCTATTTCGAGAACAATTTCAATTAACATGTAAACATTACGGTTTCGACTCGGGAATTCGATCGCGTGCTAATATTTGCCGCACTGTATTGCGTTACGTACATTTTTTACGCCTCAAAATCAAAACAAAGCCGCCCTAAAATAAAATACGTCCAGCGTATAGAACGAGTACCTATGTCGCGAAATTGTGAAATGGCAGGGATCGGGCGGCGTGCGCTCGCCACGCGCCGTGCGTCGGTCGACAATGCAAACTTAATTCTTTGATTGACACTTACAATATTTCGGTAAGTGATGCAATATTGTGATGATTATCGCTATGCCATAATGCCGCGCAGCGAGAAGCGGGGGTTCGCGGATTATTATCATTGCCACGCTCCACTGCGCCTCTTCGTCGTTACGGAGCCAATCTCGCGACAGTAAAAATGAATGAATGTGTGAATGAATAAATGAATGATTTTTTTTATTATTGTATACCATAACACATAAGATACAGTAAATATTAGTAGGTATGTGCAAGATAGATAGAAGGCAGGCATCATCGAACTATTACGCTTAGAATGGAAGTTTCTAACTTTCCGCTCGAAACGTAAGCTATAAACCAACCCATGTGTGCCCTGTAATTACATTTGCCGACACGCACACAAGCGCATGAGTACCTTGAGCACTGACGCGACGATAGACGTATCGAGCCTTATAAGGCCCGTTAAAAACGGCTTATCGCCGCGTCGACGACTGCCTTTCTTTACCTATTTATTCTAAGGCAGGCATATTAGACAGCGATAAGTTACAAGTACTTACCCTATAACTAATCCTTAAATGAATACTACTTACGATTTGCTAATGTCGAATAATTATGAATTCAAGTTATCTATATCTATATTCTATATTGCATATATAAAACAAAGTCGTGTTTGTTCGAACACTTATAACTCGAGAACGGCTGGACCGATTTTCATGGTTTGGTCAACATTGAAAAATTGACGAAAACATAAAATAAAAGAAAAAACATTTTCCCATACAAAATGTTCATTGGTTTGGCAACTGTCAAACATGTAATGTTCACCCGTCGATACGGTAAACTCTCTCACCCTCTCACCCGTACCTAATAATTACCTAAACGGCTGGACCGATTTGTATGAAATTTTGTGTGTATATTTCAATAGGTTCCTGGATGGTTTGAAAATACAATTACCGGATAGGTACAGGTAACCTACCGGGTCTAAGTAGATGACGCCGATGTCGATATGTCACCGGGTAGGACGAAGTCTGTCGGGTCCACTAGTAAAAGCATATATTCAACAAAGGATTTCTGCACTTTGCGTAGACAACATGCCGCTGTTTTACTAGTCTATAACGGTTCCCAGTAGGTAGGTATCGACTGTGTTTTATCATCTTTGTGTAAAGATTTTTAGTAATTAAAAAGTCACTTTTTTATACAGATTTTGCACTACTTTAATGTACAGTAGAACACAGAACTTATATTTTGCACTCGGGCCTTAAAGCAACATAATAATACAGCATGGCGCATAGCGGCGGCGTCGCGCGTCGACGCGCGTCGTCGCTTCGTCCCGTGACGACTTAATGCCCCCGGACAATAGTTACAAACGATTTAAACTCACCCCAGGGAGTAATATTCGCCCCCTATTATCATACCACCCGATAATAGGCCTGCTAGTAGGTACCTAATATTCAGACAATAAAATATATTTTAAAAATTTATTTTATATAATTATATTATAATTATATACCTACCTGCCTATATATTCATATAAATAATACTCTGACGAACTAGGAATTAGGGTAAATTTTTTTGACAACTGCTGAAAATATTTTTGTTTAAGTACCTAAGTATATAAAAATTTTGTTTTTGTAAAAAGAAGTTAGTTTTAATTTGTTGTCAATAATATTGTAAGTTTCTTTTTAATTACATATGCCGTGGTAATTTCATGTAGGTATCTATGTTGCTATTATATAATCATAAGCATTATTGATCTAAAAAGAACATGAGTGCTGTATCTATAATATAATAAGACTGTAACAGATCCAATTCTGTACATTGAAGATATTTTGAAAATTTTTATTGGAGGGCACTATATAATCGATACTGAAGCCAAAACTGCAATTTTTTTCATTTTTGTCTGTCTGTCTGTCTGTCTGTCTGTCTGTCTGTCTGTCTGTCTGTCTGTCTGTCTGTCTGTATCTTGGCCGCGCATCACGCCGAAACTACTGAACGGATTCGAATGAAACTTGGTACGATTTGAGTTTATACTCCGAGGTAGGACATAGGATACTTTTTATCCCGAAATTCAGCACGGTTCCCTTGGGAGAGGGGAAGAAAGTTAAAACGTGTATTTAGCTGTAATTCATTAACGCGTAGTTCGATTTCACTCATTATTTTTTTGTTAGAAAGGTAGTACTTTATGTATTGTCCCGTAAATATTTCAAGGTCATAGGTTTTTTAGTTTAGAAATGACAGACATTACAATCCTCAGTATTGGGTTCAAATAACTTGGGACCCGGATCTTTGAACGTATGGCTTATTTTAAACTGGTGTGCGTTTAAATTTATGTTTGTCGGTCTGTCTATTTATTCCAGCTAATCTCCGAAACGGCTGGATTGATTTAAATGGAATTTTCAATGTTATAAGGAGTAACTTAGGCTACATTTAGTTTAGGTACATAAAAGAATTATGGGATCCGATCCGATCCTATATAAAAACCTATATCTACGCGAACGAAGTTGCGGGGTTCAGCTAGTCATAAATAAGTCAAAATAGTTCCTTTACTTTTTTAAGCTTCATAATCAAGAATATTATGATTAATAATTATGTAAAATTGAAGAACTTGTACAGAAGCCAAAGAATTTTTTATAGGACTGATATAACAGTTTTCACCATCGAATAAAAAGCCACGCAAATCCGAATATCAGTTTGCGCGCTGCGATGCTACAGACAGACAACATACAGTCAAACATAAATACATATAACACAAGTTTATCGAACGATATCAATTCAATAATCCCCTCGACATCCTCCACGGCGCGGCGTCCCTTGGGACTATTACCAAATGAATTATAAATAGGCTAACCTACAACTTTATTTAAACTGAACGATATTCATTAAGCGAGATTTGTGAGGTGACGCCCCTAATCGCACCCCGAACTCATAATGCTTATTAATAACTCTCATTTGCATAGTTTATAAGACGATTTGTTCAACGGACATTAAATGAAATAATAGTATTTTAAAGTTGTATGCCATTTACATACAGTCATCATCATTTCAGGAAGGTCGACGGTTCAAATTCCACCCATTACACTATTGTTGTACCCACTCCTTACACTAGCTTTCGCTTATTTGGAGGGGAAAGGGGAATACCCCTTTCCCCTATTAATCATATTCATCATGGCATCCAAAAACAAAAAAAACATTTTGGTCTGTGGAAGTCCTCTATTGGACAGAAATCTTTCATCAGTCACTTCCTCTACGTATTGGATGATACTTACTTTGGATTCCTACGCAGATACATTATAATATTTACTCCTACGCGAGCTTATTCTTCTCTTTTGGGATCGAAGCTGGTAATTTCTGATTTTACCTGTAGGTACGTAATATATTATTTTAAATTATTACTGGTCACGCATACGTAGGTATAAGGCGACCTGAGTGCTTAGTCTAAGATCGGAGCACTCGAAAACGAACTCGAAAACTATTGATCGATTTCAGAGTAAAATAGACCTAAAATGGCTTGTATTAAGGTTTGAGTTCGCCAATACATTCAGCATTCGAACACAACGAGCGCCCCAAGCAGAAATGTTGTAAAATACATATTCTAACTATGGAATTACGACTTTAAAATACGAGTATTTGAGTTAATTTTGCTCTGAATTCACTTGTGATTCGATCAATAGTTTTCGAGTTCGTTTTCGAGTGCTCCGATCTTAGACTAAGCACACTGCACCAAATAAATAATTTTCAGTATTGAAAATTCGCTAAAGAAATGCGGGTGACGTCACCAGTACCCCAATCATTATAATGTTACATAATGAGACTTTAAATTAGTAAAATCTTAATTTAAAATCTCTTAAAGGTCATGGACAATCTTATTTATTTATTATTCATGTGCCAATAATTGTAGTTACAAAGCAGTAATAAAATATGAAGTGTAAATTGGAAATGCTTATCTCTAAGAGATTTTTCCAGCTTCCCAAGATTGTGAGTAAAACGTAATAAGTGGTATAGGTCACGGTACTAGATGTCAAATGTGATGAATTCAAAATGATGAATAACTACAAGGATCTTTAGTTAAGAAATATAAACAAAAGTGCATATATTAATCTTGTTATGCACAAAACGGTGTATCGACCTATTACATATAGCGCTGCTCACCTAATATTAAAACGAAAATACTTTTCTTCACGATGAATTCAATAAAAAAGCATCGGAAGCTCTGAGCGTCGAGGAATCTTATTAATTCCCCGACGCTCAGAGCAAAAGATTGGAGCATGAAGAGATTTGAAAAAAAAAAAAAAACCGATACTTTAAAGCGGGGTGCGCTGAAAGGAGACGAAGCTAGCGGCGGCGCCGAAAATTAACTGAGAGTGGTATTTGCCTTTCGTTTCTGTTTGATGTAACTCGCAACGTGTGTGAGAGAGACGGGGAACTGTGGAAAAGTCGCTCTGGGCGAGGGAAACCAGAAGCGCCCTATTGTTTTGCGTGCCGTGAAGCGAAAACGAGCGCTATACGTATTCTGAGTGTATATTATTAGACGGATGATTGAAATTCGAAATGAAATCGTAATGCTTTTGTCGCTTAGATACGACGTATAGTCTGATTTTTAATTCGGTGGAAATCTGACATTTGTCTTTTTAAAAATAGGATAAGTTATTTGTATGAAAAACAGGGTTAAAACCTGAAGTTCAATTTTACCCCAAACTAAAGTACCTACCTGAAGTATCTGTCAGGCATTTGTCATGTAACAACTGATTTTTATTTATATAAGTTTTGAATTTATTATATTTTTTGTGGGAACTGTTTTATCTCTGGTAACATTATGAAAGGTCAGAATTCCACGGAAATAAAAATCAGACTATTTGTAGTTATTTGAAGATTTGCAAAATCGTGCCTTAAATTTTGAAAACTTTTAAGTCGGTTGGATGCCGCATAGAATTCGGCATGTCGGTTGGATGCCTAATTAAGTAGGTAATATGCCGTACGTAATCTAGATTGCCAGTTTTTGTAATAAGCAAATTAACATATTTTTTAATTAAACAGTTTTATTTTACCTATATTATTGATTTACAATCGATCCTCCGTCTTTATGTGAACACACGCTTGCAACTTTGTCCGCGTGGATTTAGCTTTTTTTAATTTACCTATCTACCCCCTTATGGATAGAATTTCTTACCTTACAAGGAAAATCCTGCAAGTCTGAAATATCTAAATCTTAATCATATCTATATCTATAAAATATAAATATCTATATCTTAATCTGAAATACATAAATAATCTAAATAAGTGCCTACGTAAAACATCAATAATCTGAATTTTAATTCCGTGGAATTCTAACGTTTCTTTAAAGTGACCAGAGATATAACAGTAGGTACCCACAAAAAAGATAGTAAATTCAAAACCTATATAAATTAAAATCAATTGCTGCATGACAAATATCTGACAGATACTTCAGGTAAAGATCGACCAGAATCTCATGAAAAATAGGGAAATTAAATTTTGTAGTAAGCAACACTAGGTTAACTCGGCTGCCCTAGTGATAAACAAAGTAATTACATTCAGAACACCTTACCTGGGATTGTTTCATGAAACGAAAAATCAAGCAACTGCATTTTAAATACAAAAACAAAGTAATAAACATCCACTTACTTTGTTTTTGTGTTGTGCTTGTTGTTTACTAGGTTTTTGCATTTATAATCCGGGTTAGTGAGTGCAGTTACTTTGTTTGGGCAATTTAAATTTCAGTAAACGGTTCTTCAACGAGCACGGGTCTCCTCTCACTCTGAGAGGAGACCCGTGCTCTGTAGTGAGCCGGTAATGGGTTGATCATGATGATGATGATGATGAAACGGTTCAAGTTATTTGTAATATTAAACTGTGGTAAAAAACTACTCGACATAAAACTTTTGTTAATTCAAAAAGTCAATTTCACAAAAAATGTCAGTTACTTTGTTTATCGTTAGGGCAGCCGTAGTGTTGCTAACCTTGGAATTTCATTTCCCTATTTTTCATGAGATTCTGGTCGATCTATACTTTAGTTTGGGGTAAAATCAAACTTCAGGTGTTAACCCTGTTTTTTTATACAAATCGCTCATTCAATTTTTAAAATGACAACTGTCAGAATTCCACCGAATTAAAAATCAGACTTATAGATTATATTGTTTCAAGCCGTATGAGTGAACTAGTGTTATAACACGTGATGAGTCTTTGTGGTCTTTCCCTTGTTTGCACACCGCGCACTATCGCCGTCGGCATCAATCACTGGAAACACGATATTCGAGTCTATCGTTTCTCAAGCCACTATCCCGATTTAGTTCTACGTACCTACCTATACCTATAATATACGTTATAGGTATATTATATGTAGGTAGAGTTTTTTAACACACTTCAAAAATGCGGTTCTGTGTTCTACCCTTGTATGTATGCATGTACATATGTATGTATATTATTTCTAAAACCAATGGACCGATTTTGGTGATTTTCTCACTATCGTAATTTACATACTTTCAGAAAGGTTTTGATATACATAATATATTTAGTTATTACTCATATGTACGAAGTTACACGCATTTTACATGTACTCATACGTCACTAAAAATTTTGATTGGTATATCGATTTCTCTGACATTGCTGGACCGAAGTTGGTTTAATTTTTCCTGAAATATAGCTTTTAATTAAATTATCCTTTTTGTGGGAACTGTTTTATCTCTGGTAACATTAAGAGACGTCAGAATTCCACGGAATTAAAATCAAACTATAATAGATATCGAATAGGTATCGAGCTTTGATCAAACCATTTATCCTCAATTATAATTAGACAATTAAATTAACTATCCTAAAAATTTAACACACTGACATTTAACACACACATTTTATCAGATTGAATTAAAATCTACATACTAGTAGGTATGATAGATAGTAATTATGGTAGTACAATATAATTAGTAGTAAATATCATGGGCGTCGCCAGGTAGGGGCAGGGGGGGGCAGCTGCCCCCCCCTAGAGATTTGAAAAAATATAGATATGCTATATTTTGCATTAAGTATCTAAATTAAACCTGGCGCAAATGGAAATGAGGTCAATGAAAAATTCTAATTTGAAAATAAATTAAGAGCTCGTAATCAGCTTCAAAAGCTCTGGACTGTACCAACAATAGGTAGGTACTTTGTACTTTTCCCATACTATAATATCATCAACTTCCCCCCCCCCCCCCCCCTTGGCCATCGGCTGGCGACGCCCTTGGTAAATATCAAACAAGTATCAATAAAAAATTTAAAAACCCCCAACATTCGCCATTTTGTGGCGATTGGCATATTATGGGAGTTGTGAAAAAATATCAAATCCGCCATTTTATAGCGCCGGCCATCTTGGATCGATTTTCATCAAACATAGCTAACAACACTCTCGACTAGTTCACCTTTCAAACAAAAAAAAAAACCGCATTGAAATCGGTCTACCCGTTTGAGCGCTACAGGGGAACAGACAGACACACACACACAGAGAGACACGTCAAACTTATAATACCCCGTCCTTTTGCGTCGGGGGTTAAAAAATAAAAAATCTCAACTAAGTATTCACGAGAAAAGTTTTGGCCTGTGTCGCGTTAAACACCCCCTAACATTGTCACTATCAGCGCCCCAAAATCAAAGTGCCGTAGAACATGGAATCAAAAATATACCCGAAATCAAAAGGAGTTTCCACAATGTTGCTCTAACACTAACAACGCGTGAAATCCTATTGAGAGCTTCAAAGAGACTATAATCCTTGATCTGTGTCTCCCAATTGATAATGGAACCTTGGTTGTGAGCAGTAGGGTTCATATCAAAACGGTGTTCTCGAATGCTCAGTTCACATCGAGGTCATCCCTCGTTGGGGCGATAGGCAATATTGTCTACACAGATTTGATGGCCTCAGGCTTGCTGATGAGGTGGTTGCTCTAATTATACAACAAGTTGGCGTAGAACTTTTGTTCTTGATGAAGGACCAAATAGTAGTTTATGAAACGGTTGCATAATAGAGGTTATTAAAACACGAGTGTTAGTTTAAAAAACGAGCCGCAGGCGAGTTTTTTAATAGTATTACACGAGTGTTTTAATAACTAATTATGTAGAGTTTCATACACTACTTTATCTAAACTCATATCTTAAAATCCAAACCATAAAATCTTGGTAATATTTGTCGTGAGTTTTCTTTGATTTTGCTGGCAAAAGATTGTTGGTCGGTGGTCAGGTGGAGTTAAATTCTCTTCAGTATCACTGCTAGACATTTTTCCGCACAATAAAAACCATGTCTTGTAAAGTTTTGAGTAACAAATAAAAAATTTAAATATTATAACTAGCGTATGGCGCCAAAATTCAGTTGTTACCATAGAGATTCTTCTTCTTTTTCGGTTTGTCCCTTTCGGGACAGGCCAAGATCGTTGACCATACAGCCTGGGTTACCATAGAGAAATTAATAGTAGTAGAGGAGTCCTAATGTCCTATAGAAATTAGTGGATCGGAAAATAGCTCAAGCTTATCAAAAATTTAATTTTTAATAGTTATTAATTTTTAGTAGTTACTTAATTTTAAGTAAACTTAATTTTTAGTAGTTACTCTTCTGCAATTTAACACAATTCACAATGTTTAACGCGTTTGTACAGTTACACACATCTACTGTAAGGAGGTCGCACGAATTTCCCGCCATGGCTCAAAAATACCAGAACCCAGTTCGCCTGTACTATAATGTAGAAAAAATTATTTTATAACATTACTTTGCAATAATTTCCTAACAAAGTAGTGTTATAATTAATTTTTTTAATTTTTTTTTTAAATATTATAGATGTATGTGAATAAAGTAGTCCAATATATGACACATTTTGATTTCATATTCGGGATTTTAAGATATGAGAGTAGATAAAATACATTATATAATAGCTTATTTTGCCCGCGGCTTCGAACGCGTGAATTTCGGTTTTTCACAAACCCCGAGGGAATCCTGGATTTCTGGTTCCCGTTCCCTCTGCTTTTCCAACCTTTATATTTACTTTCAAGGAAGTTTGCTACTGCTACCTGTAGATTTCGGTTTTTTCAAAATCCCGCGGCAACTGTGGATTTTTCCAGGATAAAATATGTAGTCGTATGTATTCAGGGAGTAATCTATCTCCATTTATAATTTCAGCCAAATCGGTTCAGTAGTTGCGGCGTTATAAAGTAACAAACATACACAAAAACATACACACAAACTTTCGCCTTTATAATATTAGTGTACGGTATCCACATCAATACCTAGCACAAACCGTCGTTCAAGCGAGTCCGAAAGGAGGTGCCATGAACTCTTTTAACGTTTTTCCATTTTATTTTTGCTTCCAACCGCGAATTGGAAATTGGAATACATATTTATAAGCTTACTTGATAAAATGGCTCTTTGATGCTAGTCGCATAGTGATTGCAACGATTTTTACCCGACTACGGCAAAGCCAAAAGGAAGGGTTATGATTTTAGCAGTCTATGTATGTATGAAAAAAAAGCTGTGATAGCCTAGTGGTTAGGACGACCGACTTCTAATCGGAGGTCGTGGGTTCGATCCCGGGGCACGCACCTCTAACTTTTCGGAGTTATGTGCGTTTTAAGTATTTAAATATCACTTGCTTTAACGGTGAAGGAAAACATCGTGAGGAAACTTGCATGCCTGAGAGTTCTCCATAACGTTCTCAAAGGTGTGTGAAGTCTGCCAATCCGCTTGGCCAGCGTGGTAGACTATGGCCAAAACCCTTCTCACTCTGAGAGGAGACCCGTGCTCTGTAGTGAGCCGGTAATGGGTTGATCATGATGTATGTATGTATATATGTATGTATGTATGTTTGTGGCCGATTTTTGTATGAGATTCTGTGTTTACCACTGTAGCGCCTAAACTACTGGACCGATTTTGATCAATGAGGTGTCTGTTGATTCGTTGTTATGGTCCGGGTGACATAGGCGACATTTTATTTACAAAAAAAAATCAAGAAGTGACCATCGCGCGGCTTTCTAGTTTATTAAATTAGTAATTCGGATAGACATAACAGATGGCGCCACCTGTTGCTTGCCCCGCGATTTCGCACACTAAATTAAGTATTATTAAATTATTAAGCGCTTAACATGTGTAGAATTGTAAGCACCATTCCGAACCAGTGGTAGATTCATTTGTCGATTCAAAAGCACTTGTAAAAGTTTATCTGAATAAAAAATATGTCTTAGACTTGCCTTTACACAAGTTTAAGAACTCTATTAAAAGTATGCTTATAAAAAAAGCTTATTATACAATTGAAGATTATATAAACGATAAAAAAGCTTGGATTTAACTCGTTCCAGCAATGCGCGAGACGGCATTTCAATCATGTACATTAATAATAATTGTTATAATGCTATTTTTAAAAAAGAGCAACCGCCGAGTTTCTTGCAGGTTCTTCTCGGCTGGAACTGCATTCCGAACCTGTGGTAGATTCAATTGACGATTCAAAAGTACTTGTAAAAGTTTATTTGAATAAAAAACTTTTCTATTCTATTCTATTCTAGTCGGGTTTTAGTTTACGAACTTTATACTTGTAATTTAAGTTAGACTAGGTACAATACTACGAGAAGACGTCAAAAGTTTATGACGACCTTCCTGGCGCAGTGGTGAGCACTGTGGTTCTACTTATTAGGGTAAGGTTTTTCGATTCACGACAGGGGCACACTAATATTATAAAGGCGAAAGTGTGTGTGTATGTATGTACTATGTGAGTATGTTTGTTACTTTTAACGTCGCAACTACTGAACCGATTTGGCTGAAATTTAGAATGGAGGTAGATTATGCCCTGACTTAACACAGGCTAATTTTTACCCTGAAAAAATCCACAGTTCCCGGAGATTTCGCAAAAATCGAAATTTGCTATTGCAATAGGTAGATTGCTATAGCAAACTTCCTTGAAAATAGGTAAAAAGGGAGCGGGAACAGGAAATCCACGATTCCCTCGGGATTTGTTAAATTCATGCTAAGTCAAATTCAAAAGCCCACAACAAAATATTAAGTCGTGTTTTTTTAACCCCCGACGCAAAAACGACGGCGTGTTATAAGTTTGACGTGTCTGTGTGTGTGTGTGTGTGTGTGTCTGTTCCCCTGTAGCGCTCAAACGGGTGAACCGATTTGAATGCGGTTTTTTTCGTTTGAAAGGTGAATTAGTCGAGAGTGTTGTTAGCTATGTTTGATGAAAATCGATCCAAGATGGCCGCCGCTACAAAATGGCAGATTAAATATTTTTTCACAACTTTCTTAATATGGGTGTCAAATGAAAGGGCTTGACTAGTAGAATAGCACTATGCAAATCTAAGATGGCCGCCGCCACAAAATGGCGAACGTCGGGGGTTTTTAAATTTTAAATTTTTACTTGTTGACTGTATAAATTAAAAATTACTGTGTATTATACAATATACATTATACAATATACAATATATATAAATTACTAGCTGACCACCGCGACTTCGTTCGCGTGTTTTTCTTTGCTATGAACCTCACGGAGCCCGAGACCTTTCCAACGAATGCAAAACCGTGGAAATCGGTTCGTGCATTCTGGAGTTATAGCGTCAGGAAGGAAAACCCGACTTATCTATACTTATACTTACTAATAAATAAAATTGAAGTGTCTGTCTGTAATATCGAAATAACTACCTCATATTAAGCTCATATGGTTATTTGAACGATACTATAACCTAATCACACGTTTTTAAAATTTTTGTCTGTCTGTCTGTCTGTCTGTCTGTCTGTCTGTCTGTCTGTCTGTTTGAACGGGCTAATCTTTGGAACGGCTGAACCGATTTTGACGGGACTTTCACATACAAGTAGAGAATTAACCAGGGAGTAACATAGGCTACTTTTTTAACCGACTTTCAAAAAAGGAGGAGTTGTGTTTTTCTACCTATGTACACCGATATCTCCGAGATTTCTGAACCGATTTGCGTAATTTTTTTTTAATCGATAGAGAAACATTGCGACACTGTCCTACAAAAAATTTGGATTCCAACTCCTCAATCCTGATGCTGTAGGGGATCTGATCCCCAAAACTAATGGGATTTAGGCACTGTCGGTTATTTAAATTGATATTGGGGATACCAATAAAGACTTTATTGTTGAATGACCTCGAGTAGGTACATGTCCAACTCCTCAACCCTGATGCTGTAAGGAATTGCATTCCGAAATCGTAAGGATCTCACGGAATTTTTCCGTTTTGTGGACGGGTTACTACTTACTACAGATAGGCTACTTTTTGTTCTGGAAAATCAAAGTTCCCACGAGATTTTTACAAACCTAAATACACACGGGCGAAGCCGTGGGCATCATCTAGTTTTTATATAAATTATAAAGACTGTGTATTTCTTCAGGCTATGGCGGCAACACACTGTCGGCGATCGCAAAGTCGCCGCTAGAAGCGCACACACACCTTCGTCAACCGGGTGAGTGCATTTTTAAGTTCATATAGTTTTAAGCTCATAGTTTTAAGCTTCACTCACGTATTTTTAACCCCCGACGCAAAAGCGAGGGGGTGTTATAAGTTTGACTTGTCTCTCTCTGTGTGTGTGTGTGTGTGTGTCTGTTCCCCTGTAGCGCTCAAATGGGAGGACCAATCTGAATGCGGTTTTTTTTGTTTGAAAGGTGAATTAGTCGAGAGTGTTGTTAGCTATGTTTGATGAAAATCGATCCAAGATGGCCGCCGTGTGTGTATGTGTGTGTGTGTCTGTCTGTTCCTCTGAAGTGCTCAAACGGGTGAACGAATTTGAATGCGTTTTTTGTTTGTTTGAGAGGTGAATTCGTCGAGAGTGTTGTTAGCTATGTTTGATGAAAATCGATCCAAGATGGCTGCCGCTACAAAATGGCGGATTATACATTTTTTAACAACTCCCTTAATATGGGTATCAAATGAAAGGGCTTGACTAGTAGAATAGCACTATGCAAATCCAAGATGGCCACCGCCACAAAATGGTGAATGTCGGGGGTTTTTAAATTTTTAATTTATACTTGTTAACTACTTCAAGTTTTGCTCTTTTCAAAACACGAGTTACAGTATAACTGTAACAATATTGTCAGCACTATAAAAACAGTTATTCATATTTGTATTTCAAATCTAAATGTGCAAGCTACAAGGCCTATAATTATTATACATCATTGATGCTTACTGCTGTTTGTAGACGGGCGATATTATTCCTTTCTGCGCTAACGAATATTGTCGATGTAACTTATTTTAGTTGTCTCATTGTAAATGATTGTGAGAGCGTGGAATTTATAAGTTCAACATTTTCCTTTACAATTTTTATAGAATCAATAAAAAAAATATTGAATCGAGCCAAACAGTATGGAATAAAAGAATTGTCTAACGAACTAAAATATTTTCTTCCATACATTTGCAAGAGTCCCCGGCAAACACTCTGACTGTTTATCGTCCACGGTCAGTTACCCTGGGAGGACATTTATTTGTTCCCCGGACCCGTTTGTGTCCAAACATATTCTTTGGAGGGTAGCGTATAGAATGGGCTATTTAAATCAAATCTGCTTTCTATACATCGCTGCTGCGTTCAAATTTAATGTAACATTTGGTTCACTGAGAAGTAGGCACTTACTTATCGCCATTTTGTGATGGCGGCTATCTTGGATTTGCATAGTGCTATTCTACTAGTCAAGCCCTTTCATTTGATACCATTATCGAGGGAGTTGTGAAAAAATATGTAATCCGCCATTTTGTAGCGGCGGCCATCTTGGATCGATTTTCATCAAACATAACTAACCACACTCTCGACTAATTCACCTTTCAAACAAAAAAACCGCATTCAAATCGGTTCACCCGTTTGAGCGCTACAGGGGAACAGACAGACACACACACACACACACACAAACATAGACACGTCAAACTTATAACAACCCGTCGTTTTTGCGGGGTTTAAAAAGTAGACTATGTCCGTCTCAAGAATGCAAACAGTATCAAATCTTGTCAAGACCGGAGATAAGGACAGATTGACTATATATTCTCATGTATAATATTAAGTAAGTACTAATTGTTCCTGGCATATGTTAAAATGCCACGTAAAGTATGGTTTGGGAACGCATAGCGGACAAACATACAAACTCCATTTTTATGTACATTTTATGGGCCAAAAACCTTCGCGGGTGTACACAGAAGAACCCACAAAAGTTTCACCTCAATCGGTTCAATAGTTTATCAGCGTATAAAGGATATACAGACAAACACTGATTTTTATTTATATGTATGGTTCGTTTCAATAGAGTTGAGCTAAAATGTACCTTAAACACACCTTTTTGCTAAAAAACTACAGAATGGATTGAAATGAAACTTGGCACGATTACGTCAATTGAAGTACGTGAAAGTGAACTAATGATGATAATTACTTACGAAAAGGTAAAATCCATCAAGGGTTACAAGAAAAAAAAATTGTCTGTCTTTAAAGTCGGTTTACCGACGATAATTTTACGTGATAACGTCATAAGAAAACTTGCCTCTTTATCGCTTGTTCCGCATTCTGGCTTGCACGCGGCAAGTATCTACGTGACAATGAAGTCATGCTTTTTTGTGCGTGTAGCCGACGTTCATCGATTTATAAGACGTTATCACGTCAAAAAGAAAGAAAAAAAGTGTTACAAGAATCCCACATTCGTACATACCCAGATAATCTTCTTCTTCTATCTATCTTCTATAATATAATAAAACTGTAACAGATCCAATTCTGTACATTGAAGATATTTTGAAATTTTTTATTGGAGGGCACTCTATAATCGATACTGAAGCCAAAACTGCAATTTGTTTCATTTTTGTCTGTCTGTCTGTCTGTCTGTCTGTCTTTCTGTCTGTCTGTCTGTCTGTCTGTATCTTGGCCGCGCATCACGCCGAAACTACTGAATGGATTCGAATGAAACTTGGTACGATTTGAGTATATACTCCGAGGTAGGACATAGGATACTTTTTATCCTGAAATTCAGCACGGTTCCCTTGGGATAGGGGATAAAAGTTAAAACGTGTATTTAGCTGTAATTCATTAACGCGTCGTCCGGTTTCATTCATTCTTTTTTTGTTAGAAAGGAGATACTTTAAAGATTACAGCCTGATCTCTGAAAGGCTGGATCGATTTTGATGGGACTTTCACTGGTGGATGTTTACATTTTGATGAACCTAAACATCTGCCAGAGAACTTTTAACAGTTTTAGCAAGGTTTGAGCTCAAAAGAGCTTAGGAAAAACAAAGAGTTCCGGCGAGATTTTTAAAAACCTAAATCCTCGCGGACGAAGTCGCGGGCATCCTCTAGTAATATAATAAAACTGCAACAGATCCAATTCTGTACATTGAAGATATTTTGAAAATTTCTTTTGGAGGGCACTCTATAATCGATACTGAAGCCAAAACTGTATTTTTTTTTTCATTTTTGTCTGTCTGTCTGTCTGTCTGTCTGTCTGTCTGTCTGTATCTTGGCCGCGCATCACGCCGAAACTACTGAATGGATTCGAATGAAACTTGGTACGATTTGAGTTTATACTCCGAGGTAGGACATAGGATACTTTTTATCCCGAAATTCAGACCGGTTCCCTTGGGAGAGGGGATGAAAGTTAAAACATGTATTTAGCTGTAATTCATTAACGCGTTGTTCGATTTCACTCATTCTTTTTTTGTTAGAAAGCTAGTACTTTATGTATTATCCCGTAAATATTTCAAGGTCATTGATTATTTAGTTTAGAAATGACAGACATTACAATCCTCAGTATTGGGTTCAAATAACTCGGGACCCGAATCTTTGAACGTACGGCTTATTTTAAACTGGTGTGCATTTAAATTTATGTTTGTCAGTCTGTCTATTTATTCCAGCTAATCTCTGAAACGGCTGGATCGATTTTAATGGAACTTTCAATGTTATAAGGAGTAACTTAGGCTACATTTAGTTTAGGTACATAAAAGAATTATGGGATCCGATCCGATCCTATATAAAAACCTATATCTACGCGAACGAAGTTGCGGGGTTCAGCTAGTATAATAATACATTTATTATAATCTTTACTTTTATGCAAACGGGTAAAAATACGAAACGTCTCAAAATTAAAATACTTGACATTTACAAGTAGGTACTTTGATTTGATGTCCCTATAATATCACAGTAGCTGTTTAATATTTCAACAATACGTGAAACAAATCAATAAAGCTTTATATTAATATTCATGACTGGGAGTAAACACGAAACCAAGGCGCCTAGGAATTTTGTTCACAAGACAATATCAACCACGCGACATTTTGTCACGCTATTGCATATTGTAGCGCCGAAGAATTTCTAACCGAACAGATCTCGAAGTAAGTATAATCGCAAACACTATTTATCAAACACCACAAAAAGATCAGACTTTCTCTATAAGCGTCAGCGTCGTAAACTTTGTACCCCTTGCTTTGAGCAGACTTGATATGTATGTTCACATGTTTTCAAATTTCAAAAAAAATCACATCTGAGTGCTTAGTCTAAGATCGGAGCACTCGAAAACGAACTCGAAAACTATTGATCGATTTCAGAGTAAAATAGACCTAAAATGGCTTGTATTAAGGTTTGAGTTCGCCAATACATTCAGCATTCGAACACAACGAGCGCCCCAAGCAGAAATGTTGTAAAATACATATTCGAACTATGGAATTACGACTTTAAAATACGAGTATTTGAGTTAATTTTGCTCTGAATTCACTTGTGATTCGATCAATAGTTTTCGAGTTCGTTTTCGAGTGCTCCGATCTTAGACTAAGCACACAGGAGTCTAAATGGGAGACGAGATTTTACTTTTTGGATTCGATCTTCAGTCCAGATTTCATTCCCTGTCCCTACACAATCGGCCAATGCATACGGTGAACATATAAGACCACTTTACCACATTTGACCAGCGCTGAACTTTTGAACTTTCGCGAGTTTACACACAACTAAAGATCGCTGCGCAATTTGCAAGCACGAAGCAGTGTTCAAACATTGGCTGGCGCTCACCGAACGATTTGGGCTAATGAGTAATGGAGCCATCAGCCTAATACATTTTCATACCATCAATTTGTTATACGCCATGAAGTTGACGGTGACGACACGCGTCACGCAAGATGTGCTCCCTGACATGCGTTTAATTGTGCCCCAATAAAACAATGTTATTACAGGGTGTTTGTTCGACGTTTGATCGGTCCCACCCAAAGACAAACCGCGTTGCTCAAACAAGCTTGTTCAAACAGGGGGGCGAACTTATAAAAAAGTCGGGCAAATATAAAACTCGACTAGTTTTTTCTTTGCTTCCGAATACAGTATCAAGAAAACATTATTTCTCTTTTTTTTTACAGGTACCTACTTCACATTATTATCATGTTTCCACTACACTTTACATTTTGAACCGAATCTTTCATTTCCTTACTCTATGAATGGAAAAATAAATTGGTGGAACTAGCAAAATATTACTTTTTTATTACATTGGAAATAGAGAAAGGCTGCTTTTCCCTTGCCTTTGCTGCCAGAGCTATGCTACGTTACTAAGCTAGGGATGTGTGTCAAACCCACCCATAGAATCACTTCATTTTCATGGCATAGTTTAGCTTAGCTCTGCTGGTGGGAAGAGGTTCAATGAAGCTAAGTTTTTTACATGGACTCGAGCTAAGGATGAGAGCTAGGAATGCGCGAGTGGTGTAGCTATATGAAGTACGAAGTGAAACTGAGTAGACGACGCACAGCTACTCGTACCTCGCGCAATCTTCACAGCACATCTTACCGCAATCTTCATAGCACATCTTATCGCATTTTCATATCTTCATGACAGCACATCGCTTTGCTACACCACTTAGCTTCGGTGGAAATAGACACATAGTTCCGCAGCTTTGCTTTAACCTCGCTCACTGCTTAGCTACATCACACATCTTTGTGCGAAAGGCAGGCTAATAACAAAAAATTGTTACATTAATAAACATTACTTAAAAAACCTGATGTGTTAACAATACAAATGACATCGACTGCGACATGCCCACAGTGTTTGTGTCTTTCCATCTAATGCTATTCCCTCCTACCTCAAATCCCCATACAAAGCAGTGTGCAAGTGACGCCTCTTAAGTGTCGTGTGTCGCGGTCACAAGTCTCAGTTGCGCGTTACGGTCGCGCAGTGGTCGCGCTTAGCATATGCGCGTAGCGGTCGTACGTAACGTCGCGCGTAGCAATCGCACGTAGCGGTCGCGCGTAGCGCTGGCGCGTTACAGTATCACACCTCAAACTTTATCTTTAAAATCTCAATATTGGTTTTTAGGGTTCCGTACCCAAATGGTAAAAACGGAGCCCTATTAATGTCACTCTCCTGTATGTCTGTCCATCTGTCCGCGTGTTACAGGTATCTAGCTCGTAGACGAAATGAGTCACAATCCTGAAATTTTTTTATTTGGTGTAGAACGTTGACCCAAAACCAAATTTTTTTTTCTTACCCTAGCATGTGGGATATCATTGTTTAGAACTCATTGACTAGAGTACGAATATATTTTTGTTTTATTTTGTTTCTTAGAAAATAAGGAAATGGAGGGTCGTCAAAGTTATCAGTGTTAAGCCATTTTTGTGACGATCAGTGTTAGACAGTTTTTGAGATAGTCTTATCTCAAAAACTAAACCAGTTAATAACATGAAATGTCAGTAAATTACATACCATTGATACTGTATTTAAACAACAAATACTGAAAATAACTATTCATAAAGTAATTTGACCAAAACAAACGAATATTTTTTTTGTTTTTCTCATGGTTTGTTGCGATGTGAAAATGTGTGTGTGCTCGGAAATGCAATATTTCTTACACCCAGAATATTATGTTGTACGGAACCCTAAAATAGTGAGGCCCAACTCGCACTTGGCCGATTTTTTTGAAACATTCGAAATGTGTCATTGAAAAATCTTTGGAATTTTATGTTTTATAATCTCTGTTATACTTGTTTTTACTCCGTAAAAAGCGGTCTGCGGGATAAAATGATAAACGATTTGGAAAAAAAACGTTTGATGTTAAATTATCCCCGAGACGATCCGAAGCAATTACCAACCAATAATCGACGATGTCTTAACAAATAGAAATGTCAAAATTTATCTGCAGGGCGAGCTTTATTGAATCCGAGATTGGGGCTGGAATTGCAATCAAACGGCTAATAGTAGAGGGTCCATTACTGGACTATATACGCGTATTTTCTCGTGACTCGTACGCTTCCAAACATAAGGATTATAATGAAGTAAACGTGCGCTCTCTAGAATTGCTACTTCCCTATACTCGACTGTACGGCAATGCAGTGGAATGGAGTAATTATCCATTTATTATTATTTTATTGCCGCTACGGATGCTGGTCTTTTGTTTAGAATCACATATTTTATTCGGACCAACATCTCTAGGGAAAATAATTCTTGAAATCTGTGGAACAAGAGGAAATATAGCTACTTTTTAGGGTTCCGTAGTAAACAAGGAACCCTTATAGTTTCGCCATGTCCGTCCGTCTGTCTGTCTGTCCGTCCGTCCGTCCGTCCTCGGTTATTCTCAGAGACTATTAGTGCTAGAAATCTGTAATTTGGCATGGGTATAAATATTAATCACGCCGACAAAGTGGCGAAATAAAATTTTGATAAAAAAAATTTTTTAGGGTAGCTCCCCCACATGTAAAGTGGGGATGAATATTTTTTTGTCGTCTACCCCATAGTGTGGGGTATCGTTGAATAGGTCTTTTAAAAATACTGTGGGTGTGGTAACATCATTTTATAGCTGGTGTGGTAATAGTTTTGTACGGAACGATGTGCACCTACGTAGAACCGAAATATTGCATTTCATTGTTTGAACAAAATGTGCAAATCGTTGTCGTCAACCGAAAATACACAGCTAGACATAATATTATATGTAGGTCTTTTCAGGGATTTCCTTACACCGCAGTCTTGCGCCTCGTGTTTTCTCCACGACTCTTCTATTTACCCTGGATGAATAAAATAAGTCTGTTGTTAACCGCAAAATTCATGGCCGGCAATATTTTTTTTAAAGAATATTAACCATGATGAACGTGACTAATATTCCACTTTCCCCTCCAATTAAGTGACATTTGTACTAGGAGTGGGTACGAAAATATGTAACGGGTGGGTTTTGACCCGTCGACCTTACGGTCTTTGATCCGCGCCCGACTACCGTTGCGCTATTGAGGCTCATATTGATCGACGGGTGTCTGTGGCGTCATAATTGGAATACAAATTCTTCTTTGACGCCGCGGCCACGTCGGGAGGGTCGTGATTTGGTCTTTTGTGCGTCACGCATTAACTCCTTCGAGCCTCTGGCTACACCCTACAACTGTACATCTTGTTTCTATCAAATGTATACCTTATTTCGTTATTTCAAAGTTTATATCGCTTTGCTGTCACGCATGATCAACGATTTTAGATTCACTGCTAAAGTAATAAGAACCGTTTTGAGTTTGTAAAAAAATACATTCGACGCAGAGAGTTTCCTTAGCCAATGTAGAAAATTGGTCGCAGTAGCGTTTGGTTAAGGTCGATTTTTGATTAGTATTGATGCACAGCGGTAGAAAGATTAGTGTTGGTAATGGGTGCGTAATTACAGTAGAAAAGCGGACATTACGAGGTTCATTTGGCGAGCAGCGATCGTTCGAAGGGGTTCCGAGTGCTTTGGGAATTAGCCTCGCACTGATTTAATTAAACTGCAAACATCGTACGTGACACTAGAGGCCGCTCCTCTAGAAACACTTGTCGGCAATTCCCACCAATTAAGACTGCCACTTTAGTTGTTGCTTATTTTTTTTTTCTTTAGATGCTAAGGTAGTACCGACATAGCGCGGGAGCCCCGGCAGGCGGCTGGGGCGGCTGACAGATGCCTGGGACGTATACAACGGGTTCCCCAGGCGTCCAGCACAGTCAGCAAGAGGGAACAGCCGTGGTGGTTTTTAGTTAGGGTATACCCCCACTCGGCGGGTGTCGCACATAACCGCCGTTCTGCCCAAAGAACGGGGGTAGCTATACAGCTTTTCCACCACGTCAAAAAAAAAAAGGGTAGTACCTACATAGTTAGTTTCATGCTCGCAAGTGTCAAGTTGCAGGGCTAACAATTTTCGTTTTCATTATTCATTATCTCAGACCTCAAACCGTATTTAAAACCCTAGCCTTGCGCATAGAGAAAGAAGATGCACGGTCCATACAAGGTAGGTAGTTGGTGGGGTGAGACATCGATGGGCATATGATTGTCAACTCGCGTAGGTATACTCTGGTTTTAACCCAGATAAGCCTACTGTCCTATATGTAGGACAGTGAAAATAAAAAAATATATCAAAGTACCCATTTAAATGGTTGATTTTATTTGTTGTGATATGAAGTAAGGAGACTATGTTTATTATAGTAAAAATATAAAATCGACGTTTTATTTACTATTTTTCGATATATTTCACTAAAAAGTGCGCAATAAAAGCGCGTTGCAGAAACGGCCTACAAGAGATATGAATAAAAATCTGAAATTTATATTTAGGTTGCAAATTTCACATTTCACATGTTCTGGACTCTGGACAACCTCTTCTTTACTTTGTATAACAATTTTATTGATATAATATTTCGTAAAGTGGAAATAATTTACGACAAAAAGTGGTGGACTATATTGCTGAGAAAAATGATAGAGAGGTAGCGATATGTATTCTACCACTCCTTGTTGACCCCGATTGCCCTTCTGACGAAGGTGATGAAGACAAGGGTGATGAAGATAACGTGGAAGCTGAATAACTTGCTACGTAACATATTACTTCAACCTGTAGAAATATCTCTCCAAGTTGAGTATCCCATTAGTGATACCGATGAGCAACTTGCTGTTAGTTGATCAGCTCAGCGCAAAATAATTTACGCGTGGAGGAAAAGAGGCTTAGCAACATCTTCAGTGGTTTGGCTTGAGGTTCAAGGAGCTTTCCAAGATAAACTTCAGTTTGACAAGTTCGAAAATTTACATTATTGGTTACACAGAGTAGGCATTAGAGTCAAGAAATGGCACATGCCATTACTTACAAATAATATCTTTCTGAACGTTTTTGCTTGCCAATTATTGTATAAAACAAAATACGGGAAACTCGATCACCTAAGCTTCCGCAGGAGAGTAACAACAGCTTTGATTGAGTCAAACAGAAAATTTGGAAAAATGGGGTCAAGTCAACCGTCCCAATATGAACGTGATGACAGCTGGAAAGATCAAGGCATAACCAATTCAATCATTTGGTTATTCTTCAATCAAAAGAAAGGCTTTACCGTCAATGTCATAAAAATGTTTGACGCGCTGCATAAATTTCATATAGAAGTATGTTCTATGTGTTTTGTAACTTATCATACATAAGTCATCACACTGCAAAATTGATATACTAACATTAAAATTTATTTTTTGTACCCTTTTCATAAATAAATAAATGTATTAGACTGTTTTCAGTTAAGGTCAATACTAACCCTTACTTACTACCTATTATCCTACTGTCCTATATATAGGACGGCCATTTCCCGGAAAACCTTAAGGAAAATATTTTTTTAAATATTTTTTTTATTCATTTTAAAGCTAATGCAACTAAAGAAATTTGTTTATTGTGAAGATTTTGAGTAAAAATAGTTTCAGGCTTATCTGGGTTAATTCCGTGGAATTGTATTTTTGATTCCGTGGAATTCTGACGTTTCTTAATGTTACCAGATATAAAACAGTTCCCACAAAAAGATAATAAATTCGAAAATTACATAAATAAAAATCAATTGCCTCATGTATGTAGATATGAAAAATGCCTGACAGATACTTCAGGTACTTTAGTTTGGGGTAAAATCAAACTTCAGGTGTTAACCCTGTTTTTCATACAAATAAGTAACTCATTCTACTCATCTATGACAACTGTCAGAATTCCACCGAATTTAAAATCAGTCTATAGTACCTACTTAGGGTAATGAAGGGGAATAAGGTGGCATAATTCTTGAGCATACACCAAAATATCATCGTTATCACCGATAGATGTCCACCGCTGGACATAGGTCCTTTGTGTAGGTACTTCTACACATTGCGTTCTAGCGCCACTATGACTCGTCTGATATCTTTGGTCCACCTAGTGGGGGGAGCGAAGTGCTTCCCGGAGCGAGGTTCTAAAGTAGATATATTCTTCTAAAATTACCGATTTATTCGAGCGTAAGACGAGCTTTACCACGAGCAGACACAACAGAATCTAAATCAAAGCTCTAGGCATCGGCAGAAAGCGATCCATTTATCTGCAGTGGCTCAATAAATTTCATATAGGGGATGGTTTGTTTGCGCCGGGAATGTGTTGTTGACCGTCGCGGGAGAGCGTCAGAGCGGCTGTCAACACCGCGGGGGACAGATATTGTCCCTTAGAGCGAGGCCGCACTGCAAAATATATTAGCGTGAATTTTATTCGCGCGGTTTATATTCCGCATTTTAATATATTTTTCTCGCGAATTTTAAATCGATGTGCGTGCAGCTTCATACGTTCCCATATGTCACAGAATTTTGCGAAAAAATTCGCGCGAATAAATTTCGCAGTGCGGCCTAGGCCTTAGGCTTAGCACGCACCGCGATTAAACGCGAACGGTTTAAGAAAAGCTGAAATCGCCAAACCGCGTACAAACACGCACTGCGGTTGGCGTTTTGCTTAATTATATTTCAGTACCACCATGCATTTCCGGCAAACAGGCTCTGCGCTCACCTAGTCGGGACTGAATAAAAACCGAATGCGATTCATCGCAGTACGTGCGACTATTACTATGGAACACAAAAAAAACGCGTTTACAAATCGCGATCCAAATGTAGCAAGTTACGTTTTTAAAAACAGTCACTGAAAAAAGTCGCTAATGCGTGCGCTTGTATAGAAAGCAATGTGTTACATTTTTTTGCGGACGCTCGCGTTTAACCGCGGTGCGTGCGCGCAGCCTTAGCTGCGAAAAGCTTCTCACAATCTTGTCGTATTTTATCGCCATAATATCGACATATGCTTACGGAATGTAAAAATGCACTTAGGTATAATAATATATTCCAAATTCTCCGTCTCTTATGAAATACCTATAAAGCTGAGATAAATTACTTCAATATTGCAGCATGCCTTACTACCTTACCTACTGAGTTAGTAGTTAGAGCACTGAGCGGTACTTTAATTATGTCTATGTCGAACTAGATCATGTCTGTGACTTCGTCCGCGTCGTCGATTTCAAAATTCTGTGGGAAATATCTGCTTTTCCGGGTTAAAAGTTGCCTATGTCAATTTCCGAGACGCAAGCTACCTCTGTACCAAATTTCCTATAAATCAGTTAAACGGATGGACCTTTAAGAATCCCGTGGGAGCTCTTTAATTTTCCTGGATAAAAAGTAGCATATGTCCGTCCCCGGGATGTAAGCTACCTTTGTAACAAAGGGTCTAGCGGGTTAAGCTTATGAAAACTGCACTCGCGTCTGATGAAGGATTCTTACCTTGTTTTTATTGTTTTTCATCTAAAATAGCCATACACTTAATCTCACATCCCTAACCCTTATAGTAAGGGAATAATGGGGGTGACAACCCTTAACGAAAAAAAAATTTTTCTCAGTACCAATTCAAGATATCTTTATGAAATTGAAACCATACATGACTATTGATGAACTAACCATAACATATTTTTTTCATAATTTTTGCAATATTACAAACTGTAAAAAACGAGAAGTATATTTTTTGGAAGTGGTTTTTTATACCCATCCCTAAAGTGACCCCTTACAAAAAAATATATCTCATTTGTTACTTAGTTAGTTATTACATGTTAAAGTTACAAATGGATCGAATTGGTGGAACATAGCTTAAAAAAATAAAAATCTGTTACGGATATGTACATGCATATATCAATTTTTATCAAAAACTATATAAACACCTGTGCACTATCTTTATATCTATCATGAATCATCATAAATACGTTCTTATAACATTTTAATGTCAACAAATATGTATACTTACAAATAAACTATGAACAATCAATGATAAACAATATTCGATTTGATGGCATTCGATTGCACGAATTTCGAACACCATGTTGTAGACTCGGTGTTCGAAAGTTATTTATATTGCGTAACAAAGAACATATTGTAGTGACCTATTCATTTTCATTTAAGTTTTGTCAAGGTAAACCCGGTGCACACCGAGCGCAGAGCATTTTTTGAGATTACTGAATAATTAACTTTATTGACATACGGTCAATATTGCATTCCAAGAATAAATACGCGCGCACGCGTGCGCGTGCTCGCGTATACCGTACCGCGCGACCGTATGTCAATAGTCGTAAAGTTAATTAATTATTCAGTGCTCTCAGAAAATGCTCTGCGCTGCGCTGCGTTCGGTGTGCACCGGGCCTTAAAAGAAGTTTCCACTGGTTTTCTGAGACTTATTTTACAATTAACACATATCATCTTTATGACGTTTATTTGTTTTATCCATTATTTCTGATAGCAAATGTTACAGTGAAAAACTAAACCACAATACACAATTAATATTCGAAACTCCCGCAAAAGTATACGTCACCTGCTAATTATGTTTTGACTTGCTAGTTAACTTATTTTATCTTGACAAAACTTAAATGAAAATGAATAGGTCACTACAATATGTTCTTTGTTATGCAATATAAATAACTTTCGAACACCGAGTCTACAACACGGTGTTCGAAATTCGTGCAGTCAAATGCCATCAAATCGAATATTGTTTATAGTCGATTGTTCATAGTTTATTTGTAAGTATACATATTTGTTGATATTAAAAAGTTATAAGAACATATTTATGATGATTCATGATAGATATAAAGATAGTGCACAGGTGTTTATATAGTTTTTGATAAAAATTGATATATGCATGTACGTATCTGTAACAGATTTTTATTTTTTAAGCTATGTTCCACCAATTTGATCCTTTTGTAACTTTAACATGTAATAACTAACTAAGTAACAAATGAGATATATTTTTTTGTAAGGGGTCACTTTAGGGGTGGGTATAAAAAACCACTGCCAAAAAATATATTTCTCGTTTTTTACAGTTTATAATATTGCAAAAATTATAAAAAAAATATATTATGATTAGTTCATTAATAGTCATGTATGGTTTCAATTTCATAAAGATATCTTGAATAGGTCCTGAGAAAAAAAATTTTTTCGTTAAGGGTTGTCACCCCCATTATTCCCTTACTATAAGGGTTAGGGATGTGAGATTAAGTGTATAGCTATTTTAGATGAAAAACAATAAAAACAAGGTAAGAATCCTTCATCAGACGCGAGTGCAGTTTTCATAAGCTTAACCCGCTAGTCCCTTTCATGAAAATCGGTTAAACTGTTGGGCCGTGAAAAGCTAGCAGATAAACAGACCGACACACTTTCACATTGATAGTATTAGTATGGATGAGTCACTAATTACCATCTCTAACTTGGATTTACTATAATCAAGTGTCAGTTCATACTTACATAAATCGGGACAATACTGTTAGGTATTGGGTTTTCTGTCAAAAAATTCTCAGTGCCAGCCCGGAGTTGTTGGCGGTAGTTGGCGGTGTTCCACTCGGTCCCGGTTGTTATCACAATGAAAACACTATGTGGTGACAATAAAAAGTGAAAAAGACAAAAGTGTGAATTACACGACAGGCAATTAAGAAGTAGAAATAGGCTCGTGATTCCTCAATTACGCCTCAAGAAGTTCCGACAGTCGTATGTGGGAATGGGCGTAATGTTCTGTTATAAAATTTCACAAGCAATCTTAGACTTGCCTTTCAAATCGTTTCACCCGTTTGAGTGCTACGGGGGAACAGACAGACAGACACACACACATACACACACATACATACACAGACATACACACACAGACACGTCAAACTTATAACACCCCGTCGTTTTTCCGTCGGGGGTTAAAAACTGTAATACCAAAACACTGGACCAAAAACATATTTTACAAATATACTGCCAGGGTAAAAAAGGCCGCTCCCGAAATTCGATTTCCAATCAAGCAAACATGAAATCGTGTAACGAAACAATCACGCAGCAATCCGGGGTACAGGTCGGCCCACCAATTGGTCGCAAATGGGAAACGTAATCGAGTTTGACAAATCTATTCGGTGCATAACTTCGTTTTGGATGCAGGTGAGAGAAGTTCTGCTATGGTGAGATTTTAGATAACTACCTGTTACGTAGAGTTTATTTTTTACAAGCGGATACCCGCGACTTCGTTCGTGTGGATATTGATGTTAAAAATCCTGTGGGAATCATTTTGTTTTTCCTAAACTCTTTTGAGCTCATACCTTGCTTAAAAACTATTAAAAGTTCACTGGCAGATGTTTAGGTAGATAAAAATGTAAACATCGGCCAGTGAAAGTCCCATCAAAATCGATCCAGCCTTGTAGAACTTAGCCGGTAATCTTTAAAGTATCTACTTACTAACAAAAAAAGAATGAATGAAATCGGACCACGCGTTAATGAATTACAGCTAAGTACACATTTTGACTTTCATCACCTCTCCCAAGGGAACCGTGCTGAATTTCAGGATAAAAGTATCCTATATGTTACTCCATAGTATGAACTTAAATCGTGCCAAGTTTCATTTCAATCTATTCAGTAGTTTTTGCGTGATACGCGCACAAACATACAGACAAACAGATAAAAATTTCAAAAATAGCTTTTTTACGTTTTATTACTTATCCCTAACATCCCCCAGTTATTATTTTGCAAAAATATTACGGCAAGTCTACGATTTTATTATATGTATAGACGAGCGGATACCCGCGACTTCGTTCGCGTGGATATTGATTTTAATAATCCCGTGGGAATCATTTTGTTTTTCCTAAGCTCTTTTGAGCTTATACCTTGCTAAAAACTGTAAAAATTTCACTGGCGGATGTTTAGGTACATCAAAATATAAACATCCACCAGTGAAAGTTCCATCAAAATCGGTCCAGCCTTTCAGAGATTAGCCAGTAGTCTTTAAAGTATCTACCTACTTTCTAACAAAAAAAGAATGAATGAAATCGGACCACCCGTTAACGAATTACAGCTAAGTACACATTTTGCCTTTCATCCCCTCTCCCAACGGAACCGTGCTGAATTTCGGGATAAAAAGTATCCTATATGTTACTCCATAGTATGAACTTAAATTATGCCGAGTGTCATTTCAATCCATTCAGTAGTTTTTACGTGATGCGCGCACAAACATACAGACAAACAGACAAACAGATAGACAGACAAACAGATAAACAGACAAACAGACAAAAATTTCAAAAATAGCTTTTTTACGTTCTATTACTTATCCCTAACATCCCCCAGTTATTATTTTGCAAAAATCTTCAATGTACAGATACGGCAATTCTACGATTTTATTATATGTAATAGATATAGAAGAAGACAGATTAATTGTAACGCACTTCAAAAAAGAGTGTATCAATTCGACACATCGTAGATGTGTACGTAATATTATTGGAACCGGTATATTCACATACGATAATAATATAATGATCTATTAAGGCTTCCAAACAAATATACAAAATTTTATAGGTGCATTTGTTCACGTATTTCTCTGAAACAATTTATCAGATTGTGACCATTCTTTTTTAATGGCTTACATTTATTTCAACTTAGGCTACAACAACTTAGGGTAACAAGTTTCATCAAAATTGTAACAGTAGTTTTCAAGTATATTTCCAGGGCCTAAACGTGCAGAGATTCGGAGTAGCTTGCATTCCAGAAATGGATATATGTAGGCTACTTTCTATCCCGGGTAATCAAAATAATGAAAAACTGAATCCACGTCGACAAAGATACGGGTACCTTTCAGGTAGTGAACCATGAAAAATTTTTTTTGGATTGCCACTTTGTATTTAGAGATAAAGAAAGACGTTCATATTATACTTAACTAGCGGTCCGCCCCGGCTTCGCCCGTGGTACATTAATATATATATAGCTGCTCGTGCTGATTCATTCACTCACTGACTGACTGATTGATCACCTCTCCTGTAAAATTTTGTATGAAAAATTTTTTTTTCACTAATGGTTTCGTATAGAAGACAAAAATTCATTCAGAACAAAAATATGGAGAGAGCTGATGATTGAGGATTTCGGAGACGGGTGAGCAGCACGCTTAAGGTATTGAAGATAGGTGGGGGGTGCTCGAACAAATGTCACTCAAAACGTTATCCAATTGGCCGTTAGCTGAAAAAAAAATTCAAAATGGCGAAAAAAAGATGGCCGCCATACAAATTTCATCGGTCTCCATCTCCGAGGGTATAAAAGATGGAAGAGTGGTTTTTTCACAAAAGATGATCAGGATTGGAAGGTCTACTTGATGAATAGAAAAAAAATTCAAAATGGCGGAATTTATTTTTCCATAGAAAATGTATGGCGAATATTGAAGAGACTACAAGTTGTGAACTATGCAAGGCTTTGATGCGGTTCTTTGGGGATGTCTCAAAGAAAAATATTCAAAGACATGATGATTGAGGGTTTGGAAGATGGTTGAGGAGCCCGGGCAGGGCATTGTAGATAAGTGGGAGGTGCTCAAACAAAAATTACTCGAAACCTCATCCAATTGGCACTGAGGTGAAAAAAACCTTAAAATGGTGGATTTAAGATGGCGACTATACAAATTTCGTCGGTGTTTATGTCACCAAGTATACAAGATGGAGGAGTGGTTTCTTGGATAAAGATGATCAAGAACTAAAGATCTACAATTTGATGAACAGAAAAAAATCAAGATGGCGGAATTTATTTTTTTCACACAAAATATATGGCGAATATTGAAGAGACTATAAGTTGGGAAACTATACAAGTGATACGGTTCCTTTTCAAAATTTGTTTTTATGGAAGAACTCTCCTTCTGGCAAATGAGTCGGAGAAAAAAATTTGGAGAGTGATGATGATGAGGGTTTGGAAGATGGATGAGGAGCACGGCCAGGGTTAAAGATGCTGAAAATGATAGAAGACGGTGGAGGCTGCTAAAACAAAAATAATACTGAAATCCCCGCGGTCCGCTTTAGCGGGCCGCGCAGCCAAGCGCCCTACTAGTAATAATATATAGCCTATAGCACTCAAGGATCACGTACATATCCAACGGTGAAAGAATTTTTGAAATCGGTCCAGTAGTTTCCGAGATTAGCGCGTTCAAACAAACACACTCTTCCGCTTTATTATATTAGTATAGATATAAATGTTTGTTTATTAATTTAATTATCACAACAGATTATCCATCATTATCATTATCATTAAAGGGCCATCTAAAATCACTATACCTAGGGGTAATATTCACCCCTTATCAATATTTTACATCAGATAGAGGTAGCTTATAATTCTCAGGTACCTAATATTACAGGAATTGTTAATAATAATAATATTATTTAGCGATTATAGATACACGTTATGACTAACGTGTTAATTATTTTTTGGCTAAAAAATATTTACTTCCTGTGATTACAAATCTTTTGTAGCTGTGGCCTCACCACAGAATTCTAACGAAGGCTAGAAATGATACTCTGTTTTATACCGGGACATCGCAAGAGCGTGTTGCCGTGTTTTAGTTACACACACATGAAGAAATTATTCGACAATCAATATTTAGAATTCAATGCAGCATATATTATTATCACTTTATCAAATACACTCTGCAAATACGTCTGGTTTTGTTGTTGTGTTAAGTGATGTTTATCTACACAATATCTGCACGGCAAACAGACGGTCCCTTATTATTTCTATACGTATTCTAAATTCTGTGGTCATCATACAAAGTGCGACAGCCTCAAGCAGGAATGACAATGAAACGCTGTGAAACGAAAGTGCAATGATACGTTGTGAAACGAAAGTGCAATGAAACGTTGGTAAATCATAACCGGGCCGGGAATCGACCCGCAACACAAGTAGTCATTTATCATAATCATCTCGATTATATCGCGCCTCGCCCTACAAGGGGCGCTTAACTACCCTCCATTTAACAGTTATTTTCAACGTTTTTTATTCGGAACGTGCCTTTTATTATTGCTTAGTCACCTATGTTGGCTGCGAGCGGTGATTCACTCATCTCTATAGAATCTCTGAATTAATTATTATTATAAAAGTGTGTAGTTTATCTGTCAAATAGTTCCGCTTCGAGCAAAAACGACTTAACCGATTGAGATGAAATTCTCACAGTTCTAAAGTAGGTATATAACCAAGGTGAAAATAAACTACCATAATGCACCAATACATACCATAATACATCTAGATCCTCTCGTCCATCCATTCAGCTGTACGCTTTACTTTAGTTCTATATAAAGTTACGAATGTCGGTGGCTCGCTTCGCTTGCCAATTCCTAATGTTTCATTTTTTTTAGATTTCGTACACAAAGGGATAAATGGAGACCTACGGAGTCCCAAAGTCTCCCAGGGGAATCCCATACATTATCTATTTTATTCTATATACATATAATAAAATCGTAGCCGTATGCCGTACGTATGCCGTATGTAATGTACATTAAAGATTTTTGCAAAATAATAACTGGGGGATGTTAGGGATAAGTGATAGAACGTAAAAAGCTATTTTTGAAATTTTTGTCTGTTTGTCTGTTTATCTGTTGTTTGTCTGTATGTTTGTATCACGCAAAAACTACTGAATGGATTGAAATTAAATTTGGCATGATTTAATTGCATACTACGGAGTGAATATACATACGAATACATTTTATCCCGAAATTCAGCACGGTTCCCTTAGGAGAGGGGATGAAAGTCAAAATGTATACATAGCTGTAATTCATTAACGCGTGATCCGATTTAATTCATTCTTTTTTTGTTAGAAAAGAGATACTTTAAATATATAAAGAGATACTTTATATATGTAAGATGAGATATTTTAGCAAGGTATGAACTCAAAGAAGCTTAGGAAAACAAAATGATTCCCACGGGATTTTTGAAAACCAATATCCACGCGAACGAAGTCGCGGGTGTACGTTTATAGTTTAATAAGATACTTTAAATGTAACATAACATACGAATAAATCTAAAATACAGGTTAAGTATTTTACTTTTGATAAAGTCCTCAAAAGTAATTGTAGCTTCGTCAACCGTAACAATTTACTCAGAAGCTCCGTTTAGAATTCTAACGAGTATGAGGAATGTTTGTGAAATTTTACACGTTGTACCCATACCATGTTGAATAATATTATGTCGGAAATACACTTTTAAAATGCCACGCCATGCTTGTTGACTCAAATGAAGTCCTGCTGCACATTGGTCCAACGCACGCACACGCACAACGGCCTTTGCGTTCATTTTTCGTGTGCTACTAGCTAAAGCTGTGATAGCCTAGTGGTTAGGACGACCGACTTCTAATCGGAGGTCGTGGGTTCGATCCCGGGCACGCACCTCTAACTTTTCGGAGTTATGTGCGTTTTAAGTATTTAAATATCACTTGCTTTAACGGTGAAGGAAAACATCGTGAGGAAACCTGCACGCCTGAGAGTTCTCCATAACGTTCTCAAAGGTGTGTGAAGTCTGCCAATCCGCTTGGCCAGCGTGGTAGACTATGACCAGAACCCTTCTCACTCTGAGAGGAGACCCGTGCTCTGTAGTGAGCCGGTTATGGGTTGATCATGATGATGATGATGATGATGATGATGACTAGCGACAAACTATGTTCCGACTTTTATTGATTTTCATAAAAATATCAAAGAATCTTGGCATTGCATACAACAAGAATGCCTTGATTAAAGTAATAGTTATCGTAAAGTAGGATTCATACCTGAGAGCTATGCAATAATTCCCTTCATACAAGAACTGTCATATAAGAAAATTACAAGTGTAAATTGAAAATTTAAAAAACCCCTGACATTCGCCATTTAGTGGCGGCGGCCATCTTGAATTTGCAATAGTGCTATTCTACTAGTCAAGCCCTTTCATTTGATACCCATATTAAGGGAGTTGTGAAAAAATATATCATCCGCCATTTTGTAGCGGCGGCCATCTTGGACCGATTTTCATCAAACATAGCTAAGAACACTCTCGACTAATTTACCTTTCAAACAAAAAAAACCGCACTCAAATCGGTCCACCCGTTTGAGCGCCACAGGGGAACAGACAGACACACACACACACACACACACACACACACAGACACGTCAAACTTATAACACCCCGTCGTTTTTGCGTCGGGGGTTAATAATAACGGGTTTAAGGGGACCGTTTTCGCAAACGGAGACAGGTAATAATAGCGATGATTACTGACAAGATACCATAAAAAACGTAAAAAAAAATTAAAGTATTTCCTGCATTGTTCGTTCGTAAGTTCGCAATGTAACGTGTAAGCTGACGCCTAAAAACGCCGCCGTTGTCGCCGCGCGCCCGCCGCTCACGAGGTCAACGGCCTGAGTTTTGCACGTTATGCATTATCGGTTTGAAAAATATTAAATACTAAACCACTAATACTACCAATTTAAGACAAATGGTTATTGGTATTGGATTTGGTTTAGGTAGTATAGTAATAACCCTAAGTTTTCGAACGCGGTCTCCATATAGGTACCCTGTAAAACATAAATAGCAGTTACGAACAAAAGATAAAGTTCGTAAACTAAAACCCGACTACCCTTAGTAATTTAAGTAGTTTAATATAAAATAATAATTTAGTGTACAGAAAGTGCGGGGCAAGCAGCTAGTGGCGCCATCTATTACATCTATCCGAAACGAAATAATATTTTACTTTAGCCGCTCGGGCGTTGCTTTCCGATTTTTTTTTTCGTATACATAAAATGTAGCCTTTGTCACCCGAACTATAACAACGAATCAATTGACACCTCATTCAATCGGCCCAGTAGTTTAGGCGCTACGGTGGAACACACAGCATCTCATACAAAAATCGGCCACAAAAATACATACATAGACTGCTAAAATTATAACCCTTGTGGCTTTACCGTAGTCGGGTAAAAAGATGATTATGAAGTGTCAGCTAAAGGTGCGTCCAAACTTGTAACATTTCACCGAACCGAACTTTGTAACATTACCGCGAACTTGTTACGTTCAATGTGGACGGCGCGTCGGACCGCGCTTTAGATGGGTTACTGCTTAACAGTTCGGCGTAACAATTAATTGTTCGCGTAACAAATGCCGTCTACACTACAGTAACTGTTACGCGGTGTTGATACGGTTACGCAGTTAGTGATATGTTACAAGTTTGGACGCACCTTTAAGGAGCTGCTATGGGATGATAAAACTCGAAGTTGAAGTCGAGCGGCACATTCAAAAGGTGGTGTAAGTAGAACTCGTGTATCTCGTATCGGTTGATCGTGTTCAGCATCAATACAAGGATGGTCCCCTGACAGTAGTAGAGCGGCAGCCGGGTCTTCTTAAAAAGGAATTTCTTCGCTGCAAAAGCTTTCATAACAATACACTGCATGTCGTGGTTGATCGTGTGTTTTTTCGCAAGCAACTGTGAAAAATAATTTACAAAATGTGATTATACTTACGTGTCGGCATAGAATATTATTTAAATAGATTCCACCTTATTTTTAAAATTGAAACTGTAAGTAGTTCAAGAATCTGTATTTGTTGCATAACAAAATTGTTACAAAAAACAACTTACAAAACGTTCGCGAACTACACACGACTAATAATAATAATCAGGGGCACAGCTTACTTAGATATTTGCTCAACAAGGTTGTGGCCATAAGTTTAGGTTACTCACATAAATGAAATGAGCTTGCGTCGACTCCCATGTTGGCAATGTTAAGTTGACTGATTTTCGAAAAAACTGAGGTCTTATGACATCAGGTTCGCATTGTCCAAATTTGTAAATAAAACTTAGCTGATCTGAAAACGTGAAACAAATGTTAACACCTTACTTATCATGTTAACCACTAGACCAACAAGCAGTACTCGTACAATACATAAATTAAAATATGAGTAATAAACAATTTGCTATGTTGCTAAGCCTCAGTATAAAATCACGTTACCTAGAGCTTTATTAACCCCCGACGCAAAAACGACGGGGTGTTATAAGTTTGGCGTGTCTGTGTGTGTGTGTGTGTCTGTCTGTTCCCCTGTGGCGCTCAAACGGGTGGACCGATTTGAATGCGGTTTTTTTTAACTCAAGATTTAAGAGATAGATAGGCGTGCGATGCTATGGCCACATGTAATGTAATCGTACCATTATGTGCGTAAAAAACAATTCGATGTGCACTCGTATTTACTATTTTTAACCCCCGACGCAAAAACGACGGGGTGTTATAAGTTTGACATGTCTCTCTCTCTCTCTCTCTCTCGTATCTCTCTCTCTCTCTCTCTCTCTCTCTCTCTCTCTCTGTGTGTGTGTGTGTGTGTGTGTGTGTGTGTGTGTGTGTGTGTGTGTGTGTGTGTGTGTGTGTGTGTGTGTGTGTGTGTGCACGTGTGTGTGTGTCTGTTCCCCTGTAGCGTTCAAACGGGAGAACCGATTTGAATGCGGTTTTTTTTGTTTGAAAGGTGAATTAGTCGAGAGTGTTGTTAGCTATGTGTGATGAAAATCGGTCCAAGGTGACCGCCGCTACAAAATGGTGGATTACATATTTTTTCACAACTCCCATAATATGGGTATCAAATGAAAGAAAGGGCTTGACTAGTAAAATAGCACTATGCAAGTCCAAGATGGCCGACGCCACAAAATGGCGAATTTCGGGGGTTTTTTAAATTTTTAATTTATACTTGTAACTAACTTAAAAGTTACTAACTTTACAGTTAGCAGTCGTACTGTTTTACCTCGAGGCATTTCCAAATCTGATAATCCGCTCGAGTCACCTCCCGCTATTTTACCTGCCTTAAGCGAAGTTCTCAGTGCGTAAGTTGCCTGGTTAGCGGGAATAGCTTTCCATCCCCCGCATGCCGCAACTAAAAAGTGACATGACTATTACGGCTCGTCCAGTTATACTACCACATGTTATACTACTTCTTTCTGTAACATGTTATGTAACATGTTATACTACAGCACCTATATGACACTGTTGTATCATATACATAGATTATAGGTGCTGTGTTGGTTGGCACGGTTGGAACGGCATTCTGAACCAGTGGTAGATTCAATTGACGATTCAAAAGTACTTGTAAAAGTTTATTAATTACCTAATGTGTTTTATACAATATAAGTAATATGTGGTCGATGTTACACATACTTTAAGTTTGGTAGCAAATCTGAATATTCTGTCGAAATCATGTTATAAAAGCATATCGTTCATACTCAGCCCAACAACAGAGAATAATTTTATTGTAAAAATTATAACTTACCATAATAAAATAATATCAAGATTATGTTTTTGGTACTATGAACCATTTTAGTAGAAATTTTTTAATTTAAACAGGATTGCAGCACTGACAAAGAAGATAATAAGCAATTTTGTTAATATCAAATTCTGAGCAATTATGAACTGCTAAATGCTATTAGAGCAAAAACACTGAACAAACTAATCTGTTTACGAAATTCCAATTATAGTTTCTGCACATTGTTCGACCGTCTATTATCACAAAAGGTGTTTATTTTGGTGTTCACATCCTGAATAGTTGAAATAACTTACATGCTGATGCCCGCGATTTCGTTCGCGTCGATATTGCTTTTTAAAAATCCCGTGGGAACTTTTTGTTTTTCCTAAGCTCCTCTGAGTTCACACCTTGCTAAAAACTGTTAAAAATGGCGCATCAAAATGTGAATGTCTGCCAATTAAAGTCCCATCAAAATCGATCCAGCCTTTCGGAGATATAGATACAGCCGGAACAAATAGACGAACCGACAAACATAACGCATGCCAGCTTAAGCCACACGTTCAAAAGTTTCTGGGTTCCAAGTTACAGGGAATACGGAGGGTTGTGATAGCTTTAATTTCTGAACTACAAAACCGATGACTTTGAAATATTTACAAGAAAATTTTTAAAATATGCCCTTTCTAACAAAAAAAAGAATGAATGAAATCGGACTACGCGTTAATGAATTATAGCTAAGTACACATTTTCACTTTAATCCCCTCTCCGAAGGGAACCGTGCTGAATTTCGGGATAAAAAATATCCTATATATTACTCCGTAGTATTAACTTAAATCATGCTAAGTTTGATTTCAATCCATTCAGTAGTTTTTGCGCGCACAAACATACAGACAAACAGAAAAATTTTATAAATAGATTTTTTACATATAGGTACCATTACTTAACGCTAACGTGTCCCAGTTATTTTTTTTTGCACAAATATTTAATGTACATACACAGCAAGTCTACAATTTTATTATAAGTATAGATAAAAGCGAAAGTGATTCTGTTTCTCTGTCTTTCTAGTATCTTTTCACGCTTTGAAAGTCGCTCAACAGATGTCGTCATTAATTTACTAAGGAAATAAGTTGTATCCTGCAAACGGTTACAGGATACATTCTATGCGGAAACATTGCAGTTTCCACGGGATTATTAAAGAATCTACGTCACCGAAGTCGCAGGTATCAGCTCTCTTATCGGCATCTTAAATCTAACTAAGTGTACAAGTATATATAAAGCTTGTGAGACTCGGAGACCTAGGACCTATGCCTACTCAGCTTTTTAATTCCATGGAATTCAGACGTTTCTTTATGTTACCAGAGATAAAACAGTTCCCACGAAAAGATAATAAATTCAAAATTTTATAAATACAAATCAATTGCCATATGTAGATATAACACATGCCTCATGCCTGACAGATATTTCAGGTAGGTACTTTAGTTTGGGGTAAATCGAACTTCAGGTGTTAACCCTGTTTTCCATACAAATAACTCATTCTATTTTTAAATGACAACTTTCAGAATTCCACCGAATTAAGACTATAGGTACCCTTGAACCTACGACCTATCGAATTTTAATTAGCTTCCTAACCGTTGAGCTATTGAGACTTTATTAGTCAAACTGCTAACGCGTAATGAGTTAAGAATTTTCTGAATAACACTGAGTCGTAGAATAGTTCTATAATTAAGTGCCTTTACACAAGACGTGCAGTCGACGCTCGATTCACGAACACCCGTCACATATCGATACAAAGTATCGATTGAGTTATCGAGTAAGATAAATATGTAATGCAAAATGAACCCAAAGACTCATTTTAAAGTCGTAAATTTATTTTACAACATTTCTGGGTTTTTCTGCGCTGGCTGTAGATGAATAAAGAATTGGCGAACTTAAACCTTAAAATAAATCAGTTTAGGTCCATTTCACTCTGAAGCCATTGTGTTTCGATATGTAGTATTTAGTAAAGTTTTCGAGTTATGCAAAATGAGACTAACCATACTGAACTTCAGCATTTCAGTCGAGAACTGAGGGCATAGTGAAAGTTTGCAAGTTAATGTAATCTGTGCTTAAATCTGGCATTCATTACGGACAGGAAAGCGACAGCAATAATAGTAGATTGTTTAACGAGATGGAACTATTTACACCCGAAGTATTTATATGCACGAGCGAAGCGAGGGCATACATAGTTTGAGGGTGTAAATGGGCTTTCCCCGAGTTAAACATACTACTTTTCATCTACATATATATATATAAAACAAAATCGTGTTAGTGCGAACACTTATAACTCGAGAACGGCTGGAGCGATTTTCATGGTTATTGATTTGTTGTATTTGTCTCCATCCCGAATAGCAGAATAACTATTAAAAACATTGGAAAACTGACGAAAAAATAAAATAAAAGTAAAAACATTTTCCCATACAAAATGTTCACGGGTTTCGTAGCTGTCAAACATCCCGTCGATACGGTAAACTCTCTCACCCGCACCGCATATAATTCTTCCGTACGTATGTTTGTCACCTAACTCCTCCTAAACGGCTGGAAAGATTTGGATGAAATTTTGATGGTTTGAAAACACAATCACCGGGTAGGTACAGGTAACCTACCGGGTCTCAGTAGGTGGTGCCGATATCGGTATGTCACCGGGCAGGACGAAGTCTGCCGGGTCCACTAGTATCGAATAAGAGGAAAATATATTATATCCTATTCCCGTCCCGTGCAACATGACAGATTTAAACACAGTTAGGTAATGTTATCTCTAAAACTTTTATACGTCTTGTGTATCAATAAGCTAAACTAAATTAGTTGCGATTGGCGCGCGTAAAAAATGTCATAGTCTGCAGAGGCTTTTATTATTTCAATTTGTTATTGTTATCTTAATAATTATATACAACAGAGAGTAAATATATTCGTAAAGTGATCAGTCAAACTGTTGCATCCATGGAAAGCAGTCGTACAAGCATTAAAAAAAATTTATTGAATTTACAAAAGTATATGTAAATAAAACTCAAAATGATTCGTCATATTATACCAATACATTTGAACATATTTTTTGTACTGGGTAAATATAATAAACCAAGCAGTTCACAATGTCTAATGTTAGTGTAAATAGAAATTAAACAAAAAAGTTTGGCCGTTTGGCCGTTCAGCCACCATTCTGGGCAACATTGCTTCGTAAAAAATTAATCAATATTGATCATATGTTTCTACAAAAGGTTGTAAGGTACAAAACGCCAGATTAAGGTGGTACGTTTTCCATACTAATTTATTATTACCATTTAAGAACGAATGGATTATATATTTACACTGAAATTACATCGCACAGCCTTAATTTAATGTTTAATTTGCGGAAAATTTGATTTACATAAAGAAAACATTACATAAACAGCTAAAGGTGAAGTAAAGCCAACTCGGTCAGCTAGGCAAAACAGCGTTTAACAGATGGCTATTATATATATCAGCGATCAATGCTGTCCTCGGTTTCAAACCCGAGTTCGATGTGTTTGCTGATGAATGGAAGGTGATCGTACGAACGTGTCTGGAGTTTTGTGAGAAGTCAGTGTGATTGTGATTGTATAACCTATTTATTTTTCAGTGCTCTTTTTTATTTTTTGTTATTCTTTTGTTTTTACTTAATTAATTAGAGTAAGTGGCCTGCGCGCCGTTCAAATTGATTTAAATAAATAAATAAATAAATATAATAATTAAGCTGTCTATGTAATGTTTTCTTTATGTAAATATAATTTCGCGCAAATTAAAAATTATATTAAGGCTGTGCGATGTAATTTCAGTGTAAATATATAATCCATTCGCTCTTGAATGGTAACATGAAGTTAGTATGGAAAACGTAACACCTTAACGCAGTGGCAAAAGCGGTAAAACTGTTTTATATATTACATGCATGTTTATGATACCTAGCGAGCGTTGCTTTATGACGAGCTTAAATAATAATACAGTAACTTGTATTACAAATTGTACATGAGTACGCGCGCATTCAGTGTAGTTTCTTGATTATAGTGACAAAGATTTACTTGTAGTGGTCTCTTTCACACGCCTGACGTATAACGTACAAAGTATGAAGTATGAACGCAGGCAGCGTTCATACTTAACATACTTTGTATACCTAATACAAAACTTTTGCAGTTACAGGAATATCTTGCTGGCAATTTTTCACACGCCTAGATCAGTTAACTCTAACTGGCTCTGAACCCGATCCAGGTAGACATTGCAATAATTTCAATTTTCTGACAACATTAAGTGATTATTATCTGTTTTTATAGTGTATAAGCCCCGCAAATTGGTATTGCGCCTGGCCGCCATTTTCATGACGTCACCACTAGACAGACGTCGGTACCGTCGTACCGGGTGTAAGTGGCCCAAATTCCACCTATATGGCCAAAGTCAACCTCACCTGCGCGCGGTGCACCCTGCCAATATGCTAGCGAGGCCCTGACGCACTCAGTCCCCTGTACGGGTCGTTGTGCCTGATACCAGACAACTTAATCTGGATGGTATCACCGCTTTGTGGTAGGATTCTACCCCGAATCCGCCTGGCTAGCAAACACACTTCAGCCGTAATCTGCCGCAAAGCATCCGTGCATTCCGGCAGCGAGCTGAAGAGCCAGTCCCTTTCCTCAAAAGCCGGCAACGCATTAGTGGTTCCTCTGGTGCTGCTAATGTTCATGGGCGGTGGTAATCACTTAACATCAGGTGACTCGCTTGCTCGGTTGCCCGCTATTCCTATAAAAGAACTGTTGGCAGAATACGCGTATCGAGTTTTGAATAATTATTGTAAATTCACACATTTTGTAGTTATTGTTGTTTAATACTGGCGCAAAGACAGATTAATTGACGAGTTATTTATTATTAGCACAGAAAATGATAGTAATTCAGACACGAAAGACTCTGAAAAAAATTTCGAATCTGCATTATAAGAATGTGAGTGGAGTGGAGTTCATCAGTGGAGTTGAAAAAATTTGTTCGTTCGGTTTAATTTATTTATTAAAAAAAAATTTGTTGCCGACGGTAGGTATATTTTCCTTTCGTCTGACGTCACGCTGAAGTTAATGTCACAAGGTTCCAGCGCAGTAGCAACGTGCGGGGTCATAGTTATAAACATCGTCGTGGTACCTCCGATTCTCACCAATTTCGTGTGACGTAGCTGCTAAATAGTACATTGTTCCACGACGGGAGAAAGTGACCAATTACTACGAGGGTGTAGTTTCAGGCCCGAGGCCGTAGGCCGCAATACACCCAAGAGGAATCGCACTTTCTCCCGAAGGGATACATAGTGCTTTATACTGCACCAACGAGGAAAATAATAAAATAATCAAAAATATTAAAATTATTACCGGAAATCAATCAGAAAAAGACATTGGGTTTCCATTGTAAAAAATCTTCATAATTATGCTTTGTTGTATCTATTTGGTTAAGAGATTTTCAATACAACAATAACTGCTTGGCCACATATTTTTAATTCCGCCGGCGTTGGGCGGCTCACTACTAGACACTTTGAGTTCCCTAAAGCTAAGTACATATTTGTAATTTTATAAATTGAAAACTTGGATAGGTAAAACAAAAGAAAGCGACTCGCAAAATACAAAGAAAATAGCGCGAAAAAATTTTTGTTTTCTATTTTTTACTTTTATTTTATATTCATATTTAATTGTATTAATTAAAATTGAATATATTTAAACTAGCGGACCCCGGTCGTGCCCGGTGACATAACCACATCAGCGCCATCTATCGTGGCGGTTACTTTGTTATTAGATGCTTTTTATGTCGTCTTTATCGAAATAAGGTTTTTTTCATGTACTGATCGGATTTTATCAAAAATTAAAAATAAAAAGCATGTTAGTAATGGAATTTCATAAATGGAATTTCCGCTCTAGCGCGTTAACAATGAAATCTCATACATCTTTTTAGCCCGCATATTTGTTTGACAGTAATGACGTACTTCAACTTTCGTTATGAGACAAACCAGAAGGTAATTTACGAGCAGGTGTAGTATAAAATTTATTTCTATTAATGAAAATTTTAATTATTTTGTGAATGGTGTTTCAGCTGCGATTTGTAGATTAAAAATGTATCTATCTTTGAGTATACGAAACATAATATGTAGTTGCTGACTGGATATTTAATTCGCGATTTCTTTGCACCTTTTAGAAGTGATACACAGCGAATACACGTACGGTTACTGCAAGCCTCTGAAGCCCGGTACAATATTTTATACACACGTACATTTGGACCATATGGAAGTTGTAGGCAAAATAATAATAAGAGTAAGTTTTTCTAATAAACTGTCTTGTACTGAACTTTTTACTAACTAACCTGTTTTAAAGTCATCGCTTGGAAAAAGCATGGTTGAAAGAATTATAGTACGATATTCTTCGCTTTCACGACAGCTATTTTAAGCGATTCCAAAATATATTTGTCATACATCGGTGTGATGTTGTGGCACGTCTGCGTGGACTTTAAGTCAGTCTCTTGTTTGGAATGCACAACTCTCTGTGGTAAGCTTTATCCCGTGTTCACGATCAAGAGACCAAAGCTAGGCACGCCGTGCACTGGCATATCGCCGGGGCATCGCGTCGCTTGGTGGCAAGTGACTGACTGACTGATCTATTAAAGCATAGCTCAAACCACTAGACCGACAAGGCGTACCTAGTTTGAATCAACTTTCAAATATTCTCTAACATTTCAGGGTTGGTTAAAAATACCTAGAATCCCGACGTGTATCGTGTTAAGAGCAAGGTCCTACGAAGTCGACATGTTCCGTAGTACGGCGTACTCGTTCCAAATGTGTGTACCCCGGATAACGTACTGCCATTCACAGAAGAGATTCAAATATTTTTACTACGAATGGTATTTACCTGAAGATATGACAGGTGGTATGAACTGGGACATCTATTTCTACGGTCCGAGCAAATTGAAATGGGACTAAAGAGTAAATAAAGACTTATAATAAAAAATAAAGTTTTCAGATTTGTTTCAATAAAATACGCAGTTCGCCAGTAACGTGAACCTGAGGACCATTCATGGGGTCGATTCGTCACAGCTCCCTGCTTTATAGCCCGACATAACTCGAGTGTCATTAACAGTTATTATTACTTGATTATAATATTAACAAAGCCGCGAAAAGGGGGCGCTTTTGTTTCAATTTTCATGTGCCGGCTTTCGCCAAGAGTTCGTTTATACTCGAATACGGGATTCTGACATTTATTACGGAGGAGATATAAGACTCATTTAGCGTGATGTTTTTTCTAGTGATGTACTTCAGAATTGTAACTATAATTCGCATAGCTTCTGTCGATGCCATGGAATGGGTCTCGTGAATAAGTAACGAGTAGGAGGGTAGTTTTATTGTTGAAATTCGGCCATAGAAAATCACATACTACAAAACACAATTCTTAAATTATTACGGCATAGTGTATACCTCTACCTTGACGTGATAACGTTTTATAAATCGATGAACGCACGAAAATGCATGACTCATTGACAGTGCCGCCTAGCCTGTGGCCTAGCCGAGCGTGCAAGCGAGAGCGCAGAACAAGTGATAGAGAGGCAATGTTTTCTTATGACGTTATCAAGTAAAATTATCGTCTGTACAAACCGACTTTACAGATAACCAATTTTTTATTTTATCTAAAACTAGCGGACCCATCAGACGTCGTCCTGCCCGCTATTAGCGCCACCTACTGGGTCCAATTTTAGGTCTAGTGCATCATCATCTTCATCGATTTTCATCAATATCTATTTCATAAATAATATATTAGACAGTATGAACACTACTTACAGTCTATTTTGGAACTTAAAGCCTGCCGTTTGTCTATCTACTTATCTAACAATCTACTTATACCATTGGCATCTGCAAGGATTGCCGAATATTATAAAGCAACTTATTCACTATAGGCTAGATAGAACTAGTTAAACTTTAGACAAATAGTATAAGTATATTGAATACTTTTTCACCCAATACGGTCATCAGCAAACTACTAAGGGTAGCCAGTTATCTATGCTAATTCAGAAAGGTGCACGTCGGCCTCATTACGCCTGCTTTAAATGCAATCTATGCACTGAATCGGATTTTTTCGGTATTGTTGTTGACCTGTCGTCATGGATACACGTATCTTTACGGTCTAGGTGGACCTTGAATATAGGTATTTAACGCTCTTCTGATGTAGGATCAGGATTTCATACTAATATCACACTATAATTAAGTAGGTATATCGTAACAACAACAAGTATACGCAGCGGCACGTACATCGAACACTGAAGGAAAGTGGAGGGGGTAAGCTATTGTATTACGTGCGTTACAGTTACCATACGCAGCTATCCCCTCCACGTTTCGTTCAGTGTTCGATGTACGTAAAAACTAAAACCCAACTCCGTAAAAGAGTATTTCAAGTAAAGTAATTAAGGCTGAAGTACGTAGAATTCCTACGTACACAACTTTCGCACAAACTACAAGAACAACAAGTTTTACACAACATTCAGGTTATGTATAGTGTATATGTTACTGTAATAGCCCGAACCACGGTAAATCCTAAAATTTTCCGTTAAAACCTAAGATTTACTAACCCTTAATGGTAAAAGTTCGTTTAAGACTACATTTGATCTAGGACCCAATAGAACCTAAGTGCCCGGCCCGCGGCCGGGCACCTGACTATTTATGTTCTAACCTAACCTAACCTAGCTTTTGTTTCTGAGCAAAAATTGAAAGAAATGATTAATAATTAATTATTCATTGTTTTATTTCGAAAACCAACATTTACCAGCCGTACCTGGTAAATAATAATAATAATAATCTTTATTTCGGAATTAAATTTCCATATTTTGTTAGTAACAATTTACTTAAACCTATGTTAGTTCCTAACCTAAAAGAAATTAAGTACTTAAATCTACACGCGCCCCCTAGCCCTGACATGAGCATCGTTCCAGGCTCTCCAGAGAGGACTGTCCAGTCTATATGCAAATGTGCCGAGGAGAGCACTGGTGCTGCTCGCAAGTCTGCTCATCATGGAAGCAGCACGTTTGCGCATGATCGCATGGAAGTCGTCCACACGAGCATTTGCAAACATTGCTGACGCACTGCAGCGACGCGGCATGCCCAGCACTGCCCTCAGCACATTGTTATATTGAACGCGCAGGGCGCTGTAACTCCGCTGCGTATAGTTGGTCCACAGACTGTACGTGTAGAAAGACTAAAACTAAAACCTAGCATGTGTTAAACTCTGATGGTAATAGCTCGAAAAAATTGTCTCTTTTTTGTAAAATCCTTATATTTACCAACTCGTGTCGCTAAATCCTAAGACTTACCGGTAAAGCCTAAGATTAACCAACAAACGGGCTTTTACAGTAACATATACATTAATTCTTAAACGTTATCTACTTAAGCCCGGATCTTCTCAAGAAGGGTTGAGACTGTAGTCCATTACACTGGCCAAGTGTGTATTGGTAGACTTCACACACCTTTGAGAACATTATGGAGATCTCTCACTACTCTCAGGCATGCAGGTTTCCTCATGGTGTTTCCCTTCACCGCTAAAGTCAATATTATTTAATTGCTTAAAACGCACCAACTCCGAAGAGTTTGAAGTGTTCGTACTGGGTCCCTCCGAAAAGGAGGCTGAAATCTTAACTAGAATCACTTATTGCTATAAAGGCTATCCTAAAAGTGTATAAACGGTATCTATGGTACCTAAATGATTTGGTAGAGATCCACGAATTCAAATTAAATCCAGACCAAAGAGTTTAATTTCTTATCTAACTTACCTTTGAGTTTTCTGTAAAAACTGTGTAAATTTACGTCAACCATGGTTTTTCTATGTTTCAGACCCCTACCAGATGTTTGGACCAACCAGCAGTCGCCTCGCAAACTCAGGTAGTACTTATTATTAACCCCCGACGCAAAAACGACGGGGTGTTATAAGTTTGACGTGTCTGTGTGTGTGTGTGTGTGTGTGTGTGTGTGTGTGTGTGTGTGTGTGTGTGTGTGTGTGTGTGTGTGTGTGTGTGTGTGTGTGTGTGTGTGTGTGTGTGTGCGTGCGTGCGTGCGTGCGTGCGTGCGTGCGTGCGTGCGTGCGTGCGTGCGTGCGTGCGTGCGTGCGTGCGTGCGTGCGTGCGTGCGTGCGTGCGTGCGTGCGTGCGTGCGTGCGTGCGTGCGTGCGTGCGTGCGTGCGTGCGTGCGTGCGTGCGTGCGTGCGTGCGTGCGTGCGTGCGTGCGTGCGTGCGTGCGTGCGTGCGTGCGTGCGTGCGTGCGTGCGTGCGTGCGTGCGTGCGTGCGTGCGTGCGTGCGTGCGTGCGTGCGTGCGTGCGTGCGTGCGTGCGTGCGTGCGTGCGTGCGTGCGTGCGTGCGTGCGTGCGTGCGTGCGTGCGTGCGTGCGTGCGTGCGTGCGTGCGTGCGTGCGTGCGTGCGTGCGTGCGTGCGTGCGTGCGTGCGTGCGTGCGTGCGTGCGTGCGTGCGTGCGTGCGTGCGTGCGTGCGTGCGTGCGTGCGTGCGTGCGTGCGTGCGTGCGTGCGTGCGTGCGTGCGTGCGTGCGTGCGTGCGTGCGTGCGTGCGTGCGTGCGTGCGTGCGTGCGTGCGTGCGTGCGTGCGTGCGTGCGTGCGTGCGTGCGTGCGTGCGTGCGTGCGTGCGTGCGTGCGTGCGTGCGTGCGTGCGTGCGTGCGTGCGTGCGTGCGTGCGTGCGTGCGTGCGTGCGTGCGTGCGTGCGTGCGTGCGTGCGTGCGTGCGTGCGTGCGTGCGTGCGTGCGTGCGTGCGTGCGTGCGTGCGTGCGTGCGTGCGTGCGTGCGTGCGTGCGTGCGTGCGTGCGTGCGTGCGTGCGTGCGTGCGTGCGTGCGTGCGTGCGTGCGTGCGTGCGTGCGTGCGTGCGTGCGTGCGTGCGTGCGTGCGTGCGTGCGTGCGTGCGTGCGTGCGTGCGTGCGTGTGTGTGTGTGTGTGTGTGTGAGTGTGTGTCTGTCTGTTCCCCTGTAGCGCTCAAACGGGAGAACCGATTTGAATGCAGTTTAAAAGGTGAATTATTCGAGAGTGTTGTTAGCTATGTTTGATGAAAATCGATCCAAGATGGCCGCCGCTGCAAAATGGTGGATTTATATACATATTTTTTCACAACTCCCATAATATGGGTATCAAATGAAAGGGCTTGACTAGTAGAATAGCACTATGCAAATCCAAGATGGCCGGCGCCACAAAATGGCGTCGGGTTTTTTTTTTTAATTTTTACCTACCTAGTGATAGTACCTACACACGATAGTTTATAGCCGTAAAATTTTTATGAAAGTTGCCTGAAAAGAAAACAAGTACTTATTAATGAAAAAAGTCGTATTCAAATCGGCCCCATAGTTTTTCAGGAAAACGGTACCAAATAATTTTTTTCAAAGAAAAATGAACCGACTTCAAATGATTCGAACTAAAAAAAATTAAATAATTTTTTATTCATTTAGATAACTCAAATGATATATAATTTTTTATTCATTTAGATAACTCAAATGATATATAATTTTTTGAAGTCGGTGCCAACTGACTTCAAATTCACTTCGAGTCAAAAATGTTCCCTCGCGTCCCGGACAGCTATTATGGTATAGGACCCTCCGCGGCTAATATGGTTCACCGCGCTCGCATTCAAAAGTGGATACTCTGATTCTACTTACACGAATTGAATGTGGTTTGGCCACGTTTGGCGCCAACTCCAAAAAATTATATATCATTTGAGTTAGGTATTTTAATCGTCAATCTAAATGAATAAAAAATTATTTTAAAATTTTTAGTTCGAATCATTCGAAGTCGGTTCATTTTTCTTTGAAAAAAAAAATATTTTATGCTTCTTAGTGATTTTTTTTTCTTTATATTAGGTAATAATAATAATAATATAAATGAGAAATATGTAAAATAGATTATGACCTATATATTATTAATTATTATTAATTATCCTGTGGCATAAGTATACATTTTATGTGTCATACTATAGGTGAATGGTTTTATAATATTCTAACTCAACCTAACCTAACTTCCGATCTATACAAGATTAGTTTGTATGCGTACTACTCTTTTATAATTTGGAAGACCTTGATTAAAAAATAATTTACAATTTATATGCGACTAGTTTCATACCCTCGCGGTTTGGCCTTGTATAGAATGGAAATACGCGTAACCGTGCACAAACTCCAAGGAGCCACTCTATATGCAGCTGTTATTGACCTCGGCCCAAAAGTTTTTGCAAAAGGTCAATGTTACGTAGGCGTAACAGAGCGAAGTCTTTGGACAGAATAGCTATAAGTATCAAACTTCAGCAATAGGTCTGACAATCTCAGAGAACATATTAGTGACATATGTGTACATTTATGCTTATAACTTCATACGTAAGAATGATAAGTCGATGTGTTATAAGTATACTAAAACCTTCCTGAAAGTATGTAGATAACGATAGTGAAACAATCATCAAACTCGGTTCATTAGTTGCGGAGTTAATCGCGAACATACATACATACTTACATACATAGGTACGGGTCGAATACAGAACCTCCTTTTTAGGGTTCCGTAGTAAACAAGGAACCCTTATAGTTTCGCCATGTCCGTCCGTCTGTCCGTCTGTCCGTCTGTCCGTCTGTCCGTCTGTCCGTCCGTCCTCGGTTAATCTCAGAGACTATTAGTGCTAGAAATCCGTAATTTGGCATGAGTATAAATATTAATCACGCCGACAAAGTGGTGAAATAAAATTTTGATAAATATTTTTTTTTAGGGTAGCTCCCCTACATGTAAAGTGGGGATGAATATTTTTTTTCTCGTCTACCCCATAGTGTGGGGTATCGTTGAATAGGTCTTTTAAAAATACTGTGGGTGTGGGAACATCATTTTTCGATTTCTAGATCCGTTTGTAAAATATGATGTTTTAAAGTGCAAATTTTTATTAGAGTCAAGTGTCCCCCCCCTCTATCAGCCAAATGGCAGTATATAGGAACTTGAAAAAATTCACAGCAGTAGGGTATATAATCAATTTTAAAGGAAAACTATCACGGCTAAGTAGGGTTCACAGGTTAAGGAGTTATATCTGTTTTTCGAGGATTGTGACTACGGAACCCTACACTGCGCGTGGCCCGCCACGCACTTGACCGGTTTTATTTGAAGTCGTTTAAAAAACGCACAAACAAACAAAATAATCTTTTACGCCAAACGCATTTACTCCGTCTCCGTTCCGTTGTGCGGGTAAAAAAAAACAATAAAGAACAAAAGATACAGGTTTTCACTTGTCAGTTAGATACTTGGTATTAATATCGTACCACTCCGTACTGATATTATCATGTGGGAAAGTTGGAGAGTTCACGGGACTGGGTGTATTACGTGTAACTATTATCTGTCTGATCGACCCCTCGGTTGGTAAGTCAAAAAGTTAATGTTCTAACAACGCTAGGTCGAAAAGGGTCACGCCACTCACTTATCACGGCACCTGGGGGCCGTTTAAAAACATTGATCTTTTCACTTGTTTTCGTGAAACTTTTTCTATAAACGACTCGACTCATACGATCAAATAAGAAAGCCCTTTGACAAACAATATGCGTTAACAATCAACAGTTCATGAATCCTCACGGAGTGCAGTATCCTACAGCATCAGTATTGGGAAGTTGAGACTTGGAGTTTAATAATAAAGTCTGTATTTGGCACTGGTCTCCTAAATTGTGCAGTCTTACAATTAGTACCGGTTTAAATATCAAAACACAATGGATTGTTCCTAAATCTCTTTATAATTATTTAGGTGGACAGTACCTACCCCTGCAGTTTAAGGATTGAGGATTTAAAAGCAGAAATTTTTATGAGACCATTTCACAAACATACTGTTTATTTTCTATTATAAAAAATACCCCACAGTGATCCGCAAATCTCGGAGAAATCGGTGTATAGGTACTAAGTAGTAAATCTATACCTACTAATATAATATAATAAAGCGGAAGAGTTTGTTTGTTTGAACGCGCTAATCTCAGGAACTAGGTACTGGACCGATTTCAAAAATTCTTTCACCGTTGGATATGTACGTGATATTTGAGTGCTACAGGCTATATATTATGTACCACGGGCGAAGCCGGGGTGGACCGCTAGTACTAAATATTCCGCCTGTTTTGGAAATGAGAATATTTTTTCCATAGCCAGTACAATAGGTCCACTATTTTACTGGGTACAGGTGCGTCTGCAAAGTAGTCTAGATGTAGTCACTCTACCTAACACACACTACCTGTACCTGACCTGACTGAGTACCTACCACAGATCGCTGCTATTATGTTCTACAGTGCTCAGGGTTGAATAGCAGATTCCACTGAAAATAGTCGTCGTCATTGTAACCCGAAGGAACACCTCTGCTGCATATTGATATCTGATACGGACTTCCACACACCGCGATCTTATGCCACTTGTATCCAGCGGCTCGTTTGATGTCGTATGTCCACCTAGTGGGACTGCACTTTTCGGTGCGTGCTCGCAACTCCAGCGTTTTGAGACCCCAGCGTGCATCGCTCTACTTATCATCGATGCCATTATTCAATTATTTGGGCAAACTCCGAGCATAGCTAGGCACAATCGTCCACCACGTGAGCGAAGTTCACTTAAATTAGCCGGCTAGAAACTCAGCTACAAATTCCATCCGTGGTACACAAATTAAAATAAACTACCATGCCCAATGTTACACCTTAAATCAAAGCATATAATTACGTAACATTACGAAACGGCGCGTGCCGGCGTGCCGTTCGCGAGACTGTCACGGCACGTGGCACGTGGCTGCCAGGTCGTAATTACGCGTATACTAAGTTCAGTTCACACGCCTTACTCACCTAGGCTATGTTATCCGATTACGTTCACACTAAACTTGGCTTTCAATATTTATGACGTAGTATGCTATACTATATTCTATCAGAATAGTGTAACATACGCTGCAGTTTAGCAATTATATTTATAGCTGAATTAATCTTAATAGTTGCGTTGATCGGCGATTGATCAAGAGTCGTAAAACCGATGAGGCATAACAGACAATGCCTCAAGCTTCCCAACAGGGTGAGGCAGGCGCTACGTTATGACTTCAACATAATCGATGGCGGATAAATCACGAGATGCCACGCTCGTGTGCGCCGGCCTTTATGCAAGTAAGGTCGCCAAAAACATGGGGGAAAATACGATTACTTAATAATAGTACATTTTATTTATTTAATGTTCCGCACTCAAAAGTAATAAACGAAACACTTATGCAATCATCTCGGTATCCGTCTTCCTGTGACTGCCGTTTTATGAAGAAACTGTTAACGCTATAAAACTGAATTTCGAACAGGAAAAGAAACTTACTACTGTTATTTATTAATTTTTTTTAATAATACTTTCAGAGTGTCTCCCTTAGGAATATATATTTAATTTGTAATAATATATTATCTGGCAAATAAATGTTTTAAAATTTTAAAAATCCTATGGCAGTTCTATAATTTCTCGGAATAAACTGTGTCTTCTGTGGCAATTTTCATCAAGATCAACTCAAATATATCACTGTGTTAACAGTGAGCGACATAGTTTCGCAATTTAGGTTTACGCATATTAGATTATTATGAAAAACAATTTTTTATTATGAAAAATTATTTAACGATAAAAAGTAATTACCATCTATCTACCTAAAATTAGCGCTTAGGTAGGTACCTACCTACACTTTAGACTAGTCAACAAGTTCAAAAAGCGTGAAAAATAGAGATAAAGGTCCTAAAAATATGAAAGATAGCTCATTCGATTTGGAATCACCTCTAGTAAAATGTTTTTGAAGGATTTTGGTGCAGGTAAAAAATTGCAATTGTTATTAACAATATAAGATGAAAAAAAATGATATTTCGTTTTTTGTTAATAACTCGAAAAATATTTATATTTAAGAAATTTTGAGAAAAGCTCGTTAAAGAAGAAGAAATTTCCGATACAAAAGTCTCAACTTCCGAAACTCTATCTCCATTATTTATAACTTTAATTTGACAATTGCAATTTTTTACCTGCACCAAAATCCTTCAAGAACATAGAGGTGATTCCGAATCGAATGAGCTATTACTCATATTTTTAGGACCTTTATCTTTATTTTTCATGTTTTTAAACTTGTTGACTAGTCTACTTTGTTTTCGCATGTTGCGTGCCATGACCTCCAATTCCTGACAAATGAAAAAAAATAATTTTTTTCAAAGAAAAATGAACCGACTTCAAACGAATCGAACTAAAAAGTTTAAAATAATTTTTTATTCATTTAGATTGACGATTAAACTACCTAACTCAAATGATATATAATTTTTTGAAGTCGGCGCCAAATGACTTCAAGTTCACTTCAAGTCAAAAATGTGCCCCCCGGGTCCCAGACTCACCCTCCGCGACTAGATTCACCGCGCTCGCATTCATAAGTGGATATTCTGATTTTACTTACACGAATTGAATGTGGTTTGGCGCCGACTTCAAAAAGTTATATATCATTTGAGTTAGGTAGTTTACTCGTCAATCTAAATGAATAAAAAATTATTTTAAACTTTTTAGTTCGATTCGTTTGAAGTCGGTTCATTTTTCTTTGAAAAAAATTATTTTATGCTTTTTAGTGATTTGTTTTTTTATATTAGGTAATAATAATAATAATATAAACGAAAACTATGTAAAATAGATTATGACCTATATATTATTAATTATTATTGAATATCCTGTGACATATACATTTTATGTGTCATACTATAGGTGAGTGGTTTTATTATGTTCTAACCCAACCTAACCTAACTTGTGATCTATAAAAGATTAGTTTGTATGCGTACAACTCTTGTATAATTTGGATAGACCGTAATTTACAATCTATACGCGACTAGTTTCACTCCCTTGCGGTTTGGCTTTGTATATAATGGAAAATACACGTAACCATGCACAAACTCCAAGGAATCACTCTAAATGCAACTGTACTGACTTCAGCCCAAAACTTTTTGCAAAAGGTCAATGTTACGTAGGCGTAGCAGAGTGAAGTCTTTGGACAGAATAGCTATATCAGACTTCAGCAATAGGTCTGGCAATCTCAGAGAACATATTAGTGACATATGTGTACATTTATGCTTATAACTTCGTACGTAAGAATGATAACTCGATGTGTTATATACTAAAACCTTCTTGAAAGTATGTAGATAACGGTAGTGAAACAATCATCAAAATCGGTTCATTAGTTGCGGAGATAATCGCGAACATACTTACATACATACATACTTACATACATACATACGGGTCGAATACAGAACCTCCTTTTTTTGAAGTCGGTTAAAAATGACACTATTAGAAAAGCCCCAAAATTTACCTTTTTTAGAATATACTTATAGCTTGATTAGACTAACTGTTGTTATCACCAAAATGACGAACACTAAAATGGCGGACCGCTATTGCCATTGTCACGAGCATGTGACAGAGTTGCCGATGGTGTCGGTGCCGACGCAAAGAAAAATTTGGATATTCTGATGACTATGACGATGATGACTTATGACTATGTTTTTTAATTGATTAGTTTTTGGTCAAAATTATTACTAACATTTACATACTTTAAAGTAATGTCTGCATGTATATGTAATACGTATGTATTTCTAATTATTTGTATAGATTTGGTCAGTATTTTCTTTCACATTAGTTTGAAAGCTGTCATTCTAATCAAGCTATATTTTAAGAACTTTAGGACAAAAACTATTGCGATAACAATAAAATCGATCTAGAAAATCCGGATTCAAGTTCAAATTTTGTACAGTAACCACAAGCTGAAATACAGTCACGGGCTAACTTGTCATCGAATACAAAAAATTGTAACTTGTCGTGCTGACGGTACTTGGTTACAGACGGGCGCGTTCGACTCAAGTCGTGCGTGTTCGTAACACAGCCGCCCAATATCACAACATGTGGGAACGACCCTGCCCATTATTCCTCACGATAGGTACGGTACAACCCTCTCACACATGCCTACGTATAGAAGGAATTATTTCTACGTCTATGGCTACGCTATTTGGATGTTTATCTGAAGAAACCTTAAGTAAGTAGTAGGTACTCTTTTACTTTGTGTACATGCTCGTAGCTATACAGAATATAGCTGCGTCAATATATTCGTTCCTACTTACATAATAATATGATACCTAAGTGCGGAACTGTCTGTTACCATTTCACGACTCAGCAGCTGTATGAATCTTGACGTATCATAGATAAAGATAGCTTGCATCCTAAAGGCCACTGGTAGGTACATACTTTTAATCCTAGAAAATCACGGGATTTTTAAAAACCTTAATCCACGCGGCTGATGTCTCGGACGATTAACCAATGTGCTTTTACGATAAATAAGTTTTAAATTTTAGTTATTTCATATTTGCGACAGGTTCTTAATGGTTAAAGAGTAATGACGGCGTTAAAGAGTAACAAGCATACACACACACACACACATACACAAACTTTCGCCTTTATAATATTAGTGTGATAGTGTGATAAGTAGTACGATCATACATACATATGTATCATTGACGAATGACCGTTAGCGGCGAGAAATACCTACTCCTGCCGACCAAAATTAGGCCATAGTGACCATTAGCCAATCTTAAACCAAGCGGAGACTAGTCAACTACGCAGGAGATATTATAGTGCATTAGCAAACATAGGTGCTGCATTCTGTGTTCCTATAGCCGTAGAGAGCCGACTGCCTAGTTCGTCGGAAATTGGAAATGCATCGCACGCAATTGGAAGTGTATGTGTGTTCACTTAGATACTTAGGGCCTGCTTCACCACCTTCTGATAAGTGTCGGATAGCTTATTCACAACTTTAATCTTTGTCACTTGACATAAAGTAAGAAAGTGACAAATCTTATGTTTATCCGACACTTATCACAAGGTGGTGAAACAGGCCCTTATTGTTTCTTCCAGGGTCAGGACAGATACAACTATGGCAGTTCCTTCTTGAGCTTCTGAGCGACTCGAGTAACGCCGGCTGCATCACCTGGGAGGGCACAAACGGGGAGTTCAAACTCACCGACCCGGATGAGGTGGCTCGCCGTTGGGGAGAAAGGAAGTCGAAGCCAAACATGAACTACGACAAACTCAGCAGAGCTTTGAGGTAACATTGGTCAAATGTTTGGCCATCGAGTGGTTTATTTTGTACCGCATTGCGAAATATGGGTACCCAGTATGCTTCGCGAAGTCGTTGCGAAAAATGTTAACACCTATTTTGTGTACTCGTTTAATTATTATTTCATATTTTCTCTAGGATTATTTGTTATTTTCCAGATTCGTCCCATTTTAATCGTTCAATATTTATGCAAGGAATATTACAATATTTGGAATTATTTGTAATAATTTCAAATACAATAGCTAGTTACTCAAAGTTGCCATGTATTAAGTATTCCAATTTAACCTTATTCCTTGCATTGAATAGGTTTAATATTTTACAGACAGAATTTCTCTATAATATATTTTTGATTCAGACTCTACAACTCGTTAAAAAAATACGTAAGTGAAGGAAATAAAATACATATTTTACAAGTTCAGCGTTGTAGAGTTGGAAGCGTTCATTAGTTGTGATTGATGTGTTTCTTTAATGATTTTTAACCAATATTTATTGGCACAGATACTACTACGACAAAAATATAATGACGAAAGTACATGGGAAACGATATGCTTACAAATTCGACTTCCAAGGACTGGCTGCAGCCACTCAGCCAGCGGCGAGCGATCCGGCTTACAAATATCAGAGTGACCTCTTCATGAGTTCATATCACCATTCGGCCAAGCTCTCATCATTTATGGCCCCTCACGCAGCCATGCCTACGTCAACAGGTAATAAAGTTTTTTTTTTTTTAAATAATTACCTACCTTCAATATATTTTCCTTTAGCTGTCTTAAAGGTAAACAGATCGCAAAATAATGAACTAGGATAATCGGAGGACAGCAAAAGCAACGCGCTTTGCTCGGCTCTGAAGGCGTATTGAAGTTTGATTTTTCAGTATTATCATTTTTAGGCCAGCTAAAGAACAATAGAGTAACTATACTTAAGAACTGTGTACTGTGATGCAAAAGCTGTGCGAATTTTTATAAATAGATATTCTGCTGCTGTTCAACAGGTTAAACCATCATTCTCAGTCATCAGTCATCAGTTCATCATCATCTGTCTACTAACACTATAATGATAATAATTGGCACTTGCCAGTAACCCGACGACCTCTCGTCGCGTACCAGTAACAAACGTTGTTCAATATCGCCACTTTGTATAGGTAAATACCCTATCTAGATTAAGGCTGGGCACATACTGAGTGTCTAGCCTCTACAGCTGCAGCCTTGAAGTCTCACGAAGAAGCTTAAACTTCTCTACGTCAGCGATGGAATTTTGAAATGCTCTCCTTAGAACACAGACTTAAGACAGAGTTAAAACGAGACAGATTTATAGATTTATGTCAAGAACATAATATTTATGTCCAGTTTTAACTGTGTTTTAGGTCTGAGGAAAGTCAAAGCATGCTCTACGAATCTCAAGTTATAAAAAATTTGGTTGCGATCTCCGAACTGATTCTTGGTTTAGGTAAAGGATAAAAAGGCAACTCTCAGATCGGAGAGTTTGTCTTTTTCATGTGAATCCAGAATAAGCCATTTCGGATAAAGTTTACGTAGTGGCCAAAACTTGGAGCAAAAGACGTCGTAATATTATGGAATTTCCATATTCGTTTGACAAATAAACACAAATACGGTGTCATTTTTATAGGTGCTTACTAAAAAATTAACTCCTCCGGTGTCCTAACCTTAGATTACTACTCGCAGCTCTTGCATGAGGATGTAGCGTTAAGTCCTCGCGATTTAAACACTTTCAGTGCAGAACAGGCCTTATCAGCCCGCCGCGGTGCTTACGGTTGGAGCGCACGGTGAAAACTATATCTTTCTCGCAGGTACGGATCGATTATCTTAGGTATTTCTAAGACTTCGACAGAAACAAATGTATATATTTCGGCTTGTGGAAAAAATTACCCATCAAAATATTGCGGCAGGCCCTTTCGGCCCGCCCCGCACCGGCGATGAAGAACATCCGTTCAGTGCGACGGCGGGCTTATGTCGGCCCGCAAATGCTTGTATGGCAAGCAAACGGAAAATAGAAATTTTAGAAAATAAAAATAGGACAATGAACTACGTCAGGAAAATTGTAGGTAGTTCGAATTTAGCTGACTTAATCAACAATAATCCTCTTAATTCAGCCAATTTACACTATATAAGCCTTTATAAATTGTACACTTAATTTTTCTCGCAGAATCCGTTATCCATTAATCCGTCAGATAAATTCGTGAAAACTGAATGAAAATTCCTGTAATATATTATAGGTTATCGGATAAGCACGTACAGTGTACCTGTACACGCTTACAAATTCGGTTAATGTAAGTTTGTTTTATAACAACTTAGATGTAGGGATATTAGCTAATAGAGGTGGGCAAAACGGCTTAAAACGTTAAGCAGATTTTTTCGTTTTATTATTTTTCAAAAGTCACTTTCAATAACTGCTTATTTGCTTATTACCCGACTACGGCAAAGCCAAAAGGAAGGGTTATGATTTTAGCAGTCTATGTATGTATGTATGTATGTATGTATGCATGTATGTATGTATGTATGTATGTATGTATGTACGTATGTATGTATGTATGTATGTATGTATGTATGTATGTATGTATGTATGTATGTATGTATGTATGTATGTATGTATGTGGCCGATTTTCGTATGAGATTCTGTGTGTATCACTGTAGCACCTAAACTACTGGACCGATTTTGATGAATGAGGTGTCTATTGATTCGTTGTTATGGTCCCGGTCCGGGTGACATAGGCTACATTTTATTTACGAAGATTATGAAATTATAGTTTCGGATAGACATAACAGATGGCGCCACTAGCTGCTTGTCCCACGCTTTCGCATTAAATTATTAAGCGTAGTCGGGTTTTAGTTTACGAACTTTTTCTTGTTTGTTATATAAGTTTTTCGTTGTTTGCTCAACTTAATAATTTAACGGTTAGTGACTACTGTCGTTGTTTGCTCAACTTAATAATTTAACGGTTAGTGACTACTGAGTTATATTGACTATTTGAATTTTGATCTATTTTTAACCCCCGACGCAAAAACGATGGGATGTTATAAGTTTGACGTGTCTGTCTGTGTGTGTGTGTGTGTGTGTGTGTGTGTGTGTGTGTGTGTGTGTGTGTGTGTCTGTCTGTTCCCCTGTGGTGCTCAAACGGGTGGACCGATTTGAATGCGGTTTTTTTTTGTTTGTTTTGTTTAGCTATGTTTGATGAAAATCAATCTAAGATGGCCGCCGCTACAAAATGGCGTATTACATATTTTTTCACAACTCCCTTAATATGGGTATCAAATGAAAGGGCTTGACTAGTACAATAGCACTATTGCAAATTCAAGATGGCCGCCGCCAAAAAATAGCGAATGTCGGGGGTTTGTTAAATTTTAAATTTACACTTGGTTAAATTAATGCGTTATTGTGCTTATTTTAAAAAACTACTTATATTATATGCTTACGTTTAAACGCCCACCTCTATTAGCTAATATCATGCACCCTTCAAGCGCAGAGCAAAGTGTAATCTGCATCCACTTTCTGTTCAAACATTGACTCTGTACTCGAAGCGAGATGTCATCGGCAAGGCGTTTCGCGTTCACGCTCTTGACTTAATGGAATAAACATTCATTTTCGCAAACTGCCCGTTAGAAAGGCCTGTTACGATTTACGTTACAACTGATTTCAGTTTGTTATTCATGGAAACCTGAGGCCTTAATGTAACTTTTCAAGTTAATCTGATGTAACTGAATAACCTGATGTAGCCTAATGTAACTTTTCAAGTTAACCTGAGGCCCTAATATAACTTTTCATTAGTGTGGATATTAAATGTTGGGGAAATGGCGACATGCTCTAAAAAGTTACAATTATACTTAACATGTAAAATTTTATCTAGCTTATGTTGCATGAAGCGTCCGCATTGTTTAACATTATTATCACTATCATTGCATATTAACTATAAAGTCCAGACAAATTCCCCCGCCGCATCTGTTTGTAAACTACTGAACAGAATTTCGTGCGGTTTTCACAATCAGATATAGTGATTCATGAGGAAGGTTGGAGCAATTTGTTAAGCTTGTTAAGCATTTGCGTAAATTGGTTGAACTATGACGATAATAAATTGAGCAAAAAGGCGAAAAAAGTCAAGCCGCCATGGAGCTATCATCGAAAACGCTGCCTAATCCTTTTGACAACAAGCTGATGCGACGCTACGATAGAAAAAAAACTGTTTGTTTTTAACCCCCGACGAAAAAAAGACGGGGTGTTATAAGTTTGACGTGTCTGTGTGTGTGTGTGTGTGTGTGTGTGTGTGTGTGTGTGTGTGTGTGTGTGTGTGTGTGTGTGTGTGTGTGTGTGTGTGTGTGTGTGTGTGTGTGTGTGTGTGTGTGTGTGTGTGTGTGTGTGTGTGTGTGTGTGTGTGTGTGTGTGTGTGTGTGTGTGTGTGTGTGTGTGTGTGTGTGTGTGTGTGTGTGTGTGTGTGTGTGTGTGTGTGTGTGTGTGTGTGTGTGTGTGTGTGTGTGTGTGTGTGTGTGTGTGTGTGTGTGTGTGTGTGTGTGTGTGTGTGTGTGTGTGTGTGTGTGTGTGTGTGTGTGTGTGTGTGTGTGTGTGTGTGTGTGTGTGTGTGTGTGTGTGTGTGTGTGTGTGTGTGTGTGTGTGTGTGTGTGTGTGTGTGTGTGTGTGTGTGTGTGTGTGTGTGTGTGTGTGTGTGTGTGTGTGTGTGTGTGTGTGTGTGTGTGTGTGTGTGTGTGTGTGTGTGTGTGTGTGTGTGTGTGTGTGTGTGTGTGTGTGTGTGTGTGTGTGTGTGTGTGTGTGTGTGTGTGTGTGTGTGTGTGTGTGTGTGTGTGTGTGTGTGTGTGTGTGTGTGTGTGTGTGTGTGTGTGTGTGTGTGTGTGTGTGTGTGTGTGTGTGTGTGTGTGTGTGTGTGTGTGTGTGTGTGTGTGTGTGTGTGTGTGTGTGTGTGTGTGTGTGTGTGTGTGTGTGTGTGTGTGTGTGTGTGTGTGTGTGTGTGTGTGTGTGTGTGTGTGTGTGTGTGTGTGTGTGTGTGTGTGTGTGTGTGTGTGTGTGTGTGTGTGTGTGTGTGTGTGTGTGTGTGTGTGTGTGTGTGTGTGTGTGTGTGTGTGTGTGTGTGTGTGTGTGTGTGTGTGTGTGTGTGTGTGTGTGTGTGTGTGTGTGTGTGTGTGTGTGTGTGTGTGTGTGTGTGTGTGTGTGTGTGTGTGTGTGTGTGTGTGTGTGTGTGTGTGTGTGTGTGTGTGTGTGTGTGTGTGTGTGTGTGTGTGTGTGTGTGTGTGTGTGTGTGTGTGTGTGTGTGTGTGTGTGTGTGTGTGTGTGTGTGTGTGTGTGTGTGTGTGTGTGTGTGTGTGTGTGTGTGTGTGTGTGTGTGTGTGTGTGTGTGTGTGTGTGTGTGTGTGTGTGTGTGTGTGTGTGTGTGTGTGTGTGTGTGTGTGTGTGTGTGTGTGTGTGTGTGTGTGTGTGTGTGTGTGTGTGTGTGTGTGTGTGTGTGTGTGTGTGTGTGTGTGTGTGTGTGTGTGTGTGTGTGTGTGTGTGTGTGTGTGTGTGTGTGTGTGTGTGTGTGTGTGTGTGTGTGTGTGTGTGTGTGTCTGTTCCCCTGTGGCGCTCAAACGGGTGGACCGATTTGAATGCGGTTTTTTTTGTTTGAAAGGTGAATTAGTCGAGAGTGTTGTTAGCTATGTTTGAAGAAGATCGGTCCAAGATGGTCGCCCCTACAAAATAGGCAGATTACATATTTTTTCACAACTCCCTTAATATGGGTATCAAATGAAAGGGCTTGACTAGTAGAACAGCACTATTGCAAATCCAAAATGGCCGCTGCCACAAAATGGCGAATGTCGGGGGTTTTTTTAATTTTTAATTTATATTTGTTGGGATTTTGTCTTTCTAAATTTTAGTGCCAGCCTGGAATTGGCCTTATAATACCCCCTCGGAGCGCACTTTAAACTGTAGGTACCAGTTTTTAACACTATCGTGTGATAATAGTTGATAATGCCCGTCAATCTGTGTTGGAACAGTGTGGCAGGTTTATATAAGCTGTAAATTGCTCTTTCCTATAAGGGAGGAGTCTTGTGCCCAGCAGTGGGACGTTAAAATGCTGTAGTAGTGGTGGTGGTGGTGGCAGTGGTGGTAATGTTAAATAGTATTAACACACCATTACAATAATTTAATTAATACTTGCTTTGATAGTTAAACCATAGTTAAACACAACAATGACAGTGGGTCTACCATCAACTATAATCGCGACTCAATTAAAGACCTAAACTGAACTGAATCGCTATTTCGTACCATGAACTCTTTTATCCGACCGATATAAATATAGAAACAAAAAGATACTTCATGGTACGAATTCAATGCGATTTATTTTAAGCGCCGATATTGAATAGCATCGGAATTGGATCGTTAGATTATAGATTGTAGTAGGCCTTCTGGGAGCTGGACACACATTTAGAAGCATCTATTCGCGTTCAGCTGGGTGGTTTTAGAAACACTATTTAATCATGTTCTCATCGCTATTTATAAACTGCAACAGTTACTGTGCTATCGCATTTTTTCACCTGCGATCATATGCTAAATGTACTTTACATCGCTGGGCTGATGTCCAGCTAAATGGGGGTTGGCAGCAGTATCAGTGAATGAATTTGGACTTTTTATGTTTATAATATGACGTATTATAGACTACTATTTATAAACTAAGTACTTAATTTAAATTTTAAATGTATTTTTATATTATTCCATTCCATTTTCTATTCTATTATGTACAATAAAGACATACCTACTATCTTTATATAATAACTAGATGATGCCCACGGCTTCGCCCTTGTGGTTTGTAAAAATCTCGTGGGAACTTTGATTTTCCAGAACAAAAAGTAGCCTATCTGTAGTAAGTAGTAACCCGTCCACAAAACGGAAAAATTCCGTGGGATCCTTACGATTTCGGAATGCAATTCCTTACAGCATCAGGGTTGAGGAGTTGGACATGTACCTACTCGAGGTCATTCAACAATAAAGTCTTTAATTGGTATCCCCAATATCAATTTAAATAACCGACAGTGCCTAAATCCCGTTAGTGTTGGGGATCAGATCCCCTACAGCATCAGGATTGAGGAGTTGGAATCCAAATTTTTTGTAGGACAGTGTAGCAATGTTTCTCTATCGATTAAAAAAAAAATACGCAAATCGGTTCAGAAATCTCGGAGATATCGGTGTACATAGGTAGAAAAACACAACTCCTCCTTTTTTGAAAGTCGGTTAAAAAAGTAGCCTATGTTACTCCCTGGTTAATTCTCTACTTGTATGTGAAAGACCCATCAAAATCGGTTCAGCCGTTCCAAAGATTAGCCCGTTCAAACAGACAGACAGACAAACAGACAGACAGACAGACAGACAGACAGACAGACAGACAGACAGACAGACAAAAAATTTAAAAACGTGTGATTCGGTTATAGTATCGTTCAAATAACCATATGAGCTTAATATGAGGTAGTTATTTCGATATTACAGAGTACAGACAGACACTTCAATTTTATTTATTAGTATAGATTTATCGGCTTTATTTTGTTTTTCATAAAGAAGAACATCAATTTCATTTTACGTATTTTATTATTTATTTTACTTTCATTTCTCATTTCGTTTTTTTTAACCGTTTTCTCAATATAGCAACCGGCAGGCTAGTTAAAATGACTACAAAGAATCAGAGAGAGAGAGCATTTATTAGAATATTAGAAGTGAGTACCTACTACATTTTTTTTACATAAGTAAAGCTGTAACGAGTATAGGTAACAAAAGTTCCATATTCACAGCTTTGAGTAATAAGTGTCCAGTGATAAACCTTAACCCGCCACCAGCGACGTATTTATATATAAAATATTTATATATAAAACTAGTAGGGCGCGTGGGTGCGCGGCCCGCAAGCGGACCGCGAGGTTTCGCTTTCGGGTATTTTGGTTTGAGCAGCCTCCACCTATCTCTCCCATATTCCTAATCCTCGATCATTATCACTCTCCATATTTTTTCTTCGAATCATTCTGCTCATCAAGTAGAACTTAAGGTCTTAATCATCTTTTGGCAAAAACCACTCTTCCATCTTTTATACTTGGTGAGATAGACACCGATGTTTGTATGGCCGCCATCTTGAATCCGCCATTTTGGACTTTTTTTCAGCTCACTGCCAATTGGATGATGTTTCGAGTAATTTTTGTTTGAGCACCTCCTACCTATCTTCAATACCCTGCCCGGGCTCCTCAACCAACTTCCAAACCCTCAATCATCATGTCTTCCCATATTTTTCTTTGAGAGTTCTCCAAAAAACCGCATTAAAGCCTTGCATAGTTCACAACTTGTAGTCTCTTCAATATTCGCCATACATTTTCTATGGAAAAATAAATTCCGCCATTTTGAATTTTTTTTCAATTCATCAAGTAGACCTTTGGATCCTCATCATCTTTTGCCAAGAAACCACTCTTCCATCTTTTATACCCTCCGAGATGGAGACCGACGAAATTTGTATGGCGACCATCTTTTTTTCGCCATTTTGAATTTTTTTTTCAGCTGACTGCCAATTGGATGACGTTTCGAGTGACATTTGCTCGAGCACCCCCCACCTATCTTCAATACCTTAAGCGTGCCCGTCGCTCGTCTCTGAAATCCTCAATCATCAGCTCTCTCCATATTTTTGTTCTACTTCAGTTTTTGTCCTCTATACGAAACCATTAGTGAAAAAAAAATTTTTCATACAAAATTTTACAGGAGAGGTGATCAATCAGTCAGTGAATCAGCACGAGCAGCTATATATATGACGGCGCGCGTGGCGCCAAATAGTTTTTAAGAACGATGACGTCAGCATCGCTGACGTCATTCTGTTGATTATTATCATGACTGCATGGTGACAGTAATTAAACTAGTGACGGCTGGAGAAGCCAGAGACGACAGAAGTTGTTATTATTATGAGGGTAGATCGAAATACTTTGCTGTAAGCATAACAAGGGTACGGGCCTATTTGAGAAGCCTTTTGTTAACTGAGGCAGTAATTAACTAACCCTAACCTACCCTACCTATCGGTCTCCACCACCCCTTATAACCGAGCCATCGCCAACCAATCTAGTCTACACGACCTACGTCGTAATAAACTAATGGCACATCGTATGAACGGAGCTGTGTGTTCGGCGAGAGCCCGAATCGGAGTGTGTCGCTGCACGCTTGTGCCCTTCCTTTTATAATAAAAGGTTGGTGGGGGAATGACGTAATTACGTCATGCTTGATTGTTTACACTACAAGACGGCGCTGCCGTTAATTTACAGAGTTGTTGAGGGTATTTACAACTTGGTTGACAAGGTGATGTTTAATTCATGATTTGAGTAGTTTGACTGAGACGAATTATTTAATCTTGTCTTTCTTGACACTGCCAATTGAGGCTGAAAACGTCTTCGCTCCGACACGGCCATTCTGATAGGCGGTGCGCGCTCTGCACCAGCCTGAGGATTTGATGTTAATTCTGAAACAAAGAAATTTCTTTGAGCTTGGCATCTGTAAGCATCTAATGATGCTCAGTCATGTTTCTAATGGACCAGCACATCTTTCATGTTTTGGTCTTCAAGGATTTAGTAATGTCTCGTGGACAATTGTGAGGTCTACGTGTTAACCTACGTTAACACGTAGATCTCGTGGATTTCTCGTGGATTTCTCGTAGATTTCTCGTAGATTTCTCGTAGATTTCTCGTAGATTTCTCGTAGATTTCTCGTAGATTTCTCGTAGATTTCTCGTAGATTTCTCGTAGATTTCTCGTAGATTTCTCGTAGATTTCTCGTAGATTTCTCGTAGATTTCTCGTAGATTTCTCGTAGATTTCTCGTAGATTTCTCGTAGATTTCTCGTAGATTTCTCGTAGATTTCTCGTAGATTTCTCGTAGATTTCTCGTAGATTTCTCGTAGGTTCTCGGAGAGTCTCGAAGATTCTCGTATAGTCACAATCATAAAGTCAAAGTCAAAGTAATGTTTTCTCGAAGAATCTCGGAGATTGTCGAAAATTCTCGTTAAGTTACAGTCATAAAGTCAGTCAAAGTAATGTTTTCTCGAAGGTTCTCGGAGGTTCTCGTAGGTTCTCGAAGATTCTCGTAAAGTCAGTCATAAAGTCAAAGTAATGATTTTTCGACGGTTCTCGGAGATTCTCGTAGGTTCTCGGAGATTCTCGGAGATTCTCGTAGATTCTCGTAGATTCTCGTAGGTTCTCGGAGAGTCTCGAAGATTCTCGTAGTCACAATCATAAAGTCAAAGTCAAAGTAATGTTTTCTCGAAGGTTCTCGGAGATTGTCGAAAATTCTCGTAAAGTTACAGTCATAAAGTCAGTCAAAGTAATGTTTTCTCGGAGGTTCTCGGAGATTATCGTAGGTTCTCGTAAGTTCTCGGAGATTCTCGTAGGTTTTCGTAAATAAACTCGTGGATAAACTCGTGGGTTTGGAGGAAGGAGTCGTGCAAATAATCTCGGAGGGTCTCGTAGATAAATTTGTGGATTCTCGTGGATTAACTCGAGTATTTACTCGTGGGTTTGGAGGAATGAGTAGTGCTATGGTTTCCATAGGGTCTCGGAGGGTTTCGTGGATAAACTCGTGGATAAACTCCTGAATAAACTCGTGGATTTGGACAATGGATTAGTGCTATGCACAAGGTTTTGAAGATGAAAATCTGGGGCGGAACCTCACCCATAGACTAATAGGCACTTCATTTTGAGGTTTGGTGCCAACGTTGTTTTACTGGGGCATATCTGGAGATCGAGCTGATGGAACGGTGCTCGATCCCACTTCTGATGACGGAGCGCGTGGCTCCAAAGAGTTTTAAAAAATGATGACGTCAGCATTGCTGACGTTATTCCCTTGATTACTACGATGACTGCATGGTGACAGTAATTAAACTAGTGACGGCTGGAGAAGCCAGAGACGACAGAAGTTGTTATTATTATGAGGGTAGATCGAAATACTTTGCTGTAAGCATAACAAGGGTACGGGCCTATTTGAGAAGCCTTTTGTTAACTGAGGCAGTAATTAACTAACCCTAACCTACCCTACCTATCGGTCTCCACCACCCCTTATAACCGAGCCATCGCCAACCAATCTAGTCTACACGACCTACGTCGTAATAAACTAATGGCACATCGTATGAACGGAGCTGTGTGTTCGGCGAGAGCCCGAATCGGAGTGTGTCGCTGCACGCTTGTGCCCTTCCTTTTATAATAAAAGGTTGGTGGGGGAATGACGTAATTACGTCATGCTTGATTGTTTACACTACAAGACGGCGCTGCCGTTAATTTACAGAGTTGTTGAGGGTATTTACAACTTGGTTGACAAGGTGATGTTTAATTCATGATTTGAGTAGTTTGACTGAGACGAATTATTTAATCTTGTCTTTCTTGACACTGCCAATTGAGGCTGAAAACGTCTTCGCTCCGACATATATATTAACTAGTAGGGCGCGTGGGTGCGCGGCCCGCAAGCGGACCGCGAGGTTTTGCTTTCGGGTATTTTGGTTTGAGCAGCCTCCACCTATCTCTCCCATATTCCTAATCCTCGATCATTATTACTCTCCATATTTTTTCTTCGAATCATTCTGCTCATCAAGTAGATCTAAAGGTCTTGATCATCTTTTGTCAAGAAACCACTCTTCGATCTTTTATACGTAGTCTCTTTAATATTCGCCATACATTTGCTATGGAAAAATAAATTCCGCCATTTTGAATTTTTTTCTATTAATCGAGTAGACCTTTGGATCCTGATTATGTTTTGCGAAGAAACTACTCGTCCATCTTTTATATCCTCCGAGATGGAGACCAACAAAAGTTGTATGGCGGCCATCTTTTTTTCGCCATTTTGAATTTTTTTTCAACTCACTGCCAATTGGATGACGTTTCGAGTGACATTTGCTCGAGCACCCCCCACCTATCTTCAATACCTTAAGCGTGCCATTCGCTCGTCTCTGAAATCCTCAATCATCAGCTCTCTCCATATTTTTGTTCCGAATGAATTTTTGTCTTCTATACGAAACCATTAGTGAAAAAAAAATTTTTCATACAAAATTGTTCAGGAGAGGTGATCAATGAGTCAGTGAGTGAATCAGCACGAGCAGCTATATATATATTAACTAGTATTGCGCGTGGCTGCGCGGCCCGCTAAAGCGGACCGCGGGGTTTCGAGTAGTCTGGTTTGAACACCCCCGACCTATCTTCAATAACCTGGTCGCGGCCGTGGTCCTCACCCATCTCTGAAATCCTCAATCATCAGCTCTCTCCATATTTTTCCTCCGGATGAATTTTTGTCTTCTATAAGAAAACATCAATGAAAAAAAAATTATGTATGGAAAAATAAATTCCGCAATCATGTTTTTTTTTGTTCATCAAATAGACCTTTGAGGTCTTGATCATCTTTTGCCAAAAAAACCACTGTTCCATCTTTTATACTCAGTGAGATAGTCATCGACGAAATTTGTATGGCCGCCATCTTGAATCCAGAATTTTTGACTTTTTTTTCAGTGCATTGTCAATTGGATGAGGTTTCGAGTGACATTTGTCATTTGCTCAAGCATCCCCCACCTATCGAGTAATTTTTGTTTTAGCACCTATCTTCAGTAGGTACCCTGTCCGTGCTCCTCACCCGTCTCCAAAATCTTCAATCATAAGCTCTCTCCATATTTTTCCTCCGCATGAATTTTTGTCTTTTATACGAAACCATCATTAAAAAAAACTTTTTGTGTGAAAACATAAATTCCGTCATCTTGTTTTTTTTTCTGTTCATCGAGTAGATTTTTAGTTCTTGATCATATTTTTCTAAGAAACTACTCTTCCATCTTTTATACTTGGTGAGATAGATACCGACGAAATTTGTATAGCCGCCATCTTGAATCCGCCATTTTTTTTTCAACTCAGTGCCAATTGGATGAGATTCTGAGTAATTTTTGTTTGAGCACCTCCCATCTATCTACAATACCCTGCCCGGGCTCCTCATCCATCTTCCAAACCCTCAATCATCATGTCTTCCCATATTTTTCTTTGAGAGTTCTCCAAAGAACCGCATCAAAGCCTTGCATAATTTACAACTTATAGTCTCTTCAATATTCGCCATACATTTTCTATGGAAAAATAAATTCCGCCATTTTGAATTTTTTTTCTATTCATCGAGTAGACCTTTCGATCCTGATCATCTTTTGTGAAGAAACTACTCTTCCATCTTTTATACCCTCCGAGATGGATACCCTTGAAATTTGTATGGCGGCCATCTTTTTTTCGCCATTTTGAATTTTTTTTCAACTCACTGCCAATTGGATGAAGTTTCGAGTGACATTTGCTCGAGCACCCCCCACCTATCTTCAATACCTTAAGCATGCCATTCGCTCGTCTCTGAAATCCTCAATCATCAGCTCTCTCCATATTTTTGTTCCGAATGAATTTTTGTCCTCTATACGAAACCATTAGTGAAAAAAAAATTTTTCATACAAAATTTTACAGGAGGGGTGATCAATCAGTGAGTCAGTCAATGAATCAGCACGAGCAGCTATATATATATTAATTATTTATAATTATTTATACATAAAAATTCGAATAACTTTTTTTTGTCACCGGTTTTCGTCGTGGTCTCGAGTAGCTGGCGCACTACACTTCTTCTACCTTACGTTCAGAGATTACTAGAGGATACTACGTATCTTACGTTCAATCCACGACGTCGAAGCGAGTGCACGTCTAGGAGTTTTGGCGCCAACCCGGTGCGTGAGACCAGCGTCACCGAATACGTAAGTAAAATAGTCATAGTTAAATTATTGATTTTATACTACACCTGCTCGGAAAGTACCTTCTGGTTTTTCTCCTATCGACGGTCAAAAGTACGTCATTACTGTCAAACAAATATGCGGGCTGAAAAGAACTATGAGAATTCATTGTTAACGCGCTAGAGCGGAAATTCCATTTATAAAATTCCATTACTAACGTGCTTTTTTCTTTTTAATTTTTGATAAAATCCGATCAGTACATGAAAAAAAACCTATTTCGACAAAAGACGACATAAAAAGCACCTATAATAAAATAAATAAGTAACCGCCACGGTAGATGGCGCTGATGTCGGTATGTCACCGAGCACGACCGGAGTCCGCTATTTTAAATAAATTCAATTTTAATTAATACAATTAAATATAAAGTAAAAGTAAATAAATAATAGTTTAAAAAAACTAAAAACACGCTTTTTATAGAAAACCAAACTAAAAAATAGAAAATAAATTTTAATAAATATAAATTAATAATAGTGTGCATATGAAAACAATGTATTTTATTTAAAAAAAAGCGTGGGATGCATGGGTGTAAAGAGGATTATCATTTCGATAAAATCTTAAAAGCACCCCACGCTTTTTTTAAATAAAATACATTGTTTTCATATGCACACTATTATTAATTTATATTTATTAAAATTTATTTTCTATTTTTTAGTTTGGTTTTCTATAAAAAGCGTGTTTTTAGTTTTTTAAACTATTATTTATTTCTACTTTTAAGTTTGGTTTATTTATAAAATACTAAAACAATCATGTCACTTAAAATACAACAGATATTAATTATTAATAAATTATTTTTTTGTTTTTTATTGTAAATCGTACAATATGATTAAAGTAAATAAGTACTAAGTAATTAATAATATTATTATTTTGTTTTAATATTGTTTTATCTTCGCATTCGTGCGTTTTGTGCTTAGATTTTAGTTGTGTGTGACATCTATTCTGTTTACCCTAGTTACCGTGCGATTTTGAATGTTTATTGTTTTTCCTTACCGACGACTTTTGATAAATGAACACAAAATTTTATTTTCCAAATTGAATAATGAAATAATCTTATCAAATTAGTGTATTGTCATCGGTCCTCGATAAATCTACAAAGTTTGAATGAAATCTGACCGTTTAAAGTGGGTCAAAATCGCGTTCAAAGAAGTCGGTTACAAACATACATATACAGGTGAAGCTAATATAAAGCGTGTAAAAATAGAAAATATAAATTTTTTGCGCTATTTTCTTTGTATTTTGTGAGTCGCTTTCTTTTGTTTTACCTATCCAAATTTTCAATTTATAAAATTACAAATAACTTTAGGGAACTCGAAGTGTCTAAGTAGTGAGCCGCCCAACGCTGCCGGAATTAAAAATATGTGGCCAAGCAGTTATTGTTATATTGAAAATCTCTTAACCAAGATATCTATAAATAGATAAAAATAGATACAACAAAGCATAATATGAAGATTTTTTACAATGGAAACCCAACGTCTTTTTCTGATTGATTTCCGGTAATAATTTTAATATTTTTGATTATTTTATTATTTTCCTCGTAGGTGTAGTATAAAGCACTATGTATCCCTTCGGGAGAAAACTGTGCGATTCCTCTCGGGTGTATTGCGGCACTACGGCCTACAGCCTCGGGCCTCAAACTACACCCTCGTAGTAATCGGTCACTTTCTCCCGTCGTGGAACAATGTACTATTATTATTCGCATTTCGCCAGGCCTAAATTCGAATTACATACTTTTGCTATTATTTTATTGTATTTTATATATGACTAGTGATCCGCCCCGGCTTCGCCCGTGGTACATATATAGCCTATAGCACTCAAGGATCACGTACATATCCAACGGTGAAAGAATTTTTGAAATCGGCCCAGTAGTTCCTGAGATTAGCGCGTTCAAACAAACAAACTCTTCCGCTTTATTATATTAGTCTATAGCACCTATAGTCTATATCAGTAAGTTTATTGCATGAATTTATTGATAGGTATTTCACAAAAATATCCTGTGTGTCTCAAATTGTAAAATTTTGTTACAGTAAGTATCTCTTTCGAAAGTGAACAGCATCTTACCGAATCTCTTCTACAAGAAATTGATGAGGATAGATCATCAACAGCATCAGACAGTAAAGTTGGCAGTGATATCGATGATAATGGACGTAATGTACCTACCTAGTAGGTACTTCTACTTTCTTATAGAAGCTTTTGGTCTGAAGATTAGTGATTTTTCTGATGTCTATTTTTGTTATTTTTTTGGTAGCATACTACTTTTTGTTTATTTTATGTAAGTTCCTAGTGTCAAAAAGCTTCCAAGACGGAAATAATTATAAAAATATGTAATTGTTAAGTGTTCTTAAATTAAAAAATAAATTTGTGTAAAAAGTAGTGTTTGTTTATGATATTTTAAAAGTCAAATAAAGAAGCTGTGATTTATGAAATATCTTTGTTTTACTAATAAAAAACATTTAAAACGTAAATTTACTAATAACGGTCCATTTAGACCGTAAATAAAATAATTGAAAAAAAATTCCATAGAAAATCCCGGTTTGTGAGACCAGCGAGAACATAAACTAAGTAAACACAGAATACATAAAAATGATGTGCAAGTTTAGTCTAACATAATCTAAGCTGCGCTTTTTTCGTGACACCGCGTGTAACATTCCTTATTTTTAGATCCAAATCCAAAAGGGAAACTGTGCGCTTTCTTCGCGACACCCTTTTACCTGTAAACCGTAATTTAATAATTTATTTAGCGATAGTAGTTAACCATAAAAATTACTTACATAGGTATCTATATTGCATTTGCGAATGTTATTCAATAAAATTGTGTTAAAATTTTATGATAATTCACTTCCATTGTAAGTACTTTAAGTTAATTATGTTTTTCTGTCAGTCCGGAGTTGGTAGTTAGCGATGTTTCAGCCCCGTACCTACTTCGGAGAGCACATAAAAAGTCCATCCCAATGATTTCTAATGTACCTATAATACCATTGGTCTGTGCCGGTTGTTACAACTATCATATTGTGACAACTGACAATAGTCATAAATGCCCACCATCCCGCATTGATGCAGCTTGGTGGGTCTAAGCTCTAAACTCCTTTCTCCTATAAGACAGGAAACTTGTGCCCAGCCGTGGGACGTTAAAGGGCTGATAGTGGTGGTGGTGGTACCTAAAGCAATTTTTTTAAGTAATTTTCTAAATATACATTGAATTCTTGATAAATAATAATTAAATTGCAAGATTTTCAATTTGGATTCGACAAATTGATTTTGAATTCTTTCAGTATAAAAATTAAATTAGGTACCTATGGATTTAATGTTCTAAGATTAAGTAATTGCACCCAGGTAGCACTTTAGACTGGTCAACAAGTTCGAAAACGTGAAAATTAGAGATTAAGGTCCTAAAAATATGAGCGATAACTTATTCGATTCGGAATCACCTCTAGAAAAATGTTTTTGAAGGATTTTGGTGCAGGTAAAAAATTGCAATTGTTATTAACAAAATAAGATGAAACTTAATAGTTTTTGAACTTATTGACTAGTCTACTTGTAAGCATTTTGATGACAACTCTTTCGAAGTGAAGGTTAGTTAGTAGGTATGTGGCATATTGGTAGGTATTAGCAGAATGGCGGGCGACCGTGTATGAGGTGCCCGGGTCTCTCTCGTCGTCTGCTCTACTGCCTGGCTGCTTACTCACAAAATATAAAAAAATATCATCGCGTGCTTTCTAGATGTGCGATCAACTTTATTGTGCGTACAATAATTTTCGGTTTATTTATGATTTATTTATATTAACTCAAGTTAGCAAATAACTTTGTTACAGCATCTATATTCCCGTCACCGTCGTGGAGTAACTGGGGAGGGGGCGGGGGAAACCTCTACTCCCCCCACTCCATGGCCCCCCCGCACGTAACGTCACACTTGGGCTCCTATCCGCACTACGCATGACCAACCTACTGAGCGTCGCAACATCCGCAATACAATATCGTCAGACATTGAACCCGGCACCGCGACGAACACATCAAGAACACGATATTACGACGTCATCACTTACCCCCTTATATGATTACTGTGTCGGACTATGGCGGCTTCTGCTGTATGTTCGCGCTATGCTGTGCGTCGCGTGTTTGAACACCTATTCCAACGGAGGATGCACAACGATTCCAATTCCTTTTCGGTACTTTCCACTTGTCCGTTGGAATTAGTGTATAAACACAGTAAATACGCAGCTAAAGACATTCATATTGTATTAACGTTTCATATTGTATTCTTGGGCTCTGGTGAGATACGAGATGGCATAAATATTTAGCTCGCTTGCCAGGAGTTGATATTATGTATGATGTGATGGTAGTGATGACTTGAACTAAAAAAATTAGTAAAATCAATCTCTATAGCATACCTACCTACCTACGTACTGTCGCTGCGTTTTTACAAAAAAAAAACAGGTGACCTAAACAGTAGCTCCTTTTAAATAATTAATGTTGTGCATCGGCTAACTTCTTATTTCCGAATATGTTTTGGCAGATTACAGCGAAATAAATTTGTTTTGCTTTGCTTATAATGGACGTGGAATAATTGGCTAAGAGCTACTCATAACATAGGTAGGTATAGGTACCATATTGATTCGTTTGATAATTAATAGGTAATATTCGGAAATAACGAAGTTAGCCGATGCACAGTATTTATTCTGAAATCCTATCTAAGTACTACAAAACATTTGCTCAAGTTTGGCACTTTCAGTTTTTCGTCTCATTCAAACTTTTCCCACTAATGCTCTTTGAGAAACTTCAATAATAATTATAAATCTCTTCGCCAGACTTCTACGTCTCTGCGTTTTCGAGTTTAATTGTTCTATTGATTTACTTAAATAGTTGTTGTTTTATTAATCAAATTAATATTTAATGCCAGGCCGAGCGAATCGTGTAGGACAAGCTTCAACTTTTTAAATAATCAAACTTCTTTTTTTTTTTTCTAAAAACCAGCGACACTACCAATCACGTTCTCTGCTGCCAGTTTCATCGACGAGATGATTTTGATGACTTATTACGAATAAATAATTCGTAATAAGTCATCAAAATCATCAACATCCGGCTAGCTCTCGCGACAAACTTGTGTAGTAAGTATAGTGCGCGACAAGGCATGAATGCGGGCGACGTAGGTATAGTTCGTTCGGTAACTTAGTGTCGGTACAGGCGCAGGTGCTCTTAGTATTCTGCTTTTATTTTTATTACTTTTTTTCTGTTTGTAATTTTTTTTTCTATTCTAACAGAATCTCCGAATAGTCTGCCAATCCGCACTTGGCCAGCGTGGTAGACTATGGTTAAAATCCTTCTCATTTTGAGAGAAGACCCGTGTTCATGAGAATATTATATTTTATGTTTATGGTTATACTAGCTGAACCCCGCAACTTCGTTCGCGTAGATATAGGTTTTTATACTTATAGGATCGGATCGGATCCCATAATTCTTTTATGTACCTAAACTAAATATAGCCTAAGTTACTCCTTATAACATTGAAAGTTCCATTAAAATCGATCCAGCCGTTCCGGAGATTAGCTGGAATAAATAGACAGACCGACAAACATAAATTTAAACGCACACCAGTTTAAAATAAGCCGTACGTTCAAAGATCCGGGTCCCAAGTAATTTGAACCCAATACTGAGGATTGTAATGTCTGTCATTTCTAAACTAAAAAACCTATGACCTTGAAATATTTACGGGACAATACATAAAGTATTACCTTTCTAACAAAAAAAGAATGAGTGAAATCGAATAACGCGTTAATGAATTACAGCTAAATACACGTTTTAACTTTCATCCCCTCTCCCAAGGGAACCGTGTTGAATTTCGGGATAAAAAGTATCCTATGTCCTACCTCGGAGTATAAACTCACATCGTACCAAGTTTCATTCGAATCCATTCAGTAGTTTCGGCGTGATGCGTGGCCAAGATACAGACAGACAGACAGACAGACAGACAGACAGACAAAAATGAAACAAATTGCAGATTTGGCTTCAGTATCGATTATAGAGTGCCCTCCAATAAAATTTTTCAAAATATCTTCAATGTACAGAATTGGATCTGTTACAGTTTTATTATATTACTAGCTGACCCCCGCGACTTCGTTCGCGTGTTTATAGGATTTATATAGGATCGGATCGGATCCCATAATTATTTTATGTACCCAAACTAAATGTAGCCTAAGTTACTCCTTATAACATCATCTATCTGCCATTGAAGGTTCCGTCAAAATCGATCCAGCCGTTTCGGAAATTAGCTGGAACTAATAGACAGATCGACAAACATAAATTTAAACGCACACCAGTTTAAAATAAGCCGTACGTGCAAAGATCCGGGTCTCAAGTTATTTGAACGCAATAAATGTCTGTCATTTCTGAACTAAAAAACCTATGACCTTGAAATATTTACGAGATAATACTTAAAGTACTACCTTTCGAACAAAAAAAGAATGAGTGAAATCGAACTACCCGTTAATGAATTACAGCTAAATACACGTTTTAACTTTCTTCCCCTCTCCCGAGGGAACCGTGCCGAATTTCGGGATGAAAAGTATCCTATGTCCTACCTCGGAGTATAAACTAAAATCGTACCAAGTTTCATTCGAATCCGTTCAGTAGTTTCGGCGTGATGCGCGGCCAAGATACAGACAGACAGACAGACAGACAGACAGACAGACAGACAGACAGACAGACAAAAATGAAAAAAATTGCAGTTTTGGCTTCAGTATCGATTATAGAGTGCCCTCCAATAAAAAATTTCAAAATATCTTCAATGTACAGAATTGGATCTGTTACAGTTTTATTATATTATAGATTGTAATAAAATACGAATATAAAAAAAATATAAAAAGGAAAGAGAATTTAAATGAAAAAATATGAGTAAGTATGTATAAAACGCCACCAAAACCCCTTGTGCCTGTACACCCCGCGCGGCATGCTTTGAAGTCACGGCGGTGTCTTTGGCAAAACACCGCGCGGCGGAGGCGGCGAGACACAAAAGGCGACCTTAAGAAAACGAACAGACTATACATAAGGTTCCCCGCACGCGTCGATTAGATCCAGCCAGGAACTAATGGACGCATGCGGGGAACGCGGCGCCTCCCACCTCATACACGGTCGCTTGCACTTCTGCACACACCATCACATGACTTGCTAGAGCCCGAAAAGATTTCCAACGATTGCTGACCAAGTGACCACGTGCTAAACGCATTTCGTGACTCCAAGTTTGACACATCATTAAACACGAACCATGGGCGTCGCCAGGTAGGAGCAGGGGGGCAGCTGCCCCCCCCTAGAACTTGAAAAAATTTAGATATGCTATATTTTGCATTAAGTATCTAAATTAAACCTGGCGCAAATGGAAACGAGGTCAATGAAAAATTCTAATTCGAAAATAAATTAAGAGCTTGTAACCAGCTTCAAAAGCTCTGGACTGTACCAACAATACTTTGTACTTTTCCCATACTATAATATCATCAACTTGCCCCCCCCTTGGCCATCGGCTGGCGACGCCCTTGACACGAACTGTTATAGTTTGACTTCACAAATTCAGTGAGCCATTCGAGTCTCTAGAGTAACTTTTCACGTTAACGTTAACTGTGCTTAAATCTGCCATTTAGCGTTCTCTTTTCTCTTCTCTCGAACTTTAATTTCATACTACTGAAATGACAGATTTACCCACAGTAATTATCAGGAAAAAAAACACAACTTTAGCTGGAAAACTTACACTGAAAGCTCTGGTCACATAGGATAACCGTATCCTTTGATATCTATCGGTTTAGATAACGATATTATGATATTAGATATAAAGGTCGACCAGAATCGCATGAAAAATACGGAAATGAAATTCCAAAGTTAGCAACACTACGGCTGCCCTAGCGATAAACAAAGTAACTGTCATTTTTTGTGAAATTGACTTTTTTGCATTAACAAAAGTTTTATGTCGAATAGTTTTTACCACAGTTTAATATTTCAAATAACTTGAACCGTTTACTGAAATTTGAATTGCCCAAACAAAGTAACTGCACACACTAACCCGGAATATAAATGCAAAACCAAGTAAACAACAAGCACAACACAAAAACAAAGTAATTGGATGTTGATTACTTTGTTTTTGTATTTAAAATGCAGTTGCTTGATTTTTCGTTTCGTGAAACGATCCCAGGTAAGGTGTTCTGAATGTAATTACTTTGTTTATCACTAGGGCAGCCGAGTTAACCTAGTGTTGCTTACTACAAAATTTAATTTCCCTATTTTTCATGAGATTCTGGTCGATCTATACCTACTACATACTTGAAAAATAAAATAAAAATAAAGATGAATCATTGATTAAAAACGATTCATTTGGAGCGATTAGATATGCAGCTACGGGGCTCGATTTGTGGCGTAAAACTTGACAGTTCTCAGTTCTTAATTATGTACCTATCTGTCACATTACGGATTTAGCGCGTAGGTACGATTTGAATGTCGTGGAGCAATAGGATAGCCGATTATAGGATCCAATTGACTTAAGTACTGGCCACGACATATTCATATACTTTAAATTGCATGTTACTCTAAATAACCTGTGCATGTTAGTTAAGTACTTTTTTTTACTTGAACTTGAAATGTCGATAAACCATGAAAATAGGTACCTACAAATAAGTGAACGATTAATTCCCCTAAGTTTTCAAGTAAACTAATTAAATGGACGGCCTAACGTAGCACTGATTTGACAAATCGCTGGAAGATTTTTTTATTATGTATCTAATCTCGAGTAGATCAGTGTAACTTAGATGTCACATTCGTGGTTAGCTATCTTGAAAATATAAGAGCGTTTTTGGACATTAGTGCATATTTCGTCAGGCACGCGGATTGCTCGCTGCATCACATTGTTTCTTACATTTCAGTAATGTAATTCGTGGGTCATTTCCGGACGTGGGCGTGGAACCTTTTAGCGCGTACCTACAGACCAAGCAGCGAAGATCAACGAAGGATAGCGAAAGAATATTTTGAGGCACAAGAGCAAGCAAACGAACCTTCGCTCGCTTTCAGCCGTGCTCCGCCGCACGTCCAGGCTGCAGCGAAGGTCGATATTATTCGGTACAGTCTGTTCAAAAAGAGAATCGACGTGGGATTTGAAGGCGCTGCTGTGCTTTTGTTTAGAGGGCAATACAAGTACAACACTATAACGCGTAGTTCACTGTTTGGCCACGATGATTCTCTTTTTGAACAGACTCTACCTAAGGCATAGTGGGTGTTTCTCGCACACTCACTCGCCTTTGCCAGCGTTCGCTTGCCTTCGCATGCGTTCGGTCTATAATGTATATATGCACGCATAACGAAGGGGAGCGAACGTTCGATTTCCATCGAAAAATCTTCGTCTTCGTTTGACTTTGTTGCTTGGTCTGTACATGGCCTTACATGAACTTTCACACTTGCAGAGCTAAGCCGCGTGCGTGACGAGATTATTGAAATAAGACAAAATTATGCGAAAACGCCTTAAGACCTCAGAGCTTCTGTGAAATAAGTTTCGTAATATGCTACTTCATTGTTATTTTGTTTAATTATTTCTGTTATTTATTTATTTATTTATTAGGTACTTATGGTAATATAATCCTGGAGATGTAAAAGAGTGAATCGTCCAAGTCTTGGGTTATGAGATGGATTCTTAATTCGGAAAATACCGAAATTAGGTACTTTTAAATTCAATTATTTATTTTTTGGGTTCCGTACCTCACAATGGAAAAACGGAACCCTTATTCCGTCTATCTGTCTATCTCATAATCGGTTTCACATCATTACTAAAATCAATGGCCTATTGCTGTGAACATTTTGTCTGTAATGACAGTTATTTAGAAATCCGCAATAACATTTTATAAACGCACTTGCAGTCTGTGCAGTCTAAAGTAAAATAACTTAACTAAATAAACCTCGGCGCGCGAGTCTGAGAACCCACGGCCGTTTTAATTTTTTATTGAAACATTTAAACAGAAAATAACATTTTCAAACCTGTATGTAACAAAACATGGAATTTTATATTATATTTCTAGAAAGACCTACGTACCTAGATGTGAAGCGAGATTAGTCTTTTATCAATGTAATGTAAATAATAGTCATTAATTAAGTAGAAGTACATTATTTATTTAAGATATCAAATACGTATTGAAATTTTATTCATTGTATAATGTAATCAATATAATAAATAAAAACTATAATAATAAGGACATCTTTTAAGTCATATTTTTTTCATGATAGGTATTGTGTAGTCATGTTTTAAACTAAAATCGAATTATTAAATTGTTTATTTATGTGTAATTTTATTACATTCGTGATTAGTTCGTAATATAATTATTATTTATTCTAATAACTCAAAAATTATTTTTTTGGCCTTGGACATAAGTGATGAATATTTCAGTATTATTTGTATAGAAATTTAATTAATTTATAGTAGGTAAGTATTTAAGGCGATGTGGAGTTATATACAATAAAAATAAGGTTGCAAATGAAATTAATTTATTTATAATAAGTATACCTACCTACTTATTTTTCGAATAATTTGCACAATTTAATAAGTTGAATATCAAATCCTACGCCAATTTTTTCAAACATTATAATACTGTTAATACAATATTTTAAAGAAATAGGCGTAATAATAATTTTAACAATAATTTTATATACCTAAGTATTTAAAATTATTTATTCCTTTTTTGTAATTAAAATTGTACCTAATAATAAAAAAGACTTGGCAAAGGTCGCATTTTGGATGTATAATCAAAATGCAAAATGTACAAAATAATTTTGTCCTTTGCAGTCTTATAATACTTATGACTGATAAGAAATAATGTATAAAATTGATTACGTACGGACAGTAACCACCCTCATAACGTGATACACGTGTAGGGTTAGACAGACGGACTACAACAAGCCGATTGCAAATCTGCAGTTTGGATACAGTTCTATTGCAGTTGATATAACTGCATCACACCTAGTGATTGACTATGTAGGGCGTTGTACCAACGCCAACCCAGTCAGTTGATGGTTACCATGCATGATTATTAGGTCAACTGCGATAGAATTTCATATTGCAGTGAACTTGCAGTCCAAAATGCAGTTCGTCTGTCTGGACACTTGATTTGAGCTCGGCCAAGGATGCGCCATTAATGAATGTAACTAGTCTAAATACATAAATATCGACTATCAAAATAATAATATTTGGGAGGGTTTGTTGTATATATACAATAATAATAATTGTAGTTGTTATTTTTAAAGTGCAATCGTAAAATATAATACCCGTAAAAATGTAGAAAATGTAATTATTTAGATACTAATGGAATTTCCTGTTCACAATTAAGTAAAATTTTATCTTTCCTTCCTATTTTATGAACTGCTCTTGTTATATTTCCGTTAGGTTATAATGCAATTTTCATAAAATTATAATGGTGAGACTAAAATCCAAATTAATATTACGCAAAAAGACTATTATTTAAGTACAATTTTTACAAACCGCAACAATTTTTAAGTGTGTATGCTCTATTTTATGTGTACCTAATACTCCGGCGGCAAGGTGCTTCCGCGTATGGAAATATCGTAGGTAGGTATGTAATATCAGTATCGTTGAATCCTGCATGCTTTGAACATGACTACCTACTTCGTAAATTGAAGTGAGTTTCTTATTGTTTGTTAAATCAGTTTTTAAAATTGGTAAATTTTCAGTTTAGAGTTTTCCATATTTTAATCATAATTCAAAATGAAAACACAAACATGTTAATTTTACCTACATATTAGGTATAATATTGTTGTGGTATTTTTAAGTCAGTATTAGTATCGAGTAGGTATTTTATTTATGCATCTCTTGCCAAGTTGCCAAGCTAAGCTAATCCTTGTTTCCTCCCGAACTTCAAGAAAAACTTATTAACTAGCACAATCGTAAAAATTCTACCGAACTAATTAAACGAAGTAAAACTAAACGAAGAAAATCAAAAGTAGTATTTTTTAGGTTAATTAATAATAAAATTTTTGTATGATTATTATATTTGAGATCTTAAACTATAGCTATGTAAATAAATAGTAACGTTTAAAGACATAGATAAATTGTAACTATTGTGATTTAAATTCATATTAAATCTTTGAAGACTTTCAAATTTTCATTTCATAAATAATTATTATTATTCTATAATTATAATCAACCTCACATAGACCTTGTTTAAATTTTATTTAGGTATAGATAACTAAATTAGATTCTCGCCTAATTTTTTTATTTTATTTAAAAGCTAAATTATCTACCTAGTTAATTTTCCTCTGAGTAGGATTTATACTTACCCAGTATCTATCTATCTAATCATAATTACTACACTAGTTACCAATCAGTGATGTTAGAAGTTATTTTTTTTAATTAAACGAAATAGTAAATATTATAGGTACCTATTTACACTCTGTTGTTTTGCTTATTTTTAATTTTATTATTTTTATGCATGAAAGGAGGAAATATAAATCCATTAGACTAGACTAGTAGACTATTGAATAGATGTTGAAAGAATAAAACATATGAAAAGATATAATATTGGTTTTCATTGTAAAAACCTCGACCCAGGACGTGGACTGTGAACCGAAAGGTTCGAAACTCACTCGTTGCACTATTATAGGTTGAGATTTACTGAGCGTACTCTAACTCTACTCGGACTTGAGACAGAGTTAAATCAAGACAGATTTATACCTGGGAGTTGGGACATATTTATGTAGGTAGGTATGTCTCGTTTTAACTCTGTCGCAAGTAGATATAAGTAGAGTCAGAATACGCTCTATAGATCTCAGCCCTAGGGTCCTAGCATAAGCTTATTCTGAGTGGAAGGAGGAAAACTAGATATAGTCGGACTTTTAATTCGATGCAGTAAAGTGACGTTTCATGGGTTGCTACTTTTTGACGAAAAAAAATAGGGATCTGGTAAAAGTAAATGATGCGAATGATTTACATCATCAAAACATCAATTATGTTTATTCACTACAGATTTATTCACTACAGATTTATTTTCGGAGAGCGGATATAGTAGATAATGTTAGATAGATACCTGTAATAACATCTTATACATATATATAAAACAAAGTCGTGTTAGTTCGAACACTTATAACTCGAGAACGGCTGGAGCAATTTTCATGGTTTTTGATTTGTTGTATTTGTCTCCGTCCCGAATAGCATAATAACTATTAAAAACATTGAAAAATTGACGACAAAATTAAATAAAAGTAAAAACATTTCACCATACAAAATGTTCACGGGTTTCGTAACTGTCAAACATCCCGTCGCATGGATACGGTAAACTCTCTCACCTGTACATATAATTCTTCTGTAGGTACGTGTGTTTGTCATCTAACTCCTCCTAGGAGTAACTCCTGGGAGTTAGATGACAAACACACGTACCTACGTACGTGTGTTTGTCATCTAACTCCTCCTAAACGGCTGGACCGATTTGAATGAAATTTTGTGTGTATATTTCAATGGGTTCCTGGATGGTTTGAAAACACAATTACCGGGTAGGTACAGGTAACCTACCGGGTCTCAGTAAGTGGCGCCTATGTCGGTATGTCACCGGGCAGGACGAAGTCTGCCGGGTCCACTAGTCCTAAATTAATAACTAGTCCTAAATAAAAAACTTTATGAAATTGTAGTCTGGTAAATGTTAAATATTGTATGCCTGTTTAGAGGTATATTTTTCTACTATATATACTTAATTATTTTAAGATCTTATTATGTAACAGTTTAAAACGATTTTATAATTATAGTAATTACAAGTGGAAACTCGCGACTTCGTTCGCGTGGATATTGGTTTGTAAAAACCCCGTGGGAATCATTTTATTTTTCCTAAGCTCCTTTGAGCTCATACTTTGCTAAAAACTGTTAAAAGTTCACTGGCGGATGTTTAGGTAGATTAAAATATAAACATCCGCCAGTAAAAGTCCAATCAAAATTGATCCAGCCTTTCAGAGATTAGCCTGTAATCTACAAAGTATCTCCTTTCTAACAAAAAAAGAATGAATGAAATCGGACCACACGTTAATGAATTACAGCTAAGTACACATTTTAACTTTCATCCCCTCTCCTAAGGGAACCATGCTGAATTTTGAGACAAAAAGTATCTTATATGTTACTCCGTAGTATGAACTTAAATCGTGCCAAGTTTCATTTCAATCCATTCAGTGGTTTTTGCGTGATGCGCGCACAAACATACAGACAAACAGACAAAAATTTCAAAAATAGGTTTTTTACGTTCTATTACTTATCCCTAACATCCCCCAGTTATTATTTTGCAAAAATCTTTAATGTACAGATACGGCAAGTCTACGATTTTATTATATGTATAAATAGAATAGATAAATTGAATGAAATGAAGTGAAAGTGAACATCACTATTAAAACAAGCTATAATTTAAAAATTAAAAAAACCCGACTACCATGCTAAAAAACGAACTAAAAAATTAATAAACTACCACCGTACCACTTACAGTGTAGTTGTTATTTATTTTGTTTTTCATGATTTGTCACTCCAAATTGATTTAAAACATATAGATTGTATACATTTTCGTAGTCGCCTTTTAAAGCCCTTTATTTTGATACCCCACTCGAGGGTCTTGAACAAAAAAATTTTTTTCAGCCCGCACATTAAAGTGCATAACATTCGCCATTTTGATTTTTTATGAATTTTATGTACCCAGTAACATTTGCGCCGTCAAGACAAATCTAATGACGTATAATTTATCAAAATAGGTTGAGCCGTTAAGTAGTTACGAACTGATATAGGAAACGGTCATTTTCTACGATTTATCACTCCAAATTGTTTCCAAATATATAAATTTATACATTTTCGTATTTGCCTTTTGAATCCCTTTATTTTGATACCCCACTCGAGGGTCTTGAAGAAAAAAAATTTTTTCAGCTTGCACATTAAAGCGCATAAAGTCCGCCATTTTGATTTTTTTTTTAATTTAGGTACCCTATAACACTCGCGTCATTGAGACAAATCTAATGACGTATCATTTATCAAAATCCGTTGAGCCGTTGATTAGTTACAAGCGGACATAGGAATGGACATACATACACACAGGTGAAACACATATACCCAGTCGGGTAAATTAGTTTGACAACATTATTTTACGAAATGACATTTTGAAACGTCAGTTTACTGCATCGAATTAAAAGTCGAAGTTTAATCATGTTCAGCAAACCTTTCTTTTTCTGGTTTTGTAAATTCACGGCAAAGCTATCACGTATCTACTCTCATGGCTGCTCCTGCCAATGCGCCACAATCACAGGCGCTTGTCCATTGCTGCATAACAGGGTGGCCTGTACAAATAGTCTTATGCGTAATAAAAAAGTGGGCATTTTGCCCCTGGTGATGTAAGTACCTACCTATACATTCGAAGTGCGTACGGGCACTCAACGATTTTAATCCGGCGTGAGTGAGGTCGGGTATGTCATACCCGAGAAGTTTTTAAACGCAGTTTATTTAATGTTACTGTTGCCATGCGAGTCCTGGTGTCCGTCTGAACCGCGGACGCTACCTCATAAAATCAAATGAAACCTTATCTATAATTTAGTAGTTTTTTAGTAGTATTTGGTAGTTAAGATAAAATATTTAGTAGTTCAATATAACCAAAATTAAATGAAAAATAAAGTGCGCCGCCAAGCTGACGTCAGGTTGGCGGGTGGAATTTTAACGGCGTACAATATTTTGAAAATATATATGTCAAATTTTAGTAGTCTTTTGGTAGTTTAATAAAATTACGTTAAATCTTATTCACGCCTTTGTTTATAGACTGAAAAATATATTTTCTTTTTCTTCATCGGAAACGCCTGTGGAAATTAAATTAGTTCTGCTGAAAGATTGCTATGATAATTCTCTTTACAATATCTCACAATTTCTCACCTCATTCACGCCGGGTTAAAACCTTGAGCACCCTGGCCCTTTGCAACAGGGTAGTCATTTGACGGTCTTGCTAGAAGAGGTGCCGAGGCGCGACAGATAGGCCCAGAGTCTATCACTGGCATACTAAAAGTCTGGTTCAACTGACTCCGCTAACCTATTGTTACTACGACAAGCCAAACCTGGTAAATTACGCCAACGTCATTCGTTGGCGTAATTTACCAGGTTGCACCATATTAAAAGCGCTTGTTTGATTGTATTAGCAATAACAAATCTATCTATATAGGTATACAAGCGGTCCACCCCGGCTTCGCCCGTGGTACATATAAATATAGCCTATAGCACTCAAGGATCACTTACATATCCAACGGTGAAAGAATTTTTGAAATCGGTCCAGTAGTTCCTGAGATTAGCGCGTTCAAACAAATAAACTCTTCCGCTTTATTATATTACTAGCTGTTGCCCGCGGCTTCGCCCGCGTGAATTTCGGTTTTTCACAAATCCTGAGGATGAATCGTGGATTTCTGGTTCCTGTTCCCGCTCCCTTTTCCAATCTCTATACTTACTTTCAAGGTAGTTTGCTATATTGATCTACCTATAGCTGTAGATTTGGGTTTTTTTCAAAATCCCGTGGGAACTGTGGATTTTTACAGGATAAAAATTTAAAGAAAACAAATCACTAAAAAGCATAAAATAATTTTTTTCAAAGAAAAATGAACCGACTTCAAACGAATCGAACTAAAAAGTTTAAAATAATTTTTTATTCATTTAGATTGACGATTAAACTACCTAACTCAAATGATATATAATTTTTTCAAGTCGGCGCCAAATGACTTCAAGTTCACTTCAAGTCGAAAATGTGCCCCCTGGGTCCCAGACTCACCCTCCGCGACTAGGTTCATCGCGCTCGCATTCAAAAGTGGATATTCTGATTTTACTTACACGAATTGAATGTGGTTTGGCGCCGACTTCAAAAAATTATATATCATTTGAGTTAGGTAGTTTAATCGTCAATCTAAATGAATAAAAAATTATTTTAAACTTTTTAGTTCGATTCGTTTGAAGTCGGTTCATTTTTCTTTGAAAAAAATTATTTTATGCTTTTTAGTGATTTGTTTTCTTTAAACTAGGTAATATTAGTAATAATAATAATATAAACGAGAACTATGTAAAATAGATTATGACCTATATATTATTAATTATTATTAAATATCCTGTGACATATACATTTTATGTGTCATACTATAGGTGAGTGGTTTTATTATGTTCTAACCCAACCTAACCTAACTTCTGATCTATAAAAGATTAGTTTGTATGCGTACAACTCTTGTATAATTTGGATAGACCGTAATTTACAATCTATACGCGACTAGTTTCACACCGTTGCGGTTTGGCTTTGTATAGAATGGAAATACACGTAACCATGCACAAACTCCAAGGAATCACTCTATATGCAACTGTACTGACTTCGGCCCAAAACTTTTTGCAAAAGGTCAATGTTACGTAGGCGTAGCAGAGTGAAGTCTTTGGACAGAATAGCTATATCAGACTTCAGCAATAGGTCTGGCAATCTCAGAGAACATATTAGTGACATATGTGTACATTTATGCTTATAACTTCGTACGTAAGAATGATAACTCGATGTGTTACTAACTTTAAAATGTTATATACTAAAACCTTCTTGAAAGTATGTAGATAACGATAGTGAAACAATCATCAAAATCGGTTCATTAGTTGCGGAGATAATCGCGAACATACTTACATACATACATACATACATACATACATACATGCGGGTCGAATACAGAACCTCCTTTTTTTGAAGTCGGTTAAAAATGGTTGCCTATGTTTTAAGTCAGGGCATTAACTATCTCCATTAAAAATTTCAGCCAAATCTGTTCAGTAGTTGCGACGTTATAGAGTAACAAACATCCAAACATCCAAATATCCGCATTTTCACATTTAGATAATTATTTAATAAATAAATAGCTTTACATTATTTATTTATTTAGTTATTAATTTATTGATTTAGTTATTAATTTAGTATTTATTTAATTGCCTTCGGCCACCAGAGGGCGCAGCTGTCGTATCGAGATTCCGCCTGCGGCCGTCAGAAGTCATTGCAATTGCTTCGAGTTTCCGGCTTAGGCCGCTAGAGGGCGCTGCAATCACTTCAAGTTTCTGGCCTAGGCCGCCAGAGGGCGCTGCGATCGTTTTTAGTTTCCAGTTTTTGCAGCAAGAGGGCACTGTGATCGTTTTAATTTCCAGTTTTGGCCGCAAGAGGGCGCTGCAATAGTTTTGTAGTTTCCAGTTTTGGCTGCTAGAGGGCGCTGCTATTGCTCCAAGTTTCCGGCTTAGACCGCCAGAGGGCGCTGAGATCGTTTTTAGTTTCTAGTTTTGGCCGCCAGAGGGCGCTGCGATCGTTTTCAGCTTCCCGTTTTGGCCGCTAGAGGGCGCTGCAATCGTTTTTTAGTTTCCAGTTTTGGCTGCTAGTGGGTACTGCTATTGCTTCAAGTTTCCGGCTTAGGCCACCAGAGGGCGCTGTGATCGTTTTTTAGTTTCCAGTTTTGGCCGCCAAAGGGCGCTATGATCGCATCAAGTTAGACCGCCAGAGAGCGCTGCAATCGTTTTAGTTCCCATTAAAACTTTCATCCCCTATTTTACCACCCTTAAAAGCAGATTTTTCAAAATAAACTTTACAGAGTTTTATTATTTAAAACTCATAATCTAAATGCCGATTTTCAGGTCTGTAACTTTAAAAACATAGGACTTTCATAAAAATTTTCATCCCCTATTTTACCACCCTTAAGGGGAGATTTTCCAGAATAACTTATACAGGTTTTTATCATTTAAAAATTATAATTTCAAATCCTATTTTCATATCTGTAACTTCAAAAACATAACCTTGCAACCCCCATTTTACCCCCTTAGGGGAGGATTTTCGTGAAATATTTTCCAGGCTGATATCTAAGCCCTAGAATGAACCTACCTTCCAAATTTCAAGTTGATAATAGCAAAATTATATTTAAAACTTCCCATTAAAACTTTCATCCCCTATTTTACCACCCTTAAGGGAAGATTTTTCAAAATAAAATATACAGAGTTTTATTATTTAAAACTAATAATCTAAATGCCGATTTTCAGGTCTGTAACTTTAAAAACATAGGACTTTCATACAAACTTTCTACCCCTATTTTACCCCCTTAGGGGAAGATTTTAGGGATATTAAATAGCCTGTAACCTGCCCCAAAAGTTGGACAACCAAATGCAAAAAGAATTTTTTAAATCCGATAGGTACTTCCAGAGATTAGCGCGTTCAAACAAACAAACAAACAAACTCTTCCGCTTTATTATATTAGTATAGAAGTATAGATAGATAAAAATAAATTGCTGTTCATTAGTCTCGCTGAAACTAGGGAACGGCTCAACCGATTCTGATGAGATTTTTTGTGTATATTTGAGTGGGTCCAGGAATGGTTTTTTACAATTGGACTCGGTAGATGGTGCAACAGTCGGGTTATAGAATTTTCTTATTTTATTATGGACCGATTTTGGTAAAACTTATGTATGTAAGTTGGTCTCAGTGGGGCTAAGAATCACAATGATTGGACCCGGCAGATGGCGCTGCAATCCGTTCAGTGCAGGATGTCTGCCAGGCCCACTAGTTGCTAATAAAATCAGACAGATGTTTAAATGTAGTTTCCATTTTTAAATTAGATTAGGACATTACAAACGTGCGAACTGAGTCATAAATTAATTATTTTTATCGAACTTCTCGCTTGCACTGGCCTGGTAAGGTCTGTTACTGTACCTACCTTATGGAACTGGAACCAGTTCCTCTGGTGTTGTATGTAATAGTAAAAAAGGATTTGTCGATAGTCGATAACAGGGTATAAAGAACGAAAGAGTGCCCTCACAACCCTATGATCGTAATATTTTATGGCTCAGTTCGCACATTGTAATGTCCCATATTTTCACAATCACATATTTTCTTTACTCCACACGTCTCGGGGTTTGGAACTAGGAGTTTGGAAGCGAAAAGAAAATTGTCATATTTTCTGGCCATAGACACCTAAAGAAGGACTCCGACGATTTTCGTCTATTGTCTATTTAACTACTATAGATCGACCACAATCTCATGAAAAATGGGGAAGTTAAATTTTGTAGTAAGCAACACTAGGTTAACTCGGCTGCCCTAATGATAAACAAAGTAATTACATTCAGAGCACCTTACCTGGGAACGTTTCAAGAAACGAAAAATCCAGCAACTGCATTTTAAATACAAAAACAAAGTAATCAACATCCAATTACTTTGTTTTTGTGTTGTGCTTGTTGTTTACTTGGTTTTTGCATTTATATTCCGGGTTAGTGAGTGCAGTTAGACTTGCCTTTACACAAGTTTAAGAACTCTATTAAAAATATGCTCATAAAAAAAGCATATTATACAATTGAATATTATATAAATGATAAAAAAGCATGGAGCAATTTCTCAATGACAGGTTGCTTGGAAACAATCTAAGAAAATTTAACTCATGTCTTAAAATGAGTATTTGATTATTGGTGTTCAATTCGATGCTTTGATCATGGGTAGCCTAAGTATGTCACGCTCTCTTTAAACATTTCTGTAGTGGTGTCGTGTGGTGCGGGTTGTTACGTTCCCTCGAATATGGTTGAGCGAAGCAATGGCTGGATCATGCGTCATGCTCGTGAACGGGTGCCACCGTCGGAAATGGGGCTACTTTTGTCTGCCCTTCTTCACATGTGTAGAATTGTAAGCACCATTCCGAACCTGTGGTAGATTCATTTGTCGATTCGTAAGCGCTTGTGAAAGTTTATCTGAATAAAATTGAAGATTACTTATATAAATGATAAAAAGGCGTGGATTTGACTCGTTCCAGCAATGCGCGAGACGGCAATTCAATCATGTACTTAACATAAAATTGTTATATTGATATTGTAAATTTGGAAAAGAGCAACCGCCGAGTTTCTTGCTGGTTCTTCTCGGTTGGAATGGCATTCCGAACCAGTAGTAGATTTATTTCATATTCAATAGTTAAAAGTACTTAAAAGTACTTATAAAAGTTTATTTGAATAAAAAACTTTTCTATTCTATTTCTTTTCTATTCTAGTTACTTTGTTTGGGCAATTAAAATTTCAGTAAACGGTTCAAGTTATTTGAAATATTAAACTGTGGTAGTTAAAAAACTACTCGACATAAAACTTTTGTTAATGCAAAAAGTCAATTTCACAAAAAATGTCAGTTGCTTTGTTTATCGCTAGGGCGGCCGTAGTGTTGCTAACCTTGGAATTTCATTTCCCTATTTTTCATGAGATTCTGGTCGATCTATATTAATTATCGGTTCGATGAATTTTCTATTCTTTGATTATGGAACTCTTTGTTTCTATTTCTCCTGAAACGATGCCTAAAAAACTTTGAAATTTTTTCCGACACCAAGTCACTAACTCATTTCCCGAGGGAACCCGTATTTTAGGAAAATTTCGAGGAAAACCCTTTACACAGATTAGGAAAAATATTACGTGATAACCAACAATTTCAAAGCGACATCTAGCGACACCATTGAGGCATTACTTTGTCACGACCACACGACTCACGGCCGATGTTTGACAAGCGGTGTCTGTTTCATACATTATAATATATTACAAAAAATATCTTATATAGGTTTCATAAACATCAATAAATCTACGCACCGCCCAGAGATGGCGCTGACCAGTTTTATATTGAAAATTATTATATTAATTTTTCTAAATAAAAGATTATTGTTCGAATAAAATTCCAACGTTACAAGTAGGTCTTAAAAAAATTAAATCTACGCAAATGAAGTCGCGGGTATCATCAGCTAGTAACAATATGTATATATAGATATCCTGTGTTTTTATGAACGCTGGTGCCCGCGACTTATTCCGCGAGAATTTAGGTAGATACCTAAGTATTTTAAAAATACCTAAATTCTCGCAGAATAAGTCGCGTTGTCATCCTCTACACAAACTCAGTTAGAAGGTGGTGTTGTGACATACGAGCACGACGATTCCGACACCTTGCAGGACAAAATCGACATGGCCCTTTACTTACTACCCGATTATGTAGGTACTCCTCTGCAACGTAACGATAACAATCAACATCATACCAGTGAACGATCAACCGTTCAGATTGCTCACTGATACACCACAGATACAAGTTGTGCAGGGACAGAACTACACACTCACGAAGAATGATTTTTAACCCCCGACGCAAAAACGACGGGGTGTTATAAGTTTGACGTACTTGTGTGTGTGTGTGTGTCTGTCTGTTCCCCTGTAGCGCTCAAACGGGTGGACCGATTTGAATGCGGTTTTTTTTGTTTGAAAGGTGAATTAGTCGAGAGTGTTGTTAGCTATGTTTGATGAAAATCGATCCAAGATGGCCGCTGCTACAAAATGGTGGATTACATATTTTATCACAACGCCCTCAATATGGGTATCAAATGAAAGGGCTTGACTAGTAGAATAGCACTATTGCAAATCCAAGATGGCCGCCGCCCCAAAATGGCGAATGTCGGGGGTTTTTTAAATTTTTAATTTATACTTGTACTTACTGAAGATGCTGACACGTTGCCCTGGGAGCCCCCTAAAAAATAAATTAATTCAATATTTAGTTTTGGGTCAACCTTCTACACCAAATACAAAAATTTCAGGTTTGTAACTCATTTCATCTACGAGCTAGAAACCTATGACCGGCGGACAGACAGCAGAGTGACATTAATAGAGCTCCGTTTTTACCCTTCGGGTATGGAGCTCTAAAAATATTTACGTGTTGTCTGGAATCTGAATCAATATGTCTTGTACTGCCCATCTTTGTTTTGTTGGGTAAAATAACAGTCGTAAAGTTAAGTTTGTAGGAAGCTCCTTCACAAAATTAAATTTTGTGTGCGTATGCGTGTGCGTGTGTGAGTGTGTGTGTGTGTGTGTGTGTGTGTGCGTGAGCGTCTGCGTGTGTGTGTGTGTGTGTGTCACGTTCCGCCTGACTGAAACGTGCAAACAAGAAAGCGGAACAAGCGATAGAGAGGCACGATTGGTCTAAGAGTTCGGATTGTGATGCACCTATCTCTCTTTGTTTTGAACCCCCGACGCAAAAACGACGGGGTATTATAAGTATTGACGTGTGTGTGTGTGTGTGTGTGTGTGTGTGTGTGTGTGTGTGTGTGTGTGTGTGTGTGTGTGTGTGTGTGTGTGTGTGTGTGTGTGTGTGTGTGTGTGTGTGTGTGTGTGTGTGTGTGTGTGTGTGTGTGTGTGTGTGTGTGTGTGTGTGTGTGTGTGTGTGTGTGTGTGTGTGTGTGTGTGTGTGTGTGTGTGTGTGTGTGTGTGTGTGTGTGTGTGTGTGTGTGTGTGTGTGTGTGTGTGTGTGTGTGTGTGTGTGTGTGTGTGTGTGTGTGTGTGTGTGTGTGTGTGTGTGTGTGTGTGTGTGTGTGTGTGTGTGTGTGTGTGTGTGTGTGTGTGTGTGTGTGTGTGTGTGTGTGTGTGTGTGTGTGTGTGTGTGTGTGTGTGTGTGTGTGTGTGTGTGTGTGTGTGTGTGTGTGTGTGTGTGTGTGTGTGTGTGTGTGTGTGTGTGTGTGTGTGTGTGTGTGTGTGTGTGTGTGTGTGTGTGTGTGTGTGTGTGTGTGTGTGTGTGTGTGTGTGTGTGTGTGTGTGTGTGTGTGTGTGTGTGTGTGTGTGTGTGTGTGTGTGTGTGTGTGTGTGTGTGTGTGTGTGTGTGTGTGTGTGTGTGTGTGTGTGTGTGTGTGTGTGTGTGTGTGTGTGTGTGTGTGTGTGTGTGTGTGTGTGTGTGTGTGTGTGTGTGTGTGTGTGTGTGTGTGTGTGTGTGTGTGTGTGTGTGTGTGTGTGTGTGTGTGTGTGTGTGTGTGTGTGTGTGTGTGTGTGTGTGTGTGTGTGTGTGTGTGTGTGTGTGTGTGTGTGTGTGTGTGTGTGTGTGTGTGTGTGTGTGTGTGTGTGTGTTTTTTCACAACTCGCTCAATATAGGTATCAAATTAAAGGGCTTGACTAGTAGAATAGCGCTATGTAAATGCAAGATGGCTGCCGATACAAAATGGAGAATGTCGGAGTTTTTTTTTTAATTTTTAATTTATACTTGTCTTATGTTTTTAAATATACTTGTATTTAAATATAAATTTTGTTTTTAAATATACTTGTATTATGTAATTATGAAAAAAAAGGAAAAAATAATCATCTGGACTCCAACCGGGGTGTTCTGATTTCAGAACCGATTTCCCACCTGATTATAACCTTATAGTTGGTGGTAAAACCTTTGTATTCTAATGATATTAGCCTCAGAAAGCCCCTGCATACTAAATTTCATGAAAATCATTCATAATATTGACTTCGATATTCATCGATATACCAGAGAAATTTATTCCCGTCACTAGTGCAACCCAAATTTGGTGCGGTTTGGTATCTAAAGCGACCTCGACAATATTTTCGGTGTTTTCTCTTAAACCAAGGGTCAGAACCCCAGGCGAAGCTAGTTTTAGTTTAACACATAACACATAAATGATTTTAGCATAAATCTAAACATCTTGTCACGTTCCTGGTCAAATTATGACATATTTATCAAACCATTCAGCACGAGGCCGAAAAAGCCTCAACCGCAGTTCCAGATTTCCTGAATCGACCTCAACCGCACCAGCTGAAAGTTTTCTTAATTTGGACCCGCAGTGAACGTGCAGCGATATAATATAAAAACTACCAGGCATAAAGGCATGGTCCCAAATAAATGTTGTCAAAGACCTTCGACTATTTGGTGAACCGTTAAAAAAAAGATGACCTCCGAACAAAAAAAATCGTCTCCATACAATTTTTTTGGGTTCTTTTCAAGAGGTTCACCAGAACAATTTTGTATGGAACTTTTTCCCCTCACTATATATGCACATACATAGTGAGGGGAAAAGTCTACTTCTATTTGAATAAAATTACAATCCTGGATGGTTTGAAAACACAATTACCGGGTAGGTACAGGTAACCGGTAGGTTTACGCGTTAGCGCGTTCAAACAAACAACTCTAATATTACAAGTAAAAATATCGTTCTATCGGCGATACAGTAAAATAATACAAGTAAAAATATAATAGTAAAGTCTAAATTGACCTGGCTATTATATGCAATTCAATTGACTTAGCAAGAATAGCTACATATGTTACTTACATTCTATAATTTTCATTAAGTAGGTACCTACCTACATTTATCGATTCATAAAGTATAAATTAATAAACCGGTCAAGTGCGAGTCAGACTCGCGCACCGTACTCCAGAAGTATAAGTACAATCTGTTTTTCATTAATTTGTCTTAAAAGGTAAGGAGCTAATAATTAAGCTAGGCCTCTAAATTGTATGAGCGCTCATACAACTCAGAGGTCTGGAGGAATTTTTGTAGTTTTTGAAATTATTTCTTTATTTGTGCTGTAAGACCTGACTTTTTGCCAAATTTCGTAATTCTAGGTCAACTGGAACTACAATTTAGGTTTTCAACCCAAAACCTATAGGGTACTTCCGGTTGACCTAGATTTGTCAATTTTGGTTAAAAGCAAGGTCTTACAGATCAAGTAAAGGAAAAATTCTGAAAATAAAAAAAAAGTTGAAAATTAAGGTAAATTTTGGTACTTACAAGTTTTCGTGCAACATATCATTTTATTGTGTGGACTCAGGGCCTTATTTTTTATACACCTAATAGTAATTATAAGTAGACCTTAGTATCTGGTATAAATTTCAACTTGCTAGGTCCACCAGTTCCTGAGAAAATCGGTAGTGACACACGGACACACGGACAGACGAACAGACAGACAAGAAAGTGATATTATAATTGGTTCCTTTTTCCCTTTTGTTGTACGGAACCCTAAAAATTCAAAAAACCCCCGACATTCGCCATTTTGGGGTGGCGGCCATCTTGGATTTGCATAGTGCTATTCTACTAGCCAAGCCCTTTGATTTTATAGTGTGCGCCTACGTCCACGTCATAAAAGGAAGCAAGCTATTGTAAAATTTTCAAGTTTCTAGCTTCAGTGGTTTAGGCTGTGCGTTGATGATCAGTCAGTCAGTCAGAATAGAATAGAATAGAATAGAATAGAATAGAATAGAATAGAATAGAATAGAATAGAATAGAATAGAATAGAATAGAATAGAATAGAATAGAATAGAATAGAATAGAATAGAATAGAATAGAATAGAATAGAATAGAATAGAATAGAATAGAATAGAATAGAATAGAATAGAATAGAATAGAATAGAATAGAATAGAATAGAATAGAATAGAATAGAATAGAATAGAAAAGTTTTTTATTCAAATAAACTTTTACAAGTGCTTTTGAATAGTCAGATGAATCTACCACTGGTTCGGAATGCCGTTCCAACCGAGAAGAACCAGCAAGAAACTCGGCGGTTGCTCTTTTCCAAATTTACAATATCAATATAACAATTTTATGTTAAGTACATGATTGAATTGCCGTCTCGCGCATTGCTGGAACGAGTCAAATCCACGCCTTTTTATCATTTATATAAGTAATCATAATTTTATTCAGATAAACTTTCAGTCAGGACAAGCCTCTTTATATTATTATATATAGATAGAATAGAATAGATTTATATTATTTATATTATTTATCTTTATATTATTATAGATAGATGGATAGATTGAGTGAGTTGTGAGAAAATATTGTGTAATCCGCCATTTTGTGGCGGCGGACATCTTGGACCGATTTTCATATAAACATAGCTAAGAACACTCCTGACTAATTCACCTTTTAAAACAAATAAAACGGCATTCAAATCGGTTCATCCGATGGAACAGACATCATATACGGTGGAACAGACAGACACACGCACGCACACGCGCACGCGCACACGTATGCGCACGCACGCACGCAAGCACGCACGCAAGCACGCACGCACGCACGCACGCACGCACGTACGCACGTACGCACGCACACACACACACACACCCACTGACACGTCAAACTTAGTTAATATATCAATGTTAAAAATATTGTCCTAAAATAATCCTGACTGAATTTCGGCCACGGCGGCTAAACCCAACCGAGGCGGAGACTAGCTAATTACGGCGGAGATATTATAGTGCACAAGCATACACAGGTCCTACACTCTCTATTGCTTCACTCTCATAGTCCGATGGGACGCCAATGCGCCACGTCTGGTCAAAGATGAGGCGTAGGCGTATTCTTGTTGTAATATCTTCATGTTTGGCATAAAGTAGATATCACTCATTCATTCATACGATAAATGTATGAAAAACACATACTTAAATAAATTTAAATGATTTATGTACTTATACCGTAGGTATAGATAGGTACGTAACACAAATTTTATATTGACGATGAGTAAATGTCCGGTAACAATCGTATGACTTTAAGATTACACCACAAAATATATTTTAATTTTAAATAATTAAATAAATAATAATCTATGCGGTGTGTAATTTTTATAAGAAAACGCCTGAGTACATAAATGAATTAATATATCACGTTATGTACAGATAAAAATATAATCTTTTACTAAGTAGGTATCTTGAATGCAACGAATGAATGAATTTGTACGATGACCCGCAAATTCGTTCCTAAAGTTTTATTCATCCTCCATTACGACGGTTACGTTCCCGGTGCCTGTGTTTAAGTGTTTTCTTATTTCTAAAATAATATATCTCTGCTATCTTGTTAAAATAAGCTGTTTCACGGATTAGCAAATAATTTATCCGATGTTTGGTGAGTGTTGAAAATTAATTCGTTGTTCTTAGTTTTAAATGTAAGTGGATAATATTTCGTCATGTTTAACAAATAATGTAGTTTCATTAAAATACACGATTTATTATATAATTATTACGCTTATTGATTTATATAAGCAATAAGCGTAGGATTCTAATGCCTATAATATTAGACGTGTAACTTAACTGACATTACCTTTATACTTAGTGATTTTTTGCTAAATACTTACTTAGTCGAAATTACATTTATTACCTTAATAATGATTATTCTTGTTTTAAACTGAAAAATAAATTATATAAATGAATGTGCCCCTTATATTCGTCCATTTTGTGCTTTTATCATCCGTTTGTGTAATGTTATAATGGATGACATTATCATTTCATCCATTATAAGACCTTAGTATCACTACATAGTATAAAACAAAGTCGCTTTCTCTGTCCCTATATCCCTATGTCCCTATGTCCCTATGTATGCTTATATCTTTAAAACTACGCAACTGATTTCGATGCGGTTCTTTTAATAGATAGAGTGATTCAAGAGGAAGGTTTATAAGTAGAAAAATTGGACCCGGTAGGTGGCGCTAATAGCGGGCAGGACGACGTCTGCCGGGTCCGCTAGTCTGGTATAAATTTCAACTTGCTAGGTCCAACCGTTCCTGAGAAACTCGGTGGTGACACACGGACAGACGGACAGACGGACAGATGGACAAGAAAGTGATCTTATAAGGGTTCCTTTTTTACCGTTTGAGTTACGGAACCCTAAAAATGTACTAAATGTAACATATTACAGCTTAAATTGACATATTTTGTCGAAATACCTACGAGTATGTTAGATATTTTAGGGAACATTTCATTACAAGTGGTTTAGTAGTTTTCTTAAATTAAGTATAGTTTTTCAATACAACAATAACAATTTAATGGATTGGGATGAATTTGAGGTGATGGTTATAAATCTAATTACATACGAAAAATTAGAACTAAAGCTGAAAGGGTTCCAAACGCGCCCTAGTCTGAGATTCCTTATTTCATTTTTCGTTAGCCGGTATTTCATAATTCTTGACACTATAACGTACTTATTACAGATACACAATAAGAATCAGCGAAGAGAAGAACTTTCAAATAGTAGGTAAATTACAATTTCTCATTCTCACATACTTGCATACAAACTACCTCCTACCTTACTGGCGCGGTTGGCAGTGACCCTGCCTTCCTTTCGGGGGTCGCGGGTTCGATTCCCGCCGCGAGTCTGGGTGTATAATGTAAGTATATAAGTATATACTATGTATTTATACATTTATTAAAATATATATACAGTGTGTCGGGGATCGAACTAGCGATATTTTAGGGACATATTCTACAACTCATTACCTCTCTGAAAATACCACTTATTAGGGCCTGCCCCCCTTCCCCTCCCAGGGACAGCCATTTCAATTTGGTGTGCGTTTTGTGGGTATGTGCGCACAAAAAATGTAATAACTCGAAAGTCTGTTGATGCACAGGTCTTCAAATGACCTTATTCGATTGGATACAATATTGTCCATCACTAAATACCAAACAATAGAACAAAATATTAAAATAACTCGATCAAAAATGCTTCAGAAAAAAATTATTTTTTCAAAAATATTGAAAATTACAAGTTTTTGCTGCATTATGCAAAAACGAGGTCGTTAAGATCACATTATTAAGTATTAAATCGACAGTTTTTGAGATAAGCAACAAAACGACATAAAAAATATGACTGTAAGTTATTTACTTTTGGAGATATTATTGTTTAAACATAACTTAACTTATTATATATATATATATATAATATTTGAGGTTGTGATCCGCGCTCTGGGGCCTACCTGGTCCAAAGGTTGTCCATCGCCATTCAGCGTGGTAATGCTGCCAGTTTGATGGGCACCTTTGGCCCAGGAGCAACCAGGGGCGGACTGTTCGAATAGGAAAAAAAAAAAAAAAAAACAATATCATTATACATATTATTCAATAGTTTAAGTTTCTTTGTAATTTATAATAATATATAATAACAGAATAAAATATATATATATATATATATATATATATATATATATATATATATATATATATACATATATATATATATATATAATATTTGCTAAAATAGGCGAAATTCCAAACCTTGATTTGCATCTTTTTACTTTGCCGTTTTTCACTAAAAATCATGATATCTCAAGCAAAATTTATTTATTTAATTAATTTATAATTTATTTATGTATATATTTTTAGTACTCTTCTATACTGAAGAAGTCTCGCTCTCTAAATGCAGAAATCACTGTTTTAGACTCCACTCACCAACGATTTGTCGCTTCCATGGAGAGGGCTCTTAAGTTGCCTACTTTAGGAACAGACGACCGTGTGTGTATGTGTGAGTATTTATTATTATAATAATATATGACGGAGCGCGTGGCTCCAAAGAGTTTTAAAAAATGATGACGTCAGCATTGCTGACGTTATTCCCTTGATTATTACGATGACTTCATGGTGACAGTAATTAAACTAGTGACGGTAGGAGAAGCCAGAGACGTCACTGGAAGTCATTGTTATTCATGAGGGTAGATTGGAATACCTTTCTGTAGGTATAACAAGGGTACCGGACTATTTGGGAAGCCTCTTGTTTAACTGAGGCACTAAGGAACTACCCTAACCTACCTATCGGTCTCCACCACCCCTTGTAACCGAGCCATCGCCAACCAATCTAGTCTACATGACTTACGTCGTACTAAACTATGACATGGCTCATCGTATGAACAGAGCTGTGTATTCGGCGAGAGCCCGAATCGGAATGTGTCGCTGCACGCTTGTGCCCTTCCTTTTATAATAAAAGGACGGCGCTGCCGTCAATTTACAGAGTTGTTGAGGGTATTTACAACTTGGTTGACAAAGTGATGTTTAATTCATGATTTGAGCAGTTTGACTGAGACGAATTATTTAATCTTGTCTTTCTTGACACTGCCAATTGAGGCTGAAAACGTCTTCGCTCCGACATATATAATAATCGTCGAGACGATTATTTTTGTTAAGTGTATTATACAGGTTTTTTGTACATCATAAATAATAAAAAATAATAACTTAATACAATATGGATAACGGAGACAAGGGAGTCAAAAAAAGAGGAGTCAAGGGACACCGGGGTGTCCCTTGACACCTCTCAAGTTCTTTTTTTAATTTTTTTCTCAAAAAATAAGAAAATGGGGGACCAGTTTTAGACCATTTTTGTGACAGGTCCATTTTTATGACCATTTTTGATCTCAAAAACTAAACTAGTTAGGATACTAGGAGCTTTTACTATGATACCTACATTAAAAGCTCTTTATTTGCGCTTCCTTCATTCGCGGTTTCACTATTCGCGGATTAATAAAAATTCTTTTCAAAAAACCGACTTCAAACGCCACTACAAAGTATAAAAAGAATTTTTATTTTAAGCTTTTTACTTTTTTTGTTTTTTTTTTTTTTTCTGTTTCACATTCATTCATAATCAACAGTTTGGAGTTTGGAGTACGGTACCCTGCAGTACTAAGATTTGCTTGGTACCTACTATATGAATTATTCATGCTCTGCTCCTTAATTTCCATAGTTATGTGGGCGTACTCTCCAGCATCAGGATTGAGGAGATGAGACCCGGAGTTCTATGATACAGTCAATGCTTGGTACCAAAGACATGAATTCATAATGGACATTTCCCCAATTCGCATAATTTAGGTGTGCAGGATCAGGACTGAAGAACTTTTTTTGGGCTTTTTCTTTCACGGTTTGTTGCGATGTCTAGCTCGGAAATTAAATATTTCATGATCTTGACCCAAAATATTATATTGGTCATAATTATGTACGGAACCCTAAAAGAGCGAGGCCCGACTCGTACTTGGCTGATTTAATTTAATTACTTTTTTGCCACTCATACGGTGAATACTGAAGTTGGTAGACTTTTCTAACTGTAGTTAACAGTTCTAAGAAATTTCGCAAAGCAAAAAAAGGAGCCGGAATAATTTTTTTGTTTAGAGCTAAAGTACGAATACTTATATATTTTTTTTTATTTTTTGCAAATGGGGGGCCATCAAAGTTGTCTGTTTTGGACCATTTTTGTGACGGAGGCTATCTCAAAAACTAAACCAGTTATGAATATGAAATTTCGGTATATTAATTACCATTATAATATACAGTATTTAAACAACAAATACTGAAAACAACGATTCATAAAGTAGTTTGTAAGCTATGACCTAAACAAACGCACATTTTTTATGGTTTTCTTTCACGGCTTGTTGCGATGGGAAATTAAATATTTATTACACCCAAAAATATATTATGTTGTCATAAGTATGTACAGAACCCTATAAGAGCGAGGCCCGACTCGCACTTGGCCAATTTTTATGTTCTTGTGCACAAAAATGAAACCAGAAATGTGATAAACAAAAATAAATTTTTAATTTCTATACAGTCAGTAACATTTTACACGAATAATCTACATTATATTATCTATTTATCCACTACAGCATTACAAAATAAGCAAAATGGTTCGAATTCCGCTTTAAATTTTAATTAAAGATACATTTAGGTACATACTTACAACACACACACTTTCACGAAGTTTCATGTATGAGTTTATAACTCGGTCATAAAATCATGGTCAAAAATATGATTAGGTAATCATATTTTTATCTTAGATTTAAATATCTACGCTCATCTTTGGTTTGGATGGATTTAAAACGTCTCAGATGTACTTTAATTAGGAAAACTAGACCATCAATATTTAATCATAATCTAGTCCGTATTAAAAAAAGCATTTAGGTATTCTATTTGAGGCCAGATGTAGATATGTTAGGTACATCATGAAAGCGCAAGTTATGATAATACCCACTTGCACAGTGCAGTTTTTAAAATAACAATAAATGGCACAAAAATACTTCGCACTTAAAACAAGTAGGAAATAATTCTTAGCCTTCAATATTTTATTTAAATGCTTCAGTTAATGTTATTTACGATCCAGTGAAACAGGCACACGGACCAAAGTTACATCGATTTCGAACTCAAGATATATTATATAGAAACCAAAGTATAAACCGAAGCATGAATTCAAAGCGAGTACGTCAATTAAAAGTTACTATAGCCTCATCGAACTATTACGCTTAGAATGGAAGTTTCTAACAAATTTCCGCTCGAAACGTAAGCTATAAACCAACCCATGTGTGCCCTGTAATTACATTTGCCGACACGCACACAAGCGCATGAGTACCTTGAGCACTGACGCGACGATAGCCTCCGAGGCTTGCTAAAAACGGCTTATCGCCGCGTCGACGACTGCCTTTCTTTACCTATTTATTCTAAGTATAGCCTAGTCAATTTAATGTTGCGTAAGTCATAAATTACGGTTACTTGGTGGGTGAAATAATTTCTCCCGTGTCGTAGGTAGTCACTTTTGCCGTTTAAAATAAAAAAGATAGGTAAGTAAGTATAAATATTAATAAAACTCTTGAAATTAGTTAGGTGCTTACTGTTGTATTCACGGTCGATCATTTAGACCCGTGACTAAGCAGTGCCACGCGGAGCTCTCAGGCTTTGAGTGCGCTTCATTATTCAATTCGATACGTTGTTGAATGCTCTTCAACAACGTATCGAACTGAAAATTGGGCTCAGAATGATAACTTCCAACACATTCTACGTCTATACAAATTTTTTTCCATCTACTAGTTAGCTTTTATGATGGCATCATCATACAAGTTAGCTTTTATGATGATGGCATCATCATAAAAGCTAACTTGTAGATGAAAAAAAATTGTATAGACGTATGGAAGTGGGCTAACTTGAAATAGATATTATATGGATTTTTTTGACCTCTGATCGGTTTCTACGTACTATTGTACCGGAACGCTAAATTGGTTGGCGGCATGGCTTTGTCAGTAGGGTGGTAACCAGCCACGGCTGAAGCCTTTCACCACACTAGAGACAGTTAAGAAATTTGAAATTGCCAAATTACCCCTGCCGGAAATCAACACTCAGCAAGTCAATTCCTTCAAGTTTTTGCCAGTTGATACTCCACATTGTGTACTTTTAGATTATGTTGTATTGCTCCATACTTATTAAATTTGTAATTATTTGGGACTTTATTAAACCTACACAATATCTTTTCAGCTTTAGAGGCATCGCCATCTGCCGCAACCGAAATACCGGGCTCACCAAAACGTTCAGGTTAGTAGACAGTGGAATAAGTTTTTTTTAACCGACTTCAATAAAAGGAGAAATCTTTTTTATGTATTTACCCCGATTACTCGGACCGATTTGGAAAATTCTTCTTTTGTTTGAAAGGGTGTATAACAGTTCTGAGAAATTTCGCAAAGCAAAAAAAAGGTGGATTCATAAAAATTTTGAATATAGTATACCGCTGAACGACTTACATTCTACGACATTCAAATCGTATAGTGTCGTATAGTGTCGTCGTAACTATAATTTGGAATTAAAAATATTTTTTGTATGAAGAACTGTGAATAAAATATATTTCGCGCATAGTTATGACTCACCATAGATATACTAATCAGGGGCAAAGGAAGATTACGGTATACAATCATATTATTAACATCTAAAAGCGAAAGTGATTCTTTCTGGTATATTTTCACGATTTAGCCGCTCAACCGATGTTATCATTAATTTAGGTACTAGGAAATAAGTTGTATCCTGCAAACGGTCACAGGATACGTTCTATGCGGAAACATTGCAATTTCCACAAGATTATTATTAAAGATTTTTGCGAAAAAATATCTGGGAGACGCTAGGAACAAGTTGTAGGATCCCAATTCTTAAATCTAGGACCTACTTACTATGACTTAAAAACTAAATACTTACGCATTGCGATCTCAATTACTTACGATCATTCTAAAATTAACTGCCCGAACGCATGAAATGCAAATAGGTACGTTTATAGAAACTAGTTGTGCGGGCCGGCCGGTGAAACGGTGCGCGGCGCGGCGGCGCGCGCGGCGCATCTTCAGACGAACTATTTACCCGCCTTTAGATAGCAGTCAGTCAGCATATACTGTTATCGACGCACCGTACGTACTTACGCGCTCCGACCGGTGTTTCATACTAAAACTATATTAAGTATATGCAAAAAAATGCAATCTTTGCAATTTTTGTCTGTTTGTCGGTTAGTTTATTTGTCTGTATGTTTGTGCACGCATTACGAAAAAACTACTGAAGAGATTGAAATGAAACTTGGCATGATTTATGTTCATACTAGTAACATATACTATACTTTTTATCTCGAAATTCAGCACGGTTCCCTTGGCAGAGGGGATGCACTACACAAGCCTCACTGGAGCCGGCTTTAAGCTCTGTGAGCTGGCTTTTGTTATAGCAATAATTTATTTAGGCTTTAACTATAGTTTCTTCCTTCGACGCCTGCGTGAAATTCGGTTTCTATAGGCATACCTTTTAACTCAGATGGTTCAGGACAACTGCACAGTGCGGGATAGGCGACATACGAACCAGCTTAATCCATACTTCCTATTAATATTATAAATGTAAATGTGTGGATGTTTGGATGTTTGTTACTCTATAACGTCGCAACTACTGTACAGATTTGGCTGAAATTTTGAATGGAGATAGATAATGCCCTTCTACTTTTTATCCTGGAAAAATCCACAGTTCCCGCGGGAATCCACAGTTCCACTATAGCAAACTACCTTGAAAGTAAGTATAAAGGTTGAAAAAGGGAGCGGCAAGGGGAACCTGAAATTCACGATTCCCTCAGGATTTGTGAAGAACCGAAATTCACGCGGGCGAACCACGGGCAAAAGCTAGTATATTATAAATGCAAAATTGTGTATGTCTGTCTGTCTGTCTCCTAGTTTGTCAGGGCCCAACAGTTTAACCGATTTTGATGAAATTTGGTACAGAGGTATCTTACATCCCGGGGAAGGACATAGGTAACTTTTTATCCCGGAAAATTAAACAGTTCCCACGAGGTCCACCCGTTTAATCGATTTATACGTTTGGTAGAGAGGTAGCTTGCGTCCCGGAAATTGACACAGGCAACTTTTATCCCGGAAAAGCAAGTAGTTCTCACAGAATTCGTTTTAGGTTTTCTCACAGAAAACCTAAAACGACGCGGACGAAGTCGCGCGCATCATCTATCTATACTAATATTATAAAGCTGAAGAGTTTGTTTGTTTGAACGCGCTAATCTCAGGAACTAATTACTGGACCGATTTCAAAAATTCTTTCACTGTTGGATATGTACGTGATCCTTGAGTGCTATATAATATGTACCACGGGCGAAGCCGGGGCGGACCGCTAGTTAGTTTATAATTTCAAAAGTGGCAGTAACTATCTGGTGTGGTAGGAGGGTTACACCGTTGTCAGCGCCATATGCATCGGGGTCCTACCAGCCGGTAAGGACAGTTAGCCACCGAGTGTTTTTCAACGTTCCGATAAGATGTTATACCGTTTAGATACGGCTAGCTTGCTTCCATCAACTGCAAAAAACGAGTACTATTGTAGAAGTCTGTACTTTTCTTTTCCAAGTTACCCCACGTAGTTATGTATACGTACGTCAACCATGTTTTTTTTTGTTTCAGACCCCTACGAGAGGTTTGGAACAATCAGCCGTTTCATCGCAAACTCAAGTAGTTACTTTACTTTTATACTTATTTTTATTAATATATATGTTACAGCCAAAGTAATTAATTAGCTTTTATTCATAATGACTGGCAATTATAAATAATATCTAAATTGTCCAGATATTATTCATAATATCATGTCAAACCAGACATTATTCATAATAGCAGATGAACGTTGGTCAAAATGATAAATACGGCCCGCCTTGCTTCCCCTCCCGCATCTCATTCCTTTGTGGTGTGGCGTGATCACCACGATCTCGTAATCTAAACTACCCTATCCTAACCTAACCAGTAACCTAGCCTAAAATTCCTGATGTAGACCGTGCCAAAGCTGATGATAGAAATATTATATGCATAGCTGTTGTAATTTCTCCGGAGACACCTCAGAAGATAAGTACCTCACGAAAATAAGTATTATTAATGAACTAGTGGATGCGTGTCACTTACAGAAGCTAGGTTAGGTTAGGTTAGAACATAAATATTGAGGTGCCCGGCCGCAGGCCGGGCACTTAGGTTCTATTGGATCCTAGGTAGAATGTGGTCCAAAACGAAATCTGAGCACCCCAACCCAAAGCAATAAGTCGGTTAAGTTCAAACAGTTACCTAATTAATTTTGAAAAAAAAAAAATCCTATGGTTGCGTTTTGGCCTTGTATATATTGGAACGATGCACGCGCGCGTCCACGTTCAAAATATATACTAGTAGTACGCAAAATTCGTGTATACTTTGTAGTACAAAATTTGAAAACTGCATTACAATGTATACATAAGCAGAATCCTATGGGTGCATTCTGGCTATGTATATTATGTAAATACGCGCCTCCGCCCGCCGTAGAAAATCGCGCGAGCCGTAGCGGATGAGGCAGGTCGCCGAAGGCGACCAGCAAGCCGAAGCTGCGGTGGTGAGCGTGGGCGCCTGGGCTTTGCTACACAACCTGGGCGATGGGGCTGCACTTCCCCTAGCGCCGAAGCTGTTGCAGAAGTAACTATGTTTTTGGGTGGTATAAACTGTTTATTTGACGTTATATTTTGCAATATCTGGTGATCAGTTAAACATAAGTCCTTGTTTTGTTACTTTATCCAAGTCTTCCAAGATATTATATAAAATAGCTGAATATTATTTATAATAGCTAGATAATTTTAATAATTCTGTGTCAATTATTACTTTATCCAAATTGAGTTGATAATATTTATAATGGCTGGATAGTATACATAATATCCTTATTTATTACTTTGGCTGTAACATATATATAGCTGCTCGTGCTGATTCACTGACTGACTCACTGATTCACTGATTCATTGATCACCCCTCCTGTAAAATTTTGTATGAAATTTTTTTTTTCACAAGTGGTTTCGTATAGAAGACAAAAATTCATTCGGAACAAAAATATGGAGAGAGCTGATGATTGAGGATTTCAGAGACGAGCGATGGGCACGCTTAGGGTATTTAAGATAGGTGGGGGGTGCTCGAACAAATGTCACTCGAAATGTCATCCAATTGGCAGTCAGCTGAAAAAAAATTCAAAATGGCGAAAAAAGATGGCCGCCATACAAAATTCGTCGGTGTCCATCTCAGAGGTTATAAAAGATGGAAGAGTGGTTTCTTCGCAAAAGATGATCAGGATTAAAAGGTCTACTGGATGAATAGAAAAAAAATCAAAATGGCGGAATTTATTTTTCCATAGAAAATGTATGGCGAATGTTGAAGAGACTACAAGTTGTGAACTATGCAAGGCTTTGATGCGGTTCTTTGGGGATGTCTCAAAGAAAAATATGGAAAGACATGATGATTGAGGGTTCGGAAGATGGTTGAGGAGTCCGGGCAGGGTATTGTAGATGGGTGGGAGGTGCTCAAACAAAAATTACTCAAAACCTCATCCAATTGGCACTGAGCTGAAAAAACCCAAAATGGCGGATTCAAGATGGCGGCCATACAAACATCGGTGTCTATCTCACTGAGTATAAAAGATGGAAAAGTGTTTTTTTTGCAAAAGATGATCACGACTTAAGGTCTACTTGATGAACATAAAAAAATCAAGATGGCGGAATTTATATTTCCACACAAAATATATGGCGAATATTGAAGAGATTATAAGTTGGGAAACTATACAAGACTTTGATACGGTTCCTTTTCAAAATTTGTTTTTATGGAAGAACTATCTTTCTGGCAAATGATTCGGAGAAAAAATTTGGAGAGTGATGATGATCGAGGGTTTGGAAGATGGATGAGGAGCACGGCCAGGGTTAAAGAAGCTGAAGATGATAGAAGAAGGTGGAGGCTGCTAAAACAAAAATAATACTGAAATCCCCGCGGTCCGCTTTAGCGGGCCGCGCAGCCAAGCGCCCTACTAGTTAATATATATATAGCTGCTCGTGCTGATTCACTGACTGACTCACTGATTCACTGATTCATTGATCACCCCTCCTGTAAAATTTTGTATGAAAATTTTTTTTTTCACAAGTGGTTTCGTATAGAAGACAAAAATTCATTCGGAACAAAAATATGGAGAGAGCTGATGATTGAGGATTTCAGAGACGAGCGATGGGCACGCTTAGGGTATTAAAGATAGGTGGGGTGTGCTCGAACAAATGTCACTCGAAACGTCATCCAATTGGCAATCAACTGAAAAAAAATTCAAAATGGCGAAAAAAAGATGGCCGCCATACAAATTTCGTCGGTGTCCATCTCAGAGGTTATAAAAGATGGAAGAGTGGTTTTTTCGCAAAAGATGATCAGGATTAAAAGGTCTACTGGATGAATAGAAAAAAAAATCAAAATGGTGGAATTTATTTTTCCATAGAAAATGTATGGCGAATGTTGAAGAGACTACAAGTTGTGAACTATGCAAGGCTTTGATGCGGTTCTTTGGGGATGTCTCAAAGAAAAATATGGAAAGACATGATGATTGAGGGTTCGGAAGATTGTTGAGGAGTCCGGGCAGGGTATTGTAGATGGATGGAGGCTGCTCAAACAAAAAATACTCAGAACCTCATCCAATTGGCACTGAGCTGAAGAAAACATCAAAATGGCGGATTCAAGATGGCGGTTATACAAATTTCGTCGGTGTAGATCTCATCAAGTCTAAAAGATCGAAGAGTGGTTTTTTGACAAAAGATGATCAAGACCTTTAGATCTACTTGATGAACAGAAAAAAACAAGATGTCAGAATTTATTTTTTTACACAAAAAAATTTTTTTTCATTGATGGTTTCGTATAGAAGACAAAAATTGATGCGGAGGAAAAATATGAAAAAAGCTGATGATTGAAGATTTTAAAGATAGGTGAGGAACACGGCCAGGGTATTAAAGATATGTGGAGGCTGCTCAAACAAAAACAATACTCGAAACCCCGCGGTCCGCTTTAGCGGGCCGTGCAGCCACGCGACCTACTAGTTAATATATATATAGCTGCTCGTCCTGATAGGGTGACTCACTCACTCACTCATTGATCACCTCTCCTGAACAATTTTGTATGAAAATATTTTTTTTCACTAATGGGTTCGTATAGAGGATAAAAATTCATTCGAAGGAAAAATATGGAGAGAGCTGATGATTGAGGATTTCAGAGACGAGTGAGGGGCACGCTTAAGGTATTGAAGATAGGTGGAGGGTGCTTGAGCAAATGTCACTTGAAATGTCATCCAATTGGCAGTGAGTTGAAAAAATATTTAAAATGGCGAAAAAAAGATGGCTGCCATACAAATTTCGTCGGCGTCCAACTCGGAGGGTATAAAAGATGGAAGAGTGATTTCTTCGCAAAAGATGATCAGGATCCAAAAGTCTACTCGATGAATACAAAAAAAATTCAAAATGGCGGGCTTTATTTTTCCATAGAAAATGTATGGCGAATATTGAAGAGACTACAAGTTGTGAACTATGCAAGGCTTTGATGCGGTTCTTAGGGGATGTCTCAAAGAAAAATATTCAAAGACATGATGATTGAGGGTTTGGAAGATGGTTGAGGAGCCCGGGCAGGGTATTGTAGATAAGTGGGAGGTGCTCAAACAAAAATTACTCGAAACCTCATCCAATTGGCACTGAGGTGAAAAAAACCTCAAAATGGTGGATTTAAGATGGCGACTATACAAATTTCGTCGGTGTTTATCTCACCAAGTATACAAGATGGAGGAGTGGTTTCTTGGATAAAGATGATCAATACCTAAAGATCTACTTGATGAGCAGAATGATTCGAAGAAAAAATATGGAGTGATAATGATCGAGGATTAGGAATATGGGAGAGATAGGTGGAGGCTGCTCAAACCAAAATACCCGAAAGCGAAACCTCGCGGTCCGCTTGCGGGCCGCGCACCCACGCGCCCTACTAGTTACTATACATATAGCTACTCGTGCTGATTGGGTCACTGACTGACTGACTGACTCATTGATCACATCTCCTGTAAAATTTTGTATGAAAAAATTTTTTTTCACTAACGGTTTCGTATAGAGGACAAAAATTCATTCGGAGGAAAAATATGGAGAGAGCTGATGATTGAGGATTTCAGAGACGGGTGAGCAGCACGCTTAAGGTATTGAAGATAAGTGGAGGGTGCTCGAACAAATGTCACTCGAAACGTCATCCAATTAGCAGAGAGCTGAAAAAAAATTCAAAATGGCGAAAAAAAGATGGCCGCCATACAAATTTCATTGGTGTCTATCTCGGAGGATATAAAAGATGGAAGAATGGTTTCTGAGCAAAAGATGATCAGGATCTTAATGTCTACTCAATGAAGAGAAAAAAAAATTCAAAATGGCGTAATTTATTTTTTCATACAAAATGTACGGCGAATATTGAAAACACTACAAGTTGTGAACTATGCAAGGCTGTGATCCAGTTTTTTGTAGAACTCTCAAGGAAAAATATGGGAAAACATGATGATTGAGGGTTTGGAAGACGGTTGAGCAGCCCGGGCAGGGCATTGTAGATAGGTGGGAGGTGCTCAAACAAAAATTACTCGAAACCTCATCCAATTGGCACTGAGCTGAAAAAACCCCAAAATGGCGGATTCAAGATGGCGGCTATACAAATTTCGTCGGTGTCTATCTTACCAAGTATACAAGATGTAAGAGTGGTTTCTTGGAAAAAGATGATCAATACCTAAAGATCTACAGATCTACTTGATGAGCAGAATGATTCGAAGAAAAAATTTGGAGAGTGATAATGATCGAGGATTAGGAATATGGGAGAGATAGGTGGAGGCTGCTCAATCCAAAATACCCGAAAGCGAAACCTCGCGGTCCGCTTGCGGGCCGCGCACCCACGCGTCCTACTAGTTAATATTAATATATATATAGCTGCTCGTGCTGATTCATTGACTGACTCACTGATTGATCACCCCTCCTGTAAAATTTTGTATGAAAAATTTTTTTTTCACTAATGGTTTCGTATAGAGGACAAAAATTCATTCGGAACAAAAATATGGAGAGAGCTGATGATTGAGGATTTCGGAGACAGGTAAGCAGCACGCTTAAGGTATTGAAGATAGGTGGGGTGTGCTCGAACAAATGTCACTCGAAACGTCATCCAATTGGCAGTTAGCTGAAAAAAAATTCAAAATGGCGAAAAAAAGATGGCCGCCATACAAATTTCATCGGTCTCCATCTCGGAGGGTATAAAAGATGGAAGAGTGGTTTCTTCGCAAAAGATGATGAGGATCCAAAGGTGTACTTGATGAATTGAAAAAAAAATCAAAATGGCGGAATTTATTTTTCCATAGAAAATGTATGGCGAATATTGAAGAGACTACAAGTTGTAAACTATGCAAGGCTTTGATGCGATTCTTTGGAGAACTCTCAAAGAAAAATATGGAAAGACATGATGATTGAGGGTTTGGAAGATGGATGAGGAGCCCGGGCAGGGTATGTTAGATAGATGGGAGGTGCTCAAACAAAAATTACTCAAAACCTCATCCAATTGGCACTGAGCTGAAAAAAAACAAAATGGCGGATTCAAGACGGCGGCTATACAAATTTCGTCAGAGTCTATCTCACCAAGCATAAAAGATGGAAGAGTGGTTTCTGGGAAAAAGATGATCAAGACCTAAAAGTCTACTTGATGAACAGAAAAAAACAAGATGGCGGAATTTATTTTTCTACACAAAAAAAAAATATTGATGGAAAAATACGGAAAGAGCTGATGATCGAAGATTTTGGAGACGGATGAAGAGCACGGCGAGGGTATTGAAGATAGGTGGGACGTGCTCAAACAAAAACTACTCGAATCCTCGCGGTCCGCTTGCGGGCCGCGCACCCACGCGCCATACTAGTTATATATATAAAGCTACTTGAAGTTACGTATTGATCACCTCTCCTGAACAATTTTGTATGGGACTTTTTCACCATACTTTCCGTGTGTGTAGAATTCAAAAAATTTAGGTCTACAAAATTATAGAGAGAGCTGGACGTGGAAAACTGACTAGAGTACCCTAAGGGATCTCGAAAACTATCAGTCGGAGAGGTACCATCCCCAAACAAAAAATGTTCAAAACCTTGGGCAATTGGGTGAACCGGTGAAAAAAATATGGCCACCAAACAAAAAAAAATTTCGTCTCCATACAAAAATTTCTTAATTTTCAAGAGGCTCTCCAGAACAATTTTGTATGGAACTTTTTTCCCCTCACTATTTATGTGCGTAGAACTTATGGGTCTTCCTTCAGGAAAATTATGAAACGTCATGAACGTGGAAAATTTACCAGAGTACCCCAACGGCTCTCAAAAACTATCAATCATAGAGGCATGGTTCTGAAACTGAAAATGTTCAAGACCTTGGGCCCTTTGGTGAGCCAGTAAAAAAAAGATAGGTACCAAACAAAAAAAAATTTCGTGTCCATACAATTTTTTTTTTAAATTTTCAAAAGGCTCTCCAGAACATTTTTGTATAGAACTTTTTCCTCTTACTATTTATATACGTAGAACTTATGGGTCTTCCTTCAGGAAAATTATGGAACTTCATGAATGTGGAAAATTTTTCAGGGTACCTCATGGGTCCTCTAAAACTACCAGTCATACAGGCATGGTCCCAAACAAATGTTATTAAGGACCTTGGGCCATTGGGTGAACCGGTAAAAAAAAGTTGGCCGCCGAACAAAAAAAAATTTTCTCCATACAAATTTTTTGGGTTCTTTTCAAGAGGCTCTCCTGGACATTTTTGTATGAAACTTTTCCCCCCTACTACACGTATACATAAAACTTAAAGGTTTTTTTCACAAAAAATACAAAACGTAGTGAATGTGGAAAAATTACCAAGGTACCTCATGGGTCCTCTAAAACTACCAGTTATACAGGAATGGTCCCAAACAAATGTTGTTAAAGACCTTGGGCAATTTGATGAACCGGCAAAAAAAAGATGGCCGCCCAACAAAAATTTTTTTTTGAATTTTCAAAAGGCTCTCCTGAACACTTTTGTATGGAACTTTTTTCTTATCACTATTTATATGCGTAGAACTTTTGAGTTTTCCTTCAAAAAAATTATAAAACGTCATGAACGTGGAAAATTTACCAGAGTACCCCAACGGCTCTCAAAAACTATCAATCATAGAGGCATGGTTCTGAAACTGAAAATGTTCAAGACCTTGGGCCCTTTGGTAAGGCAGTAAAAAAAAGATAGGTACCAAACAAAAAAAAAATTCGTGTCCATACAATTTTTTTTCTAATTTTCAAAAGGCTCTCCAGAACATTTTTGCATTGAACTTTTTCCCCTTACTATTTATTTATGTAGAACTTATGAGTCTTCCTTCAGGAAAATTATGAAACGTCATGAATGTGGAAAATTTATCAGGGTACCTCATGGGTCCTCTAAAACTACCAGTCATACAGGCATGGTCCCAAACAAATGTTATTAAGGACCTTGGGCCATTGGGTGAACCGGTAAAAAAAAGATGGCCGCCGAACAAAAAATTTTTTTCTCCATACAAATTTTTTAGGTTCTTTTCAAGAGGCTCTCTTAGACATTTTTGTACGAAACTTTTTACCCCCACTACACGTATAAATAGAACTTAAAGATTTTTTTTCACAAAAAATACATAACGTAGTGAATGTGGAAAAATTACCAGAGTACCCTAACGGCCCTCAAAAACTATCAATCATAGAGGCGTGGTCCTGAAACTAAAAATGTTCAAGACCTTAGGCCCTTTGGTGAGCCAGTAAAAAAAAGATAGCTACGGAGCAAAAAAAATTCGTGGCTATACAAAATTTCTTTTTAATTTTCAAGTGGCTCTCCCGAACATTTTTGTTCTTTTTTTCCCACTAAACGCATGCATAGAACTCATTAGTGCCCTTTCAAAGAAGATACGAAACGTGATACCAATATTTATTTTTATCTTTCAAGAGACTCTCCAGAATATTCTGGTGTTTGGTATACCTCCCATTTCTTTATTTTACGAATATTGAAGAGACTACAAGGCCCGCGAGCTGCTTGCAGCTCGCGCACCGAGCGCAACACTAGTATTAATATATATATAGCTGCTCGTGCTGATTCACTCACTCATTGATCACCTCTCCTGAACAATTTTGTATGAAAATTTTTTTTTTCGATAATGGTGTCGTATAGAGGACAAAAATTCATTAAGAGGAAAAATATGGAGAGAGCTGATGATTGAGGATTTCAGAGACGAGCGAATGGCACGCTTAAGGTATTGAAGATAGGTGGGAGGTGCTCCAGCAAATGTCACTCGAAACGTCATCCAATTGGCAGTGAGCTGAAAAAAAATTCAAAATGGCGAAAAAAAGATGGCCGCCATACAAATTTCGTCGGTCTCCATCTCGGAGGGTATGAAAGATGGAAGAGTAGTTTCTTAGCAAAAGATGATCAAAATCCAAAGGTCTACTTGATGAATAGAAAAAAAATTTAAAATGACGGAATTAATTTTTCCATAGAAAATGTACATTCATACATTTTACATGTAGTCTTGACTACAAGTTGTGAACTATCCAAGGCCCTGATGCGGTTCTTTGGAGAACTCTCAAAGAATAATATGGGAAGACATGATGATTGAGGGTTTGGAAGATGTTTGAGGAGCCCGGGCAGGGTATTGTAGATAGGTGGGAGGTGCTCAAACAAAATTTACTCGAAACCTCATCTAATTGGCACTGCACTGAAAAAAAAAACCCTAAAATGGCGGATTCAAGATGGCGGATATACAAATTTCATCGGTGTCTATCTCACCAAGTATAAAAGATAGAAGAGTGGTACTTATTGTGGCAAAAGATTATCAAGACCTAAAGATCTACAGTTTGATGAACAGAAAAAAAAATCAAGATGGCGGAATTTATTTTTTTCACACAAAAAATCCTTTTCACTGATGGTTTCGTATAGAAGACAAAATTTCATGCGAATGAAAAATATGGAAAGAGCTGATGATTGAAGATTTTTGAGACGGATAAGGAGCACGGTCAGAGTATTAACGATAGGTGGGAGGTGCTCAAACAAAAATTACTTGAAACCTCATCTAATTGTCAGTGAGCTGAAAAAAAGGCCAAAATGGTGGATTAAAGATGGCGGCCATACAAATTTCGTCGGTGTCTATCTCACTGAGTATAAAATATGGAAGAGTGGTTATTTGGCAAAAGATGATCAAGACGTGTTTACTTGATGAAAAGAAAAAAACAAGATGGCGGAATTTATTTTCCATGCAAAATATATGGCGAATATTGAAGAGAATACCTACAAGTTGGGAACTATGCAAGATTTTGATACAGTTTCTTTTCAAAATTTGTTTTGGAAGAACTCTCATCCTGACAAATGATTCGGAGAAAAGTATGGAGATTGGAGAGTGATGATGATCGAGGGTTAGGAATATGTTAGAGATAGGTGGAGGCTGCTCAAACCAAAATACCCAAACGCGAAACCTCGCGGTCCGCTTTAGCGGGCCGCGCACCCACGCGCCATAATAGTAATATATATATAGCTGCTCGTGCTGATAGGGTGACTCACTCACTCACTCACTCATTGATCACCTCTCCTGAACAATTTTGTATGAAAATTTTTTTTTCACTAATGGGTTCATAGAAGATAAAAATTCATTCGGAGGAAAAATATGGAGAGAGCTGATGATTGAGGATTTCAGAGACGGGTGAGGGGCACGCTTAAGGTATTGAAGATAGGTGGGGGGTGCTCGAGCAAATGTCACTCGAAATGTCATCCAATTGGCAGTGAGTTGAAAAAAAATTCAAAATGGCGAATATATAAAAATGGCGGGTATAAAAGATGGAAGAGTGATTTCTGCGCAAAAGATGATCAAGATCCAAAGGTCTACTTGATGAATCCAAAAAAAAAATCAAAATGGCGGACTTTATTTTTCCATAGAAAATGTATGGCGAATATTGAAGAGACTACAAGTTGTGAACTATGCAAGGCTTTGATGCGGTTCTTTGGGGATGTCTCAAAGAAAAATATTCAAAGACATGATGATTGAGGGTTTGGAAGATGGTTGAGGAGCCCGGGCAGGGTATTGTAGATACGACTATACAAATTTCGTCGGTGTTTATCTCACCAAGTATACAAGATGGAGGAGTGTTTCTTGGATAAAGATGATCAATACCTAAAGATCTACTTGATGAGCAGAGTGATTCGAAGAAAAAATATGGAGAGTGATAATGATCGAGGATTAGGAATATGGGAGAGTAGGTGGTGGCTGCTCAAACCAAAATACCCGAAAGCGAAACCTCGCGGTCCGCTTGCGGGCCGCGCACCCACGCGCCCTACTAGTTAATATATATATAGCTGCTCGTGCTGATTCACCACTCACTCACTCACTCACTGATTGATCACCCCTCCTGTAAAATTTTGTATGAAAAATTTTTTTTTCAATAATGGTGTCGTATAGAGGACAAAAATTCATTAAGAGGAAAAATATGGAGAGAGCTGATGATTGAGGATTTCAGAGACGAGCGACGGGCACGCTTTTCCATGCAAAATATATGGCGAATATTGAAAAGAATACAAGTTGGGAACTATGCAAGACTTTGATACAGTTCCTTTTCAAAATTTGTTTTTATGGGAGAACTCTCATTCTGACAAATGATTCGGAGAAAAAATATAGTGATAGTGATAATGATCGAGGGTTAGAAATATGGGAGAGATAGGTGGAGGCTGCTCAAATCCAAATAGCCGAAAACTAAACCTCGCGGTCCGCTTTAGCGGGCCGCGCACCTACGCGCCATACTAGTTTTAAATATATATATAAACTCTTATGCAAAAAAAACGGGGACTTAAGCAAAGAACTATTTTATAGTTACTATTAGTTTGTTTGACAATTTTAGGTATTGTTATCCTCAGAATTTTATAAATTAATTAGGAAGGAATAGTTTTCATCAGTTTTATTATAATATTTTGATTAATTATTGAGAAATAATGTTTAAGCTCAAAACACTATTATTGTACCTGTTCGCTAAATAAAAATAAAACGCGTTAATTTCTTTGTTTTTCTTGAATACATTAAAAGCAGATAAAAGTTTAGTATTGAGTGTGACCCCCTCTTGCTGAAATCACAGCTGCATTCGTCTGGGCTGGGCATAGAGCACCCGATCGGCTCATAAGGGGAGTCCGTCGGCTGCTCTCGAACGTTCTGTCACAAAGATTTGAAATGTAAAAATAAACCTTATTTTAATGTAGTAAAACTCTATTTTAAATACGATCAAAAGTTCCTCTGCTCTCCAAGCCGGTATATTGTGAACGGACACTAATTACTCCTTTCTTCCAGGATTCGGACCGATGAAATTGTGGCAGTTCCTACTGTTTCTTCTGAGCGACTCGAGTAACGCCGGCTGCATCACCTGGAAGGGCACAGACGGGGAGTTCAAACTCACCGACCCGAATGAGGTAGCTCGCCGTTGGGGAGAAATAATATCGAAGCCCAACATGAACTGCGCCAAAATCAGTAGATCTTTGAGGTAACATTGGTGAAATATTTGGTCATCGAGTGGCTTATTTTGTAACGCATTGTGAAATATGGGTAGGTAGATACTCGTTTAATTATTATTTCATATAAAATTTCAGTGGAAAAGGGAACGGGAACGGGAACCAGAAATCCACGATTCCCTCAGGATTTGTGAAAACCCGAAATTCACGCGGGCGAAGCCGCAGGCAAAAGCTGGTTTGTGATAATTTTTAATACAATAGCTACCCAAAGTTCAGCGTTATAGAGTTGGAAGCGTTCATTAGTTATGTGATTGGTGTTTTTTAATGATTTTTAACCAATATTTATTGGCACAGATACTACTGCAACAAAAATATACTGGCAAAAGTACAGGGGAAGAGATATGTTTACAAAGTCGACTTGCTACAACTGGCTTCAGCCAATCAAATAGTGGCGAGCGGTCCGGCTTACAAATATCAGAACCTCTCCGTAAGCTCAAATCACCATTCGGCCAAGCTCAACAACAACAACTCGTCAACAGGTAATAAAGTTTTTTTTAATAATTACCTACCTTCAATATATTTACCTTTAGCTGTCTTAAAGGTAAACAAATCTCAAATGAACTAGGATAAAATCGGAGGACAGCAAAAGCAACGCGCTTTGCTCGGCTCTGAAGGCGTACTGAAGTTTGATTTTTCACTATTATCATAGTGTGAATTGTTCATTTTTAGGCCAGAACAATAGAGTAACTATACTGAAGAACTGTGTACTGTGATGCAAATTCTCAGTCATCAGTCATCAGTTCATCATCATCTGTCTACTAACACTATAATGAGAATAATTGGCACTTGCCAGTAACCCGACGACCTCTCGTCGCGTACCAGTAACAAACGTTGTTCAATATCGCCACTTTGTATAGGTAAATACCCTATCTAGATTAAGGCTGGGCACATACTGAGTGTCTAGCCTCTACAGCTGCAGCCTTGAAGTCTCACGAAGAAGCTTAAACTTCTCTACGTCAGCGATGGAATTTTGAAATGCTCTCCTTAGAACACAGACTTAAGACAGAGTTAAAACGAGACAGATTTATAGATTTATGTCAAGAACATAATGTTTATGTCCAGTTTTAACTGCGTTTTAGGTCTGAGGAAAGTCAAAGCATGCTCTACGAATCTCAAGTTATAAAAAATTTGGTTGCGATCTCCGAACTGATTCTTGGTTTAAGTAAAGGATAAAAAGGCTCTCTGTTCGGATCGGAGAGTTTGTCTTTTTCATGTGAATCCAGAATAAGCCATTTCGGATAAAGTTTACGTAGTGGCCAAAACTTGGAGCAAAAGACCTCGTAATATTATGGCATTACCATATTCGTTTGACAAATAAACACAAATACGGTGTCATTTTTATAGGTGCTTACTAAAAAATTAACTCCTCCGGTGTCCTAACCTTAGATCTACTAACTACTACTCGCAGCTCTTGCATGAGGATGTAGCGTTAAGTCCTCGCGGTTTAAAACCTTCAGTGCGGAACAGGCCTTATCAGCCCGCCGCGGTGCTTACGGTTGGAGCGCACAGTGAAAACTATATCTTTCTCGCTGGTACGGATCGATTATCTTAGGTATTTCTAAGACTTCTACAGAAACAAATGTATATATTTCGGCTTGTGGAAAAAATTACCCATCAGAATATTGCGGCAGACCCTATCGGTCCGCCCCGCACTGGCGATGAAGAACATCCGTTCAGTGCGGCGGCGGACTTATGTCGGCCCGCCACCTTAGCGCTCGTACGCATTAGCGGTTGCGGTAGCGGCGCGGCTAGCCGCTTTTGTATTTTTATATGCAACCGCTCATTTTGTACGCACTAAAAAGAACCACGACGAAATTCCAACCGCGGCGGTTTAATGGGAGGCAGCGGCCCGCTTCGCGGCTGGCCGCCATGTTGCCTAAACGCACTAGGCGGTTCAGTTCGCGGCGTGCCGCAGGTGTGTTGTCAACAAAGAAAATAAGCAATATGGAATTGTGAAGCAGCAGATTATAAAAACAGAGACCTAAAATGAAAACAATGCAAAGAATTAGAAGATATTTTTGGAAAATATCTACTAAGCCCTCACACGCATTAGCGGTCAACCGCGTACGCGGCTAACCGCGCGGCTAGCTGCTTGTATAGAATTTCGTCGCGGTTTAGTGCGTACAAAATGAGCGGTTGCATAATATAAAAACTAGTGTTACGCTCGGTGCGCGAGCTGCAAGCAGCTCGCGAGCCTTGTAGTCTCTTCAATATTCATAAAATAAAGAAATTCCAGAATATTCTGGAGAGTCTCTTGAAAGATAGAAAGAAATATTGGTATCACGTTTCGTATCTTTTCTGAAAGGACACTAATGAGTTCTATGCATGCGTTTAGTGGAAAAAAAAGATCTATACAAAAATGTTCTGGAGAGTCATTTGAAAATTAAAAAGAAATTTTGTATGGACACGAATTTTTTTTGTTCCGTAGCTATCTTTTTTTATTGGCTCACCAAAGGACCTAAGGTCTTGAACATTTTTAGTTTCAGGACCATGCCTCTATGATTGATAGTTTTTAAGGGCCGTTAGACACTCACTACGTTTTGTATTTTTGTGAAAAAAAATCTTTAAGTTCTATTTACTTATACGTGTATTGGGGGAAAAAGTTTTATACAAAAATGTCTAAGAGCCTCTTAAAAAGAACCCAAAAAATTTGTATGGAGAGAATTTTTTTTGTTCGGCGGCCATCTTTTTTTTACCCGTTCACCCAATGGCCCAAGGTCTTTAACAAGATTTGTTTGGGACCATGCCTGTATGTATGTATATATATATATATATATTAATTAAAGACGAATAAAATATTATGTTATAATAGTTATGTGTCACTGTCTTTATGATACTTATGAATGAAACCAACCTATAACAGGCATTGTAGAGTCGTCGTGAGATCGGTCAACTGTTACTTGAGCTTAATACTTGAAAATACTTCGACTATAATAATCTAATCTTCGTATTCGTATTTGATTCTGCCAAAAAGCTTATAAATATAGTTTAATCTTGGTTTCTGCATTTTATAATTAGGTCGTAACTCGTAACATAATATACCTTCTTCAAAAAATATGGCGAAACGTCTTTACTTTTCATTTAGACGTGTTTAGAACTAAGGTACAGGTTTTGAACGCATGTATAATTTATAGAGAAAAAAACCTCTCATTTCTAGTTCATTTCAAAATGTTACAGATTAATAATAATATACCACATAACCTCAAAAAACGTATTGTACTATTACTTGGTTCGCCGGGCTTTTAAAAATATATTAAATGCCGTATTGCCATAATATATTTATAAAGGCAACCGCAAATGAATCAACATAATATGTTTCATTCAATCACATTTTATTCGATTTTCCAAGTCCCAGCATGTTAGAAAAGCTGCCATTGTTCTTTCAGTAAATAGTTCAAGTTATTTGAAATATTAAACTGTGGTAAAAACTACTCGACATAAAACTTCTGTTAATGCAAAAAAGTCAATTTCACAAAAAATGTCAGTTACTTTGTTTATCCGTATATGTGTATATATTTCATTTCCGTATTTTTCATGAGATTCTGGTCGACCTATACCTACTACATAATTAAAGTGTTTTTTTAATATTAGAGAATTTTATTTAGTTCGTAGAAGAATCGATAGACGTTATACTGTTTAAATACTCGAAATCTACCAACAGTGTTCAGATGTGCAAACTTTTACTTACCTTACAATTATTTATCTTGAGCCTAATTAAGTAAATTTTAATTGCCATAGAAAAAAATATTGTCCGACACGACAGGTCAAAAGAAAAGGCGGAGGAGGAGAGATAGTGGCGACTCCGGCGACTCTCCGGCCCGTAAGAGGGCGCGCAAGGCGGTGCCCCGGCCGGCGCGGAGCGACGACACAGTAGGTACGGCACCGACAAGTCCGACGAGTGGCAACCGGGCAGCGCCACTCGTTGACTTACAAGGGGACGGCACGATCTTGGGGAAACGGATTTGAATGTTTCGTGTAGTGGTAGTGTACCATGTGGGTACTACCACTGTAAAATATTTCCGTCCAATGCCCAGTAGGAGCTGAGAAAAAAGCGGTAATGCTCTAGACTCGCACTCCCGCCTGTGCAGGTTCGAGTCCAGCTTATTGACTTTTTTTTCCTTTTTTTCTTTTTCTTCGTATTTTTTTATTATATAAACTATATAAATAATTTATTAAATAAACTATATAAATTATTTCTCATCTTTTTAACACTTGAAAGCATCGAGTCCTGAAGAAAAAAGTTTAATCACCGTTTTTCAATAAGTTATTCAATTGTAAACTAACTTTGTTCCCAATTTCCGTTGGCATAAACAATGTGATGAAAGGTACCTAATAAGGTAATAAATAATTAATTGGCCTAAAAATTTTAAACATCGTGGAGCCCTTCTTATGTATATACTTCATAAGATCCTGTGATAAATTTTCCTAAAAGTTTATTAATTTGTTAATTATGAATTTTTATAACTATTGAAAAATCATAATAATCATGTAAAAAATCATATGATCATTAGTTATAAAAATTCATAATTAACAAATTAATAAACTTTTACGAAAATTTATCGCAGGATCTTATGAAGTATATATATATTATAAGAAGGGCTCCACGAAGTTACCCCCCGACGCAAAAACGACGGGGTGTTATAAGTTTGACGTGTCTGTGTGTGGGTGTGTGTGTCTGTCTGTCTGTCTGTTCCCCTGTAGTGCTCAAACGGGTGGAGTGATTTGAATGCGGGTTTTTTTGTTTGAAAGGTGAATTAGTCGAGAGTGTTGTTAGCTATGTTTGATGAAAATCCATCCAAGATGGCCGCCGCTACAAAATGGCGGATTACATATTTTTTCACAACTCCCTTAATATGGGTATCAAATGAAAGGGCTTGACTAGTGCAATAGCACTATTGCAAATTCAAGATGGCCGCCGCCAAAAAATGGCGAATGTCGGGGGTATTTTAAATTTTAAAGGAGTTGTCCAAAAGTGGTTTTTTAAATTTGAATGTAATTAACCCGGATGATTTTAATGTATTTGGGTAGAGATCTTAAAAGGTTTCCATTTAAATATTTTTCAGATTTTTTAAAGACCCCCATTTTGAGAAAATCATTTTTTTTATTTTGAAGCCATTATTGACCTTTGCTTGTGATTAAACACTGGTTTAAAAAAAACTTCAAAAATATCATTTGTCTAGGTAAGTGTCAATGTCAGGTGATTGTCAGAACTGTCATTTTTATCTTATTTCTTATTTTTCGTAGTCTGTGCTCAAGGTCCACAGACACAAAAGTGACATTTAATGGCGCATTTTGAACTTTTGACAGTTAAATGACATTAAAGCAACACTGACAGGTGCCAGATTTGATTAATTAAATGGTTAGAAACGTTTTTAGTGTTGCTATCCATCTAAAAATATTTTCTTCAAACGATATTTTTTAAAAAAATGGGGTTTTCAAAAATTATTACTTAAATGGCGTATAATTATATATTTTTTTCTCTTTCAAGTGATAGCAGTTTGGTTCTGGTTAATTGACACTCAGAATAAAAAACCACCTTCCATACTGAACTGGGACATGTCCACTTTAAGTTAATTAAGTTTTTCTGTCAGTCCGGAGTTGGTAGTTAGCGATGTTTCAGCCCCGTACCTACCTCGGAGAGCACATAAAAAGTCCATCCCAATAATTTCTAATATATTATAATATCATTGGTCTGTGCCGGTTGTTACAACTATCATATTGTGACAATAGTCATAAATGCCCACCATCCCGCATTGATGCAGCTTGGTGGGTCTAAGCTCTAAGCCCCTTTCTCCTTTAAGACAGGAACCTTGTGCCCAGCCGTGGGACGTTAAAGGGCTGATAGTGGTGGTGGTGGTACCTAAAGCAATTTTTTAAGTAATTTTCTAAACATACATTGAATTCTTGATAAATAATAATAATGAAATTGCAAGATTTTCAATTTGGATTCGACAAATTGATTTTGAATTCTTTCAGTATAAAAATTAAATTAGGTACCTTAAATTAGGTAATTATTTGTTTTGCTCTACCTAAGGCATAGTGGGTGTGTCTCGCCTCTTGCCTTTGCCAGCGTTCGCTTGCCTTCGCATGCGTTCGGTCTGTGTATATGGACGCATAGCGAAGGGGAGCGAACGTTCGATTACCATCGGAAAATCTTCGTCTTCGTTTGACTTTGCTGCTTGGTCTGTACATGGCCTTACATAAACTTTCACACTTGCAGAGCTAAGCCGCGTGCGTGACGAGATCAAAAATTATGCGAAAACGCCATAAGACCTCAGAGCTTCTGTGAAATAAGTTTCGTAATATGCTACTTCATTGTTATTTTGTTTAATTATTTCTGTTATTTATTTATTTATTAAGTACTTATGGTAATATAATCCTGGAGATGTAAAAGAGTAAATCGTCCAAGTCTTGGGTTATGAGATGGATTCTTAATTCGGAAAATACCGAAATTATTTTAAATTCAATTAATTTTGTTTTTAGTATGTCTGTAAACAAAACATGGAGTTTTATATTATATTTCTAGAAAGACCTACGCAAAAATTCTACCAAACTAATTAAACGAAGTAAAACTAATTAACGAAGAAAATCAAAAATTAGTATTTTTTAAGTTATTAATTAACTTAAAAATACTACTTTTGATTTTATTTATTCAATTAGTTTGGTAAAATTTTTACGATTGTGCTAGTTAATAAGTTTTTCTTGAAGTTCGGGAGGAAACAAGGATTAGCTTAGCTTGGCAACTTGGCAAGAGATGCATAAATAAAATACCTACTCGATACTACTTAATACTGCCTTAAAAAATACCACAACAATATTATACCTAATATGTAGGTAAAATTAACACGTTTGTGTTTTCATTTTGAATTATGATTAAAATATGGGAATCTCTAAACTGAAAATTGACCAATTTTAAAAACTGATTAAGTTATTAATTAATTATTATTATTATTTAATTAAGTTATTAATTAACTCAATTTTGTATGATTATTATATTTGAGATCTTAAACTATAGCTATGTAAATAAATAGTAACGTTTAAAGACATAGATAAATTATAACTATTGTTATTCAAATTCATATTAAATCTTTGAAAACTTTCAAATTTTCATTTCATAAATTATTATTATTCTATATAATAATTATAATCTACTAATTAATTAATTGATAATATTATTATTTTTAATTATTAATTCTAATAATTATAATCAACCTCACATAGGCCTTGTTTAAATTTTATTTAGGTATTAGATAAATAAATTAGACACTCGCCTATTTTATTTTATTTTATTTTATATAAAAGTTATTAGTTAATTTTCCTCTGAGTAGGATTTATATACTTATCAGGTATCTATTGGTCTAAGATCCCGCTATACAACGACCTTCACCGAGATGTTTATTTGATGAAACATATTTTATATTTTATTTAAAATGCCAATAAATATATTGTATACTAGCGACCCGCCCCGGCTTCGCACGGGTAGTAGAGCATTTTATGCGTAGGTACTACCCGCTCAGGGATTAGGCAGCGTTTTCGATGAAAGCTCCCAGGCGGCTTTTACGACTTTTTACGATATTTTCCACAATGAACTTACTATATCTCACCTTATACCCGAATTACTAATTCCGTGGAATTCTGACGTTTCATAATGTTACCAGAGATAAAACAATTCCCACAAAAAAGATGAAAAATTCAAAACTTATGCAAATACAAATCAACTGCTGCATGTAGATATGACTTTCTAGTTTCCATTCTTAGCAATTTCTATTTTAGGGCGAAACAATTAATATTATTAAGCGGCTTAGAGCTTTATATGTTGACAGGGAATTAAAGTAGTTTGGGGTAAAATCGTACTTCGTAGATGTTAACCCTGTTCTCCATATAAATAACTCATCTGTAAATGAAAATGACAGCTGTCAGAATTAAGTCGATATTAAGTCAAAAATAAGGAGAAAAACTAAATATTTCAAATCAAATAAATTAGTGTATTTGGGACATAAGAAAGTAAGTTTTCACCAGATTCCGTGAAAAAAAAAAATTATTTTAAAAGATAAAAATAAAGAACCAAAAACTTGGTTTTTTGAACTTTTCACATAAATTTTGAGGTTATGTGAAAAAAGTGTAAATATAAAAGTTGTAGATCTTTTTATTACCTACAACTTTGCCATTTAATTTTTTTCCATAGGACTTCTAGTTTTGCCGGAAATCGAGATAAACCGTTTTTTACCCTTAAAACTCCCCCCCTTTTTTCCCGAGCTCAGATCGCCCGTAAATTATTTTTCCTTGTATTTTATAATATTCTCCTCCTTTTCCAATGGGTTTCATCCTACGTACTGTGATTTTTTTTTTGGTTTCAAAAATTATCGACAATGGGCTATAGGGAGAACCGCGGCCGCCGACGCGCTTATAGGCACGCTCCCGCGCCGCCGCAATTTTTAAATCTGTAATATCTTCGAAAGTATTCATTTAAATCATATGCTGTAAAGGACCATATGGATTTATATAAAATCAACAATTCATTTAAGGTATTTAATTAGATAAGGATTAATGCTGTATTGGTTGAAATCGCTTCGAAAATTAGCCATTATTTGTCGTAAAAAGTAAATGACAAAAAAATGTTATTGTGGGATATCCATAAGAGATAGACATATACCATCGCGGACTTTTCTGTAGACCTTTTCAATGTGTACAATACTTAGTACATTATTTTGATAAATCTCGTAGGGTTCAGCCTGCGTTTGCAATGTAAGCGGAAAAAATGTAATTATTTACGACATCACATTAGAAACCTCAAAAATAACAGTATTTCTCCACAATTTAATGGATGTTATTATACATATAAACCTTCCTCTTGAATCACTCTATCTATTAAAAAAAACCGCATCAAAATCCGTTGCGTAGTTTTAAAGATTTAAGCGTACAAAGGGATATAGGGACAGAGAAAACGACTTTGTTTTATACTATGTAGTGATGGGTTGCCCTACAAATTTCAGTCTAGGATAATATGATTAATAATTAAAAAAATAAAAATTTTAAACATTTCACTGGTTTGATTATTATTAGACAAATTCTATACCAATCGAAAGTATGAAGCCCATAGAATATGCAAAGGTTAGGATGCCTATTCTTTTCCGGTCACAACTCTCGGGTAGCCAGGTGTAAACAGGTAAATCGATACTAGCATTTTGCACTGGTCTGATTAATTATTGATTTAAAATTAAATTAAAATAAAGATCATTATGAATTTGTCTAATAATCAAACCAGTGAAATGTTTAAATTTTTTTTTAAATTATTAATTAATCATATCCTGGACTGAAATTTGTTAGGCAAACCATATACCTACAATATATTTATTGACATATTAAATTAAGTAAATATAAAATACGTTTCATCAAATAAACATCTCGGTGAAGGTCGTTGTATAGCGGGATCCTATACTATATCTAGCTATCTAATCATAATTACTACACTAGTTACCAATCAGTGATGTTAGAAGTTATTTTTTTTTTAATTATCCTATTTACACTCTGTTGTTTTGCTTATTTTTAATTTTATTATTTTTATGCATGAAAGGAGGAAATATAAATCCATTAGACTGGACTAGTAGACTATTGAATAAATGTTGAAAGAATAAAACATATGAAAAGATATATTATTGGTTTTCATTGTAAAAACCTCGACCCAGGACGTGGACTGAAAACCGAAAGGTTCGAAACTCACTCGTTGCACTATTGTCATACCTACGTAGTCCTAGGTTGAAAGGAGAATGACCACCCCTGACTCAAACATTTACACAAAATGTAATTTATTAAAAATTATCTTACGAATATATGACAATTTGAAAATTAATAATTATTAATGCTACACTTCACGATAAAAAAATGTAATAAAAAAGGAACTAAACCGTCTTTTCAACTTCCCATTTAATTCTGACGGCCATTTGCATTACATTCTACGCATAGGTACATGCCCAAATAAAAAGAGGTTTGTTATTTTTAAAAAAATAATTTTATTTAAAATAGAACGGATATTAATTATTTAAATACATTATTTTATTTGTTATTTGTTGTAAATCGTACAATATATGCTTAAAGTAAATAAGTAATAATTAATATATATTTTTTTATAATATTGTTTTAACTTCGTTGCGTTTTGTGCAATGGAATATAATATAACTACAACCTTTTTGATTTTGTGTAACGAAACTTATTTCAAGATGTCAATGTGACATGTCATTGTTTTAGTTGTGTGTGATGCCAGTGACGTGAGACGTCTACTCTGTTTACATTTTGAATGTTTATTGTAGCACAGCGGAGACCAATATTAATTTGGTTTATTGTTTTTGTATTGGATATCGTTGGACAGGTATGTTAGTGCGCGCCAAACAAATAGTTCAAATTGGCAGGAAAGATACACGACTTTCCTTACTACTTTAAAAATTATAAACTACACATAACCTAGAATCATTTTCAAACTTAAACTTAGATTTATTTAAAACTACAAGTCCTAGAGGTATTAAAATGGTGTGTTTGGTTATCAGGAATAAACCTGCAATAAATGCTGCATACAACATGCTTGTAAACGACTGGGTTACACGCCCATAGATTTTTGGGCATTCTCCTTTACTGAGCGTACTCTAACTCTACTCAGATTTGAGACTGAGTTAAATCAAGACAGATTTATGTCTGGGACATATTTATGTAGGTAGGTATATCTCATTTTAACTCTGTCGTAAGTCTAAGTAGAGTCAGAATACGCTCTATAGATCTCAGCCCTAGTGTCCTAGCACAAGCATAACGCTTATTCTGAGTGGAAGGAGGAATACTATAGTCGGACTTTTAATTCGATGCAGTAAAGTGACGTTTCATGGGTTGCTACTTTTTGACGAAAAAAAAAATAGCGATGTGGTAAAAGTAAATGATGCGAATGATTCACATCATCAAAACATCAATTATCTATGTTGTTTTATCTTTATTCACTACAGTACAAGATTTATTTTCAAGAGGATATACTTAGTAGATAAGTAATGTTAGATAGATACCTGTAATAACATCCTAAATAAATAATATAAAACTTTGTGAAATTGTAGTCTGTCAAATGTTAAATATTGTATGCCTGTTAGAGGTATATTTTCCTACTATATATTATAATTATTTTTATCTACTCTCATATCTTAAAATCCCGATTAAGAAATCAAAATGTTATACAATGAACACAAAATTACTTTGCTATAATCGGCTAACAGTGACAAATTTGTAGGCACAACACCACACAAATTCACCACAAATTTAACTCGATGATCGTTTCGCTCCGACACCGGAGCATCTTCAGGAGATGTCGACTTCACAACGGCTGATTGCAAAGTGACGAACGTGTCAAATGAGCGGCTTTATATATTCTATCCCCGCTTAGTCATCTACCCTCCTTTCACTTTCTCTCTGGCCACGCCCCCTAAATATGTTGAGCAACGGTGAAGATGACACATTTACTTGCTCATTCAGCAATTCGACATTCCCACCGCTGTGCCCAACTATTTCCAATTGTTCCAACACGCACAGTTTAAAACCTTTGCAGCATGTGTGTAAAATTTCAAATGTGTGACCCTCGTCTATTCTATGTCCACTATCCAAAAGATGTTTTGCGAAATGAGATCTTTGAGGCTGGTTGTTTCTAAAGGCAGCCATATGTTCTTTATGTCGAGTTGCAAAATTGCGACGCAATTTTGCAACTCGACATAAAGTCGACTCAACAAAAACTTGAAAAAATTCACAGCAGTAGTATATATAATCAATTTTAAAGGAAAACTATCATGGCTAAGTAGGGTTCACAGGTTAAGGAGTTATATCTGTTTTTCGAGGATTGTGACTACGGAACCCTACATTGCGCGTAGCCCGCCACGCACTTGGCCGGTTTTTTAAAATTAGGTTGACAACATTATTTTACGAAATGACATTTTGAAACGTCAGTTTACTGCATCGAATTAAAAGTCGAAGTTTAGTCATGTTTAGCAAACCTTTCTTTTATCTGGTTTTGTAAATTCACGGCAAAGCTATACCTACTCGTATCTACTCTCATGGCTGCTCCTGTCGATGCGCCACATTAATCACAGGCGCTTATCCATCGCTGTATAACAGTGTGGCCTGTACAAATAGTCTTATGCGTAATAAAAGAGGAGATCAGTTTTCCTTCCCAAGACTCATTCTGGAAGGAAAAATTGCTGGAAAGAGATCTCCAGGGCGCCAGAGACGCAAGTGGTTGGACGACATAAAGGGGTGGACCGGACTAAGTTACTCAGATTTAAAGAAACCGGCACTGAATAGACAGGCTTTTCGAATGTTGACCGCCAAACTTCAGTATAAGGAAGATGGCACGCGATGATGATGATGATGTAATAAAAGAGTGGGCATTTTTCCTCTGGTGATGTAAGTATACATTCGAAGGGCACTCAACGATTTTAAAGCCTTGAGCACCCTGGCCCTTTGCAACAGGGTAGTCATTTTGACGGTCTTGCTAGAAGAGGTGCCGAGGCGCAACAGATAGGCCCAGAGTCTATCACTGGCATACTAAAAGTCTGGTTCAACTGACTCCGCTGACCTATTGTAACTACGACAAGCCAAAACTAAATTACGCCAACGAATGACGCTGGCGTACCTGCAGGTAGCATCATATTAAAAGCGCTTGTTTGATTGTATCTATTTTAGCAATAACAAATATATCTATATAGGTATATAAAAATAAATTGCTATTCATTAGTCTTCCTAAAACTCGGAAACGGCTCGACCGATTCTGATGAGATTTTTTGTGTGTATTTGAGTGGGTTTGAGTGGGAAATTTACAATTGGACTCGATAGGTGGTGCAACAGTCGGGCTATAGAATTTTCTTATTTTATCACGGACCGATTTTAGTAAAACTTATGTACATACTATAAGTTGGTCCCAGTGGGGCTGAGATTCACAATGATTGGACCCGGCAGATGGCGCTGCAATCCGTTCAGTGCAGGATGTCTGCCCGGCCCTCTAGTTACTAATAAAATCAGACAGATGTTTAAATGTAGAGTTTCCATTTTTAAATTAGATTAGGACATTACAAACGTGCGAACTGAGTCATAAATTAATTCTTTTTATCGGACTTCTCGCTCGCACTGGCCTGGTAAGGTCTGTTACTGTACCTTATGGAACTGGAACCGGTTCCTCTGGTGTTGTATGTAATAGTAAATAAACCGGTCAAGTGCGAGCCAGACTCGCACACCGAGGGTTCCGTACTTCAGAAGTACAAGTACAATCTGTTTTTCATTAGTTTGTCCTAAAAGGTAAGGTGCTAATTAAGCTAGGCCTCTAAATTGTATGAGCACTCATACAACTCAGAGGTCCATCTTAATTGGCTCAACTATGTATGTATGAGGACACCCTTTAATTTCCAACTTTTTTTAGTTTTTGGAATTTTTCTTTTATTTGTGCTATAAGACCTGGCTTTTTGCCAAATTTCGTAGTTCTAGGTCAACTGGAACTACCATTTAGGTTTCGACCCAAAACCTATAGGGTACTTCCGGTTGACCTAGATTTGTCAATTTTGGTCAAAAGCAAGGTCTTACAGATCAAGTAAAGGAAAAATTCCGAAAAATAAAAAAAGTTGAAAATTAAAGTAAATTTTGGTACTTACAAGGTTTCGTGAAAATCTAAATTTGCCCATATCTTTTTGTCATGTGGACTCAGGACCTTAATTTTTATACACCTAATAGGGACCATAAACTTTAGTATCTGGTATAAATTTCAACTTGCTAGGTCCACCCGTTCCGGAGAAAATCGGTGGTGACACACGGACAGACGGACAAGAAAGTGATCTTATAAGGGTTCCTTTTTTTACCTTTTGAGGTACGGAACCCTAAAAAGGATTTGTCGATAGTCGATAACAGGTTATAAAGAACGAAAGAGAGCCCTCACAACCCTATGATCGTAATATTTTATGGCTCAGTTCGCACATTGTAATGTTCCAACTATTTAAAATCCAATATTCGGAATAGTAGATTGTTACACAAGGGACGTAAGTAAGCTATTACAGAACAAGATCCAATTTGGCGCCAGTGCGAGCGCAGCTCGCATGGGGCGCTAATGGATCGCGTGCACCCGAGATATTTAGTCACACGAGCGAGCGCAGCGAGCGAGGGTGAATATAGTTCGAGGGTGTAATAGCTACTTGCAACCGAGGTAAGCATTCTACTTTATATCATTCTTGCGAGGTAAATAAAACATTGGTAATGCAAAATGAAATTTAAATACTTGTTTATTTTTACATTATGATTAGTGTTTAAAGTTGCTTTTAGCTAGAGTAAAAACACCACAATGACGGTGGTTTGTAGCTTTTTGACAGCATATTGAAATAAGAAAGCAAAACACATTCTGCCAAAGATGTAATTCCTTTCTTTGCACGCCATTTGTTGAATTCTTCGTAAGTTTTCACGTAGCGCTCTTTGGACTTATCCGGCAAAAGGTTTTGCATCATTTGTTCTGCTTCAAGCAAACAAAAATCAGGCTCTCCTCCTTTTTCATCATCTGATGAAGTGCTTGACATTGTTGTAAATAACTTAAATACCTTAACGAACAAACTTCACATACTTTCAGATCAAATGAAATGCCGCCATTTCCATTTTTTTTTCGTAAATAGTTTTCCATTTTTTTTACGGCTCTGAGTTCCAAGGAGTTTTGCATAGTTTGAAATGTATGAAAATTAAATGCCGCCATGTTCAGTGTTTTTTTTTTCAGTAAAAAGTTTTCTTACCATTTTATAAGAAAAGAGATTGTTTACCAAGGAGTTTTGCATAGCTTGAACTGTAATGTGAACTTTACAATTCAAGCATAGTGCGACGTAATGTTGCCTTGAATTGCAAACACCAACTTACAAGGAGACTTTCCACCATAGTAATCCCTAGTTACTGAGCAAGTATGATATAAAATTATTTACTGTCTTCATGATATTTGAAAGCATTTTCTAATTTCGATGAATACAATCCATCCCGCTACTGAATAGATAGGATACTTTTATCACAGGAAATGCAAAATTGTAAGTATAGAATAAGTAGGTAGGTAGTAGGTCTTAAAAAACTTAAATCCACGCAAACGAAGTCGCGGGTATCCGCTAGTAGTATTATAGTAGGGTTCTTATTAATGCTGATGCCCGCGACTTTATCCGCGAGGATTTCGGTATTTTAAAAATCCCTTGGGAGGTTCATTTTTTCCGGCTAGTAAAAAGTAGCCCTATGTCCTTCTCCAAGGTCTAGTCTATCTCCGTACCAAATTTCATCAAAATCGGTTCAACGGTTTAGGCGTCAAGGCGTAACACAGACAGAAAGAGTTTCTTTCATATTTAAGTACTTATAGATAGATATAGATCGACCAGAATCTCATGAAAAATAGGGAAATTAAATTTTGTACTAGAATAAGCAACACTAGGTTAACTCGGCTGCCCTAGTCATAAACAAAGTAATTACATTCAGAACACCTTACCTGGGATCGTTTCACGAAACGAAAAATCAAGCAACTGCATTTTAAATACAAAAACAAAGTAATCAACATCCAATTACTTTGTTTTTGTGTTGTGCTTGTTGTTTACTTGGTTTTTGCATAAATATTATATTCCGGGTTAGTGAGTGCAGTTACTTTGTTTGGGCAATTTAAATTTCAGTAAACGGTTCAAGTTATTTGAAATATTAAACTGTGGTAAAAAACTACTCGACATAAAACTTTTGTTAATGCAAAAAGTCAATTTCACAAAAAATGTCAGTTACTTTGTTTATCGCTAGGGCAGCCGTAGTGTTGCTAACCTTGGAATTTCATTTCCCTGTTTTTCATGAGATTCTGGTCGATCTATACTACCTATCCATATAAAAAGAAAAAGGTTTAATGCAAGTTCGAATTTTAAAAGTAGGTAAGTAGGCTAAGAGAAATTAAGTAGGTAGGTATAGAAAAAATATTTATGTTGCATTATGTCAATGTCACACCCAATTTTTAGCAAAACAAGCATTCCAGAGATTCTTTATTGGTTTGAGTGCAGAGAACATTACTCCGTAAAACGAAAATTAACGAAGTTATGCTTCGATTTCGTCCTTTGGTTTTCAGCGCGTTGCGTAGTCAAAAAGCTCTCGAGCGTCATCAAAGAACCGCAAATGTTCATCACCACGACGAACCCACACAACCGTTCGACAATTTGCCTTTCAAAGTGAGAAGCAGGTAAAGCCTTGATCTAATACATAGGTACTCAAACCTACCTACCTTTTTATAATAGTTCGTGTAGGTATAGGTTTCGCCAAACAAAATATATTCGCCTCTGAATCTATATCTATGCTTCTATACTAATATAATAAAAAGCGGAAGAGCATCGAACTATTACGCTTTATTCTAAGCGAAAGAGTTTATTCTCAGGAACTACTGGACCGATTTCAAAAATTCTTTCACCGTTGGATATGTACGTGATCCCTGAGTGCTATAGGCTATATATTATGTACCACGGGCGAAGCCGGGGCGGACCGCTAGTATGTGATATAACCGCAAGGCGCGTCGCAATAGCATATTTTAGGTATCAGTGGGCGGACAGAAAGGGACGGGGCTAGCGCGAACCTGTGCGAGTTCTCTCTCACACGAAGCGCAGGAACGAATATAATATTGTTTGGGGATACCTATAGATACCTGTTAGTTAAACAAGTCAAGAAATTATGTACTTACCAAGTTCTAAATCATAATAATCATCATTATCGATCCATTAGGTACCGGCTCGCTACGGGGCACGGGTTTCCTCTCAGAATAAGAAGGGTTTAGGCCGTAGTCCACCACGCTGTCTGGAGAGCGGATTGGTAGACCTCACACGCCCTTGAGAACATTAAGAACTCTCAAGCGTGCAGGTTTCCTCACGATGTTTTCTTTCACCACTAAAGCAAGTGATATTTAATCCACTAAGCTTCCACTGCTTACAAAATAATAATAATTACTTCTTTTGACGACCTACCTGGCGCAGTGGTCAGCGCTGTGGTCTTATAGAAAGTGGGAGGTCCTGGTTCGATTGCCGTCAGTGGCTCTGGTGGCAGGCTTCGGCTGTGGCTAGTTATCACACTACTGGCAAAGCCGTGCCGCCAAGCATTTAGCGTTCCGCTACGATGTCACGTAGAAACCGATCTGTGGGGCTATTCTCTAACTTAGTTACCAACTGAAAATGGTTGCCAACGAATTAGTTCGGTATACATTGCTGTTTTACTGTGTGAAATATAAACAGCGATTTCATTTCACACATTAAAACAGCAATGTATATGGAACTAATTCGTTGGCAACTATTTTCAGTTGCTAACTAAGTTAGAGAATAGCCCCACAGGGGTATGGGTTTGATAAAAACTGCTATACCTCTTCCAAGATAGCCCCCTTCCACCTTAGACTGCATCATCACTTACCATTAGGAGAGTTAGCAGTCAAGAGCCAAATTGTAAATGAATAAAAATACAACTATATAGGTAGATATATATTTTATTTCGGCTTCATGTTACATATTATGTTATATTATAAATAAGCGAACGTGGGGTTTTAAGTTTTAGAACTACAATTATAAACAGTTAGCCCTCATACGCATTAGCGGTTGCGGTAGCGGTGCGGCTAGCCGCTTTTTATATTTTTATATGCAACCGCTCATTTTGTACGCACTAAGCGCTCGTACGCATTAGCGGTTGCGGTAGCGGTTGCATATAAAAATATAAAAGCGGCTAGCCGCACCGCTACCGCAACCGCTAATGCGTATGAGGGCTTACATAGTGCAATTTTTTTCACATAAAAAAAATTCAACGATTTGTCAAACTGGGCAAAAAGTTGAGAGCACTGAAGTTTTTATAGCGATTAAATTTATGGGTCAAAATCACCAAGGTGGCGAATTTGCAAATGTGAACTTTTGTAAAAATTATCACGTCTTGGAAATCCAAAAAATAACTAACAATGTACACAATATTATCAATAATTACGCTGTAAAAAGAAGCGCGCAAAATACACATATTTATTTTTTTATCCAGGATTTCAGAGAGACAGGGAGTAAACATTTCGTGTTCCGTGAACGTATTTTAAAACTCAAATATTTTTGTTAAAAAGATAAGCTTCGTTTGGAAGTACGGTACCAAAATAGATATTAATAGTAGATTGTTACACAAGGGACGTAAGTAAGCTATTACAGAACAAGATCCAATTTGGCGCCAGTGCGAGCGCAGCTCGCATAGGGCGCTAATGGATCGCGTGCACCCGAGATATTTAGTCACACGAGCGAGCGCAGCGAGCGAGGGTGAATATAGTTCGAGGGTGTAATAGCTACTTGCAACCGAGGTAAGCATTCTACTTTATATCATTCTTGCGAGGTAAATAAAACATTGGTAATGCAAAATGAAATTTTAATTAGGTAGAATAATTAGCAAATTTAGAGAAAAAATAGAAATTGCACGCCATTTGTTGAATTCTTCGTAAGTTTTCACGTAACGCTCTTTGGACTTATCCGGCAAAAGGTTTTGCATCATTTATTCTGCTTCAAGCAAACAAAAATCAGGCTCTCCTCCTTTTTCAACATCTGATGAAGTGCTTGACATTGTTGTAAATAACTTAAATCCCTTTACGAACAAACTTCACAAACTTTCAGATCAAATAAAATGCCGCCATTTCCATTTCTTTTTCGTAAATAGTTTTCCATTTTTTTTACGGCTCTGAGTTCCAAGGAGTTTTGCATAGTTTGAAATGTATGAAAATTAAATGCCGCCATGTTCAGTGTTTTTTTTTTTCAGTAAAAAGTTTTCTTACCATTTTATAAGAAAAGAGATTGTTTACCAAGGAGTTTTGCATAGCTTGAACTGTAATGTGAACATTACAATTCAAGCATAGTGCGACGTAATATTGCCTTGAATTGCAAACACCAACTTACAAGGAGACTTTCCACCATAGTAATCCCTAGTTACTGAGCAAGTATGATATAAATAAAATATAATCAAATATGTACTCTACATTATCTTGTGTTCTCCTATTTTAATAAAATGTGACATTTATGAAGTACATCTTAAAAATTCCTAGACAATAGTTCTGTTTATTTATCAATGATTAGGTTTGAATCTTTAATTGTTTTTTTTACAGAAAATTGTATGTTAAGGTATTTATTTTTAATAATAAATAAATCCACTATGTTTTGTCTTGAATTAAATAATAATACTTTTGTTGCGTTCCCTTAAATGACGAAACGTTCCCTGAATGATCGCGATGTTCACAAAGTTTACAAAAACGTTTCCTAAATGAGACAGATAACTAATTTTAGTCTAAAAGAAACATCAAATGTGAACTTTAATTTGAGTTTGAGTTGAAAATGTATGAACTTTATTTTGAGTTGGAAACTCTTAAATTTTCATCAAATATTATAAAGTAATAATAAAACCTATGCTACAATTTTTAGTATTTTGCTTGGCTATATAGAGCGATATGCTTTGCTTTAGGTTTACGTTTTGTCGAACGTGGCGTGTCATTGTTCATGTTTTCTTCTTCTGATAGAGATTGAGTAGGTATTATTTATTATATTTATTGAATTCTTTTTCTGTTGCCTGTATTTTTTCAGGATTTTTTTCCACATAGCTCTTTGCTTGCGCAGAGAACAGAAAGCGAGAATCTTTCTGTCCTATAATTTATAGATTTTGTTTTATTTATAGCCTTCTTTTCTTGATAATATACACTATTACTACCAATTATACTGTTACTTAAACAAAACACTTTGTTTTAGATAGAAAAACAGCAAAAAAACTCCATCTTTTGAAAAATCTGCTTAGATTACGTTTTTTAAGCGAGAGCGATAAATTTCAAGTCATTCCAATCACTACCTACTACAATTTATGAATTTAATTATTTTTATTAATGTAAATTTACTAAATAAAATTACTTAAAAGTAAAATCCTTAGAAAAACATCATGTCGGGAACTATGGTAACGCACGTTTTGTTCGGCAACGTTCCCGAAATGACCGTTCCCAAAATGATTTTTCAACGCTTCGTATTATTTTAAATAGTCGTAGACAATCTTGGACGCCAATATACAACACTAGCGGAAATAGAACAGCATTATTTAATGAAATTAAGACTAATTATCTTCACTTATTGTTATATCAATAATTTTGAGGCGTTCCCGTTATGATGGTCTATAGATGTACGGTACCAAAATACATAATTGAATTAATCTTAACAAGAAAATTATTATTGGAAACTGCCATAAAACAACCGAAAGCTGTGTACATCGAGAGATTTAATCGTGCGACCGAACAATAGCCCCTCGCTTGACTTTTGACAAAATAGAGTGCTTCCACAATGTGACCTACAAACTATCGGACAAAGTTATACGTGAGATAAATATAAAGTTACTTACATTTCCTTTAATTTGTAATTGTGATTATGCTACTATAATACAAGTGTATCAAGCATGATTCAACATTTTATTTTTAAATCAGTATTTCAATGTTTTGTGAACATTTCAAAATACGGAAAGGCGTGTTGGGACGCGTTCCCAAATGACATTTTCACTAGTTTTATGAGGAAAAAAATGTGTTAACATAATTTTGCAAAAAACAATGAAGGGTTTAGATAAAACTAACTAAATCTGATAATTAAAAATTAATATTTCAAAGCTTTATTAGGTAAAATTGTGTCAGAACCTTTCCCACCTTGGTAATTTTGACCCTTATCACTGACCAAACACGAACGAGCCTCTGATAACCGATGTGGATAGGGATGCAGACAAAGTCGCGGGCGAGTACTATAGTAATACCGCGATTAACTTGGCTCTCCCATGATCTGCGGGATGAGGGAGGGGGGGAAATTCTCATTGATAAATTATGGTCCAAGATCCCAGGGCCGCCAGACGTCACGTATTTTCTGACGGATGAAATGTGGACGATTGAGTAGTGTTGGTATGTACTATGATCGTATGCCTACCTGCTAGCTTGGTCAAACGGCCAATTTCCAGGTATCAGGTAATCAAGGTACATAAAAACATTACTTACTTCACGTAAATTCTCATGGCTGATTTTTATATATGTTTTCGAGTGTATAGTTAAAAATAAATTGTCAATACTCCCAGACACTTTCCGTCGGCCATATTGCTTGACAGACGCTTTAAGGGTCTCAAAATAATTAGTCAACTTCACGTAAATTCTTTACTTTGCTTTACTGAGTTTCCCAGACACCCTGTATAGTATAATGACTAAGTATACAATTTGTTTGACATATTATTATTATTATTTAAAAACAATCATCAAATTCCAAGCGAGATTTAACCTATTTTGAGTTTTGGCACAAATACGCGCCAATTTCCGTACTGCAACCCATGGCGAACGGAAATTGCTATTTATTTACACAAGGCGTTTTCAACAACCCGTGACGTCATGGACTGCCTATTAGGGTGGTCCTTATTCCTAAGAAAAAATTTTTTTTTCTTATATTCACGGGGCACTACATAATTTGATTCTATACCTTATGAAAGTATTTCAGTATTTTTTTCAATTTTTTTAAATGACATTTTAGGGTCGCTACTAAGATTTGAATCTATACTAATATAATAAAGCGGAAGAGTTTGTTTGTTTGAACGCGCTAATCTCAGAAACTACTGGACCGATTTCAAAAATTCTTTCACCGTTGGATATGTACGTGATCCTTGAGTGCTATAGGCTATATATTATGTACCACGGGCGAAGCCGGGACGGACCTCTAGTTTTAAATAAAAACTCCAAATCTCTACATTTGTTGGATTCATTTATTCATAAATCAGGACATGAAAATACAAAATTACTGTCGGTGTTATAAATTAAGACATTAGGTAATTATTTGGATCATTTATTTTAAAGTTTTGTCTAAACATTTTGTTTATTTATTTATTTAAACTTTTTCTGTCCACTGAACCAACTAAACTCAGGGGTCCGTTTTGTCGAAGTGCTTATAAAAGCTGCTTGTATTCTTCTGCAGTCATAATATTTAAAGCATCATGATAAGCAATAAATCTTCTAATTTTTTTGCCAGTTTTGTTATTTTTTCTTTAATGCTATTGAACGTTTTTCCTTGTTTTCTTAAATTTTTTAGATTCAAAAAATTCACTCAGTCTCATGCGCGTAGATAATGCTCTCGCGCTCCCACTCACAGAGATATTAAAATTTAGTTTAGGGGATGATTGGCCCCTTGGATCGGTCTGTCTTCTTGTCAAAGCTTTTAAAATAGTTGTCGGATGAACATATATAAAAATGGAGCGTCAGAATTTACGTGAAGTTGACTAATTATTTTGAGACCCTTAAAGCGTCTGTCAAGCAATATGGCCGACGGAAAGTGTCTGGGAGTATTGACAATTTATTTTTAACTATACACTCGAAAACATATATAAAAATCAGCCATGAGAATTTACGTGAAGTAAGTAATGTTTTTATGTACCTTGATTACCTGATACCTGGAAATTGGCCGTTTGACCAAGCTAGTAGGTAGGCATACGATCTTATTACATACTAACACTACTCAATCGTCCACATTTCATCCGTCAGAAAATACGTGATGTCTGGCGGCCCTGGGATCTTGCTCTATTAATAATCAATGGATGTGCTCGTACTATAATGTATGACAAGCATTTTTGACGCCCCTGTGAGTGTGTGTGTGTGTATTGCTACTGTAAGGACATGACACTAAATTAGGGAAAAAGAAATTTTATAATAATTATAATAATTTTAATTATCATAGTTATTCTATTATTTGCGTAATCGCAATTTAGTCTTTCATCTGTGTCTCTTTAAGTTTGCTCAATACTTTTCTATAGTAGTAGGGTAAAACCCGGATAGATGCCGCAGTTGGATAGATGCCTCAGTGTCAAAAAACCTGACTTCCCAAACTCGCGACTAAAAATTGATAGTTTAAATAAGAAGCGCAGGCCCCCCAAACCTCAGGCCCCTACATACATTTGTATTAAAACAATTTGTTTCGCTTGTGCGTGTGATTATCTCCGCAGCGAACGCGGCAAATCCTTCAAAGTTTTAGAGGCGAGTATTTGCCGCTGTATAACTTTTGAAGTAGTAGAAGATTCTGTTATATTTTTTACGAGCGGATACCCGCGACTTCGTTCGCGTGGATATTGATTTTAATAATCCCGTGTGAATCATTTTGTTTTTCCTAAGCTCCTTTGAGCTTATACCTTGCTAAAAACTGTAAAAAGTTCACTGGCGGATGTTTAGGTACATCAAAATGTAAACATCCGCCAGTGAAAGTTCCATCAAAATCGGTCCAGCCTTTCAGAGATTAGCCAGTAGTCTTTAAAGTATCTACTTTCTAACAAAAAAAGAATGAATGAAATCGGACCACCCGTTAACGAATTACAGCTATGTACACATTTTGCCTTTCATCCCCTCTCCCAAGGGAACCGTGCTCAATTTCGGGATAAAAAGTATCCTATATGTTACTCCATAGTATGAACTTAAATCATGCCGAGTTTCATTTCAATCCATTCAGTAGTTTTTACGTGATGCGCGCACAAACATACAGACAAACAGACAAACAGATAAACAGACAAACAGACAAACAGATAAACAGACAAACAGACAAACAGACAAAAATTTCAAAAATACCTTTTTTACGTTCTATTACTTATCCCTAACATCCCCCAGTTATTATTTTGCAAAAATCTTCAATGTACAGATACGGCAATTCTACGATTTTATTATATGTATAGATTATGACGGAGCGCGTGGCTCCAAAGAGTTTTAAAAGATGATGACGTCAGCATTGCTGACGTTATTCCCTTGATTATTACGATGACTTCATGGTGACAGTAATTAAACTAGTGACGGCAGGAGAAGCCAGAGACGTCACTGGAAGTCATTGTTATTTATGAGGGTAGATTGGAATAACTTGCTGTAGGTATAACAAGGGTACCGGACTATTTGAGAAGCCTCTTGTTTAACTGAGGTACTAAGTAACTACCCTAACCTACCTATCGGTCTCCACCACCCCTTGTAACCGAGCCATCGCCAACCAATCTAGTCTACACGACCTACGTCGTACAACAAACTAGGACATGGCACGTCTTATGAAGGAAGTGCATTCGGCGAGAGCCCGAATCGAAATGTGTCGCTGCACGCTTGTGCCCTTCCTTTTATAATAAAAGGTTGGTGGGGGAATGACGTAATTACGTCATGCTTGATTGTTTACACTACAAGACGGCGCTGCCGTTAATTTACAGAGTTGTTGAGGGTATTTACAACTTGGTTGACAAAGTGATGTTTAATTCATGATTTGAGTAGTTTGACTGAGACGAATTATTTAATCTTGTCTTTCTTGACACTGCCAATTGAGGCTGAAAACGTCTTCGCTCCGACACGGCCATTCTGATAGGCGGTGCGCGCTCTGCACCAGCCTGAGGATTTGATGTTAACAAAGAAATTTCTTTGAGCTTGGCATCTGTAAGCATCTAATGATGCTCAGTCATGTTTCTAATGGACCAGCACATCTTTCATGTTTTGGTCTTTAAGGATTTAGTAATGTCTCGTGGACAATTGTGAGGTCTACGTGTTAACCTACGTTAACACGTAGATCTCGTGGATTTCTCGTGGATTTCTCGTAGATTTCTCGTAGATTTCTCGTAGATTTCTCGTAGATTTCTCGTAGATTTCTCGTAGATTTCTTGTAGATTTCTCGTAGATTTCTCGTAGATTTCTCGTAGATTTCTCGTAGATTTCTCGTAGATTTCTCGTAGATTTCTCGTAGATTTCTCGTAGGTTCTCGGAGAGTCTCGAAGATTCTCGTATAGTCACAATCATAAAGTCAAAGTCAAAGTAATGTTTTCTCGAAGAATCTCGGAGATTGTCGAAAATTCTCGTTAAGTTACAGTCATAAAGTCAGTCAAAGTAATGTTTTCTCGAAGGTTCTCGTAGGTTCTCGAAGATTCTCGTAAAGTCAGTCATAAAGTCAAAGTAATGATTTTTCGACGGTTCTCGGAGACTCTCGTAGGTTCTCGGAGATTCTCGGAGATTCTCGTAGATTCTCGTAGATTCTCGTAGATTCCCGGAGAGTCTCGAAGATTCTCGTAGTCACAATCATAAAGTCAAAGTCAAAGTAATGTTTTCTCGAAGGTTCTCGGAGATTGTCGAAAATTCTCGTAAAGTTACAGTCATAAAGTCAGTCAAAGTAATGTTTTCTCGGAAGTTCTCGGAGATTATCGTAGGTTCTCGTAAGTTCTCGGAGATTCTCGTAGGTTTTCGTAAATAAACTCGTGGATAAACTCGTGGGTTTGGAGGAAGGAGTCGTGCAAATAATCTCGGAGGGTCTCGTAGATAAATTTGTGGATTCTCGTGTATTTACTCGTGGGTTTGGAGGAAGGAGTAGTGCTATGGTTTCATATGGTCTCGGAGAGTCTCTTAGATGAACTCGTGGATAAACTCTTAGATAAACTCGTGTATTTATTCGTGGGTTTGGAAGAATGAGTAGTGCTATGGTTTCCATAGGGTCTCGGAGGGTTTCGTGGATAAACTCGTGGATAAACTCCTGAATAAACTCGTGGATTTGGACAATGGAGTAGTGCTATGCACAAGGTTTTGAAGATGAAAATCTGGGGCGGAACCTCACCCATAGATTAATAGGCACTTCATTTTGAGGTTTGGTGCCAACGTTGTTTTACTGGGGCATATCTGGAGATCGAGCTGATGGAACGGTGCTCGATCCCACTTCTGATGACGGAGCGCGTGGCTCCAAAGAGTTTTAAAAGATGATGACGTCAGCATTGCTGACGTTATTCCCTTGATTATTACGATGACTTCATGGTGACAGTAATTAAACTAGTGACGGCAGGAGAAGCCAGAGACGTCACTGGAAGTCATTGTTATTTATGAGGGTAGATTGGAATAACTTGCTGTAGGTATAACAAGGGTACCGGACTATTTGAGAAGCCTCTTGTTTAACTGAGGTACTAAGTAACTACCCTAACCTACCTATCGGTCTCCACCACCCCTTGTAACCGAGCCATCGCCAACCAATCTAGTCTACACGACCTACGTCGTACAACAAACTAGGACATGGCACGTCTTATGAAGGAAGTGCATTCGGCGAGAGCCCGAATCGAAATGTGTCGCTGCACGCTTGTGCCCTTCCTTTTATAATAAAAGGTTGGTGGGGGAATGACGTAATTACGTCATGCTTGATTGTTTACACTACAAGACGGCGCTGCCGTTAATTTACAGAGTTGTTGAGGGTATTTACAACTTGGTTGACAAAGTGATGTTTAATTCATGATTTGAGTAGTTTGACTGAGACGAATTATTTAATCTTGTCTTTCTTGACACTGCCAATTGAGGCTGAAAACGTCTTCGCTCCGACATATCAATACACTGGTTCAATACTGTGCCTCCTGTGATGAGTGATCTAAGTCGAGTTGTACCCTTTTTGAGATTTTTACATAGAAATGATCAGAAAAAAATTAGCTTTTTTTTGGTCTAACCCACGTTCTTCTAACTATTATAGTTTCGGAGATAATTTTGTGCAAAGTGATATAAGTGGCAGCATTTTTGCAAAAATATCGTGCATATAGATATATTTCAAGTTGTAACCTCAATAAGTAATTTTCTGCATGCATTATTTTTCGTGCTTCGTGGTATAAGTGCGATTATATTAATTTTCACATTTTATTTTTAGTATATTTATCGTGAATATTGATATAATTAGAGTTATATCACTTTGAACAGATTTTTTTCAAAACTGATTAAGGTACAATTATACATATACCTAATAATCACAATCTAAATTTATGCCTAATTTGTGATCAGTGATACATCTCGACTTGCATCATTGTGTACAAATCAACATTATCTGTGTAAACGAATATAAATTGAATTGTATCTAAAACTCAAACCAAATCTAGAAAAAATGTATGAAGAAGGAGACGTGCTAAATGATACAAGTGAAATCGTCAAGTCATACTCTTATGGAGATTGACACCAACCATGCGTTAATTGAGCGTAAGAAGAAGCACATGAGTATGGTTATTCATTTGCAAAGAGATTGGTACCAACTAGTGCGTACAGCTTCAAACAAAACAGCAAAGTTTAGGTAGGTACTGTTATCTAAATGACTTGTGATTCAAAATGTTTTCAAGCAATTTCTTACTCTTGCATTGGAAAGTTGATGTGGTGTGATGTTCGATCTGTTTTGCATACCAAAGAAAATATTCCCTGTTTTTCTTACACAAAATGAATTCAAGGATGATGAATACAAGACTATGGATTGTTTGAAACGAGGTAAAGCTTACGCTATTAGGATTACAATAAAGACAGTACCAATAGCCTACCACTTCAAGATTACTGTTTCAACCGATAAGAAGTAATATCTGTTTTGCTATGCTTTATTCAGGAGCGCGATCATGAGTTTTACAGAGTTTTAAAATATTAGGACTTTGTTATTGAATTGTTTTCCTTGTAAGAAATTGACTAAATTCCGAAAAAAGTAGTAATCTGTTGAAGCAAACTCCCGGGGAGAGTGATGGGTGTTGGAGATATTTCAATCGCAGCACCTTTAATTTAGCGACTGTCTGTTGTGAAGTATGAGGTCTAGCGTTGGTCTAAGTTAACAGCATTGGGCAAGAGAAATGACCAGTTTCGGTTGTTTAACTGGTGACGTTTCCATCATGGTTTGAAATTGTTGATCTATCTTTATTGTCTGGCCAGATCTTAGGAAGCCATAGTGTATGATACCAGCACTGGTCCACCAAACACACACCAGTAGTTTTTTCTGAGTCAACTTTCGTTTGGGACAGTTTCACCAGTTGGGTTTCACCAGTTCTCTTGGATTCAACCACTGTGATGAGCATTTCCGACTGTCGTACACCATTATCCTCACTGATAACAATACGATTCAAAATTCCGTCGTTATTGTGACAATTGAGTAATGTAACGCAGCATTTAATGCGTGTTTGTTAGTGTGCTCCACTCAATTCATGCGGTAGGTACCTATTTCTCGAGTTTTTCACTTTTCAAATTTGTTTTAAGTGAATTAATATTATTATATCACACACACCGAAGCCTGCCACTAACTCTAACATAGTTTGCGATAGATCCGCTACCACAATCATCTTTATTTCTTCATTGTCAACTAGGGTTTCCAGCCGTCCACGTGATTTGTTTTTAGGTCAAAATTTCCAGAACAAAAACGTTGGAACAAAAATCGTACCATGCTTTCTTTTACAGTAAGGGTTTCCCCATACTCATCATTAATCCTTCGAATTGTTTTTGCAGTACTGGTGCCACTGTGGAACTCGTATTCGTAAATAATGCGATAAGTTTTCCATTTTTTGAACAGATCGATGTCAAAGAACAATCAAATTGAGCGAAAACAAATGAATCACTAGATTCAAAAAACAAATTTTGAAATAAATTTAAATTTGGAATACGCCAAGATATATGAGATCATAGTAGCCAGTTCAATAAAACGCCAGTTTCATAATATGTAAGGACTTAATCCATACTAATATTATAAATGCGAATGTAACTCTGTATATTATGCTTTTACGCCTAAACCGCAAAACCGATTTTGATGAAATTTGGAACAGAGATAAATTAGACTTTGGAGACCAACATAAGTTATCATTTGTTGCGAAATAAAGGCTTGAAGGGGTTGAAATAGGGGTTCAATCTTTGTGTGGGAGTCCATCATATTGAAGATAAAAACCTTTATATTTTTGCAGTTTACATCCTGGAAATCGATATAAGATACTTCTAAGAATACACCCGAAATGATGTTGTGGGCATCAGCTAGTATTTTATTAGTGAATTATTGGTTTAGAAGAAGTTTCACAAACGTTGATTTATTTTTGTAAAACTTGTATTTATTTGCACCATAAAAATGCATTTTAGTGAGGGTATAACATGAGTTGTATTATTTAACACATTTTTCAGAAGACCAAAATTTTAGCAAACTGATACAATTCAGCTAAATTGTTAAAATAGGGGACTGATAAGTAAAAAAATCTCATCTTTGAGATATTACATTTATCCTTTGTTTGAGCACCATTGGGTTGGGAATATATTCTAATGAGTTATTAGATATTTTTACTTTATGTATATCAATTTACACGAAGACAATATATAGGTGTAACGTAATTTAACTGTACTTGTATCATTTATCACGTAATTTTAGCATCGATTAGAAATTAAAAAAGGTACAACTCACAGGTTTTTCAAGAATTACTTTAAAACTATAATATTTACCGCAAAAATTTAAATACACAGTGAAAGTGAATGTTTTTATCTACAAAAGAAAGCACTCAAGTTTAACCTAACCCAATTAGATCGCGAACTAGAATTTTTTAAATCTTGTTTTTGCTCTCCTGTAAAATGGTGATTTTTGACTTGTATCACCTGTCACAGGAGGCACAGAATAAGTGTACACCTAAGTGTAAATAATCGCTCTTTAGTTTTTAGTTTATTTAATAAATAAAAGGGCATCTATCCATATCAAAAAGGATAGTTGCCTCGATTTTTCGAGGTATAGGTGCCCTTAGAGGCATCTATCCCCCAATATACCTATAGATATATCAAGTATTTTTTTAATATTTTTAATGTTCTTTTATATTTTTATTTCTTTTTTCAATAAATTCCTGATAGTTTTAATATACTTCGGGGCATCTATCTCTTTCAGCCCGATCTGTCCAGTGGTTTGAGCTGTGCGTTGATAGATCAGTCAGGCAGTCAGTCAGTCAGTCACCTTTTCCTTTTATATATTTAGATAATAAAAACTTATGAAACTATGTATTTTGCTTATTTTTTTCATAGGGCATCTATCCTTTTTAATATTTTCATAGTGGGGCATCTATCCACACAGTTAGGCATCTATCCCCAAAAAAAAGGGTCTGCGAAAAGTTAAATTCTGCAAAATCTGTAATCGTTAGGACAACAAAGACAAGTCATAATGGAACCCAAAAGATTCAACTAGCTATATTCATAAATATTATTTGTGATAAATTAATATTTTAAAAGTTATGAGGCCATTTCAAAAAGTGGGGCGTCTATCCGGGTTTTACCCTAGTAGTTAGTACTATACATTTAAAGTTAAGTAGGTACGTTTCAGGATATAGAAAAAAGATTTTCCATAACCAAGAAAGAAGAAGATACGTTATTAAATATAATTTATACCCCATTTTTTAAATTTTATACATATTATACTCATAATAAAATAATTTATTTAATACATCTACTAAATACAAGTAAAGTTCGTGAACTAAAACCCGACTACGCTTAATAATTTAATAATAATTTAGTGGGCAAATGCGCGGGGCAAGGAGCTAGTGGTGCCATCTGTTATTCTTATCCGAAACTAATTTTACAAGTATAAATTAAAAATTTAAAAACCCCCGACATTCGCCATTTTGTGGCGGCAGCCATCTTGGATTTGTATAATGCTATTCTACTAGTCAAGCCCTTTCATTTGATACCCATATTAAGGGAGTTGTGAAAAAATATGTAATCCACCATTTTGTAGCGGCGGCCATCTTGGATCGATTTTCATCAAACATAGCTAACAACACTCTCGATTAATTCACTTTTCAAACAAAAAAAATCGCATTCAAATCAGTTCACCCGTTTGAGCTGAGCGCTACAGGGGAACAGACGGACAGACAGACAGACACACACACACACACACACACACACACACACACAGACACGTCAAACTTATAACACCCCGTCGTTTTTGCGTCGGGGGTTAAAAATCTAGAAAGCCGCGCAAAGCTGACTTCTCGATTTTTTTCGTAGATAAAATGTAGCCTATGTCACCCTGATAATAACAACGAATCAATAGACACCTCATTCATCAAAATCGGTCCAGCAGTTTAGGCGCTACATTAGTACACACAGAATCTCATACAAAAATCGGTTACAAACATACATACATACATAAATATATACATACGTAATCTTGGAAATAAAAGAGGATTCTCCGTGGATCAATATATTTAATTTTAATTAGCACTGTTATACCAATGGCCGACGAGACGCCGAGGCAGAGAGCAAGCAGAGAGCCAGAGAAGATAAAGTACAATTCGAGTTTCGACACCACAGATAAAACTTATGCAACAGATCTGTAGCATCAATAGTCACAGATAATAAATCAGTGTTGACAATTCTTTATAAAAACAAATCGCAACTTAATTATTTACAACACGTAAATACATAGACTGCTAAAATCATAACCCTTCCTTTTGGCTTTGCCGTAGTCGGGTAAAAAAAACCAGACGTTTAGATTAGTACGGCATGGAGATGTTAGGAGATGGAATAAAACAAAGATAAAAAAACTATTAGGATTCGTCGAGACGTGTTCTTCTATATCTTAAAATTTCAATGCATTGCTGTCAGATGATGTGTCACTGTCGCTATCAATAACTATATTATAATTCACTAATTCATCGTCGTCATTCTGCAATCTCTCAACGTGAACTTACAATGTGATTTCACGTAGCCTCCGTTACAGCTTGAAAAGCATCTTGCACCAGATTTAATATTTTTGTTTCGAAACGCCAACGAAATAATTTAAAATGTTGTCTTGAAATTATTGGTCCACATTATAGTTTTTTTATAATAATTGAGAGGCCGTTTTAACCAATATCTGACGATGCGTGATGTATTCAATGGGTATGGAAATTTTTCACATAAAGCTGACAACACTTACTTGACACAGTCGTCAGCCTCATATTTATTATTATGATATTTATTTTAGAGATATTTGTTCTTTTCTCTCACATTCTTGAGCACAAAACGAACGCACTACCATAACAATTTTTCTAGCACAACTTTTTATCACATAAGAACTGGTTACTGCTATGTATTTCACAAAATTTTCGTAACGATGTAAACAATGAACTTTGAAGTTTCAAAGTGACTTTTCAATATGACAGATTTCGACTGCCCTAGTGATATAAACAAAGTAACTGACATTTTTTGTGAAATTGACTTTTTTGCATTAACAAAAGTTTAATGTCGAGTAGTTTTTTAACACAGTGTCCACAGTATAATATTTCAAATAACTCGAACAGTTTACTGAAATTTGAATTGCCCAAACAAATAACTGCACACTGAGACTGGAATTTAGGGTATTACTTTATGTACTTATAAATAATCGTTTTAATTGTTATCGGTTACTTACTATTTTAAAATGTTTCTACTGAAGGTAGGTGCAGAATTTTAGATACCTACGTACATAATTAACTAATAGGGACATTACTTTACAGGAATATAACTAAAAATAGACACAATACTGTAAATTATAACTTTACAAGATAAACATAGTTGATTATGATGCCCACGACTCCGTCCGCGTGTATTTACGTTTTTGAAATTCTAGTCTAAGCTCTTAATTTACCAGGATAAAAAAGTAGCTTATGTCCTTTCCAAAAATGAAACTTATCTTTATACCTCGTTAAGATCGGTTGAACAGTTGGTGCGTGAAGACTTAGTAGACAGACATACTTTCGCATTTATAATATTAGTAGGTAAGTATAGATATGGTATAGATTCTTGAGTTGTAATAAGCTCTAACTTAAGTCTCTGAGTGAACTAGGTTGGATATGCTTTGTCCGTCTGACTGTCACAGCCTTATAACTTCTGATTTAATGAACAGAATTACTTCAAATTCACCGATAATATGTAGAATAACATTCAGAATTACGACCTAAAGCCGGTGATTACATAAAAAATAATAAAAATAGTTATTTGAGTTATTTGGGGAGGGCCCGGGTGCCCATTAAAGCAAATGGGGGGGGGGGGGGGACAATTGTATTAGTCGCAATATCACAATCACAATATCACACACACACAAACGCACACGCACACGCACATTAAACTAACTTACAAAACATTAAATTAAAGTAACTATTTGTATCTGAATAACATAGTAAACTCTTTGTAATAAATTGAAAAATTATTTTTGGAAGAAATTATCAAGCAATATACAAACGAAGTAAATGACTTAATATCTTTTTAAAGTTGAAACATTAATTTTTTTGTATTTTATTTGCAATTAGAAAAACCATATTTTTAATTTTAAACAAAATTAAAAGCGAAGGAGTTAGGAATAAATACTGTTATTTATAAATTAAAATATATTATTTTGCAATTTATTACAGAGATAAATAAGTAGATATTTTGTAGAAAGGTTGCCTTCAAATAAGAGTTTCAATGTTTATGCTTGTCCTGTAAAATTGTTCTGAATGTAGTTACTTTGTTTATCACTAGGGCAGCCGATTTATCAATGAATTTATCAATGAACTTATGAATGAACAAATCGCTGCGCGGGGAGCAGGGAGGGCCCCAGGAGGGTTATCTTTATCGCGGTCGAGGTATAGGTGCTCGCTATAGGTAAACCGCTATAAACATAGCCTCACTGACGGCTTGCGGGGCGCGGGGCGGGTGATCCGCTGGTTATATAATATACGACGTATAATGACACGTCACACGTATCTTGAGATTTACCAAGTCCTAAGAATAATGATTACTAGGCACGATTAGAGATATGATATTTTTTTAATAAAATAGGTATATTTATTCAGTTTATTTAATATGTATTATAACTAAATGTATTAGAATGTATTAAAACTAACCGTTTATTATATTTTGGTACAGTCACTAAATAGTATAAAACAAAGTCGCTTTCTCTGTCCCCATATCCCTATTTCCCTATGTATGCTTAAATCTTTAAAACTACGCAACGGATTTTGATACGGTTTTTTTAATAGATTGAGTGATTCAAGAGGAAGGTTTATAAGCAGCAAAATTGGACCTGGTAGGTGGCGCTAATAGCGGGCAGGGTGAAGGGCCCGTGGTCCCACCGATTTGACCTACCGGTGGGTCAAACACTATACTACCTATACTACTGAAGGGCCCGTGGTCCCACCGGGCTAGGCGCGAATGATAGTATCGATATAGTGTTATCGATGTAGTTATTTTTATTAATGAAATATTTAAAATTACAATATTTTTAACCGACTTAAAATAGGAGGTTCTGTATTCGCCCTTTATGTATGTGTTAGTATGTATGTATGTATGTTCGCTATCATTTCAAAAGCCAATAAAGGCCCTTCACCGCGGGCAGGACGACGTCCGCTAGTTATCTCATAAAATAAATCGGCTAATATTAACAAAACAATGGTTTTTATTATTTTTATTTATTAGTCGCGTACATAATAATTGAAATTAGAAAAAATAAATAATATCACGCGGATTTGCATCTCATAGTGTTGGTATGGAGCCATTGAATTATTAATTTCTCAATGAGCACATTACCCGCCCCGCGCCCCGCAAACTAGGGAGATCAAGTTTATCATGGTTTAGCTATAATATATTGTAGTACCTACTCGTATAAGTAATAGCTACCAATAATTGTTTCAGATATGCAGTAACTTTCACGTTCGCATTCATGTTTGGGGTTGGTTTGTGGGCACCCTTTATTATTGTATGGTACTCAATGGCCAAGAGAACAATGTAGGTCTAGCATAAATTAATAAAGAAAATTAACAAAAACAGAAATTTATTTTTTATTTAGTCTAAGGTCCGTTGTCTAAAATATTATATTAATTAATCTATCTATGATAATTTGTCGATAAATTACTTAGCAAATCTGTTATGGAAATCGGCTGTCTGTCTAGTTGTTTCTGGTCAGTGATGTTAAATCCCTATACAAATCATGGAATTAATAATACAGATACATAGATACTTAGGCTTAATTTACACCGCGGTGGAATCGAAGCGTCAAATTCGCCTCATGACGCGGAAGTCGCGCGAATTCGCTGGAATGCTCGAGCATTCCCGCGCCTTCCAGCTAATTCACGCTACAGCGCCTAGGGTTGTCAGTCTAGATTTATTACTTGACAAGAATAGTTGCCTTGGATCTTATTTTTATATACATACCTCATAGGGACTATAGACCTTAGTATCTATACTTCTATACTAATATAATAAAGCGGAAGAGTTTGTTTGTTTGAACGCGCTAATCTCAGGAACTACTGGACCGATTTCAAAAATTCTTTCTCCGTTGGATATGTACGTGATCCTTGAGTGCTATAGGCTATACAATATGTACCACGGGCGAAGCCGGGGCGGTCCGCTAGTCTGTTATAAATTTCAACTTGCTATAGCAAGACCGCCATATACCTGGCTTCCCTGATGGTCTGAGGGACGCGGGACGGGAGGAAATTCTCATTGATAAATTAATAATCAATGGATGTGCTCGTACTATAATGTATGACAAGCATTTTTGGCGCGGCTTTGCGCCACTGTGAGTGTGTGTGTGTGTATTGCTACTGTAAAGACATGACACTAAATTAGGGAAAAAGAAATTTTATAATTATAATAATTTTAATTATCATAATTATTCTATTATTTGCGTAATCGCAATTTAGTCTTTCATCTTGATCTCTTTAAGTTTGCTCAATACTTTTCTATAGTAGTAGTAGTTAGTACTACACATTTAAAATTAAGTAGGTACGTTTCAGGATATGGAAAAAAGATTTTCCATAACCAAGAAAGAATAAGATACGTTAATAAATATAATTTATACCCTATTTTTTAAATTTTATACATATTATACTCATAATAAAATAATTTATTTAATATAATCTACTAAATACAAGTAAAGTTCGTGAACTAAAACCCGACTACGCTTAATAATGTATTCTTGGATCTTATGACTTGATTTTAATGCAAAAATAAAATAATAAACAACTCGCAGGTTATGATCTTGTTTTTGACATCATTTGACATATTGCACCTTAGCTCTTATTTGTAGCTTAGCAAGATGGCGGTTTGCCTCAAGACCTATTTTTTCTATGAGTGCGTAAGTGTTGCAACAACAGAAAAAAAAAGAGATAGAGTATTATATTTTTGTTTGGAGAGAAACAAGCGAAGATATTATTTATTCTCTTAGATGTAGTTGTGAAGATTATGTTAGGTCTGCTTCTATTTTGTACGTCTGTGCTCTATAGTGTCCTGGGAAAGCCGCAAGCAACGAACTGTAGCCCTCTCCAGCACTGAAGCTGAGTACATGGCGATCTCTGACTCGTGTAGGGAAGCACTGTTCTTACAAGCCTTTATTAAGGAATGTTCAGGAATTAGTTGTTCGATTCAATTATTTAATGATAATGAGTCTGCCCAAAAGATTTGTAATAATTCTATGCAAATTTTGGTCGCTGACTGTATATTTTCGTGTCATCTAACGTCACGCCAATGTTAATGTGACAAGGTTCTAGCGCAATAGCAATCTGCGGGGGTTATATTAAAAATATCTTCGAATACGTAGTAAGTATTAATGTAATAACTTATTAAACTGTGATATTATATTTTTATTTAATTTATCGTCACCGTAGCGAAATTTTTGTGTCACTACTGCAACATTAGTGGGAAAATTGGCGGCTTCACCCATATACTGTTCATTTCTGAACGCAACGACACGACACAGTAGTGTGCACACTCACTGTCCGCGTCACGCCAGTAAGCGCCACAACACGCCACGACACATAAGTGTGGTTCCGGCCTTACTTTACTCTACTGACTACTCTATCATCTATGGTCTTTTAGTGACTTTAGTGAGCATGTCGCGATATTTTTGTTCTCTGAATTTTTAAATGATTCGGAGTGATTTGTCAAGAATGTATTCAGGGACTTTTAAACTAAATGCGAATGAATAATTTGCTCTACAGTGGTGCTGGGTGCATTATCAAAATGGTACTCTTGTTTATACTATGTCTCGTATCTTTTGGGCTGGCTTTCGATAAAGGTAAGTTGAATGTCTAATCTAAAGAGTGTTTAGTTCTGTACCGTTTATTGAGTTGTCATTTTGGTGGAAGTCTTTTAACATACAGGTGTTTATGATTTGTTTATTTTAGCGTCGTTCTATGGTGCCAGCTACATTTCCTACCCGCTGCAAGAAGCCAAGGGTATAACGGACATAAGTTTTAGCTTCCGCACTCATTTGTCCGACGCGCTTTTGTTACTAGCTGCAGGCAAAACAGATTACTGTATGGTATGTATTTGAATGAATGTACAATGTACATTACTATATCACTACATAGTATAAAACAAAGTCGCTTTCTCTGTCCCTACATCCCTATGTCCCTATGTATGCTTAAATTTTTAAAACTACGCAACGGATTTTGATGCGGTTTTTTTTAATAGATAGAGTGATTCAAGAGGAAGGTTTATAAGTAGAAAAATTGGACCCGGTAGGTGGCGTTAATAGTGGGCAGGACGACGTCTGCCGGGTCCGCTAGTATTAAATAAAGTCCCCCGCCGCGTCTGTCTGTCTATTCGCAATAAGCTCAAAAACTACTGAAAGAAACTCATGGTATTCACCATTAGACAGAGTGATTCATGAGGAAGGTTTTATGTGTATAATTTATTAAGGTTTTGTGTAAATTAGTTGTAAATTGCAGAAATAGTCAAGCCGCCTGACGGCTTCCATTGATAACGCTGCTCAATCCCTTTGAGATATAACAAAATAATGTAATAGCTTGATCAAGCTGATGTGACCTTATAACAGAAAAAGCATTATAATAATATGCTCTATTACTCTGTGCAAAGCTGGGGCATTTTGCTAGTAACAAATACATAAAAAATATTTTTTCAAGCTAAAATACTTTTCCTTGAAACTTCTTTATACTTGTATTTCTAATTTTGCAACATTATAGTGAGACATGTTTACAATACCTTTCTCATTGAAAATAGGTTCACAATAATTGAAACCCTTTTTTCATGGACACTTCTAGTAAGTATAATTTATTGATCAAAAGTTTCAATGCAATATAATGATAGAAGTATATTTGCTGTATTACTTAAGTTTCTAAGAAGATCTAAAACCAAACGGTGTAGCTAATGTTCTTTTATGCATTCCTTCCTCCTTTATAATTTTCTGCTACATTCTAATATATAATGAACAAAATTTTAACGCATTCCAAGTTAAATATCTTGGCCGCTTATTATTAACAATATTATGTATCACATCACTAAAATCATTATTTAACAATAATTATGGATTCTTTTAGATACGACTTGAAAGTGGTAGATTAAAACTTCACATTAACCTTGGCGCTGGCGAGAGCGAGTTAACATCTACAAAAGGAATCAATCTCAACGATACACAATGGCATCATGTCAGCATCATCAGAAGAGAAGCAAATCTCACTATGAAAGTAAGTGAACTCCTAATTATTTAAGAGTTGTAATATAAAATAAAATTAGCCTGTGCTGTTGGAGTGCTAACATTTCAAACAAATAGACATCTATTTGTTTGAAATGTTAGCACTCCAAAAATACTTAAAGTTATGCTAGTCATGTCCTTTATAAAAATATATTATGTTGATAAGTCTATTTTATTTACTGTTCTAAACAATTTCTGAAACTAAGCTAGAATATAGATTTACCGCTGCAATATCAATGCCTTACAGAATGCTAAGATACATAGATGATTATGGTATCATGGTCTTATAGTACACTAGCTTCTACCTGCGGCTTCACCCGCGTGAATTTCGGTTTTTCACAAATCCCGAGGGAATCGTGCATTTCCGGTTCCCGTTCTCGCTTCCCTTTCCAATCTTTATACCTACCTACTTTCAAGGCAGTTTGCTATAGTAATCTACTTATTGCTGTGTCTATAGACTTCAGTTTTTTCAAAATCCTGTGGGAACTGTGGATTTATCCAGGATAAAAAGTGCAAACACACACGCATGCACAAACACACACACGCACACACATACACACGCACGCATTCACGCACGCACGCACGCACGCACACACACAAACTTTCGCCTTTATATTATTAGTGTGATAATAAGGTTATGTCTCATTGGTGTAGTGGTTAGAATTTTCAACTACAAATTGCAACTGTGTGGGTTATATTGTTGTGAGTCAAAAATTGTTATATTATTATATTGGTGGCAGCTTAGATGTGGTAGTTGGCGCTGTTTGATCTCTGTACCTCGTAGAGTGCATTAAGCTATATGTCTTGGCTATTATTACTATCATATTGTGACAATAATCGGTAAAGCCCGCCAACCCGCATTGGCGCAGTGTGGATGGTTTATGTTTTAAATCCCTCTCTCGTACAAGAGAGGAGAAATGTGCCAGTAAGGCATTAAAGGTCTGTAGTGATGGGTGGGATAGGTACCTAGATTATTATTATTTGATACAATATAACAAGAGTTAGGGCCTGTTTCACCACCTTCTGATACATGTCTGTTGACTTAAATGTAAGTTTTGTCACTCTCTCTCGTGGTGGCTGGTCCTTAGTCTTGGAGAGCACGTAGAAGCCATTGATCCTGTGCCTGAACTCTTTCACATCGTGTTGGATTTCTGTGGCACACCACGGATTTTTTATGTACGACGACGCTGCTGTAGTGCCTACAAGCAAAAATCACCAGTTCACCTTTTAAGTCGGCTAAAGAAATATATAAGTTATTATAAAGTTGCAACTCTTAACATTCACCGCCTCAAAGTTCCCTACGACCAGTCTCGGATGCATGATACAACTTTTCAAGTATTGGGTCAGCCTACACAGTCAGTTGAGTATAATTATGTCAATGACTACCCCTCATTATGTTTAGGTTGACGACAACATAGTGAAGAAAAGGTTGCCTGGACGCTTCTTCGAGCTAAACATCCATTTTGGTGTATTTCTTGGAGGACAAGGCGATTTTTCGGAACTTTTTCTTGGCCATATGGAGAATTTTCGCGGATGTATGGAAGATGTATGTAAAATATGTAAAATTTCTATTATCTATACAATTTCATGTCAAACCATCAACAGAGTTCTTTAAAATCTGTTCGAAATCAATTCGAATTATTTATTATTTGCATCATTTTCTATGAAAAAAAGAAACGCACCTTGGTACCAATTCTTTGTTCCCAAGAATACAAGCAGTATATTATGGTATATTTATACAATATATATTTAAGACAATATGTCCTAAAGGGCTCCTTACACAATCAATGGCGATTGTCAAATGATTGTTTACCAAGAGATTGTTGCGATTGATCCTTGGTAAACAATCAATCGGCATTAACAATCATGAGCATCAATCACGTAATCGTAATAAACGTATCTGGGAAAAGTTTTTTTTAGTTTTTTTTTTTCGTGATTCATCGTATCGGGAGCCCCTATAATATAGATTTCGTATTCAGGTGTACTACAACGGAGTAAAAATAATTGAGAAAGCTCGAAGCCGCACTGGCTCCGTTCACGTTGAGGGGGTCACGTGGAATTGCTCTCCCGAGTTCGACGCAGATGTTGAATCCGAAATTAGTTTCATAGATGAAGGCGCATACATGATCCTGCCGAAAATTAACTCTAGAGCTGGAGGAAGGTACGTATTTATTATTAGATAATTTTATAATTTTATTATATGGGGAAATTGTTTTATAATAGGTATCTAGTATATTATAAAACAATTTCCCCCGCCGCGTCTGTGTCTGTTCGCGATAAACTCAAAAACTGCTGAACGGATTTTCACATGATTTTCACCAATAGACAGAGTGATTTATGAGGAAGGTTTAAAAGTGTATAATTTGTTAAGGTTTTGTGTAAATTGGTTGAAATATGACTATAATTGTTGAAAATGTCATGTCATTTTCCGACACAACCAAGACATGAAAATTAACCGATCTAACAGGTCCAATTTTCCATTGCATGTCAGACATAATTGCGCAAGATGATGGTTTGAGGTATTTATAGAAAAAACTAAATCAAAACGTGCGTATTTTCAGATGGCAGATAGAATTCAAAACGATAACGCCAAACGCCATCATCTTATACAACCCTGGCGGTGGGCGCGGTTCTGACTATTTGGCCGTTGAGATTTTGGATGGGGCCGTGAGGGTTAAGATGGCCCGCGGACAGATTGTGCATACGGAGCGAGTCAACGACGGCCAATGGCATAAAATGCATCTGCTCTTCAACCCTTCTCTTATCGAGGTATATCTAACTTACTAACTTTTCGTATTTGGATCATCGGATTCGTTAGATGAATTCCCACTAAAAAATTGGTTGTCTGTAAAATCGGTTTACGGACTATAATTTTAAGTGATAGCATCATAAGAAAACATTGCCTCTCTATCGCTTGTTCTGCGCTCTCGCTTGCACGCTCGGCTAGGCGATACGTGACAATGATTCATGCTTTTTCGTGCGTGCGGCCGACGTTCATCGATTTATCACACGTTATTTGCACGAACCACAATTGCGATTCAAATGTCGTGATAAATATTGAGCGTGTAACATAGTCCTAACGACTTTATTATTAGGAATTTATTTGTGCCCATATACATATGCCCTGCGAAAGCTGCACTGTGCATTGCTCTGGCTTTGTAGCGGCCAGTGGTGACGTGAATTCACCTAAAAAACGTACACACCTTGCAAACTTGTATTAGTTATAAGTTTTTATTATTAAGGTTTTTAACCCCCGACGCAGAAACGACGGGGTGTTATAAGTTTGACGTGTCTGTGTGTGTGTGTGTGTGTGTGTGTGTGTGTGTGTGTGTGTGTGTGTGTGTGTGTCTGTCTGTTCCCCTGTAGCGCTCAAACGGGTGAACCGAATTGAATGCGGATTTTTTTGTTTGAAAGGTGAATTAGTCGAGAGTGTTGTTAGCTATGTTTGATGAAAATTGGTCCAACATGGCCGCCGCCACAAAATGGCGGATTACATATTTTTTCACAACTCCCTCAATATGGGTATCAAATGAAAAGGCTTGACTAGTAGAATAGCACTATGCAAATAATCCTAAATGCTTTCCGCCAGAAAATGGCGGAGGTCGGGGTTTTTTAAATTTTTAATTTATACTTGTAAGATTGTTGCTGTGTTATATAACATACGTATTTTATGTGCTCATTTTCACAATTCTAAGGGCCTGTTTCACCACCTTCTGATACTTATCGGATAGCTAACTACAACTATAACGGCCTGTTTCACCACCTTCTGATAAGTGTCGAATAGCCTAAACGTAAGTTTTGTCACTTTCTTATTTATGTCAAGTGACAAAGACAAAAGTTGTAGATAGCTATCCGATACTTATCAGAAGGTGGTGAAACAAGCCGTAATTGTCTTTGTCACTTGACATAAAGTGAGAAAGTGACAAAACTTACGTTTAGGCTATCAGGCACTATCAGAAGGTGGTGAAACAGGACGTAATTGTGGAATTAAGCTTAATTACTTAATTTAGAGATGCATGGGCGACGTTATTAATAATAATAATAATAATTGAAGCGCTGGCGAACGAAACGTAACATCAATAAACATAATTACATAAAATAAAATTTAACAGGAGGTACAAAAAGGTATTAAAAGCTGTTAAGACTTTTTCAAAACCAACAAACTTTGGATGCAATTTTAACGCAGTTTTAGGCTGTTTTCAATAGAAATAATTTGAGATTCTTGTTTAGCTTCTTGGTCAGCAGGCCAAAAACCACCTGGAATAAAAAAACAAATGTCTTTTGACCAGAAGTATAATGTTCCTTCTTATTTCGCTAACTCATCAATTCTAATATATCATAGGCAAAAGTAATGTTTACTTAAAATTATTGTTTATTGAAGTGAAACTTCTTTAGTATCGTTGTGCATTTGAAAATTGATGAAACGAAAAGCGACTCCAAAATCCTCTGTTGCGTACCAGTCCAAACGACTTCCTAGTCGCTGCACAAGTGCCAAACAGGAACAAACATACATATTAAAATAGGATTTAGCGTGCGAGAGAATGAGATAGAATACAAGTCGGTTTCCACGACGCTCTGCTTCCGCTCTCCGCCCACGTTCCGTTTTTGAGCCCTTCTATTTCAAAAACATAAACAAGGTTTTAATGTTTATTGAAACTGAAGTATTTACATAATATTTTGGAGCATTCGAAAAATTAGAATTTATAAGTTTCACTTCTGCCGTGTGTGAATTGCACACAGACACTTTTTTTTTCTTAGCCTTACATAGCGAAGGCATTTTTTCATGCTTCACTTAGCTTCGTGGTTCTCTTTATTTGTTAAAGTATGAAGAGACGCTATATCGCCGTGTGCTAAGCTAAAAGCTAGCTCAGTACGAGGCGTGGCTGGCACTTTAAGTGGACCCACTTACTTTTCGCATGCCGTATATTTGCTGCGAGCATTCTACCACTGAACCACCGATGCATATTATCAATTGCAATATTAAAAAAGCTGTGATAGCCTAGTGGTTAGGACGACCTACTTCTAATCGGAGGTCGTGGGTTCGATCCCGAGGCACGCACCTCTAACTTTTCGGAGTTATGTGCGTTTTAAGTATTTATATATATATCACTTGCTTTAACGGTGAAGGAAAACATCGTGAGGAAACCTGCATGCCTGAGAGTTCTCCATAACGTTCTCACGCGGTGTGTGAAGTCTGCCAATCCGCTTGGCCAGCGTGGTAGACTATGGCCAAAACCCTTCTCACTCTGAGAGGAGACCCGTGCTCTGTAGTGAGCCGGTAATGGGTTGATCATGATGATGATGATGATGATATTTGCTGCTTTATAGCAATAAATATACCGTACCTACTATCTGGGTTTGACCCTATTTGTATTGAAGCGTGCAGAATCCAATAAACTTCCATTAAACTGTCCAATGCATTACTCCGAACTTTGTCCCGGCGAATGACACTCGACATAATTGAAGCCAGGTTTTCCAAGTGCATTTAATATTAAATTGATATCCCAGTATGAAATGTTTATCGAAGCTTTCGTTGACATATTTATAGCTTTGTTTTGCGAATATTTTTTTCATGTTAATGACAATGGGTGCATATTTCGTTATTATTCTTATTTAATATATATTCGTAATTATTAGCATAAGTGACAAAGACGAAAGTTGTGAATAAGCTATCCGACACTTATCAAAAGGTTGTGAAACAGGCCCTTAATTTCTTGTTCGCATATACATGCGATAATATTTAATTTAATATGCAAGTATAAACATATTTGTTAGTAATAAGTTAATGTATTTTTACATTCATTTACATTTCATAAACATGAAATTTAATCTCGTATGCTGTAATTATACTCGATTATAGGTACTGTTGATTCTGATACAGTCCCATATGGTAAAAGATACTAATGTCAGGTAACATCAAGAAGGTTAAAGTATAAACACTGGAGAATGGTATGCAAACAAAACGTTGAAGCGAAAAAATTTGGCCTTAAAATGGTCTGGATATTTTTGTCTCGTTCTCACCTACTTAAATAGAGTGTGGGAGGTATAGAAAAACCTAGAGACAAAATGTCCAGGAGAATGACCTTTTCTTCATTAAAATGTTTTAGGCGCAGTCTCCAGTGTCTAGATAGAATACAATATATTTATAACCTTCTTGGGTGGCATTCTAATTGGCAAACGCTCACATTCACAACAATAAAATTATAGACCGGTCAAATTAGACTAAAAAATAGGGGTGAGGTTACAATAATTCATACCTGGCTGAAAATTGGTAGGATTGTTCAAAACACTATTATCCTACTAATATTATAAATGTGAAAGTGTGGATGTTTGGATGTTTAGATGTTTGGATGTTTGTTATTCAATCACGCCGCAACTACTGAACCGATTTGACTGAAATTTTGAATAGAGATTTTTTTTCCAGGTGTCGGAACGATGAGGACATTTCACATTTCATTTATAATAGTGTTTCGAACAATCCTACCAATTTTCAGCCAGGTGTGAATTATTGTAACCTTGGAAGTCTAAATTGACTGGGCTATTACAATAAAAATACAAACGTAAAGAAACTATTAACTAACAATACTTGTCATATACTTCCAGCTTTCCATAGACAATATAGCGATGAGCACGCGCATAGAAAGCGGCGGCACAAGATACCTGGACCTATCCGATACATTCTTTCTTGGTGGCATAGAGAGTGAGAAACGACAGCGGGCGTTCTCCAAAGGGATCAAGGCTGCTGACTCTAGTATTATGGTGAGTCATAACACCATGAAACATTTCTATGTAGGATTCGAAATTGTTTGAATTGAATTGATTCGATTTCAAATATGTTTATAACGGACTTCAAAAATGGATGTTCTGTATTCGAGCTGTACCTGTATGTATGTGTTCGCGATTATTTCAAAAACTGGTGGAACGATTTTGATGATTTTTTCACTATCGTAATCTGCATACATTCAGGAAGGTTTTAGTATATAACACACCTATTTATAATTCTTATGTACGAGTTTCGATGAGGAGGAGGCTTACGTTCCGTTTTTGAACGCAAATTTTATTTCAAAAACAATGTTTTAATGTATTTTTTATTATGGCTTCGCATGGTTGCATATAGCCAGTCCTCAAGTAATAATGTTTATCAAATAATTTGCCCAATTTGGGCGAAAGTGGTCAAATATAGTCTATCGTCCGTCATTGTCTGTCAGTCGGTACTAAGTCAAGTCATGTCATGCTTTAGTAAGGCGAAGGCAACCTTACCAAAACTTTTGATAGAGTCCTGCGAGAAAATCTAATTAATCACACATAACACTCTTGCTTAATCTCCACTTCACTTGTGCACCTTTACAGAACTATACGGAATAAAAATGCCTTCTAATTTATGCAATAAAGTTCTAAAATGCAGCAAATTAATGAAAATAAAACGAGAGCTATACCTCCGAGTCTACGATTTTCCCGTCAAAACTCAGTGTGTGAATTACATACACTTTTTTTTTGTAGGGCTGTATCAGACCGATCGAGGTGGACGACAAGGTGATAGGGCTGCCGCACGCGGTGGTGACGTACGGCGTGAGCGCGCGGTGCGTGTGGTGGTACCCCTGCCACGCGGGCCCGAGCCCGCCGTGCGTGCCGCGCGCCACGTGCCAGCAGCACGGCCTGGACCACTTCACCTGCAAGTGCGACTCCGACCTGTGCATCAACCCGGACTACGCTGAGAAATATAAGGTATTCACCATCCTTACTGTATATAATACGACAAGGTGATAGGGCTGCCGCACGCGGTGGTGACGTACGGCGTGAGCGCGCGGTGCGTGTGGTGGTACCCCTGCCACGCGGGCCCGAGCCCGCCGTGCGTGCCGCGCGCCACGTGCCAGCAGCACGGCCTGGACCACTTCACCTGCAAGTGCGACTCCGACCTGTGCATCAACCCGGACTACGCTGAGAAATATAAGGTATTCACCATCCTTACTGTATATAATACGACAAGGTGATAGGGCTGCCGCACGCGGTGGTGACGTACGGCGTGAGCGCGCGGTGCGTGTGGTGGTACCCCTGCCACGCGGGCCCGAGCCCGCCGTGCGTGCCGCGCGCCACGTGCCAGCAGCACGGCCTGGACCACTTCACCTGCAAGTGCGACTCCGACCTGTGCATCAACCCGGACTACGCTGAGAAATATAAGGTATTCACCATCCTTACTGTATATAATACGACAAGGTGATAGGGCTGCCGCACGCGGTGGTGACGTACGGCGTGAGCGCGCGGTGCGTGTGGTGGTACCCCTGCCACGCGGGCCCGAGCCCGCCGTGCGTGCCGCGCGCCACGTGCCAGCAGCACGGCCTGGACCACTTCACGTGCAAGTGCGACTCCGACCTGTGCATCAACCCGGACTACGCCGAGAAATATAAGGTATACCACCATCCTTACTATACAGGGTATAAGGAGACCGCTTCCGAAAACTTAGCGCTATTATTATACTACCTAAACACAGTCTTATAGGGTAGGTATCGGCGTCGGTGCGAGCTCGGTTTCGTAGGTACCTAACGATACGTAAATAGGTCACACAAAGTTCGTTGACCTAAAGTGTCAGCTGAGTTTATTTATAACGCAAGAATTACGTAACAAACTTTTAAAAAATACAGCAAATAAGTTTTTTGCAATTACAGTTCTGTTTAACCCCCCAAAACGGGTATTTAATAAAAAGTGCATTTTTTTTGTAAAAATGAAGTTTTTTTTCACGTTTTTTTTAATGATATCAGTAATCATCAGTACTATCACCTGTCTTCGTTACCGAGAAGCGGTCCCCTGACACCCTGTATATAATATTATAAATGCGAAACTTTGGTCTTGTTATCGAATATCTAGACAAATCCTTCTTTACTTTTACACACAACACCAGAGAAAAGTTCGAGCGAGAAGTCCGATAAAAATTATTTGACTCAGTTCGCACGTTTGTAATGTCCTAACTATAATATTCGCCTTTCCCCTAAAATAAGCTTTAGCTTGTGTTAGGTGTGGGTACGACGATATTGTAACTGGTGGGGTTCGAGCCGTCGACCTTTCGGTTTCCGATCCACGCCCGACGACCGTTGCGTTTCCGATCCACGCCCGACGACCGTTGCGTTTCCGATCCACGCCCGACGACCGTTGCGTTTCCGATCCACGCCCGACGACCGTTGCGTTTCCGATCCACGCCCGACGACCGTTGCGTTTCCGATCCACGCCCGACGACCGTTGCGTTTCCGATCCACGCCCGACGACCGTTGCGTTTCCGATCCACGCCCGACGACCGTTGCGTTTCCGATCCACGCCCGACGACCGTTGCGCTATTGATGCTATAACAAGTGAATCAATATCGTTTCCAGGTGTTTTCCAAATCGAGCAGCGAATTGGAGCTCGTGTCTCTATACCCGCTGACGGTGCAGGAGGGCGGCGTGCAGGTGATAACGACGCAGAACATCGACGTGGTGCTGGACCACCACAAGTACGGGGTGCGGCCGTCGGGCGTGCTGTTGCACGTGGCGCAGGCGCCGCAGCACGGCCGGATCGCCGTCGACCTGTCGCTGCAGAGGAACCCACCGCCGTACACCAACTACGTCGACGGCGAGAAGTCCAAGCAGTTCTTCACGCTGATGGACCTGTCCAGGGACAAGGTAACTCGTCGACCTGTCGCTGCAGAGGAACCCGCCGCAGTACACCAACTACGTCGACGGCGAGAAGTCCAAGCAGTTCTTCACGCTGATGGACCTGTCCAGGGACAAGGTAACTCGTCGACCTGTCGCTGCAGAGGAACCCGCCGCAGTACACCAACTACGTCGACGGCGAGAAGTCCAAGCAGTTCTTCACGCTGATGGACCTGTCCAGGGACAAGGTAACTCGTCGACCTGTCGCTGCAGAGGAACCCGCCGCAGTACACCAACTACGTCGACGGCGAGAAGTCCAAGCAGTTCTTCACGCTGATGGACCTGTCCAGGGACAAGGTAAGTCGTCGACCTGTCGCTGCAGAGGAACCCGCCGCAGTACACCAACTACGTCGACGGCGAGAAGTCCAAGCAGTTCTTCACGCTGATGGACCTGTCCAGGGACAAGGTAAGTCGTCGACCTGTCGCTGCAGAGGAACCCGCCGCAGTACACCAACTACGTCGACGGCGAGAAGTCCAAGCAGTTCTTCACGCTGATGGACCTGTCCAGGGACAAGGTAGCTTTCCTCTCTTCTCTTTCTCAAAATGCTCAATTTAAGCTATTAGCTGTGATAGCCTAGTGGTTAGGACGACCGACTTCTAATCGGAGGTCGTGGGCACGCACCTCTAACTTTTCGGAGTTATGTGCGTTTTATGTATTTAAATGTCACTTGCTTTAACGGTGAAGGAAAACATCGTGAGGAAACCTGCATGCCTGAGAGTTCTCCATAACGTTCTCAAAGGTGTGTGAAGTCTGCCAATCCGCTTGGCCAGCGTGGTAGACTATGGCCAAAACCCTTCTCACTGTGAGAGGAGGCCCGTGCTCTGTAGTGAGCCGGTAATGGGTTGATCAGGATGATGATGATGACACTCGCGCTGGCATGGGGAATCTAACGTTGTGCCACATCAAAATTGGCCCACGCGTGTGGTCTCTAGACTGCCGCAAAGGAACAAACATACATAGACTGATAAACACGTTACCACTCTTCTGCGTCGCGCGGTCGGATGAAAAAGTTATAACAGGTACGGTAGGAAACACCGCTGCGCACTGGGCCACTAGTGGCGACGACTTGTGGCCAGCTACAAGAGATTTTTCATACATTTTATATGGTACCGCCGCACACTGAGCGCTCGAGCGGCCGCGTTCGAGCCACAAGAAAATGTATGAAAAATCTCTTCTGCCAGTGGCCCAGTGTGCGGGGTGTAAGACATCATCATTACAGAAGCAGGATAAGGTTTTAGTTATTTATGCAACTGTTGTGTAATAAGGGGTATTAAAACACGAATGTGGGTTTATCACACGAAGCGAAGCTGAGTATCACATGAGTGTTTTAATACCTAATTATCAACAGTTGCATACAAGACTTTATCTACACCCATAATATGAATCCTCTATAAGATTCTGAAACAGTTAGCTTACTGCTAACATTAAAACAGCCAGTCCTAGTAGTAACCTAATATCATCCATTATTAATATACAAATAAACTAAGAATTAATGAAAGAATTATTTATTTTAGTAGTAATTTACATTTTGTATGGCATGCGCCCATGGTTCCGAATATTAGCGCAGTCTGAAAGAATAATATTGTAATTTATTCATAATATCACAAGAAAAATAACATTATAATGAAGTAAGTAACTAACGTACCTTTATCGCTAGATATAGTTGATCAGGCGCTTGGCTTAAAAACCTATTTATTTCATCAGGTGAAAACGTTTTCGATTTCTTCCCTGTATAGCCTTCTCCTTTACGTTTCAACAAGGTAATTAATTTTGAATATTTTGAGATATCCACGTTGTGATTAATACTCAGTGTACTTTTGAGCATTGAGTAGAAGGTCCATAGGGATGAAGATTTAAATTTCTCTGATAAAGCTTGAAAATAAACTAAAAGTACTTCTTCAGAAAATGATGATGAACCCTTTGATAGTTTCCAATTCATAAAATCTTGATACGTTTTTTCATAACGCGTTCTTGATTTTTCCGGTAGTAATTTATTGTAAATGTCTTTTGCAGCGTTTAAAATATCTGGCGGTGTGCTATTAAAACTTGAATCGCTCATTTTTTGTAACAATAAAAATATCGAAGAAAAATGGCGGGGATTCGAATAACTTAATTTTTTTACGGCGCGCGACGTAGTCAGAACGCGTGTAAACGAAAATGTTCTTTTTTTGAAATTCATACAGATACCGCGCATCAAGCAATGAATGTGGCTGTATATTGAAACTCTTTGCGCATGAAGGGATTGAAAAAAAAAACAAAGGAGTGTTGTTATGAAATTCAGTACAAAATAACATCATCCGTTTGGATGATGTAATGGTTATTAGGACATTGGGTGTTTTAATGTTGGCAATAAGCTAACTGTTTCAGAATCTTTAATAGAGGATTTAAAGCATGGGTGTAGATAAAATATTAAAACTACTTAAATCAAACTATTATTAAAATATCTTTATTTATCACCTGCACAAACTTAATTAATATCGAATCACAGATTAGTTTAACTGAGATCTCTTTTCAAAATCTATTTTATACTAATTAATTTAATTACACTCAGCCAAGTCCAAAATGGCAGCACTTTATTCGATTAGGGTGTGATTGCTATCGCAACCCTCAATCAAATATCACGACCTAGATGCTGAAGCATCTATTAGTCGGTTGAGTCTCTGGTGGAGACTGAATTCATGGCTTCGAAGTGCCCGTATTTATACCAATAATTCAAGATGGCGGTTCGGCGCCAATAAATGAATCAAATGTCAGTTCATTCTAACATATTTCAATTATGAAATTAACCTTTAACTATGGACACTTATTTTTTGTAACACTAGCATGGACATGGGGTCTCACAGACCCCTAAATTGTTTGGGGTCATTTATATTAATAGCTAATAAAAATAATTAATAAAGCAGTCAAAGTGGATGTAAGGATTATAAATAATAAGATTTTAAAAATATATCAGAAATATTTATTACAAAATACAAATTATTACAAAAAAACGAACAATGGCACTTTTCAGTCCAAATTGGCAGTGAGATCACTTAAAGTTCTATAAAGTAATTTTTTCTTTGAAAAATCAATGCTAATGTTATTTTTTATTAAAATTTAATACATTTTTAATAAAATGAATAAAAAAGTTCATTCTTAACTGTAAACAAAAATTTTTTGACCAAGAGTCAATTACCCTATAATTATGAACATTCAATGGGGGTTTGAACATTGCAGATATACAAACATTTGTTGGCAGTCTTTTTAATGTAGTTTTGGTGGACTAAGGGTACATTTTCTTGGTCTTCTTCTTGAGCTTCGACATCATCTGGAGGAACATCATCATCAGGCGGATCATCTAAATGCAATGTTTTTTCTCGTCTTCTGCTTCCCAATCGTTTCTTATAAAGGTCTTTTTGAACCAAAAGTCTTTGGTTCATTATTTTCTACCATTTTGAACCTAAAATTTTAAACAAAATTAAGGATATTCAAATATTGTTTCAATAAGAACTATGGACATGGGGTCTCACAGACCCCGTTTAAACTTTAAATATGCATTACTTACGTATATGGCACCGGACAGCGCAACTTCCTCCTTCGTCGAGCGTTTGGTGACTTAACTCGAAGCTACTGAAACGGTCACTCGCGTGGGATGGCGGGAAATATGTTATTTTAAAAAATCAACAAGAGCCAAAGGTCTGTGAGACCCCGTGTCCACAGTTAAAGGTTAATAATCTGTAAACCATTTCTAAAAATTCTAATTGAATTTCAACAATAATCTGACAGGGGGCTGTAATAAAGAATCTTTTGTACACAGGTTCGTTACGTCCACGACGGGTCGGAGAACCACCAAGATGCGATCGTGATCGAAATGGAACTGATCCCGGAGACCAAGTTCACCCTGCCCAGTTACCTGCAGGGCCGCAACACGTTCGTGCTGCACGTCAACGTCACGCCCGTGAATGACCCGCCCGTGCTCAACCTGCTCCCGGGGAAAGTGCTCAGACTTACTCAGGTACAAGTCACGGCAAATAATAATAATAATCTTTATTTCAGGCAAAATGTACCCATATTATTACAAAAGTCAAATATGCAATATAAAATTAAAATTAAAAATATATGTTCTAATCTACTATATAAAAATAAGTCGGGTTTTCCTTCCTGACGCTATAACTCCAGAACGCACGAACCGATTTCCACGGTTTTGCGTTCGTTGGAAAGGTCTCGGGCTCCGTGAGGTTTATAGCAAAGAAAAACACGCGAACGAAGTCGCAGGGATCAGCTAGTATAAAATATAAATAAATAAAATAAGTCTGGCGTTGACCTTCAATGCGCAGAAGTCGAAAATGAGGTATCTCGGGGTGTGAGGGGGTCGCGGGGAGGGCGTGGGGATCGTTCGTAAGCACTGATTAGCTCTCGCGGATCCCTCGTAAGCGCTGATTGGCTCTCCAATCGTATTGTGTCCCGCTCACTCGTACGACGCTGCGCGCACTTGAAGGTCACCGGTCGACTTACGTTCCGGGGGTTATACAGTGGCGAACCTACCAATGAAGCCGAAAAGCCCGGAATGCGTATATTTATTCAGAGGTAGTTGCATAGGAAAAAATATTCGATGCAGCTCATAAGTCATAACTCATACACAACTATAAAATCAATAATATTATAAATAAATAATTACTCTATCAAGTTTAAATTTCGCGCGTCAAAGGTCATTGACGCGGTTGGCGGTCGCCCGCGTGGGAGTCTAGATGCCCCATCTCACTCTAATTGAATTTATTTGTATGAGGCTTTTTATGACTACTGACAAATTTCCGACAAAATTCGACTAACGACAAATCCATTTTTATTGTTACACTCAACATCACGGAATCAGGTTCCATAAGGCCTGTAAGTGCGAGCGAGAAGTCCGATAAAAATGATTTATGACTTAGTTCGCACGTTTTTAATGACCCAACTATAGTAATAAACAAACAATGGTTGCCATGGTGTCTGCCTACCGTTGTTTTACTAGCCAGTTGTTTGTGTAGCATGAATTTAAATGTAATACATACTGTCCGTTTATTCCATGTATTGTCCTTATATAATAGTTGTGTATATAATGTGTCTGTTATTTAAAGGGTACAAGAAAAACCATCACTTCCGACATACTGAAAGCTGAAGATCCGGATACTCCACCGGAAGATCTTTTGTACACAGTGTTGCATGGAAAAAATGAAGCTAACAGGTACTTACTTACATTTCCTTTTAACGGATTTTAATGCTCTCTACCTATTATTTTTTTATTCACTTATTTAGATTTTGGACAGTGTAACATTTTGTTTAAATAATTTACAAGTATAAATTAAAAAATTAAAAAACCCCCAAAATTCGCCATTTTGTGGTGGCGGCCATGTTGGATTTGAATTTTTTACATTGAAAAAATATGTAATCCGCCATTTTGTGGCGGCGGCCATCATCGGACCGATTTTCATCAAACATAGCTAACACTGTCGACTAATTCACCTTTCAAACAACACACACACACATACATAAATACACACAACACACACAGACACGCCAAACTTGGACGGCGGTTAAAAATTGGAGTTTTGCGGCGAATTTTGTTCTATGATATTATGTTTTGTCCACAGTGGCCATATCGAAATGTCCGGGCAGCCGGTGGACTCGTTCACGCAACAGGACATAGACGCCGGGGTTATATCGTATGTCCACGGTACCAGTAGCGATAAGCAGCTCAACAAAACGTCACTTCGGCTCACATTGCAGGTATAAACATCGACACGAACATCGAACGCTGAGAGAAAGTGAAACGCTAATCTAAGCGTGTGTGAGTGTATTTTTGACCCGTTTTTAAAGTAGGTTTGGCTTCTCCACTACTATTAATTTCTCAATGGTTGTTACGACGTAAACGATCAAGGAGGTCGCGCGAATTTCCCGCCATGGCTCAAAAATCTAGAACCCAGAGCCTGTACTATAATGGAGAAAAAATTATTTTATAACATTGCTTTGCAATAATTTCCTAACAAAGTAGTGTTATAATGAACTTTTTTAATTTTTTTTTTTTAATATTATAGATGTATGTGAATAAAGTAGTCCAATATATGACACATTTTGATTTCTTAATCGGGATTTTAAGATATGAGAGTAGATAAAAAATGTATTGGCACGGCTATATGTCGATACTGACTGCGACTGATGCATCACGCTCTTTCATGTAACGGTCGCCGAGCGAGTATAGCAGTGACGCGTTGAGTATATCTCTCTCGTTCCCTCAGTCGACTCGAGCCGACTTTACCTGAACGAGCGTTACATTAGCCGAGCGTGACGGCTTTGTCTCATTAAATACCAACAAAATAAAGTGATCAGTGCTACTAAAGAAGTTTTCACTTCAAATATAAACTATACTTTTACTATTATACTTTTGACGACTTCCCTGGCGCAGTGGTGAGCGCTGTGGTCTTATAAGTGGGAGGTCCCGGGTTCGATTCCCGGCAGGGACAATTTGGCATTTTAAAATTTCTAAATCGTCTCTGGTCAGGTCGGGTGGGAGGCTTCAGCCGTAGCTAGTTACCACCGTACCGGCAAAGCCGTGCCGCCAAGCGATTTAGCGTTCCGGTACGATGCCGTGTAGAAACCGATCAGGGGTATGCATACCTCTTCCAAGCTCGCTTTCATCTTAGACTGTATTATCAATTACTCTGGTGAGATTGTAGTCTTGGGCTAATTTGTAGTTGAATAAAAAAAAACTTGTCCCCAGGTATCAGACGGGATAGAAACGAGCGGTCCAGGCGTACTCCGCATTTCTGTTGTACCCCTACAAGTCCGCTTAGTGAACAACACCGGCCTGTTCCTTGTGCACAACTCTTATGCGGTGATCACCGCAGATAACCTCACTTTTGCGACTAACGCCGACGAAACGAACGTGCATGTCAAGTGAGTATAATGTGTATAGATCGACCAGAATCTCATGAAAAATAGGGAAATGAAATTCCAAGGTTAGCAACACTACGGCTGCCCTAGAGATAAACAAAGTAACTGACATTTTTTGTGAAATTGACTTTTTGCATTAACAAAAGTTTTATGTCGGGTAGTTTTTTACCACAGTTTAATATTTCAAATAACTTGAACCGTTTACTGAAATTTAAATTGCCCAAACAAAGTAACTGCACTCACTAACCCGGAATATAAATGCAAAAACCAAGTAAACAACAAGCACAACACAAAAACAAAGTAATTGGATGTTGATTACTTTGTTTTTGTATTTAAAATGCAGTTGCTTGATTTTTCGTTTCGTGAAACGATCCCAGGTAAGGTGTTCTGAATGTAATTACTTTGTTTATCACTAGGGCAGCCGAGTTAACCTAGTGTTGCTTACTACAAAATTTAATTTCCCTATTTTCCATGAGATTCTGGTCGATCTATATTATACATTTCCTTTTCAAATTGACGTTATACTACGGGAGGTCAAGGTTCAATTGAAAAAGTCATTTTATACCGACTGGAAATTTTAACAACAATAGTTTAGACCTAACCCATCACAGCTCCGAACTTCAGCTGCCGCACCAGTGGTGGAGTTAAGAGTGAGAGCATGTGAAAGTGCTTGAAAATCAAAGCGCTCCGAGTGATTTTATCCCGGACCAAAATAGTCTTAAATCATTGTTTCAATCATTTTTGATACAGAAACAATATTCAGCTGCAGCGCCGAGGGTGGGTTATACTTCCGCTACGCGCCTGAAGTGCATTAAAATTTTGAAAAAAAAAAGTTATTTTATACCTTATGAAATTTATGCAGCAGAATTTTCACACTTTTAAAATAATAAAGAAAATCTTCAGCTGCACTGAAGGTGGGGGAAAGACCTTCAGTCAGCGTGATAAACATTTTGCGCGCTCAGTGCATTTAGCCTAGTAAATCTAGGAAAAACATCCTATAGTTTTAAAAATTGTCCAAATGTATTCTTTGGGACTTCCTCTTGAATATATCCGAAAACCCCATATGGGGGGTGCGTAACCAGCCGCCATTTTTAATTTTGTCCCTTTTTTCGGTTTTTTTCTCATATCACGAAAATCTCTACAAATAGCATTATAATTACTTCTGAGAAAAACTTAAATATACAATTTACCACAAATTTGGTCTCTTGCATTTTTACTCTAAGTTTATTACTTTAGGAGATATTGGGTGTTTAAGGGTATTTTAGGTCCCTTTTTCGTTTTTTTTGCTCATATCTCGAAAATCTCTACGAATAGCATTATAATTACTTCTGACGAAAACTTTTGTATAAAATTTTCTACAAATTTGGTTCCATGCAGTTTTACTCTAACTTTATTACTTTAAGAGATATAGGGTGTTGAAGTTAATATTTGAGGCCCTTTTTTGGTTTTTTGCTCATATCTCGAAAATCTCTATGAATAGCATTATAATTACTTCTAAAAAAAGTTTTAACATAAAATTTTGTACAAATTTGGTCATAGTCATTTTTACGCTAAGCTTACTACTTTAGGAGTTATAGGGTGTTTAAGTTAATATTTGAGGTCCCTTTTTAAGTTTTTTGCTCATATCTCGAAAATTTCTACAAACAGCACTATAATTACTTCTGACAAAAGTTTAAGCATAAAATTTTCTACAAATTTGGTCTTCTTTATTTTACGCTAAGCTTTTTACTTTAGGAGCTACAGAGTGTTAAATTTAACAGGGAGATAAAATAGTATAGATTAAACCCCGGACATTCGCCATTTTGTGGCAACGGCTATTTTGGACCGATTTTCATCAAACATAGCTAAGAACACTTCCGAATAATTCACCTTTTTAACAAAAAAAAACCGCAATGCGGTTTTTTTGTTTGAAATGCATAAAAATGAACAGGACCAAATTTATATCTCCTAAAGTAATAAACTTAGAGTAAACATGCAAGAGACCAAATTTGTGGCAAATTGTATATTAAAACTTTTGTCAGAAGTAATTATAATGCTATTTGTAGAGATTTTCGTGATATGAGAAAAAAACCGAAAAAAGGGACAAAATTAAAAATGGCGGCTGGTTACGCACCCCCCATATGGGGTTTTCGGATATATTCAAGAGGAAGGCCCAAAGAATACATTTGGACAATTTTTAAAACTATAGGATGTTTTTCCTAGATTTACTAGGCTAAATGCACTGAGCGCGCAAAATGTTTATCACGCTGACTGAAGGTCTTTCCCCCACCTTCAGTGCAGCTGAAGATTTTCTTTATTATTTTAAAAGTGTGAAAATTCTGCTGCATAAATTTCATAAGGTATAAAATAACTTTTTTTTTCAAAATTTTAATGCACTTCAGGCGCGTAGCGGAAGTATAACCCACCCTCGGCGCTGCAGCTGAATATTGTTTCTGTATCAAAAATGATTGAAACAATGATTTAAGACTATTTTGGTCCGGGATAAAATCACTCGGAGCGCTTTGATTTTCAAGCACTTTCACATGCTCTCACTCTTAACTCCACCACTGGTGCGGCAGCTGAAGTTCGGAGCTGTGATGGGTTAGGTCTAAACTATTGTTGTTAAAATTTCCAGTCGGTATAAAATGACTTTTTCAATTGAACTCCGACCTCCCGTAGTATTAGCTTTCGTTTTTTTTTCTTGTTCGTTGACTTCAAAAAAAAATTCTATAGTGGACTTCATTCTAGAATGTGTCTATCTAAAGTCTATTTTTAGGGTTCCGTACCCAAAGGGTAAAACGAGACCCCATTGTTAAGACTCCGCTGTCTGTCCGTCCGTTCGTCTGTCACCAGGCTGTATCTCATGAACCGTGATAGTTAGTCAGTTGAAATTTTCACAGATGATGCATTTTTGTTGCCGCTATAACAACAAATATTAAAAAAAAAAAAACAGAATAAAATAAATATTTAAGGGGGCTCCCATATAACAAACGTGATTTTAGCCGTTTTTATAGATAATGGTATGGAACCCTTCGTGCGCGAGTTCGACTCGCACTTGGCCTATATTATTATTATTTATTTTTAAAAAGAGCAACCGCCGAGTTTCTTACTGGTTCTTCTCGGTTGGAACGGCATTCCGAACGAGTGGTAGATTCAATTGACGATTCAAAAGTACTTATAAAAGTTTATTTGAATAAAAAACTTTTCTATTCTATACTTGGCCGGTTTTATTTCAATTGGGTGATCAAATAAAACAGTTTTCCTTGCAAACCTCCACCGACTGAAGTAAATTTATGTGCAGGTACGACGTAGTGAAGCCGCCTCAGTTCGGCGTGGTGGAACGCCTCCGACTGTTGGACGGCACTTGGCAAACGGTCGATTCGTTCACCAGCGAAATGGTGAACTTTGGCCGCGTTCGATACATGCACATACTTGGGAACCCTTCGCACGATGAGTTCAAGGTGAGATTTGGAACTTTATTGTACCTACTAGCGGTTCGCCCCGGCTTCGCCCGTGGTACATATAATATAGTACATAGCACTCAGGGATCACATACAGTGGCGTGCACAGGATTTAAAGCCAGGGTATGCAATCGGTAGTGTTAAAATTTCTACTGCTCCTTTCCTTATCGTTTTACCCTATGCATTGCTTCTCTTAGGGTATGCAGTGCTTTTCTGCTTTAATGAAGTGCACGCCACTGCATACATATCCAACGGTGAAAGAATTTTTGAAATCGGTACAGTACTTCCTGAGATTAGCGCGTTCAAACAAACAAACTCTTCAGCTTTATGATATTAGTATAGATTAATTTCAATTTCAATTTGTTTTATTTAATCACACGAAGGTTATCTCAATACCGAAATTTTGTTGTCCCTTATGGACTTTCGACCACAGCCACAAAATACATATTATTAATTGGGACATTAAAAACGTGCGAACTGAGTCATAAACCATTACGATCATAGGATTATAACCTGTTATCGACTATCGACAAATCCGACCGACTTCATTTATGATAATATGATGATAACACACACAACACCACAGAATTTGGTTGCAGTTCCATAAGGCCTGTAAGTGCGAGCGAGAAGTTCGATTAAAATGATTTATGACTTAGTTCGTTCTTAGACTTAGTTCCGGAGAGAGTTAACCTTTCGAAACTATTTTTTTTTTAATAGACTTTTTTATCGAATTCTTCGTTTTTGCAGTTCAAGGCATCCGTGGGGACTGTCCGGACGAACACACTTTACGACTTTCGACTAACCTTCATCAAACTCGAATTGTACCAATCGACAAACGAAGAATTAGTTCTGAACAACACACGAGAAGCGTTCATATCGTCCCAACATCTCAGATTCAAGACGAGACCCTTGGCACTGACCGGCGATCGCATACTGTTCACGTTACTGAAACCGCCCAAATATGGCATCCTGCATTTGTCCTCGGGCAAACACCACTTGCAAACGTACAACACATTCACACAACAGGACATAGACTTGGACCAACTGTGGTACAGGTTGCATAGACGAGCGTATTCGCACATACAGGACGAGTTCACGTTTATCGTCGGCGCCACGGAATGTGAGAACATCACCGGTGTCATGACAATCAGACATGTGCCGGGATCTTTCACCTCCGACCGTTTGTCCGGTCGTGTTCACACCACGCTGGAGAGGCTGCAAGTGATAGAAGGCTCCAGAATGACGATACCCGCGACACATTTAAACTTCCGTACGGACGTCATCACGAATCTAGTGTTCAACATCACGCATTTACCCAAACACGGAAAGATAGAAGTTATCAGTGAAAATTTGAAAATAGTCCGAGACAACACTACATATTTCACGCTGCACGAGTTAAATTCGGACCGGGTGTACTATTCGCATGACGATTCGGAGAGCAGACACGATTCGTTCCACTTCATGGCGCTGAGTCCGGAACCGGAGGATTTCCAGTACGTCGGCGTGTTCCATATAGACATCATACTCAAGAACGACAACAGCCCGGTGAGGGCGAACGAGAAAGTGTTCCATATAGTGCACGGGGGCGCGAGGCTTATCACTGCTCGGGATTTGAGTTACACGGACGCCGATTTGGACACCAAACCCTCCGATATAATATACACAGTGCAAAGGTTCACCAAAGATCCCCCGAACGGGGGTATATTCAGGGCAGACAATCCCTCAGAGCAAATAGCTCAGTTCACGCAGGACGATATCAATAAGAACCTCGTACTGTTCAAACACCAAGGCAAAGAGTACGGGAAGATGGCGTTTTGGATTTCGGACGGGTTGTTCGATGTTAACGGCAACCTGGAAATACAAGCGTCGCCGCCTTTCATAAGGATGTATCCGACGAACGGTTCTATTGTTGAAAGTGGAAAAGCTGTCGTTATCACAACTAGAGACATGCAAGTGAGTTGATAAGGGTCTGTTTCAACACCTTCTGATAAGTACCGGATAGCTTATTCACTTTGTCTATGTCACTTTTTGTCTATGACAAAGTTTTTTTTTTCCAATATGGCTTCACATGGTTGCATATAGCCAGTCCTCAAGTAATAATGTATATAAATGATTTGCCCAATTTGGGCAAAAGTGGTCAAATATATTCTATCGTCCGTCGTTGTCCGTCAGTCGGTACTAAGTCAAGTCATGTCATGCTTTAGTAAGGCGAAGGCAACCTTACCAAAAACTTTTGATAGAGTCCTGCGAGAAAATCGAATTAATCACACATAACACTCTGGCTTAATCTCCACTTCACTTGTGCACCTTTATAGAACTATATTGAATAAAAATGCCTTCTGCTTTATGCAATAAAACTCTAAAATGCAGTAAATTAATGAAAATAAAACGAGAGCCATAAGCAATTCCTACGATTTTCCCGCCAAAACCCTGATATAAAGTTAGAAAGTGACCAAACTTACGTTTATGCTATCCGACACTTATCAGAAGGTGGTGAAACATGCACTGAGTCTTATTTGTTGAACTTATAAAAGCTTAATTTACAATCGAATAACAACAAGTAATAATCTAAAAGATTGAAAGTTAAACCGACTCCACCACACACTTAACAGTCCATATTTTGAAAACTACTGAACTGATTTTGATGAAACTTGCACTGTTCCCTAACTTGAAGTAAACGTAAGCCAATAAAAAAGGATGAACACAACACGATTAATAGTTTCGATTAAATCTGTGGTCAGACATACATACATACAACTATGAAATTTTGTACATTTGTTTGAAAGCCCTTATAGAAGTTATAGATCATCATAATTATGTGAATATTTTGCAGTTCTAATATTACATATATACTGCCTAATTGATAGCCATCTTTTTGACGTGATAACGTCTTACAAATCGATGAACGCCGGCTAAACGCACGAAAAAGCATGACTAATTGTCACGTACCGCCTAGCGGAGCGTGCAAGCGAGAGCGCGGAACAAGTGATAGAGAGGCACGATCGGCCTAAGCGTTCGGTTTGTGACGCATCTTTCTCTCCTTGTTTTCTTATCATGTTATCACGTAAAATTATCGTCCGTAAATTAACAGTAAAATTACAGACTTTTGAGATTATTTTGAAGTCGATTAATAAAGGAACAGTGTTGTTGCTCAACCTTTTTGTAGAGTTAACAAGTATAAATTTAAAATTTAAAAAAAACCCGACATTCGCCATTTTGGATTTACATTCTACAGAGCTATTCTACTGGTCAAGACCTTTCATTTGATACCCATATTAAGGGAGTTGTGACCAAATGTGTAATCTACCATTTTGTAGCGGCGGCCATCTTGGATCGATTTTGTTCAAACATAGCTAACAACACTCGACTAATTCGCCTTTCAAACAAAAAAACCACATTCAAATCGGTCCACCCGTTTGAGTGCCACAGGGGAACAGACAGACACACACACACACACGCGCGCACACACACACACATGAAAATGAAAATAAAAAACGAAATCTTTCATACCAGGTGGACACAAATATGAACTGTCTGGAAGAGGATATCCGCTATGAGGTGACGCAAGAGCCGAAACACGGCGCTATTGAGGTCGGTGAAGGTCAAGGTGCGATAACTTTCACGCAGTTAGACATCGCTGCGGGCAGAGTGGCGTACAGACACAGGGAGCCGAAAACACCCACCGATCTATTCAGGTAAGGTCTCTATACTAGGGCCATCACCATCACACTATCACACTAATATCCTTACTAATATTATAAACGAGAAAGTTTGTAAAAATGGATGTATGTTTGTTACTCTTTCACACAACAACTACTGGACGGATTTGGCTGAAATTTGGAACGGAGATAGATTATACCCTGGATTAACACATAGGCTACTTTTTACCTTTTTGAAAAAACCTTCCTTATAAGTAGGTTGGTAAAGGAAGCGAGAACGGGATCCGGAAATCCATGATTCCCTTTTTTTTTTTTTTTTGACGTGGTGGAAACCTTTTATAGGTACCCCCGTTCTGCGGCCGAATGCGGCAGAACGAAGGTTATGTGGGACTCCAACCGGGTATACCCACTAAAACCACCACGGCATGACCCTCATGCTGTCTGTGCTGGACGCCTGGGGAACCCAAAGTATGCATCCCAGGTGTCCGGCAGCCGCCCCAGCTGGGGCTCTCGCTCGCCTCTGGGCTGTCCCTCCAGAGGCTCGCGCCCTCCCGTAATTTTTTAACGAGGTTTTCTTCCTCCCGCGATGGGCATCGCTGCCCCCCGCCCCGGGGTGTCTCACCCCCAGTTTCATCCGCAGTGCCCTCTGCTAATCAGAGGGACACGCGGAGAAACCTCCCTCCGCCAGGTCATTGGCCATGGCTAACAATATCCCCGAAATTATTAACCATGTTACCGGGGTGCACCGGCCCGAATACTGCTCTTCCCCTCGGACGTATCCAAGAGGACCAGCAGCACCCAGGCACACTTGGAGGTTACCTGGCTAGCACCCCAAATCCATGATTCCCTCGGGATTTATGAAAAATCGAAATCATTCTTTAGTCTTTATGTTAGACCTAGACTAATGTTTTATTCATCCGTTTTTAAGGTTTAAAGTGATGTGTTTGGAGGCTTGGGGTGAAGGCATTTATCCCATCAAGATATTCCCCTCCAGTTACTGGGAACCCCTGAGGATCGCTACCAATAAACCGCTCATTGTTGAAGAGTCGACCAGCGTTAACGTTACCAAGGAAATTTTGGAGGCAAGCATTTTCTTATAGCTATTTTAATAGCACACTTTTACGTTGCTAATAAGTACACTCTTAATACTACCCTAGCTTTGTACTATGGTCACATAATATCGAACACTTATTTTTGATGTCCACTGCTGGTCTTATTTCATCATCATCATCATCATGATCAACCCATTACCGGCTCACTACAGAGCACGGGTCTCCTCTCAGAGTGAGAAGGGTTTTGGCCATAGTCTACCACGCTGGCCAAGCGGATTGGCAGACTTCACACACCTTTGAGAACGTTATGGAGAACTCTCAGGCATGCAGGTTTCCTCACGATGTTTTCCTTCACCGTTAAAGCAAGTGATATTTAAATACTTAAAACGCACATAACTCCGAAAAGTTAGAGGTGCGTGCCCCGGGATCGAACCCACGACCTCCGATTAGAAGTCGGTCGTCTTAACCACTAGGCTATCACAGCTTTTTTGTCTTATTTAGAAACTTATATACTCCTCAGTATACTTTTTTGATGATTGTGTACCTAGAAAGTTTACCTAGACCCCAACGTCTATAGTTATTCGAAGTATCATGGGTCCTGATCATTGCCACTTCAGTTTTACACTTCTTAGTTATCGCCTTGTAGTTCTACGGATTTTTAGCATAGCCCTCCCCATCTCTTGCTGAGGATATGAGGTCCATATAGTTAGCGAAAACACGTAAGCTCATGAGAATATTTTGTTCTTCAACCTATAACAGATGTCAATCATACAACTATTTTAATACTCTTTAGACAAACGGCCAGTGTTAGTAATATTTATAGCTAGTATACCACAAGAACCATGTCTAATAATGTTTTGTTTTCAATTGTTCCCAGGTCATGCACCCTCAAATCGAGCCATCAAACATAGTTTACAAAGTAATCGAGGGGCCCTACCACGGTTGGCTCGAGATATCCTCAACACCCGGCACCATTGAAGTTGAAAATTACGAAGAACCAGTTCATACCAAAGTGTTCGACCAATCCATTATAAACTCGAATCGATTAGTGTACGTCCAATCTGGTGTTAATAGGACGAGAGATAAAATTAAAATGGACGTAACAAACGGCATAGTTTGGCTTAGAAGCCTCGAATTAACGGTGGTAATAATACCGGAGCATTTTTACGTTGTCTCCTCAAATTTGACGGTCATCGAAGGTGAATCAGTGAGTGTGAAACAGGACTTATTTAAAGTAGTCACAGAGTACTATCGTGGTAAAGTGATTTCTTACAAAGTGATTCAGAAACCGAAGTATGGCAAAATTGTGATGGCTGACCAGGAGCTTAGTTTGTTGCCAGTTTTGAAATTGAATTCTGGCAATATAATGGTAAGGAAAAATTTGCCTGTTTGTATACTGTAAAGCCTGTAAAATCTGTCTAAAATCAGATAAAAAATTTAGAAAATTTAGATAAAAACAAAAATAAACGCCTCATGCCATGTTTTTGGCAACACTTACTTTAAAACTACTTCAAAATGTCATCTATGATCATTAATTTACATAAAAAAGAGTTACGAAATGCATTTCTGTACAAAATGCATTATAATATAAGTTTAAAATTTATTTTAGTACCCTACTTATTTAGTCACTTATTAGTACCTCAGTTGGTCCCAAAAAGTATTTTTAGAATTCAGATCCATCAGGAACCTCTCATTGAAACCTCAAAATATTTATCCAAAATTTTGGACACGACTCACAATTTAGTAAATATTTGTCTATATTGCAATATTTTCTATTCTAGTATGTAAATGATGGTTCGGAAGAATCTTCGGACTCGATAAAACTAACGGCTCTAACTGAAGGGGGTAAAGAGAGCGAGCCATTCCACATGAGAATAAATATTGTTCCAGTCAACGATGAACCCCCCATAGTTGCAGCCAATACTGGCCTCTGTGTTTGGGAAGGAGGCACATTCACCTTTACGAGGAATGAACTGTGTAAGTATTAATACTTTAAACAATTTTGAAGTGAAACTTTAATATTGTTGTGCATTTGTGCCCCTTGCCATGTTCCAGAGAAATCTTCCCAGCGTAGTATATAAGTGTTGGAGTTTGTGCCAAAACTAAGTACTTTACCAATCCGACCCAGGATGTATGGAGGAGAAATCATTTGTTTAAATATTCTTGATATTTGTTACAGATGTTAACGACATAGACACTCCGTTAAAGAATGTTACAATCAGAGTTGTGGATATAGTTTCTGGTTACATTGCCATGAAGGATGATGTTGATAATCCCATAGATCATTTCACGCAAGCGGATATAGATAGTAGACAAGTCCTTTTTGTTCATAAAAGTAAGTAGTTCATAAAAGTTAAATTTACTCTACTTACATATAATTGCTTATATTACATATAAGCTGTGATAGCCTAGTGGTTAGGGCGACCGACTTCTAATCGGAGCTCGTGGGTTCGATCCCGGGCACGCAACTTTTCGGAGTTATGTGCGTTTTAAGTATTTAAATATCACTTGCTTTAACGGTGAAGGAAAACATCGTGAGGAAACCTGCATGCCTGAGAGTTCTCCATAACGTTCTCAAAGGTGTGTGAAGTCTGCCAATCCGCTTGGCCAGCGTGGTAGACTATGGCCAAAACCCTACTCACTCTGAGAGGAGACCCGTGCTCTGTAGTGAGCCGGTAATGGGTTGATCATGCCATGCCACATATAATTTGCGTGTGTGAATAACTAAACTGACCAATAAACTGTATATAATCCAATTAAGCTAAGATTATAGGAATTTTGAACAGTTTGTTTCTATTTATGTGTCTTAGCCACATGTGTTTTCTGAGTAAAATTACTAATTACTCAGTGTTTCCCAAAAGGAACATTATAGGCTTGTATGTTAGATTAGTGTGCTAAAACTCTACAACCTGTTAGTTTATTGTACTATTCGATGCATTTTGAGTTGCTTTTGTGTTTTACAGATGGCTCCAAAGGCAAGATGATATTCAACGTCACGGATGGTCTTCACGAACTATCCAAAATAACGTTTCTCATAACAACAAAATCAGTGTCCCTAAAGTTAGTGAGGAAGCATACCCTGCGCGTATTCCCTTTGATGAGGGAGCCGCTTAACAACTACCATCTTATGTCCAAATGTTCGGATTACACAAGAAATATAATATACAAAATCGACAGAGCCCCAACACTGGGCAGACTTATAATGCTCAATGGTGAGAACCATCACAGATCAATACAACAATTTACCCAACAGGACATCAACAATACGATAGTTTATTACGAACACACGCATCCCTTCTCTGATTTGCACACTAACGATTCATTCATATTCACCGTGGAGACCGCACTGGCCAGACCCATAATCGATCAAATATTCAATATTGACATATCGGTGTCCTCAGGCGGTTTAGCCAAATATGTGCATGTTCCGATCACAAAAGTTCAAGAAGGCGATAAAGTTCCCATAAAAGTTAACGTTACAAACGTCATAACGTATTTGGAAACCCAAGCGGGTGTCAGACAACCTCAAATTGAAGCTCAGTGGTCACAACCGTCACACGGTGAGCTTAAACCGTATTTGTCCTCACTTACACAGGCTCAGTTAGAAGGTGGTGTTGTGACATACGAGCACGACGATTCCGACACCTTGCAGGACAAAATCGACATGGCCCTTTACTTACTACCCGATTATGTACTCCTCTGCAACGTAACGATAACAATCAACATCATACCAGTGAACGATCAACCGTTCAGATTGCTCACTGATACACCACAGATACAAGTTGTGCAGGGAGAGAACTACACACTCACGAAGAATGATCTACTTACCGAAGATGCTGACACAGCCCCGTCCGGTATATTATACGATATAATCAGTGGACCGACCCAAGGTAGACTAGTCATTTGGGAGAAGAATCAAACTATAGACGAGGCCCAATCGATAAACAAATTCACACAGGAAGATATAAATAGTGGGAAAATTATATACGAACATTCCGGTTTACTCCAGACGGCCACTTTCTATTTCAGAGTATGGGACGGTCAGTTCAAGCCGACATACACAGTTTTTACTATAGACGTCTTACCAGTCATATTGAATGCTACGTCCTTGCATCCGATATACTTGCAACAGGGTTCTAATGTAGCCACTGTCACTACTGACCAAATATACATAGAAACCAATGCAAAGAAGTCAAAAGTTTGGTACAACATAACCGCACAACCTGTGCACGGAATGATTTATCTCGGCAGGAACCCTGTCACCTACTTTTCGCATAGGGATTTGATCGATAAGGTTGTGATTTATATGCAAAATGACATGACTGTGGCCAACGACAGTTTCGATCTTATAGCCTACGTCCACAACAGTAATTCCACTATGCCTTTTAAAATAGAAGTTATAGTGCAGCCTCTGATGATACTAGGGGACCTGAGAGTGGAGACGGAGAAGGCAAAAATCACACTGTCTAACTTAGACGCCACCGAATTAGCCAAGCTAACGGCCAGTGTTCCGGTGTACACGCTGATAAAGAAACCAAAGTATGGAACACTGAAGAAGATTATTCGAAGTTCGGGTGAAAAAACGAGTGCCAGAGAACGCGAGGTTGCTTATTTCACGCACGAGGATGTCAAAGCTGGCGTCATATATTATGTGCCAAGGAAGAAATTGAGTGATTTGAACGGGCTAGAGGACAGTTTTAGGTTTTTGTTGGCAGCCACAATATTTCAGCCAGCTGCTGGCGATGTTAAAATATACATTGGCAGCGGGAAAAAGAAGAATCTACCAGGGCCTAATGACCCTGAAAGTCACGAGGGTGTGCCGGTAAGACTATTTAATAGTAACAACATATACTTAAAACCCTCAAATTATTTTAGTCTTTTGTTTGCGCTCCCTCACAAAACATCGTCAAAACACACTATATTTTAGGTATAATTAAAAATTAAATACGAGAGTTCCCTCGATTTCTCCAGAATCCCATCCTTACATCCTGACCTGATAACCATGGGACCACTTTCAAACAAAAAAAAAATTAAAAACAAGCAATTGATTCTTTTACTGTTGTTTTTGAAACCTTCTTTAGTATCGTTGTGCATTTGAAAATCGATGAAACGAAAAAGCGACACCAAAATCCTCTCTTGCGTACCAGGAGGCCATAAGGCGACAGGAGGTCGTTTGAGTTCACAGGCGTTGCACAAGTGCCAGAGAAGGACAAACATACTTAGTTATTCAAATAGGATTTAACCTGCGAGAGAATAAGATAGAATACAAGTCGGTTTCCAAGACGCTTCGGTTCCGCTCTCCGCTTACATACGTTTTTGAACCCTTTTATGTCAAATACATAAACAACGTTTTAATGTTTAATAAAATATTTACATAATATTTTGCAGCATTCGAAAAATAAAATATATGTTTCACTTCTGCCGTGTGAAATGCGCACACTTTATATTCTTTTAATCAGGTCGCGAACGGAGAATCGGCATCGTACTACATGATGGTCGTCATGGCACTGTTGGGGACAGTTCTGGCGATCATAGTGATATTCGGCCTGCTCAAATGCCGCCGGTACCTGATGCGGGAGCAGAACGCGCTGGTCAAGATCCACGGGCAGAGCCAAGGCGCTGTTGCCCCCATACCGTTGCCGCGGCCGCCGGATCATCTGATGCCCTCGCCGTCTCAAGCGACGCCGCCCATTAAAAGGTACTTGAGAATATTGACTCACTGTGTGCTTGTGATGTGTATGTTATCCTACTAATATACGTATTATACACTAGCTTTTGCCCGCGGCTTCGCCCGCGTGAATTTCGATTTTTCACAAATCCTGAGGGAATCGTGGTTATCTGGTTTCCGTTTCCGTTTCCGCTCCCTTTTCCAACCTTTATACTTACTTTCAAGGAAGTTTGCTATAGTAATCTACCTATAGCTGTAGATACAGATTTCGGGTTTTTCAAAATCCCGCGGGAACTGTTTTCCAGGATAAAAAGTAGCTTATGTCAGGGCATAGTCTATTTCCATTCATTTCAGCCAAATCGGTTCAGTAGTTGCGACGTTATAGAGTAACAAACATCCAAACATCTAAACATTCAAACATCCACACTTTCACATTTATAATATTAGTAGGATGTGAAAAAACTCGAAATCTATAGCTACAGCTATAGGTAGGTTACTATAGCAAACTTCCTTGAAAGTAGGTATAAAGGTTGGAAAAGGGAGCGGAAACAGAAACGGAATCCACGATTCCCTCAGGATTTGTGAAAAATCGAAATTCACGGCGAAGCCGTGACCAAAAGCTAGTAACAAGTATAAATTAAAAATTTAACAAGGCTCTTTGTTCTTTTTGAACAGACTCGAAATCTACTATATAAAAATTCGGGTTTTCCTTCCTGACGCTATAACTCCAGAACGCACGAACCGATTTCCACGGTTTTGCATTCGTTGGAAAGGTCTCGGGCTCCGTGAGGTTTATAGCAAAGAAAAACACGCGAACGAAGTCGCGGGTGTCCGCTTGTGAAAATATAATTTTGAACTCTGTCCACACAGATACGTATCGTCGGAGCAATCAGTGCACACGGGCGCGAGTACGCCGCTGCCGTCTGGCGGAAGCGTGGCGTGTAAAGTGACCCCACTGGCGGACGGCGGGCTGCCGGACCTCAACGCGCGGTATCCGTACGGCGCGGAAGACCACACTGACGTGAGTTTATTGTACTCCTTCAACTACCATTCATACAGGGTATGATTTTTAATTTCGTGGAATTCTGACGTTTCATAATGTTACCAGAGATAAAACAGTTCCCACAAAAAAGATGATAAATTCAAAACTTACATATATAAATAAAAATCAATTGCATCATGAAGATACGACAAATGCCTGACATAGTATAACCCGCGGCACGTAAGTCGAGCGGTGATCTTCAAGTGCGCGCAGCGTCGTATGAATGAGCGGGACACAATACAATTGGAGAGCCAATCAGCGCTTACGAGGAATCCGCGAGAGCTAATCAGTGCTTACGAACGATCCCCACGCCCTCCCTGCGACCCACTCACCACTCGAGATACCTCATTTTCGACTTCTGCGCATTGAAGGTCACCGCTCGACTTCGTGCCGCGGGTTGTACTTTAGTTTGGGGTAAAATCGAAATTCAGGCGGTAACCCTGTTTTTCACACATATAGCTCATTCTATTTATAAATGACAACTGTTAGAATTCCATCGAATTAAAAATCAGACTGTAATTGTGTGTTTTACTGTAGGCTGAAGACTGGAGCAGTTACGAAGCGAGCGAATCCGCGTATCCCATACGGGCGCCGGGCGCAGCGCCTTCGAATCCTATGCTACGTCGCAACCAGTACTGGGTCTGACCCGCGGACACCTTTACCCTGCCCAGGGTGCCTAGACAAGGTAACTCTTTATACCCTGTCCACCGAGACAAGTTACTAAGTATATAGCGCTCTCCCTGTTCCGTAATCCCATACAAACGACAGCCATAAAAAAACTCAGTGGGCTTTAACCATTTTCAGTGCGCGTACATACTGCGCCACTATTCTATTATGTCTACTAAATGAAAAAAATAATATAGTAGAAGTGCCTAAAATCCAAAATTTAAATAATTTTAGGGTTTTATTAGTTTAATATAATGAATATAATTAAAACCAAGATTCATAAAACATTTACATCATTTATTGTTATTATAATTTACGTATACATACGTGTGCTGTTGTTTCCTACGCTTATTATTAAGTTGTCAGTCATTATTTCTACTTTTTTTCCATTGCATGCATTTTTGACTCTAGTATGCACCAACAGATAAATGAACGCGTCTGCATAGCGCGGGTAGCACAATCATACTAAAACATACACGCACTCTGTACACTGCGTTAACTGTCACTGATCAATAATCACAAACGAGCCTTTGATAACCGTACTAACTTGTCTCCGTGGATAGGGCATAGAGCGGCTATAAAACTCTTATCTCGCTGAGAATAACCCGCAACAAACTCCAGTATTCTCTTTCTCTTCATTTATCTATTCTCACAGGCATTCGTCTCAATTTTCAGTGACCCTAACGACCCGTGAAAACTTTGTGACACTCAACCGCCGTCCCGACAGACGCGGCATCGATTTGGTTCCGACGCCATTCCTACTGAGCAACTACAAGGTGAAGAAGTACGCGAGTTGCGAGGTCACACTTTGAGTACGTTTGATGCCACTGGCTCTTTGATTATAATGGCCTTAAGCTGGGTACAGACTGATGAAAGGTAACATGCAATGTAACGTGAAAGGAGCATTACATCAGTGTGAACGCGCATGACCCGAACATGTACATACCTCCACCACTGTAGTGCCTTTTTTAACATCCCACTGCTGGGCACAGGTCTCTCACTCATTCATATGAGAGAGGGATTTAGAGTCTAGACTCGTCACGCTGCTCCAATGCGGATACATGTACCTACTCGCATCTGTTTCCACCGTATGCGCGAACATAGTGTCAGTCTGCTGAGAAAATTAAAAAACAATAATTAATTTTTGTAAAAATTTTCATTTTATGGATTCCATAAACTTTCTCGTGTTTACGCCTCGATTAATTGTATGGCTTTTTATCCACTCAACGATTCGTTCGTAGCTGTAGCGCGCGAATTGAAATGCTCGTAGCGTGCGCATGAAATGCACAGTTAGTGCGCGCAAGGCATCCAAACTATGAAAATTGTGTTACATTGCACTAATATGGAAGGCCAAATTCTTTCATTCCATGTTACATTGCACGTTACCTTTCATCAGTCTGTACCCAGCATTATGTATTGTAAACATATGATTATTTGGGGATATATATATATATATATGTTACTGTAATAGCCCGAACCACGGTAAATCCTAAAATTTTCCCGTAAAACCTAAGATTTACTAACCCTTAATGGTAAAAGTTCGTTTAAGACTACATTTGATCTAGGACCCAATAAAACCTAAGTGCCCGGCCTGCGGCCGGGCACCTGACTATTTATGTTCTAACCTAACCTAACCTAGCTTTTGTTTCTGAGCAAAAATTGAAAGAAATGATTAATAATTAATTATTCATTGTTTTATTTCGAAAACCAACATTTACCAGCCGTACCAGGTAAAACCTAGCATGTGCTAAACTCTGATGGTAATAGCCCGAAAAAATTGTCTCTTTTTTGTAAAATCCTTATATTTACCAACTCGTGTCGGTAAATCCTAAGACTTACCGGTAAAACCTAAGATTAACCAACAAACGGGCTTTTACAGTAACATATATATGTCGACCACTTTTATAAGTTATACCGATGTACCATTTTTGGCGCCATAATATGTTTATTGCTTGGTATTGGTAAGCGTCACGGTGGCGTCGGCTGTTATGAGTCAGCACGAGTCTATTATTGTTGTATTTTAAGTCTAAGCGTAAAGCAACAGGCCCTGTTCTTCATTGCTGTTAACCTAGAAACATAGAACCAATGGAATTTGCGCTCCGAACAAAACGTTGAACCAAACTAATAATTTGGCCTTGAACAGATTGGCTATTTTTGTCTCGTTCTCACGTACTTAAATAGAGTGTGTGAGGTATAGAAAAAAAGGAGAAAAAAATAGCCCAGGTGAATGACCTTGTCTTCACTACAATGTTTTAGGCGCACTCTCCAGTGTCTACATAGTATAAGCTTCTTGGTGTTAACAATCGTTTTAGTCGACGAGATTACTCCCTTCTGTGCCAGCGAACACTGTCGAGGTAACTTATAAATGTGGTCTTACTTTACATGTAATTTTGGCAAATTTAGGGTACGGTCAAAGAATACTACAATCGTCGCAAATCTTCGGTTCCGGTAGGTCATGTGACAATCACGCGCAGTACGACTCAAAGCTACCAGTCGCGGGTTTTCGCTCCCCGCCAACTTCACTCACAACTTGGTTATAACCCACGGCACGTAAGTCGATCGGTGATGACTTCAATGCGCAGAAGTCACCGCTCGACTTACGTGCCGCGGGTTATACGTTGGCAATATACTAATATCTCTCATTTGGGAGTGAAATTAGCACGGAGGTGTCAAGCCGTGCTTGTTAACATTTGATATAATATTTGTTATAATTGATTTTGATACTATTTGTCAGTCTACGCAATTTTTTCACTTGACTCGTAGGAGCCCAAGATTTACATCACTTACGTATAAGGGTTTTTAAGGGCGAGTTTAGGCAACGCTATGCTATAAAGGATTTTATAGCGACGTCTATGTGCTGATAATATTATATAGTAATGATACTTTAAAGTGTTGCTTAATAACTTAAATATGTAGAACTTGAATTTACTTGTTCCGTTTTCCATTTGTGTTTTTAACAAACGGTTAATCTTATGTATATTAATTAGGTTTTATAATGTGGCCAATTCTGCTATACACAATCTCTAAACGAAATTGACAGGTTTAAAAATAGTGCTATCCTTTTCCGCAGGTATCACTGTGAAAGAGATTGGAATATATTTAGCCCTGTCATTTTACTTTAGGTTTAGATATTGTGTACAACAGAATTAGCCACAATATCATAAGATTAAGAATTTTTTTGTATGTCACGGTTGTTTGAAAAAATGTGTGGCAACTACTTATTTAATAAAAATATCTTGTAGCATCCCATATTCGTACAAATGAATAATTTCATTTCGGTGCTGCCACACGAGTAAGATATTTAGAGCCTTTTTCACCACCTTCTGATAAGTGTTGGATAGCTTATTCACAACTTTTGTCTTTGTCACTTGACATTAAGTAACAAGTGACAAAACTTACTTTTAGGTTATTCGGCACATCAGAAGGTGAGGAAACAGGCGGTTAGTCATTATAAAAACAACAATAATAATTTAATTTAGTAAGGTATACATAAACATAAATAAACATCATCGTTAGGTTAATTATTTCATAAGGAAAAGAAAAGGCTTACGAAAAATGATATTTATGAAAATTGTTTTTTATCACACGGTGTTACTAATTGTAATAATTAAGTTTAGTGAATGTTTCAGTGCATTTATTCGGTTTACACATTATTTAAATATTATATATTTAAACCGACAACATGAAATAAAAATGAATGAATATTACTGAATCTCATTGATAGTGCCAAAGATACGGAAAATATTTTCTTTGTAGATTAATACTTTATTTTGCATTTGGTATTTTTTTTAATTATTATTATTAACGATAAATACCCTATCCACCGAGACAAGTTAGTATAGCGCTCTCCCTGTTCCGTAATCCCATACAAATGACAGGGACAAAAAAGTCAGTGGACGTTAACCATTTTGAGTGCGCGTACATACTGCGCTACTATTCCTGCATACTATATACATATGTCTGCTAAATGAAAAAATTAAGATAGTGGAAGTTCATATAACCCGAAAATAAATTTAATTTTAGTGTTTTATTAATTTAATATAATAAATGTAACAAAAAAAAACAAGATTAATAAAATATTGACATCATTTATTTTAATAAAATTTACGTATACGTGCATACACTGTTGTTTCCTACACTTATTGTTAAGTTGTTAGTCATTATTTCTATATTCCTATCCATTGCATGCATTTTTGGTTCTAATATATATATCAATGGATGAATGAACGCGTCTGCACGGGTAGCACATTTAGATTAAAATATACACGTACTCTGCGTTGTTACTTATCACTGACCAATGACAAACGAGCCTCGATAACCGTAATAACTTGTCTCGGTGGATAGGGTATAGTACCTAAATTCATGCCAACAGATGGTGCCAAAGCTTGATAATGTATTTTAGAATAGGTTTGTTCATTTTGTATGTTAGTCTGAAATATTTATACAGATATAGTTACTATGGTTTTAATAATAATTTCATATGTAAGTAATGTTATATTAATGCATAGTGTTTAATTAAATTGTTAGAAAAGAAGGCGACTAGAATAAGTTATGACACTAGTGCTAAACTAAAAATACTCATAGATAGTTATTCAATGGTTTATTTGGGGAACCGTCAAAAAGTGGTGAAACAATCACACATGTGTTGTGCGCTTGCTTGGAGCACCTTTCCCCACTAAATATTGTCTACAATTATGTATATTTTTTAAAGAATATTGGAATATTACCCATGATGAACATGAATAATATTCCCCCTTTCCCTTCCAATTGAGCTGTAAATGTAAATTGTATACAATTTTTACTTAACAGTTGTGAATTTAACACAGTGTTTATTTAGTCTATCGGAAAAGTGCTCGAGCATGCGACTTTATTTTATATGTAACTAATTAATTCTGTTTTACACAATCTCTAAACTTAGGGCCGGCCCGCACTTACGCGGCGCTGCGCGTAGCTGCACTGCGCGGCACAAAGCGTCAAAATATTCTTTCTATCGTTTTGTATGGGGTATATCGCACGTACGCGGCGCCGCGCAGCGCCGCTCTAGTGCGATATGCCCCATACAAATGGCCCTAAAATGACATATCTAAATCTGTTATTATCTCTTTCACAGTGCTCCATACGGAAAAGGATTGCACTATTTTTGAACCTGTCAATTTAAACTCCGATTTTTAATTCCATGGAATTCTGACGTTTCTTAATGTTACCAGAACTAAGATAATCCCACAATAAAGACAATAAATTCAAAACTTACTTATAAATAAAAATCAATTGGCTCCTGTTGATTGACTATGCCTGACAAATTCTTCAGGTACTTTAGTTGTGGGGTAAAATCAAACTTCAGGTGGTAACCCTGTTTTTCGTACAAATAACTCATTCTATTTTTAAATGACAACTGTCAGAATTCCACCGAATTAAAAATCGAACTATAGTTTAATTTAGAGATTGTGTATTTGTTTAAGCATATTGCCAATCATTGAGCGGGGCAGCTTAATATTATTGAACCTGCATTTAATATGATACCTCATACTATAGTGACGCGGTAATATTAATTATAATAGATTACCAATCAAAAGTTGGTAACTTTTGGTTGGTAATCTAACATAGGAACAATAAGGTCATTTTGACAATAAAATGAGGTTTCTTTTTGTAACCACCATTGTTACGTAACTATAATTTAAAGTCTTAAATAATAGTTTAACACTAACTATTAATTCTAACGTCACAAATACCAGTTATTCTAAAAATTCAATGTCATCTTTTTTTAGAAGAGTACTTTAATAAATTTTAACGAATTTGAATAATAAGCACTTGGAATAAGGAATTGATAAATAAGTAAGAGTAACTACGTAAGCTTTTATTAGGAAGGTTTTTATAAACGTATGTAATTTCTAACGTTTTGCTTCGACTTATTTGTCCGAAGTTTCATTAGAAATGTTTCACTTGGGCTCAAGGCACATTGCGGCAGAGTCGCAAATCGGCGACGTGTTTTTTCGCGTTACATAATAATTTTACTTGAATTCTGACGATCGCCCTGGCGCAGTGATGAGCGCTGCGGTCTTATAGAGGTCCCGGGTACGATTCCCGGCAGTGGCAATTTGGGATTTTTAAATTGTCTCTGGTGTGACTCGTGGAGGCTTCAGCCGTGGCTCGTTACCTCTTACCGGCAAAGCCGTGCCGCCATGCGTTTTAGCGTTCCGGTACGATGCTCCGTAGAATTCTATCACGGGTATGGGTTTAATAAAAACTGCCATACCTCTTCCAAGTTAACCCGCATCCACTTTAGACTGCATCGTCACTTATCATCAGGTGAGAAAGCAGTCAAGGGCTAATTTGTAGATGAATAAAAAAAATCTCTACATAATGTACAAATTAGCGAGATTTAAAAAAGACTCGTCGTTGCGCTTCGTGCCGCATTGTCTTGAACCTTCAAAATATTTTACGAAAATAGATAGACAATCGTTACGATTTTTCACAGTTGTTGGAAACACTAACATAGGTTATGTATATAGCATTGCCAGTGTTGTTAGTATTTACATAGTCGATTTTTATATTTATTTGGAAAAAAGTTAAGAGAGAAAATTAAGACAAAGTTGACTTTCAGAATACCTCCTGACAAGGGCTTACTGCCGGTATCTTAGATCCTAACCTGTGTCCTAACTAATCTATACTTAGACATTTTGTATTCTGCGCACGTGACGACAATATAATTTTGGAAATATACAGAATAAAAATTGAGCTGCTTTTTATGCTAACTATAGTTAAAACTTAAAATACATAGAAGATCTGACAGACAATACTAATACTATGAAGTGCCTAGTGTAATCCTATCTATACTAATAAATAAAATTGAAGTGTCTGTCTGTAATATCGAAATAACTACCTCATATTAAGCTCATATGGTTATTTGAACACTACCATAACCGAATCACACGTTTTTAAAATTTTTGTCTGTCTGTCTGTCTGTCTGTCTGTCTGTCTGTCTGTCTGTCTGTCTGTCTGTCTGTTTGAACGGGCTAATCTTCGGAACGGCTGAACCGATTTTGACGGGACTTTCACATACAAGTAGAGAATTAACCAGGGAGTAACATAGGCTACTTTTTTAACCGACTCTCAAAAAAGGAGGAGTTGTGTTTTTCTACCTATGTACACCGATATCTCCGAGATTTCTGAACCGATTTGCGTAATTTTTTTTTAATCGATAGAGAAACATTGCGACCCTGTTCTATAAAAAATTTGGATTCCAACTCCTCAATCCTGATGCTGTAGGGGACCTGATCCCCAAAACTAATGGGTTTTAGAAACTTTCGGTTATTTAAATTGATATTGGGGGTACCAATTGAAGACTTTATCGTTGAATGAACTCGAGTAGGTACATATCCAACTCCTCAACCCTGATGCTGTAAGGAATTGTTTTCCGAAATCGTGGGGATCCCACGGGATTTTTCCGTTTTGGAGACGGGTTTCTACAGATAAGCTACTTTTTGTTCTGGAAAATCAAAAGTTCCCACGGGATTTTTAAAAACCTAAATCCACACGGGCGAAGCCGTGGGCATCATCTAGTTCAAACAATAAAAGACGCGGTTTTGCGCGTCTTGGCAGCTTAACTCGTCTCCGTCAGAATGGCTGACGGTATATCATAAATTCAAGTGAAACCGTATCTATAATTTAGTAGTTTTTTAGTAGTATTTGGTAGTTAAGATAAAATATTTAGTAGTTCAATATAACCAAAATTAAATGAAAAATAAAGTGCGCCGCCAAGCTGACGTCACGTTGGCGGGTGGAATTTTAACGGCGTACAATACTTTGAAAATATATATGTCAAATTTTAGTAGTCTTTTGGTAGTTTAATAAGATTACGTTAAATCTTATTCACGCCTTTGTTTATAGACTGGAAAATATATTTTCTTTTTCTTCATCGGTAACGCCTGTGGAAATTAAATTAGTTCTGCTGAAAGATTGCTATGATAATTTCCACAGGCGTTTCCGATGAAGAAAAAGAAAATATATTTTCCAGTCTATAAACAAAGGCGTGAATAAGATTTAACGTAATTTTATTAAACTACCAAAAGACTACTAAAATTTGACATATATATTTTCAAAGTATTGTACGCCGTTAAAATTCCACCCGCCAACGTGACGTCAGCTTGGCGGCGCACTTTATTTTTCATTTAATTTTGGTTATATTGAACTACTAAATATTTTACCTTAACTCACTTATTGTGTTTACCATTATTTACATTTATGATTGAGATTAACGGATGGTATTACCCCGTGCCTGTTAGCACTTGATTAATTGGGGTAATTGGGTATTCCAAATTCAGTTTAAAGATGAAATTGCGGAGAAAAAATCCAATAGTGTTATATATGATTTTGTTGCTATTGGATTAGATTGAACGAAAGTAGGTTCCGATATAATATTTGACTTAAAATATGTAGGAGATATATTATGAAGCGGCAATAAATTAAAAAATTGATCCGGAGAAATCCATGTCTCCTTATAACCTGTATTTATCAAAATAAATTTAATAACGTTGTTAGCTTAGATATAAATTGCCGTTTTTCCTAATACTTTCATTTAAATATAATTTATTTATTTAATGTCTCGTTTCAATTGCCACATCAGTTTTGATGCCGTTTCTTACAGTAAGGTTTCTTTTTAATTTCTCCTATTATTTTAAATTATTTATCCATTTCCCATGAAATAATATAAACGGAAACAAGTGTGAGTAGGTACAAGTCACGGCAAATAAGTCTAGCGTTGACCTTCAATGCGCAGAAGTCGAAAATGAGGTATCTCGGAGTGTGAGGGGGTCGCGAGGAGGGCGTGGGACTCGTTCGTAAGCACTGATTAGCTCTCGTGGATCCCTCGTAAGCGCTGATTGGCTCTCCAATCGTATTGTGTCCCGCTCACTCGTACGACGCTGCGCGGACTTGAAGGTCACCGCTCGACTTACGTGCAAGGGGTTATAACTACTATGTAATATTGGGATTACACTTGGCACAAAATAAAGGGAGTTTGACTGAGATAACCTAAAAACCTTCGCAGATAAAAATAATGCAGTGAATGTTACAGCTCGCCCAAACTAATACTGGGAACGTTACAATACGTTGGTTTTCTGTGTTGGTTTTTTTAACAAATAAAATTTTATATGTATAATTTATTGTAAACATACAATAAATATTAGTATTATTATACTTTCGCAGATATTTTACATTTACTCGAATATTTTACAATCTAAGTTAATTCTACGCATAAATATTCGTTGATATAAATTATTATGATTAATGATTCTTTGATTTTTGTAATTTTTTAATTTGTATTATTAGACAAAGTTGAAAAAATATATTATTTAGAAAAAGTTAAGTAGATATATTATTGTCAATCCTTTTATTGCGTTTAAGTTTTAATACTTCACTGACTGCCATGTTTCTCACCTATTTCTGAACCAAAGCGCTTTAAATGTTATCTACTAAACGTACAATAAGAATCTTAAGCAGTTTTAGTTATTAGTGAACTATTAATAATAATCTACTAACTACGGTGATAATATTGAATTATTTTCAGTCGAATCCCAATCTTTATTTCACTGCTGTTTTCAATTGAAACTCTTATTGTCATTTTCGTGGATTTATTATAGAAATTTATACTTACTCATAACCTCTTATTTTATTATTATTCATAAAAATTCCAACATTTTTATGAACATCCAATAGTTTGGATGCATCTTCGTTGTTTGTCACAGTGTAAAAGTATGTAGGAAACCCACGCAATCGACATAATTTTACTCGTAGCTTATGCTGTATCTTTCCTTGATTCTTTTGAGTTCCTTGTTAAATTGAATTGATTGTGACCCTTAGTTACCAACTGAAAATAGTTGCCAACGAATTAGTTCGATATACATTGCTGCTTTACTGTGGGAAATTATGAAAACTCTTTATATTTCCCACAGTAAAGCAGCAATGTATATCGAACTAATTCGTTGGCAACTATTTTCATTTGGTAACTAAGTGTATACCTTTCCTAGATCGAAATTTTGTAAAATGTTTGTATTAATATTAATCTTAGTGTTCATACATTCTTGTAGTTATTCGCCATTTTTATAATTGTTGAAAAAACTGAATTGTATTGACAATCGCCTGACGCCAGCAAATTACTTTGGGACAAATCCTGCATATTGATTGGGCGACAAAGTTCCTAAAGATGCCGACATAATGTTCTTTTTTTAAGTCTTTGTAAGCGGGCGTACACATTACTTAAAGCTTACTTTGCTCATAGTACAAATTCTTAAGGTGTTACGTTTTCCATACTAACTTCATGTTACCATTCATGAGCGAATGGATTATATATTTACACTGAAATTACATCGCACAGCCTTAATATAATTTTTAATTTGCGTGAAATTATATTTACATAAAGAAAACATTACATAGACAGCTTAATTATTATAATAGCCATCTATTAAACGCTGTTTTGCCTAGCTGACCGAGATGGCTTTACTTCACCTTTAGCTGTTTATGTAATGTTTTCTTTATGCAAATAAAATTTTCCGCAAATTAAACATTAAATTAAGGCTGTGCGATGTAATTTCAGTGTAAATATATAATCCATTCGTTCTTAAATGGTAATAATAAATTAGTATGGAAAACGTACCACCTTAATATTTATCAGTTGCAATACCAACTACCAGTTATATTAGGCACTTAAGTTCAACAAATAAGACTCGGGCCTGTCTCACCTCCTTCTGATAAGTGTCGGATAGCTTATTCACAACTTTTGTCTTTGTCCTTTGATATAAAATAAGAAAGTAACATAAATCACGTTTAGGCTATCAGACACATATCAGAAGGTGGTGAAACATGCCCTTAGAGTCTTATTTGTTAAACTTAAGTACCTAATAAGAAAGTCCCTAAAACAAACACAGAAAAAAATTGGTTGTCTGTAAAGTTGATTTACGGGCGATAATTTTACGTGATAACGTCATTCGCGAGCAAGCGAGAGCGCGGAACGCGCTATGAGCTGCGCGCGTAGCGTTATGCGCTACGCGCACTGTACGTGGCAGATGAGTCATGCTTTTTCGTGCGTGTGGCTGGCGTTCATCGATTTATAAGACGTTTTCACGTCAAAATATAAAAGCAAATATATAAACTTTTGTTTGCGAGTGGTTTTCAACTGTTTAAAAGATTCAGTTTGGAAAATTATTACACAAGATTATACAAAGATCGTGTAATGTATACGCTCTTTCCTACCATTAAGGGTCACTTGCCAGGTGGTGGAACTAAAGTTACCGTAATTAATCTTGCCTATCGAAAAAACAAGCAAAATAGATTGCAGTACAGTATTAATTATATTGTGCCCCTATAGTCAAAGCATCAGTATTAAAAGTCAAAGACTCAAGAGATCTGACTTGTGTAACTCAAAGTTATTTTTTTGTGATCATTTAATCATGCGACAATAGTCGTTAAAGCCCGCCAACCCGCATTGGAGCAGCGTAGCGGGTCTAAGCTCTAATTCCTATCTCCTATGAGAGTGGAGGCCTGTGCCCCGCTATGGGACATTAAAAAAGGCTGTAGTGGTGGATCATTTAATAATATTAAATACTCACACGACACACGGTCGACTGTTCCTAAAGTAGGTAACTCAATGCCTGTGTTATAGGTATGACTGATATGCATAATATTTACATACACCTATCTATATGAATATATTTAATAAATGTATAAATATATAATACATATTTATATTTATATAAATACACCCAGACTTGGGGCGGGAATCGAATCAGCGACCCCGGAGAGGTGGGCAGGGTCACTGCCAATCGCGACGCGCCAGTCAATTCGTAACGGTAACTTCACTTTTACCACTCAGTGTGCAACTGATCCTAAGTTAGCTAGTGCCTAAGCAGTATTAAAGATTAATTAGCAGACTAAAGATTTCCTATCCTTTGAATACATTTAATTCATTATTTATTCATTCATTCATCATTAGCAAGTTACTACTGCTATCAAACGGTCAAAGTGAGATTTTATTAAGTTAAATTTGACCACGAAACAAAACAACAGCCACGCAGAACTTTCAGCAAAGGGGCTGTCCATTAATCACGTGATGTTCGAAAGGGAGGGGGGAGGGGTTCGACAAATATCACGAAATATCACAAGGGGGAGGGTGGTATAATATTATGATATCACGCGTACTTATTTTTTCGCCAAACGCGTGATTTCTAAACCGAATTAATTTTCTAGAATTAAGGATTAGATTATACGTTTTATGCCGGTACTTAAAAATTACACGTGATTTTTGGTGGGGGTCGGGGGGGAGTAGTCTCAAACCTCACCACGTATCAACATGGGGGAGGGAGGGGTTAAAAAAACATCACGTGATTAATGGACAACCGCATAGAATACAACTTTTACAGTGTACTATTGTGTATTGCTTGAATTTTAGTGGCAAGTTTAATATAATTGGTAACTTTACTTTAACCACCTGACATGATGGTTTTCCTATCGGTCTAATGTTTTGCCGCTTACTCTAAAAGTCAAGCCAAACTTCCTACGTGCCATATTACTTACATTGTATAAACTGTGATGTTGGTGAAATCTTTGTATGTATCTTTCTTTGATATGTGAGTGTGAAATGTTAGTTAGAAAACGAGTTTTTAATAAATAACTTACTTACCAAATTAAGGCTTTTTTTATTCACTGATTTAGACAGACCCTCATACAGTTACTTAGAGCGGGGCCGCACTGCGAAAATTATTCGCGCGGTTTATATTCCGCATTTTAATATATTTTTCTCGCGAATTTTAAATCGCATGTGCGTGCAGCTTCATACATTCCCATGTGTCACAAAATTTTGCGAAAAAATTCGCGCGAATAAATTTCGCAGTGCGGCCTAGGCCTTAGTTTCAGACAAGTCTATTGTCTAAATACTGTAGCAGTCATTGCTAAAATCTCTATTGTGGTAATTTTACTCTTGATTGGCTGACACTCAATCCAAGAATCCGAGAAACCAACCGTATTAGTGTTCTTATAGTACACTCATACGGATTATAGTATCTCCTAAGCGACGCATTTTAATTTTCGGATGTGTCTTCCGAAGATGATGTCGAAATCCGTTCCGGAATAGAAGGTACGGTGGTGAACCTCATGCAGAGTCAAGCTTAATTTACAGAAGTAGGTACAAAATCTCTAAACCACAAAACCAGACATTTTACCAATTGTCTGATTTTGTGATTCGACTGCAATATCAACACTGACTAATACGTATACGTTGTATTAAAAACATAGCAGTGTCTAGTAAAGATCTAGATGAGGCATCTCAAAAATCATAAGCATACCTAATTATTATTGGAAGTTAAATAATTAGATACAAGTTACACAATAAAAAAATTTATTTCAAAAATCAAAATCACATTATAATTTATCGGAAACTGAGTCTCATGAATATGTGAGTTTTGGTCTCCGTCAGAATGGCTGACGGTATATCATAAATTCAAGTGAAACCTTATCTATAATTTAGTAGTTTTTTAGTAGTATTTGGTAGTTATCATAGCAATCTTTCAGCAGAACTAATTTAATTTCCACAGGCGTTTCCGATGAAGAAAAAGAAAATATATTTTCCAGTCTATAAACAAAGGCGTGAATAAGATTTAACGTAATTTTATTAAACTACCAAAAGACTACTAAAATTTGACATATATATTTTCAAAGTATTGTACGCCGTTAAAATTCCACCCGCCAACGTGACGTCAGCTTGGCGGCGCACTTTATTTTTCATTTAATTTTGGTTATATTGAACTACTAAATATTTTATCTTAACTACCAAATACTACTAAAAAACTACTAAATTATAGATATGGTTTCACTTGAATTTGTGATATACCGTCAGCCATTCTGACGGAGACGAGTTTTGCACTAAGATCTGATTACATCATACATATTGTATTGTATATTATATACATATTAGGAGGGGCGTTTCCCTGTTTTAGGCAATTTTGGCTCTTTTTAAACTACTTTTAAATCAAGAGGAAGTTTTTTTTTTGCGACGAAAAAAATATATCATCAGGAAACTTCCTCATTATAAATACATAATATTATCACAATATCATGTAAGGATGGACCTACTTCACCTATCTACTTATTATTTAGGAATTAGATACTAAGTCTTGCACATACACGGGAACATGGTAATTGTTAAGTATGTTGAAATTCCATAAACTAATAACTAACTAAAGTTAAACTCTGACCTTGCAATTTATTATAATCTGATAGGTAAAACCCATTGTGAGAAAATACGTGGTCCACTTTGTTGTTGGCAAAGTCGATTGGATACCACTTAAAATCAAATTCTGCATTACAATCTTAATATACATATGGGCACAAAGGGCGTAAAGCCCTTTGTGCCTTAATGTGCTTTACGCCCTTTGAGCCCAGAGGTATCGATAATTATAATACTTATATGTGATTCTTCTGTATGTGTGTTTGTCACCTAACTCCTAAACGAATGGAATTAAACGATTTGGATGAAATATTGTGTGTAGGTACATTTCAATGGGTTCCTGGATGATGGGTCTCTGGTCAGGACGACATCGGATGCACTAGCATTTGTATAAAATAATTATATGTATGTATGTAACACAATTATGGGTTCATTAACGCATCAGTCGACCTCTAGTTTTCTAAAGTTGCCAGTCAGCCCCCTCATGGCGTCGCCCACGGCGTCGGCGCCTGCGCAGGTGTTCGCGCCGGCACGCAGCGCGGAGATGGCGCCCTCCCGAGCAGCCTCACTGTACATCTCCAGACGAACCGATATCTTGTCGTTGAGCAGTAAAATATCGCGTTTTGTCGCCAACTCAGCTTTCCATAATTCTGTAAAGGTAATGGGAGTTTCAGCAGGATTTATTTTTAAATTCAAGTACAAGTTAGCCCTTGACTGCAATCTGATGGGAAGATGGAAGCGGGCTAACTTGGAAGAGGTATGCATACCCCTGATCGGTATCTACACGGCATCGTACTGGAACGCTAAATCGATTGGCGGCACGACTTTACCGGTAGGGTGGTAACCAGCCACGGCTGAAGCCTCCCACCAGACCAGACCAGAGACAATTTAGAAATTATAAAATCCCAAATTGCCCCTGCCGGGAATCGAACCCAGAACCTCCCACTTATAAGACCACAGTGCTCACCACTGCGCCACGGAGGTCGTGGTTTAACAGTAGGTACCTGTCTACCAAACGGTATAGCGCTCACAAGGCCGAATTTATTGTTACATAAGTATATATTTTATTCCTAAAAGTTTGATGTAATCTCACATATTGAATAATCAAGTAAATACAATGCTCACAGCAAAGTCGCCGCGGAACGCAGAGCAGGCGTTCTAGAGGCGTTTCTCATTTTGGTGTTCTAAAGAATTAAATGAAGGTAGGTAACTACTACTTCCATCTCCGCCGCCATTTTTTTTACGGCAGTAGTAATATGTTGAACTAGCGGTCCGCCCCGGCTTCGCCCGTGGTACATATATAGCCTATAGCACTCGAGGATCATTTACATATCCAACGGTGAAAGAATTTTTGAAATCAGTCCAGTAGTTCCTAAGATTAGCGCGTTATTCAAACAAACAAACTGTTCCGCTTTATTATTAACATAGAATATAGATTAGTATAGATTACTGAATAAAAGCATGATCAAGCCCGTGCCTTGACTGCTAAGTGTTTTTAGCTTGTGTTTAAGTACGTGGCTTTACCTTTCCCTCCCTTTGAACATTAGGTAAAAAAAAAATTAATCAACTCACGAATCATTTCCTTCATAGGCATCACACCACCGTACTCCTGGGGCAGGAGGCTCTTATCAATCTCAACCTCTTCAATAGACGTGTACAGTTTCACTCGTTTCCTGATCTTCTCGGAGATGAGACCCATGCCAAAGTCCAGGGCGAACTTAACTGTGGGGTGTACGTTTACTCCGTATATTTCTTTGTGTCTTAATGGGATTGTGCGCTGAAATGTGGAAATTCATGTCTTACGTCATATAATAATATTATAGTAGCTGTTCCCGACATGCGTTGCAATACCACGTAAAGTAGTTATGGTTTCGAAACGCATACAGGACAAACATACAAACATCCATTTTCATGTAGATTACTGGGCCAGAAACTTGTGCGGGAGTACACAGAAGAACGCACAAAAGTTTCACCACAATCGGTTGAGTAGTTCAGCAGCGTATAGAGGATATACAGATAAACATTGATTTTTATTTTTAACCCCCGACGCAATAACGACGGGGTGTTATAAGTTTGACGTGTCTGTCTGTGGCATCATAGCTCCTGAACGGATGAACCGATTTTGATTTTGTTTTTATGGGTATCAAATGGCTTCACTAAGTACTAAAATATGTATTATTTATACACTATGATAAATTTCAAATCCAAGATGGCCGCCACCACAAAATGGATAATGTCAGGGGTTTTTTAAATTTTTAATTTATACTTATTACAAGAAGAAAATATCGTCATTTAATTTCTTTTAAATTCTATAAAATAGTTAAGCGCACCCGTGCGAAGCTGCGCCGCGAGCGCCGTCGGTTCATTTATAGTCTGATTTTTAATTCGGTGGAATTCTGACAGTTATCATTTAAAAATAGAATGAGTTATTTGTTTGAAAAACAGGGTTACCACCTGAAGTTCGATTTTACCCCAAACTAAAGTACTTACCTGCAGTAGGTATTCGTCAAACATTTGTCATAATCTACATGAGGCAATTGATTTTTTATTTATAGACTAGATGATGCCCACGGCTTCGCCCGTGTGGATTTAGGTTTTTAAAAATCCCGTGGGGACTTTTGATTTTCCAGAACAAAATGTAGCCTATCTGTAGTAACTCGTCCCCAGAACGGAAAAATCCCGTGGGATCCCTACGCTTTCGGAATGCAATTCCTTAACAGCATCAGGGTTGAGGAGTTGGATATGTACCTACTCGAGTTCATTTAACGATAGTCTTTAATTGGTACTTCCAATATCAATTTAAATAACCGACAGTTCCTAAATCCCATTAGTTTTGGGGATCAGGTCCCCTACAGCATCAGGATTGAGGAGTTGGAATCCAAATTTTTTATAGAACAGGGTCGCAATGTTTCTCTATCGATTAAAAAAAAAATTACGCAAATCGGTTCAGAAATCTCGGAGATATCGGTGTACATAGGTAGAAAAACACAACTCCTCCTTTTTTGAAAGTCGGTTAAAAAAGTAGCCTATGTTACTCCCTGGTTAATTCTCTACTTGTATGTGAAAGTCCCGTCAAAATCGGTTCAGCCGTTCTGAAGATTAGCCCGTTCAAACAGACAGACAGACAGACAGACAGACAGACAAAAATTTTAAAAACGTGTGATTCGGTTATGGTACCGTTCAAATAACCATATGAGCTTAATATGAGGTAGTTATTTCGATATTACAGACAGACACTTCAATTTTATTTATTACTAGATGATGCCCACGGCTTCGCCCGTGTGGTTTGTAAAAATCTCGTGGGAACTTTGATTTTCCAGAACAAAAAGTAGCCTATCTGTAGTAAGTAGTAACCCGTCCACAAAACGGAAAAATTCCTTGGGATCCTTACGATTTCGAAATGCAATTCCTTACAGCATCAGGGTTGAGGAGTTGGACATGTACCTACTCGAGGTCATTCAACAATAAAGTCTTTAATTGGTATCCCCAATATCAATTTAAATAACCGACAGTGCCTAAATCCCATTAGTGTTGGGGATCAGATCCCCTACAGCATCAGGATTGAGGAGTTGGAATCCAAATTTTTTTGTAGGACAGTGTCGCAATGTTTCTCTATCGATTAAAAAAAAATTACGCAAATCGGTTCAGAAATCTCGGAGATATCGGTGTACATAGGTAGAAAAACACAACTCCTCCTTTTTTGAAAGTCGGTTAAAAAAGTAGCCTATGTTACTCCCTGGTTAATTCTCTACTTGTATGTGAAAGTCCCGTCAAAATCGGTTCAGCCGTTCCAAAGATTAGCCCGTTCAAACAGACAGACAGACAGACAGACAGACAGACAGACAGACAGACAAAAATTTTAAAAACGTGTGATTCGGTTATAGTATCGTTCAAATAACCATATGAGCTTAATATGAGGTAGTTATTTCGATATTACAGACAGACACTTCAATTTTATTTATTAGTATAGATTAGTATAGATATACAAAGTTTTGAATTTATTATCTTTTTTGTGGGAACTGTTTTATCTCTGGTAACATTAAGAAACGTCAGAATTCTACGGAAATAACAATCAGAGTAATATATGAACTCACCTCTCCATTTTTGACTATTCTCACGGCCTCCTTCGGAGTGAAGAGTGTGAGGTGAGGGAAGCTGACTCCAGAGCCGTCCGCGTAGTGCACTAGCCCTCGCACCTGGCTCTCCTCGTCCTCCATCAGCGTCTCGTAGCATATCGCCATCACTCGGCACATATCCTGATTCGTGTACTTATACGGATCGAATACACCTAAGGAATATATACCATGTTTTGTAAAGTACCTAAACAAAAGGGTCTACACGGACGTATCTTACCCACTTTCCTGGCGCAGTGGTGAGTGCTGTGGTCTTTTGAGTGGGGTTCGATTCCCATCTCCACCACTACAGCCTTACGTCCGACTGCTGGGCACAGGCCTCCTCTTTCATAGGAGAGAGGGATTTAGAGCTTAGACCCGCCACGCTGCACCAATGCGAGTTGGTGGACTTTAACGACTACATTTTCACATGATAGTGATAATAACCGGGACCGACTGCTTAACGTGCTCTCCGAGGCACAGGGGTGAAACACCGCCAGCTTCCAACTCCGGGCTGGCACTGAGAATTTCTTGATAGAAAACCCAATACCTAACAATTATTTACCCAACCCGGGAATCGAACCCGGGATCTCGTGATCTGAAGCGGACGAATATGCTAACCACTAGACCAACGAGGAAGTTCGATTCCTGGCAGGGGCAATTTGGAAATTTATAATTTTCATTTAGAGATTCTGTACAATGTAATAAGCACCACAATAGTCTATATCTGTATTCTGTAGTATATTAATCAACGATCATACCAGGTCTGTATATTACAACGCGTCGGCCCATTTTATCTTTGTAGGGGCTAACAAATATGTATCTGAAAGGTAAGAAAATTCTCAATTAAAAAGCGGGTCATTTTATCTATAATAATAAATAATAATAAATCTTTATTTACTTAGTACAAAATTAAAATACTTAACATTTTTCTTAGTAGTACCCTCGACCCCCAAACTAGGAAAACCCGTGACATATAACTATGAAAAATTGTTTTAGAAAGCTCATAATGATTTGTATAAACTTATTTTCAATAAGGCTAAAAATACGACTTGGCACATCTTGACAATTTTGATATATTTCGAGTGTCGAAACACGTATAACACAGCTGACTTTAAGGGCCTGTTTCACCACCTTCTGATTTTGGAAATTTGTGCACAACTGTGCATCAATTTGGCACGCGTTTTCCACCCACTAGGCCGTTCTATCCTTGATCTAGACGCACGGCAGTGCGTCCGGCAAGTTACGGCCGTGATGCATAGGTAATATATTTACATGGAGGCTTACCCTAAGTCGATGATCTCAGTCATAACGGGAAGCATGTAGTCGAGTTGGTTGAACGCGATGCCCCAAGACTGCCGGAGCAATATGTAGCGTTCAATCGCCTCCTGGGCCATGGGTACGCTGAATTTCTTAGTTCTGAGGTAACGAAGGAGGAAGGCAGCGTCTGTGAATACAGATGGACGTTTGATAATTTTAGTTTTTGTAAACCACCACCACTACAGCCTTTTAACGTCCCACTGCTGGGCACAGGCGTCTCTCGTAGGAGAGAGGGATTTAGAGCTTAGACCCACCACGCTACTCCAATGCGGGTTGGCGGGCTTTAACGACTATTGGTCACATGAACTATGATAATAACCAGGACCGACTGCTTAACGTGCTCTCACTGTTCATCACATCACATCACTGTTGATATTTAGGTTGACAACATTATTTTACTAAATGACATTTTGAAACGTTAGTTTATTGCATCGAATTAAAAGAAGCTACATGTTTCACGTTTACTGTTCGTAAATCTGCTGTTGAAAATAAATTTCTGAGAAAAATGATTTGGCATATCCATACTTTTATCACGAATGCAAAATTTTAGTTATCACACACCTAACACATAATTTGTAGTAGTAGTAGCAATTGCCAGCAAACTTCTTGAGCATGAAGTGACATAGTGGGGGTAAGTTAGCGCATTGTACCTACACATCCGGTCAATAAAGAGGAAAGCGGGAGGCAAAGGTCTACTGACCTACCAATCACGTGTGCTCAATAGGATACTCCCCGCCGTCGCGCCCGCACGCCCCACCAAAGAGACCTAAAATTCGCTTGTCAAGGTCATTTGCTCAAGAAGTTTGCCGGTAACTTTGCCATATATAAAACTGACCTGGTTTCGTTCCTATTATAGTCAGTATAGTTTACTTGGGTATAGTTTTGTTAAACATATAAAGCAAACAGAAACGCCGGTATGCGACCAAGGTTTGTTCTGTGGATTTTTAAGAGCACTTCCCTTCCCTTGAAGTTTCGACGGCGAGTAGGAAATCGCCATCTTTGCCTCATTTATGTTGACTTTTAATGACCTGGTTAGCCCTGCGGTATTATCAGCGGGAAGTCCCAAGTTTGCTTGAGATAGCAAAAAAAGACTAGGCTGAGATAGAGCGAATTCTTACTCCAATCAGATTTTGGACAGAGTTAAAACGGGACTTAAATCATATTATGTCTCTGACATAAATCTATCTGGTTTTAATTATTTCTAAAGTTCTCAGGGCTGAAGAAGGCTCAGGGTCACTCAGCGGGCGATGGAGACAGCTATGCTCGGAGTATCCCTGCGGGATCAAATCAAAAATGAGGAGATCCGCAGGAGTACCAGAGTTACCGACATATGGCACAAGTGGCAATGGGCGGGGCACAATGCTCGAAGAACCGATGGACGACGGTCCCAAGGTGCTTGAATGGCGACCTCGCACCAGTAAACGAAGCGCAGGTAGACCCCCCACTCGTTCGACAGACGATCTCAAGCGAGTCGCTGGCAGCCGCTGGAATCAGGCGGCACAAGATCGTGTGCTGTGGCGATCCTTGCAAGAGACCTATGTCCAGCAGTGGACGTCTATTGGTTGAAACGAACGAACGAACGAACGAAAGTTCTCAGGATTACCCATTCTGATTGCCAAAAATTTAGGATTCTGCTCCATCCATTTCCTCAAAGCATCAAGAGCTTGACATCTAGAGCTTTCTGTTTCTCGGAGTTCAGCTGCCGCTATTGCCTGTGTTTCTTCCGACAGCGGGCACTTGTATTCATCTGCTGGTGTCAAGTACCGCTTTGTGAGCCTTCGTGACATGATTCTAGAAAGAGAATAAAAAAATAAAAGTGATTTTTTGTGTAACAGAAACCCTTATTCTTACCTAATATTACACGTACCTACATCGGAACTCTATTGGAATTATTAATAAGCACACTTTTTCCAATGATTAAGAAATTATTGATTTTTATGGACGTTTTTAGGGTTCCGTACACAAACGGTAACAACGGAACCCTATTAATGTCACTCTGCTGTCTGTCTGTCTGTCTGTCCGTCCGCCGATCATAGGTCTCTGGCTCGTAGACGAAATGAGTTACAAACCTGAAATTTTGGTATTTGGTGTAGAACGTTAACCCAAAACTAAATATTGAATTAGAAATTGAATTAAATTATTTTTCAGGGGGGCTCCCATACATGAAAAAGATGCCGGAAAAAATTTTTTCTTACCCTAACTTGTCATAGCATCATTGTTTAACGCTATATTTTTTTAAATTTTTGATTAAAAAATAAGGAAATGGGGGGCCATCGAAGTTTTCATTTTTAGACCATTTTTGTGATGGGGGCTATCTCAAAAACTATACTTACCAGTTATGAATATGAAATTTCGGTATATTATGTACTATATGCTCTATTTAAACAAATACTGAAAACAACGATTCATAAAGTAGTTTGTAAGCTGTGACCAAAACAAACGAACATTTTTTGGTTTTTTCTTTCACGGTTTGCTGCGATGTCTAGCTGAGAAATAAAATATTTTTTACATCCAAGATATTATGTTGTTCATAATTATGTAGTTATGTACGGAACCTTAAAAGAGCGAGGCCCGACTCGTACTTGGCCGGTTTTTTTATAACTTCACAGAAAAACTTTTCGTAACAAGAGGTTAAAACTTAAAACGCACATGAAAGAAACCGTCACATCAGTGTTGCAATAAAAGCAGTTACAAAACGCGCCTCATTGGTTTCATAAACGAGAATGTCACACATTCGCATTGTGACTGCAACTCATCTCGTGAGTCGCGCAATTAGTATCTACCTAACGTATTAAGCAAAGCATATTACTCATTGCACATTCGAAGACTTGCGCAATAAATGAAATATTTTTTTTATATTATTTATTTAATTTATTTCTAATCAATATTTTTGCTATTTTAGCCTAGTTTGCGTTAATTTTGAGAAAAATAAAAATTACTTATTAATAAATTACCTATCCACCTAATGATGTAGGTTAAAGTAAAACATTAAGAATTCAGTTCATATGGGAGTTGGGAAAAATTATAAGTTGAATTCCGCTTATTTGTTCATCCATTGGTCCAACCACCCTAGTTGATAGTTCCGTGATAGATGCTACTACAAGGATTTCATGAATCTACACGATGCGATGGTTGGAAAGTAATCAATACATAAACGAGTGCATATATTAGGTATATCGTGATGTGAGCGAACCTAAGAGCGAATAGTACATAGAATACAAATGAAACTGAAAGTTTCATGCGCATTGCAAACCTCTTGTACGTTGAGCGCGTCCTTTTCCAACCTCACGTGTGTTGTTCACGCAGGAGAGAGATAAAACAAGAAAACGCATTTGCATGTTGCATTTTACACTCCTTGCGAGCTTTGTATTCCTAGTAATTCAGATGCTGTTTTTGCAAAATTCTGCTTTTCTTGCTCCGATCAAAAGTGGGTTTTGACACGTTTTGAATCTGTTTTGCAAAATCCAATACCTATTTTCCTACCAGCAGCTATAAAATACGCTACATTTTAGTTTTGCACTAGGGAAACATGAACCAAAGATAGTTCATTGCATACCCGTCGCAAATGCAACATAAATATTATGTGTGTGTACCTACCTACGATTTGTAGTGTGCGTAGGTACTCTACTAAAGTTGTAACTTGCCACGTACTTTCTAAAGTCTACCAAATTTAGTTATATACAAAGAGCTTAGCCAGAGTTTATCTTTAGTAGGTACAACTCATACAAGATACAAGAGCTTTGCATTAATGCATTTTTTTAAACAAAGAAAAAAGGCATGCTTTATTCTCTTAGGCATCTAATCGTAAAGCTTGTACTATAGGGTCTGTACGATCCAATTTTTAGGATTCGAATTTACTAATCTCATCCAATAGTAGATTGTATCATAAGGGAGCAAAATAATATTTTTACGGCGAGGGCGCTTTTTTGATTCCAGAGCGAAGTGAGGGATTGTATAGTAGAATCCCGAGCGTAGCGAGGGATTCTTTAGTACAATCCTGAACGCAGCGAGGGATTCAAAGTACGTCGCCCGAGCCAAAAATATATTGCGCCCGAGTGATACACTCTACTTTTCATCACCCTCTATGAGGAAATAAAAGGCGCCTCATATTTTTAACCCCCGCCGCAAAAACGACGGGGTGTTATAAGTTTGACGTCTGTGTGTGTGTGTGTGTGTGTGTGTGTAATGTGTATATCTGTCTGTTCCCCCATAGCTCTCAAACGGATGGACCGATTTGAATGCGGTTTTTTTGTTTGAAAGGTGAATTAGTCGGGAGTGTTTTTAGCTATGTTTGTTTGATTAAAATCGGTCCAAGATGGCCGCCGCCACAAAATGGCGGATTAATAATACAAGAATAAATTAAAAATTTAAGAAACCCCCGACATTCGCCATTTTGTGATGGCGGCCATCTTGGATTTGTATAGTGTTATTCTACTAGTCAAGACCTTTCATTTAATACCCATATTGAGGGAGTTGTGAAAAAATATGTAATCCGCCATTTTGTGGCGGCGGCCATCTTGGACCAATTTTCATCGAACATAGCTAAGAACACTCCCGACTAATTCACCTTCCAAACAAAAAAACCGCATTCATATTGGTTCAACTGTTTGAGCGCTATGGGGGAACAGACAGACACACACACATACACAGACAAACGTCAAAATGAAAGGTCTTGACGACAAGACCTTTAATTTGATACCCATATTGAGGGAGTTGTGAAAAAATATGTAATCCGCCATTTTGTGGCGGCGGCCATCTTGGACCAATTTTTATAAAACATAGCTAAGAACACTCCCGACTAATTCACATTTCAAACAAAAAAAACCGCATTCAAATCGGTTCAACCGTTTGAGCGCTACGAGGGAACAGACAGACACAGACGCACATACATACACAGACGTCAAACTTGTAACAACAATAACAACAATCGATACTATCGTTCGCGCCTAGCCCGGTGGGACCACGGACCCTTCATCTTCAATAAGTGCGCCGCAATTATCTTTTAGGCGCACTTATAAATAAGTGCGATTAAAAGATCTTTTACGCGCACTTATAAAAATGCGCCGAAAACACCACCTTTGGGTGCACATAAAGGCGAACCAAGTCGTCCTTTTCGAATAGATGGGATGAAAACAATTATGTACGTATACCAAGTATGCCTACTTGCCGGCTCTTTGCCGCAATCTGCATTCCAAAACCGATTCATGATATCTCAAAAGGTAGTTAGATAATGACTAAGTATTTGCATGTTGCATCTGAGCATGCGTGGACCCGGGAAAACTGCAGCGAGCTAGAAAATTGTTAAGGTACTAGGACTATATATAGCTGTATGTAGGAATGGTAATATCAGAAGCATGGGACAATGATGTGCAAGGTGCATTCTGAGCATGCGTGGTGCCCGGGCGAGCTGCACCCAGCTAAAAATTTTCCAAGTTACTAGGATCACAGAGCCATCTTGTAAGTATAGCAAAATCACAAGCCATAGGACAATGATGTTGCAAGGTGCACTCTGAGCATGCGTCGGGCCTGGGCGAGCTGCACCCAGCTAAATTTTTTCCAAGATACTAGGACCGAAGAGCCATGTTGGAGGTATATTAATACAAGTTAGTAATACGCAGGTAACCTACACATGCGCTATGAGCTAGACTCTCCCCAGATCCTAGGTATTGAACGGTTTCTCACCGGGGGAACACCAGACGCATATGAAGCGGAGGAGATGCTTTTGACCAGCCAATAGTACTGAGTTTGTGCGAGAATTGAATGGTAGTTTGCAACGTTACATCTCGATTGTATTGTTTGCAATACGACGGTTTTTATTCGGAGCACAATATAGTATGTTAAGCATTTATTATTAGGTAAGTAACAAGTATTGTGTTTGGGAATTATATAAGTTAGTGAATACTATTAATCAGTAAAATCACTCATTGGCAATAAAGTTACTGCTTCCAGTCCCAGGGAGCATTGTTTTCAACAGGTAAGAAGCAAAAAATATGTTTTTGAACCCCCTTAAAAATATGTCATTCTTCTTCTTCTTGTGGTTTTTGGTTCGTGCTAAACCAGCACAATGTACTTCGAACTTCATAAAATTAAAAAAAAAAACAGTTTTTTAAATTCTTTTGCATCATCAGAAGTTTATCAACGACATACTTAGATAACACAATAAAAGTAAGTAACTAAATTTATTTTGTAACCACATGTTTAAATACACTTACTTGCCTAGGTAGGTACTTTTTAAACTTGTTTACTTAAATTCCGCATTTTGTATGTACATCGTACATAATATAAAGCCAACGCAAAGCTAGACATCAATATTCAGGTCTCTAGTCCTTATGGATCTGGAGATAAATGATTTTCATATTTCGATTTCAATAATCATTCATCATCATCATCATGATCAACCCATTACCGGCTCACTACAGAGCACGGGTCTCCTCTCACAGTGAGAAGGGTTTTGTCTATAGTCCATAGTCTACCACGCTGGCCAAGCGGATTGGCAGATTTCACACACCTTTGAGAACGTTATGGAGAACTCTCAGGCATGCAGGTTTCCTCACGATGTTTTCCTTCACTGTTAAAGCAAGTGATATTTAAATACTTAAAACGCACATAACTCCGAAAATTTAGAACCCACGACCTCCGATTAGAAGTCGGTCGTCCTAACCACTAGGCTATCACAGCTTTTTCAATATTCAGAATAATCATTAATCGTTCATTAATATTGATAATGGTTTAAAAAAAAACGTTGGTTGGAAAAGTCAAAATTTTCGGTTATTTTGGATTTTCTCTGACCTTGACCCTTGACTTTGACCTTGAATAACTTTTTTAGCAGACATGGGTTCAATGGGGACTTTTGACACTATTCCTACTGGTGTACCCAAGGTCTCTATCAAAATTCAGCTCTGTCGGAATTACTGTTAATTGAAATGTCTATTTTGACCGGGCTATAAGTAGGAGCTTGAAGCCGATTTGTACGTACAAATATAAAGGGTATAACAAGCTTTGCCTCGTTGGGCAACAGACCGCCACATTCGATGCTTGGGCAACGCTATAATTTTTCACCGTTACATAAGCAATATTCGGTGCCTGCTGTAACACCGAGATGCCGATTACGAGGGCAAATCAGATTGAAATCAAACCGGCGCTGTTCTGTTGCAATATTTTGCCTAAGTTATTTATCATACTCATAGTAGCTAGGTAGGTACAAATAATCTGGGATGAGTGGAAATTATAAGGGAGGCGTTTATACGATAACTAGCTAATAGCAACAAGTAGCACGACTTTGTCCGTGTGGATTTCGGTTTTTTGAAAATCCCGTGGGAACGCTTTGATTTTTTGGGATAAAATGTAGCCTGTGTCCTACCAAATTTCATCAAAATCAGTTCAGCTGTTTAGCCGTGAAAGCGTAACAAACAGACAAACTCACTGTCACATTAATTATAATATTAGTTAGGATGACTTTTTAACCCCCGACGCAAAAACGACGGGGTGTTATAAGTTTGACGTGTCTGTGTGTGTGTGTGTGTGTGTGTGTGTGCGTGTGTGTGTGTGCGAATGTGTGTATGTGTGTGTGTCTGTGTGTTCCCCTGTGGCGCTCAAACGGGTGGACTGATTTGAATGCGGTTTTTTTTGTTTGATAGGTGAATTAGTCGAGTGTTGTTAGCTATGTTTGATGAAAATCGATCGATTATGGCCGCCGCTACAAAATGGCGGATTACATTTATTTTCTCACAACTCCCTTAATATGGGTATTAAATGAAAGGGCTCGACTAGTAGAATATCACTAAGCAAATCCAAGATGGCCGCCGACACAAAATGGCGAATGTCGGGGGTTTTTAAATTTTTAATTTATAATTGTATAAATTTTCTAGCAGATGATGATGCCCGGTATCCCATGGATTTAGGTTTATAAAGATCCCCTGGAAACTCATTGCTTTATTGGGATTAGTCTGTGTCCGTATTCAAGATTCAAGCTATCTCCGAGCCAAAATTCATCAAAATACGTTCAGCGGTTGAGTCGCGAAAAAAATAAGACATATACTTAAGGCGCCTCTACACGTTGGCCAACATGATGGCGGATATGTTGGAAGGTGTTGGACGAGGAGTTGGTGTTAGCGTCCACACGTTGGAAGGTCGTTCAGTATGCTCCGGTTAGGGCCAATGTGCGGACGTGTACACTTTCACTTAAGCGAATTTACTAAATTGAATATTGAGACGTTAACAGCTGCTGCGGTTTAATTATTCACTGCATACCGCAACTACGTGAATGTGTATACGAAAATTGTATTTTTTTATTTTTGTGATTTTATTTCTTGGGTTCCACAAACAATTTTCGGCTTAGTAGGGCTCTATAAAGCAAAAAGTTTCTTCATTGGTCATTGTCACTGCCATTTTGTGGACATTATACTAGTTACGACGCGTGAATATAAAATTTAAAAGACGTGCATGCGTGCGATCACTCTGAGAGCTCGTAGCAAACTGAACTTGCTTCCAACGTGTGGATGGTGCGGCCAAACTCTGTCCCAAACCCTTTGATGTACCGACACGAAATGGATCTCGCGCCAACTTGCGGGCCATCGTTCCAACACCTTCCAACTCCCGCTCTACACGTTGGGCCAACATATTGGGCCATAAGATGGGCCAGCATGTTGGCGAACGTGTGGATGAACAGTTAGACAGACCGGATAGAGTTACTTTCGCATTTATAATATTACTATATATTTTGACTTGAGATTTATTAATATTTGTAAGTAGTTAGGTATGTCTGTCCGTTATCTTTTGACACAATTACACAACCGCTCAATCGACCTCAATTAATATTTGGGTAGCGTCCTGGACACGGACATGACATAGGATACCAACTTTTTATACCGCAAAATCCCAAGTTCCCGTGGGAATTTTGATCACAGTACCTACACAGCTAGATTTCCACTCAAGCGTATAAATGTCGTCGATTATCCCGAGTTGAATAGTTATAACACAGTTAAGTAACGCAACCGCAATATTATCTTTATCACTCAAGAGTCCGCCTGCCATGAGATTGCATTACAGAGATAGTTTTGTGGTCTGTCGAGTTTGAATGTTTGCAAGTCATAAGTTTTAGGCAGTAGGTAACTAAGAGCGCGGCCGCACTGCGAAAATTATTCGCGCGAATTTTATTCGCGCGGTTTATATTCCGCATTTTAATATATTTTTCTCGCGAATTTTAAATCGCATGTGCGTGCAGCTTCATACATTCCCATATGTCACAGAATTTTGCGGAAAAATTCGCGCGAATAAATTTCGCAGTGCGGCCACGGTATTATTTTCATAATATTACCGTGGTGCGGCCTAGGCCTAAAAGTTGAGAGATCCAAAGTAGTTGTAACCAACGTGCAATAAGGTTTGGCGTAGGCTCATAGACGTATTACTCAAGTAGGCTTTAGATTGGCTAAGTGTCAATGTCATTGTTTATTCCGAACTGAATTCGATGAAAGTCAGGATGGGATGGAACCTTATCGAATTGAATTTGAAATACCAGTGTGCTTAGTCTAAATCGGAGCACTCGAAAACGAACTCGAAAACTATTGATCGATTTCAGAGTAAAATAGACCTAAAATGGCATGAATTAAGGTTTGAGTTCGCCAATACATTCAGCATTGTTCGAATGCTGAATGTATTGGCGAACTCAAACCTTAATACAAGCCATTTTAGGTCTATTTTACTCTGAAATCGATCAATAGTTTTCGAGTTCGTTTTCGAGTGCTCCGATTTAGACTAAGCACACTGTTCTAGAGTGAAACATGGTTAGCAAAGAAAGTCTAAATGCAGGACATGTATTTATTTGTACCTACGACCATTCATTATCTACTCTTTGGAATTTTGAAAATACACAAAAATTTTACACATCTAATGTTTGTAAATGTGTCACTACGTCATAGTATAAAACAAAGTCGCTTTCTCTGTCCCTATGTCCCTATGTATGCTTAAATCTTTAAAACTACGCAACGGATTTTGATGCGGTTTTTTTTAAATAGATAGAGTGATTCAAGAGGAAGGTTTGTTAGTAGAAAAATTGGACCCGGTAGGTGGCGCTAATAGCGGGCAGGACGATGTCTGCCGGGTCCGCTAGTTTATAATAAAAAAGTCATCCTAATACTTCAATACCACTCGCATTCACCTGTTTACTGTGTATTCACTCTATTTATTTATAAATTTTTACCCTTATTTTGATTCATTATTTGTTCATAGAATACTTAACATAAATTCTATAAATAACCGAGCTACAATAATCATACTTAAAAACTTACAAAATTTCTCACTAGAATCAATATAAAATCTATCGTCTGCCGAGCTACTATGTACCGAGTTCGCCGACGCGACGCTACGGTTGTCGGGTGAACAGCGCGTGCGTCGGTTCCAAAAGTTTGCATCCTATTCTAAACGCGCGTGGATTATTTATACTTATATACACGATTTATAAAGATTGGCGTTATATTACAAGTAACACAGTTAAGTTAAGTTAAGTTAATCGTTAAGTCGTGATTTTACATCTTCCACTCGCGGCACTTCATCTTGAATCCAGTGGTATGTTAATGTTATTTGACTTACATCTCACAGCTTTGATTAAATTGTTATTGAAGATTCTGGCAGCTATTATATTCTAAGGATATTTGCGGCACTATCCTCTAGATAAATAATTATTATTTATCTAGAGGATAGTGCCGCAAGCAAAAGCCACCGACAATACCTGTGACAATACTATGGCACACACTGCAAAGGCACTGTCAAAGTTGAAATTATTTCAACTGTTTAAAAACCGGCCAAGTGCGTGGCGGGCCACGCGCAGTGTAGGGTTCCGTAATCACAATCCTCGAAAAACAGATATAACTCCTTAACCTGTGAACCCTACTTAGCCGTGATAGTTTTCCTTTAAAATTGATTATATACCCTACTGCTGTGAATTTTTTCAAGTTCCTATATACTGCCATTTGGCTGATAGAGGGGGGAGACACTTGACTCTAATAAAAATTTGCATTTTAAAACATCATATTTTACAAACGGATCTAGAAATCGAAAAATGATATTCCCACACCCACAGTATTTTTAAAAGACCTATTCAACGATACCCCACATTAAGGGGTAGACGAGAAAAAAAATATTCATCCCTACTTTACATGTAGGGGAGCTACCCTAAAAAAAATATTTATCAAAATTTTATTTCACCACTTTGTCGGCGTGATTAATATTTATACTCATGCCAAATTACGGATTTCTAGCACTAATAGTCTCTGAGATTAACCGAGGACGGACAGACGGACAGACGGACAGACGGACAGACGGACAGACGGACGGACATGGCGAAACTATAAGGGTTCCTTGTTTACTACGGAACCCTAAAAATGAAACTTCTTTGCACATGGAACAGCAAAATTTTGGTTGTGAAACTTGAAACTTGAAGAGAAGTCAACCGCTGACTTTATACTTAGTGAACATCTGTGGCATGGACACCGGAGCGATATTTAGTAATCTTTTTATTGGTAAATAAACAATTTTAGCACAGAATATCAAAATGTGGGTGCAAAATGCAGCTTTAGGTACTAGTACCTACTTTCTAAAGCTAACTTCCCGTTATGTATTAGGTCTATGATGACAAGCTGTATTGTAAGATTTAAACTGACTTTGGTCCAGCAATCGCAGAGAAATCGGGGTAAGTACCTACCAATCTATCTATCGAAATATACCTAATCGAAATATATGCCGTATCTGTACATTGAAGATTTTTGTAAAATAATAACTGGGGGATGTTAGGGATAAGTAATAGAACGTAAAAAAGCTATTTTTCGAATTTTTGTCTCTTTGTCTGTTTATCTGTTTGTCTGTATGTTTGTGCGCGCATCACGTAAAAACTACTGAATGGATTGAAATGAAACTCGGCATGATAATAAGTTCATACTATGGAGTAACATATAGGATACTTTTTATTCCGAAATTCAGCACGGTTCCCTTGGGAGAGGGGAGGAAAGTCAAAATGTGTACTTAGCTGTAATTCATTAACACGTATTCTAATTTCATTATTTTTTTTTTGTTAGAATGAAGATACCTAGTACTTTAAAGATTACCCTGTAAATATTTCAAAGTCATCCGTCTTGTAGATCAGAAATTACAGACATCACAACCCTCAGTATTCCATATAACTAGAAACCCGGATTGTACAGGAACCTTAAGCTTAAGCTGGCGTGCGTTGTGTTTGTCTGTTTATCTATTTGTTCTGGCTAATCTCCGAAAGGCTGGATCGATTTTGATGGAACTTTCACTGGCAGATATTCACATTTTGATGCGCCACTTTTAACAGTTTGTAGCAAGCTATGAACTCAAAGGTGCTTAAGAAAAATAAAGAGTTCCCACGGGATTTTTAAAAACCAATATCCACGCAAACAAAGTAGCTGGTATCCGCTTGTAAATAAATATTAATTAAAATATACACAGCAATTATTTTTTCGTAATAAACACCACCTAATTCATGGAAAATTTTCGAAAACGGACGTGCAATTTTACTTTACAAAATCTTTACAAAGAAAGCATTAATCGCCGAGCTCTAGTGTTTAGTGCGCCTAAAACATAACGATAGGTAAATCAAAACTATAATAAAAATATTCTATTCGCACAGCTTATAAAATATATAGTCACGATCGCAGATAGTAATGAGCAAACAAACTCACGTGTCAAAATATTATTATTCTTTGAAAATGTGTAAGTACCAAAACGTGTACACTTCACAACGAGCCGGGCTATACTGTGTGCTTGTGAAATGGCTCGCCTTCTTTTGCTCCGACTCTTTGATGACAAAGGCACTCCAAAGTCGCTCTTTGACTATTACCTACGGCAACAAGTTAAGACACCGCTAGTGAATGGATGCAGAGTTTGGCAACATTTTGTCTAAAGATAGGTGACCAAACGTTTTAACCGTTTTGAAGAAGGAGGATCTCAATTCGAACCATGTTAGTCCGTTTCCACGTTAGACTGTATCGTCAATCCAGCCCTCGTGATCTACTCACTATATTTATATCCTTTAAAACAGGAATACGCCACCTTCTAAATAGGTAAATAGGCAAACATAATTGTCCTATAAGTGTAAGTTATACCTACATAGAGGCAAAAATGTCATGGTAATATTTTCGCAATTTACTTGCTTGTTAATGCTAGTAATAAGTCTATAATTGCTTTACCTAAGTTTTCTTAATAGCTAGGTAGGTACGTAAGTAATTAGTTAATTAGAACGTTATAATAAAATCTGCTGACACATGTTTTTACGCAAGTGTAGATACGTACTTAGATACGTCAGGATGTAAATAAAGTGGTCATTATGGTTAAACTAGCCGACTACTCGCGACTTCGTCCGCGTGGATTTAGGTTTTTAAGAATCCCTTGGGAACTCTATAATTTATACCCAATTATATAAGGTCTAGTCTATCTCTGTACCAAATTTCGATTCAGTGGTTTAGGTGTGAAAGCGTAACAAACAAACTCGCTTTCGCATTTATAATATTAAGTTAGGATTGGATAAATAATTTTACATTTAGATTAATTAGAGGAAACCTACACAAATCGTTTGACACATACCTTTACGTGATACTAGTCCAAAAATGTTTAATCGAGAATTTTAAACCGAATAGACCTCAAAAAAATAATTACATCTCTTTTCCTTCCAATGATTTGTTTAATGTATAAATTAACTTTTTAATATTCTTAAATCGTTATGTATTAATGAAATACATATAATTTTTTATGTCAGCAGCACCCTGACAAGGTCTCATGTTAGCTATAATTATGTAATGTACCCACATTGTACACGAAAGCTATAAATAAATAAAATACAATAAATTATTATGTATAACCACAGAGTACTTACAGAGGGGAAGCTTCTACAAGCGGCCCGCTGTAGGTACACTCACACATATGCGCACGTTTGTCACCAACTGTACCGGTTAGTGGAACGAGTGGGCGTCCGTGAGCCGTTGGTGAGTGTGTTTGTGTGAGTATACCTACAGCGGGCCGCTTGTGGAAGCTTCCTCTCTGTAGATTTACTACTCGTGTGGTATAACTACGGCGGAATACATAATCAATTCACGCAAAATCGGCGCATGGTCTTAAACTAATCCAACTTGCATAGGTAGAATTTTATATGAGTTTAGTACCTGTTTTCTGAGACTTTTTCTTTGCTCTAACAAAAAACATAATAATTAGTAGGTAGGTATTATATTAATTTATACATACTTACTTACGAATAAGTAAGTGAAATTATTGAACATTGAATCAATAAAACACTGATCTTCTAAAAACATTGTTGTACATATTTTGCACATTTTTGCGTATTTTGAAGTATCCCTGCGCGTTTCGTCAAGATCATTTCGTACAGCAGTTGGGTCTTGAAAATAGACCTAATAACCTACATTGTCTATTGAAATTACATAAATAGTTTTTATTTTTTCACCCACAAACTCTAAATGTATCCGGGATAAAAAGTAGCCTAAATCACTCCTTGCATATGTTCTCTACCTGCCTGGATGGTAATCAAAGAAAATCAGAAAGGTTTGTTACACCTGAATTTTCTGTGACTACTCACTGTGACCGTTACATAAATTAAATTATATCAGTCATTGTGAATGAGATTAAGGTCGGCGCTATTTGAATCAAATTTGGTCGAAAACTGTTACAAATGTTAGATAATAATGGTTTCCGTGAAGCCCTCGCGTGAGACGTACGAGTGTGGTAGGTGTAGTGGATTGACCGAAAACAAAGCCAGCAATAGACAAGTATAAATTAAAAATCTAAAAAACCCTCGACATTCGCCATTTTGTGTCGGCGGCCATCTTGGATTTGCAATAGTGCTATTTTACTAGTCAAGCCCTTTCATTTGATACCCATATTAAGGGAGTTGTGAAAAAATATGTAATCCGCCATTTTGTAGCGGCGGCCATCTTCAATCGATTTTCATCAAACATAGCTAACAACACTCTCGACTTATTCAGCTTCAAACAAAGAAAACCGCATTCAAATCGGTCCACCCGTTTGAGCGCTACAAGGGAACAGACAGACACACACACACGCACACACACAGACACGTCAAACTTATAACACCCCGTCGTTTTTGCGTCGGGGGTTAAAAAACAAACGTATCTTCATTCTTCACTACATATTATTATAAAACATACAAATTATTATTATACTGCCTCGGTGGTCTAGCGGTTAGTACTTTCGACTGTGGATCACGAGGTCCTGGGTTCGATTCCCGGGTCGGGCCAAAAAATTTTTTATGAGGTATTGGGTTTTTCTGTCAATATATTCTCAGTGCCAGCTCGGAGTTGGAATTTGGTGGTGTTAGATATACCCTCCGTGCCTCGGAGAGCACGTAAAGCCGTCGGTCCTGCGCCTGATCTCTCTCCGGTCGTGTCGCATTGGCGTCCCATCGGACTATGAAAGCGTGGGAATAGAGATGAATATGGGAATATGACGATAATTGTTGAAAATGTGGGAAAAAGTCAAGCCGCCTAAGAGCTTTCATCGAAAATGCTGCCCCCTTTGATATATACCTACTTAACAAAGCAATGTAAGGTGAGATAGTAGGCGGGTGATTACTACCCATGCAAAGCCGGGGCGGGTCCGTGGTTAAAGATAAAGTATGTACTATATAATATGTATGTGTAATGTGTATGTACTATAAGCTTACTATTACATAGTAAGACGCTATTAAAGGAGAATGCCCAAAAATCTATGGGCGTGTAACCCAGTCGTTTACAAGCGTGTTGTAAGCAGCATTTATTGCAGGTTTATTCCTGATAACCAAACACACCATTTTAATACCTCTAGGACTTGTAGTTTTAAATAAATCTAAGTTTAAGTTTGAAAATGATTCTAGGTTATGTGTAGTTTATAATTGTTAAAGTAGTAAGGAAAGCCGTGTATCTTTCGTGCCGATTTGAACTATTTGTTTGGCGCGCACTATACTTCACATACCTGTCCAACGATATCCAATACAAAAACAATAAACCAAATTAATATTGGTCTCCGCTGTGCTACAATAAACATTCAAAATGTAAACAGAGTAGACGTCACTAGCGTCACACACAACTAAAACAATGACATGTCACATTGACATCTTGAAATAAGTTTCGTTACACAAAATTAAAAAGGTTGTAGTTATATTATATTCCATTGCACAAAACGCAACGAAGTTAAAACAATATTATAAAAAAAAAAAAATTATTACTTATTTACTTTAAGCATATATTGTACGATTTACAACAAATAACAAATAAAATACTGTATTAATTAAATAATTAATATCTGTTCTATTTTAAATGAAATTATTTTTTTAAAAATAACAAACCTCTTTTTATTTGGGCATGTACCTATGCGTAGAATGTAATGCAAATGGCCGTCAGACTCAAACGGGAAGTTGAAAAGACGGTTTAATTCCTTTTTTATTACATTTTTTTATCGTGAAGTGTAGCATTAATAATTATTAATTTTCAAATTGTCATATATTCGTAAGATAATTTTTAATAAATTGCATTTTGTGTAAATGTTTGGGTCAGGGGTGATCATTCTCCTTTCTAACTGTTGCATGCATTTTTTATCAGTACTTAATAGTTATCAGATACCTAAATACGAGTCTCTCTGTCTGACTGGAACCTTTTGACTGCGAAGCCACTGTATAGATCTTCATTAAAGTCACACGCACATTACATTCGGAAGGCGGGAATAACCTTTTGATCGCACGCGAAATACTGAGTTCACTAATAACTGAAGTACCTAGGTACATCTTTGTGTAAGTTGCACACTGAAAATCGTGGAAAACATCTGATTCTGGTTGGTAGTTAAAGTATGTTGCATAACCCCGAAAACAGTGTATTTTCGCAAGTCTCAGTAAGATGACAGCATTCAGCTTGAACAAGATAGAGCGACCAAGGCGGGCCTATTGCACCATTACATTACTTCATGTTTGAGCGACCGGCGACCTAAAATGTACATTTTGTATTTTTTTTTCATAGTCATATAATAATTAAATAACCCCGTTAGATATTATAGTTTTAGATACAAAAATGTTCATGAAACTTGATTAATAAAATAGATACAACTCTGCCACCACTTGAATAGTTTTTCTCCCATCGGCCCCAAATCGACAACATTTTTAGGGTTCCGTACCCGAAGGGTAAAAACGGAGCCCTATTAATGTCACTCGGCTGTCTGTCTGTCTGTCTGTCTGTCTGTCTGTCTGTCCGTCTGTCCGCCGGTCACAGGTCTCTAGCTCGCAGACGAAATCAGTTACAAACCTGAAATTTTGGTATTTAGTTTAAAACGTTAACCCAAAATCAAATATTGAATTAAAAATTGAATTAAATTATTTTTAATTAAAAAGGACATATACATATACATGAAAAAGGAGCCGGAAAAAAAAAATTTCTTTACCCTAGCTTGTGGGATATCATTGTTTAGAACTCATTAAGTAGAGTACAAATATATATTTTTTTAATTTTTATCTCAAAAAATAAGGGAATGGGAGGCCATCAAAGTTGTCAGTTTTAGACCATTTTTGTGACGGGGGCTATCTCAAAAACTAAACTAGTTGGGAATATGATATTTCAGTATATTATGTACTATATGCTCTATTTAAACAACAAATACTGAAAACAACGATTTATTAAATAGTTTATAAGCTGTGACCAAAATAAACGAACATTTTTTTGAGTTTTTCTTTCACGGTTTGTTGCGATGTCTAGCTCGGAAATTAAATATTTCTTAGACCCAAAATATTATATTGTTCATAATTATGTACGGAACCCTGAAAGAGTGAGGCCCGACTCGCACTTGGCTGATTTTTAATTTTGCACTAGTTGGGAGCACGCGAGGACCGCTGTAGTGCAATGACAGACGAGAATTCAATACTGTATATCTACGATTGGTTAAGATTAATTGATTTCATACAATTGCAATATAATGCCACTTATATTAAGATTTAATGTAATGATCTTACGCAGCATTTTCAAAACATCTCGTTCTCAATAGTGCTATTGCACGGTGTTCCACGGTGTCGACATAGTAAGTAAACATATGAGTCGACGGCTTGAGATGAAAGGAGGCAAGAGGCAATCGGGCCAAGGTTGTTGGCATAAGTCGGTATCCAAAGGGCGTGTGGTGTCCACGCTGAAATAAGGAAATGAAGTCTATAGGTAAATGACGGTGAGAATGAGTAGTTTTTTTTTCGTATTCTAAGTGAAGATAGCACCTGACTACAAGACGTTAAATAACGCTAGTAGGGTACGTTGGTCACGGCATGCGTCTAGTCGTATAAAAAAAGTACCTATTTATTGTTTCTTGAAATAATTTCCACCACACTCGATACACTTCCCCTTACGCAAAAACCAGTCATCAAACCAATGCTCCCATTTCTCTCTCATAATGGAATCAAACACCGTAAGTCCCGGTTGCGATTAACTCCTCCGAAGCAAACTTACGACCTTTTAGTTGTGATTTTGCAAACGGAGAAAAACCAAAATCGCATGGTACCAAGTCAGTAATATAGGATAGATGGCGTAATACTCGAATTATTATAGTTTCTTGGAAAGACTGTTGAGTTAGTCGAGCACGATGCGCTGGAACGATGTCGATTATGAAGATACCCCGAGCGCATAGGGGACCTTGGGCTTAAATATTTCAACGCTGTTAATAATTCTGGCATACAAACTTCAGTATACCAGCGAGATTTGCCACTAAACCCATTTTACACAAGTATAAATTAAAAATTTAAAAAACCCCCAATATTCGTCATTTTGTGGTGGCGGTCCAAGAAGACCTATTCTACTATAATCTACTAGTCATTGCTATGCTACACATGCTGTTCTACTACACATGCTATTCTACTACACATGCTATTTACTACACATGCTATTCTACTACACATGCTATTCTACTAGTCAAGCCCTTTCATTTGATACCCATTAAAAATATGTAATCCGCATTTTGTAGCGGCGGCAATCTTGAATCGATTTTCATCAAACATAGCTAACAACTCTCTCGACTAATTCACCGTTCAAACAAAAAAAAACCGCATTCAAATCAGTCCACCCGTTTGAACGCCACAGGGGAACAGACAGACACACACACAGACACGTCAAACTTATAAAACCCCGTCGTTTTTGCGTCGGAGGTTAAAAAAGACACGACCATTCTTCTTCCGAACGAGCGTGATTTTTCACTTGCACGGGTCGATCTTCATCTTCAAAAACCTACACTTTGCTCTGTGATTTAGTTGATACACCAAAAAAATACAACCAGCTTTCGTCACCTGTAATAATTGAATTTACAACACTGTGTCCTCCCGATTCAAAGTCTTCCAAAATTATTTATTTGCATCAAATTACTCGTTCATTGTGCGTCGGTCATTTCGTGGGGTATCCATAAAGGTGCGTCCAGACTTGAACATTTCACCGAACCGAACAGCGAACATTTCGGCGAACTTGTTACGCTCAATGTGGACGGCGCGCTTGGAGCGCTTGAGATGGGTAACTGCGTAACAGTTCGGCGAAAGTTTCGCCGAACTGTTACGCAGTTACCCATCTCAAGCGCTCCAAGCGCGCCGTCCACATTGAGCGTAACAAGTTCGCCGAAATGTTCGCTGTTCGGTTCGGTGAAATGTTCAAGTCTGGACGCACCTTAAGGTTCAAAGTTTTCTAACATTCAATGTTATGTTCTAGTGCAATATGACAGGATTTATGCCGTGACCTACGTTATAATTACTATAATAATGTCCTCTCCACCGTAACACCCTACCTACATACAGCAATTTGCGCTCAGAGATCACGCAGCCCAATTGGAGTCCGCATCATGACTTCGAAATATGTTACGCCGAATAATACGACACCGAGTGCCTGTTTCACCACCTTCTGATATGTATTAGATAGCTATCTACAACTTTTGTCTTTGTCACTTGACATAAAGTAAGAAAGTGACAAAACGTACGTTTAGGCTATCCAACACTTATCAGAAGGTGGTGAAACAGGCCGCGAATGTTTATAATCTACCTATATATGTATATATATATAAATCAATGCCACTTTTCGTTGTAATTTTATAAATCAAGAACGGGCTCACCTATCCAAACCAAATGTTTAGGCTTTGTTTGGATTATTTAGTAGGTACCTAGATGGTTTATGTGAAGTTTGTACAAAATTGGTCGAGCGGTTCTTCATTTATCACATTTTTGTAACAAATATATATTGGTCTGTAAGTGTGTCATACACGGTAGGTGGCGCTGATAATGTGATGACGAAAGCACAATAATAACGATTAATGTCATTTTTGCAAAAATTCGAAGAGTGCTCAAACTCTAAATATTTTATTGTTAGGAATTTCGCACGCAATACCGTGGGCAAGACCTAGTAAAACTTTTGAGTTAAGAGCCCTCTCCATGGCATCGACAAATCGTTGGTGAGTGGAGTCTAAAACAGTGATTTCTGCATTTAGAGAGCGAGACGTCTTCAGTAAAGAAGAGTACTAAAAATATATACATAAATAAATAATAAATTAATTAAATAAATAAATTTTGCTTGAGATATCATGATTTTTTGTGAAAACGACAAAGTAAAAAGATGCAAATCTAGGTTTGGTATTTCGCCTATTTTAGCAAATATTTGGCAATTTTTTACATGAACTAAAGACATTTGTAATTACTATGAAGTAACCTATGATAAGACTTCGGTCGTTTTTCAAATTTCTAGTTTCTTATATAGTTTATTTACGCACGAAGTTGCCCCAAAATTTGCCCAAAAATAGTGATTTTTCAAGCGTCATAACTTTCAAAATAAATATAATTTTACTAATATTTTTATTTTATGGCATAGATAATGGAGACATAAATTGATATCTGGCTTAACTTTAGACCTATTGCGACAAATATTAGAATAATAGGCGTAATAGGTTTGTATGGAGAAGCGCGTGAAGAGAGCGGCCTTAAGTTGCCTAAATGTACCTACCAAATCTACAAGGAATAAATCATGGCTCAATAGAATAGATGAAATTCATTAGTTGAGAATAATTGTATGAGTGATTACGATACATAGAATATGAATTGTTTGTTACATAAGTATTTATTTATAGGGACTCAATACATTTCATTTTTACAATTAATTTTAATGTATTTAGGACTAAGTAGGTAAGCGTTCTTCTTGTAGATAGAGATTAAATACACGTATATCCCCAGGCTGATGGTTTCGGCTGTCACAATACTGAAATCAAACAAATACATATATTAAATTAACAAACTTTTTAGTTAAACCTGTTTGAATATTTTACCTAAATCATCAATTCATAAAATCAATAAGTCCTACAATCGGGTTAATCATTATGTAGATACAAATAGCAAAAATTACTAACAGCCGACGATAATTATCATAGAGATCAAAATAACTGCAGAGCATTTAAGTCTAGCTTTGTTTACGTACATTTATGTAACTCGCACGTTATTGTACCTACTTGCTCAAGTTACTTGAATGGCGATGCGCACTGGCAAGCGCAGTGTTGGCTGACTCCCCACTAGGCAGCCCCGGATTTTGATTATTTTCGAGGCGCGGGGCATAACCGTGGCAGTATTTTTACCTTTATCATCAACATCATCATCATTTCAGCCATAAGACGCCCACTAATGGACATAGGCATCCCCCGAAGAACGCCACAATAACTGGTCTAAAGCTGCTCTTTCTCTGTTTAGTCTACAATTATTAGCCTAAAATTCATACTTTATTTTACCTATATCCTCGATTCAACGTGATTCGCGGCCAACAAATAGACAGACAGACAAAAATTAAAAAACCGGTCAAGTGCGAGTCAGACTCGCGCACCGAGGGTTCCGTACTCCAGAAGTACCTACCTATAAGTACAATCTGTTTTTCATTAGTTTGTCTTAAAAGGTAAGGTGCTAATTAAGCTAGGCCTCTAAATTGTATGAGCACTCATACAACTCAGAAGTCAGAGGTCTATCTTAATTGAATCAACTATGTATGTATGTATGGGGACACTCTTTAATTTCCAACTTTTTTAGTTTTTTCGCTTTACTATCGATTATAAAGTGCCATTCAAAAAAAAGATTATTAGATTATTTTATATGGCGCGTTCAATCATCCCAAAGTTGCGATAATGCCGAGTAGTGCTGCCATCTGCCAAGTTTGAATTTGCCGTCCTCTGAATCTGCCGCCCGGAGCACGGGCCCCGAGAGAGAATGAACTTGAAAATCTGTTGTGATAGAATGCCCCTGTGCTCACTGCCCTGTTGAGCCGGGGGCCCTTTCCGGCTAGAGGCCCGTGGCATTTTGCCGAAATGCCACCCTATAGTTACGCCACTGACGTCAGTACAGGCGTGTTTAAGCGGTGGCGCCAGACCAGAGACTTACCTAAGTCCAGCAGTGGACGTTAGACATTGACGAAGAAGAACAAGTATAAATTAAAAATTTAAGAAACCCCTGACATTCGCCATTTTGTGATGGCGGCCGTCTTGGATTTGCATAGTGCTATTCTACTAGTCAAGCCCTTTCATTTGATACCCATATTGAGGGAGTTGTGAAAAAATATGTGATCCGCCATTTTGTAGCGGCGGCCATCTTGGATCGATTTTCATCAAACATAGCTAACAACACTCTCGACTAATTCACCTTTCAAACAAAAAAAACCGCATTCAAATCGGTCCACCCGTTTGAGCGCTACGGGGGAACAGACACACACACACACACACACACAGACACGTCAAACTTATAACACCCCGTCGTTTTTGCGTCGGGGGTTAAAAAGATACTCGTAGATCTATAGGTACATTTACGTACACGTGTACGTAGGTACGCATAGGTACCTACTTGTTATTTTTACATGATCGACAACTTGATAGCAAAATCTAAACATTAGAATTATAGTGCGCAGACCAACATGACTACTTTAGAAAGCACCTATTCAAACACCGCTAGGAGTTTCTCAATTTTTAAATTAACTCACTTACTTACATAAACTTATAATTATTATAACGTACATTCTACCAGACGTGTGGCTTTGTTTCAACGTTGTATCCGTGTTAATTTTCTGATGAATGTCCATGAGAATCTTATATTGTAGCTATTTGATATTTAGTACCTACTTAATAGTAATCTTGTGCTAAAGAAGTTTCATTTAAAAAAAAAAAAACAAGTTCTTACGTACCCACTAGTCTAGCAGCGCGTAAAGAGAGTAGAGATAATGCGACTCGTTTGAGACACAAAGATGAGAATGAACGTAAAGAAAATGCAGAGATACACTATCTCGATGAGATCGAATTGTGCGCAGGAACCCGCCTTGAACGGAAACCGCCTGCCCATACTTGCAGTGTTATTAGTGTTGATACCGGCTGAAAACAAGTATAAATTAAAAATTTAAAAATCCCCGACAATCGCCATTTTGTGGCGGCGGCCATCTTGGATTTGCATAGTGCTATTCTACTAGTAAAGTCCTTTCATTTGATACCCATATTAAGGGAGTTGTGAAAAAATAAGGTTGGGTCGCCTAAGATCGGATGTGACATAAGAACGGATGCATCGAATTTACCGCAAATGAAGCAATATTTATCACGGGTGGCAACACAGTTTGGTCCGCCATTTTATTCTGTTTCTCCCTTCATTCCGCGAACGGCGCTGCGATAAGAAACACGCGTGCACTAGAGTTTGGAAAAAAATATGCCGTTTTTAGTGAAATTTTAGTGATCCGGTCTTTCCTCCAAAACTTTGTTTCGAAATTATGATAAGTATTTATCATTTTAATGCTTTTTAAGTTGAATTTCGCGTAGAATTAGCAAATACTCTATAGATTTGTATACTTTGTTTACGCCCAGGGCGTTTGTAAGCCTAGATCCGGACTTTCCTCCCCTTGCTGAAGATCGGACTATAATAATCCGACCTTAAGGCACTTAAAAAAAAGCAGTGGTTCTCAAAATATTTGGATCGAAATAAATTACTTACTTAAATTGATCAAAATAAATTGATACTGAATTACCGTTTTCGGAATAACAAAAAGGTAATTAGGTACGCATAATATCTTCTTATCTATGTTATTATTTACTTCCTATGTAAATGATGAATTTTTAGTTAAGCTATTATCTGTTTTGTTTTTAAGCAAGTTCACTAAGCTGACATGCTATGAAAAATGTAGTCTGGTCAACAAGATGTCCCTGATATGGCGCGGGAATTCTTCACGGAAATAAGTGCCTTCACTAAGGAATACTTGAGACATCATACACTTTAAATTTATGTATGAGTGTAAAATTTTAATGATCTATAAATACGGAAAAAGACAATTTTTCCGTTTTTCGTGCTGGATTTCAGGGACAACTTTTACTGGATGGACTCTATTCTTTTGACATCTGTGAGTTAGGTGAAATAAATTAAAATACGGATCATGTAATCATGGTACCATCAAGTTCTCTTTCTGTTAGAATATGATTCTATTTACTCTAATCTACTTATTTGCATGTAATAATAAATAATAACTATTATTTCAAACTAGCGGTCCGCCCCGGCTTCGCCCGTGGTACATGTATAGCCTATAGCACTCAAGGATCACGTACATATCCAACGGTGAAAGAATTTTTGAAATCGGTCCAGTAGTTCCTGAGATTAGGACTAAGAATTTATTAATGGTTACTGATTAATCATGCCTACAAAATATCAGAGACGCACACTTCGAGCGACCACTTATACCGATTACCGAAAATGATTTGAAAGAAGCTGTGGAAAGAGTTAAAAGTAAAGAATTTTCAAACTGTGCGGCATCCAAATTATACGGCATACCGACATCTACTCTCAACGATCGAGTTTTGGCAAATAATTATGTTTGTCCGGTCTTAAGTCATTATCTTAAGAAAGCTCCCCGGCTGAGTGTATAAAGTTTGAGAAACTCAATTTAGCTCTCGTTAGGCTGAGGAGGGAAGATCGGACTAAAAAACGCAAAAAAAAAAAGAATTACCTGTCCTAGTCACATCACGTGGAATTATACTACGACTTTGTGTTACGTTATTGTCAACTAAAGAACGGATATTTTTCTTCTGTGCACTCTAATGCTGTAGCTACAGAAGTGAAATTAAGTAGTAGTCCGAACTTAGGCTTCACACGGGTTTCTTGAAAAGTAGTCAGAAAAAATATTCTGTCACTTTGAGGCGTGTCTCACACAATCTATTCCATCTATCAAATAAAATAAAAGGTGGATCAGATAATTGCTTTTATTGCTAATAACTTCCACTAATAGTTTATTTCGAAAATAGTTGTATTAAATGAAAAAAAAAATTATTTTGCAACACGGTCAAAAATTTACTCAAAAAAGTCCGAACTTAGGCGACCCAACCTTATGTAATCCGCCATTTTGTAGCGTCGGCCATCTTGGATTGATTATCATCAAACAGAGCTAACGACACTCTCGACTAATACACCTTTCAAACAAAAAAAAACCGCATTCAAATCGGTCCACCCGTTTGAGCGCTACAGGGGAACAGACAGACACACATACACACACACACACACAGACACGTCAAACTTATAACACCCCGTCGTTTTGTGTCGGGGGTTAAAAAGGAGGTTAACAATTATTCAACACGTACACCTATTAGTAATATTATTGGAACCGCAATATACCTATTATATTCTTAATACCTATTAAGGCTAAGGCTAAAATAATAAAATTAAGGCTTCAAATGGACACATTTTTACACCGTTAGGCGTAATCACAATATCTGATAAGTCTACTCTGTAGTCTTAAGTCTAGATTTAAGCTAATTCGATAGAAATAAAGTGCTGCAAATTGCAATAAAAAAGTACCTAGTTACCTACTTAGGTAATATTTTTTCCTTATTTGAAGGGAAATTCGCCGCATAGTTTATATTTTGATCTATTTAGTACCTACATATGAAAACTAAGGTCAGGGGGAGAGCAAGATTTATATCATAAGTCAGCGTGAGCGACGGACTTTACGACTTGATCGGGAACAAATTTGTTCTGGACCGCGATTTAATCTGATGATAAGACCTACTAATACCTCTAAGATAGATTTCATATTATTTTGATCAAAAGCCTTTACAATATAATAATATTTGAAATAGAAACACAAACCTTTTTCCATTTTTCTAACAACTTATAAATCCAGAAGACATGATGCGATTGGCTTGTGTTAGCATAATGAGGATGAAAGTAAAAGCAACACAGATAAACACAATCTCAGCGAGGTCGAATTTTGCGCTGTGCGTTAAGCTGCCCATTGTTTAATCTAGAAATGAGAGTTGTGATAAAATTAAATAAGACGCTGAATCCGAGACAGGCGATACTCGGAAATAATATCTATAAGCTTTACTGTATCTAAGTACTAGCGGACCCGGCAGACGTCGTCCTGCCCGGTGATATACTGACATCAGCGCCACCTGTCGGCTCCAATTGTGTCTTCAAACCATCCAGAACCATACGAACCCATTGAAATATACACACACAATTTCATCCAAATCAATCCAACCGTTTAGAAAAACACACGTATAGAAAAAATATTGATTAAATCTGTTATTGAGATATGGATTGATTTAGAGCTGCGCGAGTGCATCACGTAAGTACCTACACTCCATGTGTACCAATGTGCATCGTGCCCCCAAGCGCAATGAAAATCCATGTATCATGTGGACCCATGTAGCGCGCATGTACCCGTTTTTAGGGTGACGGTTGAACTGCAAGTCAACTACGAAATTATAGTTTGCACTTCTATTACCAGTAGGTAATAGAAGTATATCTACTGCAGATGTACTGCAGTCTGCAGTTCTAAACAGCACATCTACTGCACTGCACGTCTGTTGATCTAAATTGTCATCAACAGTTGCAAATTGCGATGCTTGAAGTTATGTCAACTTCACAAAACCCGCTTCAAAACTGCAATTTTGCAGTTGGCTTGTAGGCCAAATGCAGACCATTTACGTAGTTTTTAAAATAATTTAAACTAGGACTTTATCAATAATAGATTTTTACTATAGATATCATAGATGAAAATACCTGATATGGGTATACGGGTATACTCGTACCTACGGATACGGACCTAATGGACCTACGGATGTTGGATAGATTTATATATAAACTAGCGGACCCGGCAGACGTCGTCCTGCCCGCTATTAGCGCCACCTACCGGGTCCAGTTTTTCTACTTATAAACCTTCCTCTTGAATCACTCTATCTATTAAAAAAAACCGCATCAAAATCCGTTGCGTAGTTTTAAAGATTTAAGCGTACATAGGGATATAGGGACAGAGAAAGCGACTTTGTTTTATACTATGTAGTGATAAAATTAATAGTCTTGCTCATTGCTTTTTTATCAGTGTTAGGTAGTAATTATAGTTAGTACATCTGATAACTGAAAATTCTGTAAGGAAAATACTTACATATTTTATTGAATATACTAATTCATTGAAATATGTAGATAACTATAAATAGTATTTCATTGAATTATTAGAGAGTAAATATTAATTAAGTAGGTACCTACCTACATAATAAAATCCTTTGAATATTTTTACTGCTTACGTATATACTATTTTTTGGAATGAAAACATGTTTATAATGAGATTTTGATATTTCTATGGCATTTTTAATTTTGATAACTTTTAAATGATGATTTGTCTATCATCTTTGTTTTGATACTTGTAATGAGCACTGATGATAAAGTGTCAAGATGTCAGAATGTCAGATGAGATAGAAAGCAAGAAGGTTATAACTATATATTCTACTAGCGACCCGTTCCGGCTTCGCACGGGTAGTATAGATCGACCAGAATCTCATGAAAAATAGGGAAATTAAATTTTGTAGTAAGCAACACTAGGTTAACTCGGCTGCCCTAGTGATAAACAAAGTAATTACATTCAGTACACCTAACCTGGTATCGTTTCACGAAACGAAAAATCAAGCAACTGCATTTTAAATACAAAAACAAAGTACTTTTAAGTACCAACATGTGGTCTGACAGACACCTCGAGAGGTCGAAAAGTCTGATTACCTATGTTAGCGAAAAAGTATCCTCCTGTGCTTCTCTGTACCCCTCGGAAAGTCGCCCAGCAGCGTTCCTGCAGAGTGGCAGTGTTGGCGCGTACGATTTCGGTAAGTTTTGATTTTCATAAGATCACGAGTGGTCTGTCAGACCACTCGTCGGTACTTATGTAACTTTTTTTTGGATGCGACTTTTTTCAGATTATATTGTTTTCTCTTTTATTTTCAGTCAGTTATAACAATGGATTAGCCAGGTTCTTCAGGCATGAAACGGTCAGCCATAAATAAAAATAAATGTGTTCCTATAGGTAAGAAAACATATCAAACACTGCTTCAATATAAAGACCACCAAGAACTTTTAGTGGAATCGCTAAATGAGAGCTCAGAGTCCGAATCTGAGGTTATCTACGCAAATTTTACTGCTGGAGAGTGACCATAATTCAGCACCTGAACAGACTGTGATACTTGTATGAAACACGTGTGCCTAAAATGCAGTAAGCCTATGCAAACACTGTTTGTAAACTTTGATAGTTCCTGCAATTTGATACTTTGTGATTTTTGAGAAAACGGTTGATTATTAAGGTTTTTTTATTTTTTATTATTTATCTAGCTATTAATCTTTAAGAAAAAATTGTTTTTAAGAAAAAATAATAGTATTACTGATACATATGAATTATTAAGATAAAAGTTATTTTTTTTCCAATGAAGAATCTATGATTTCTATATTAATGCTTATAATTAGTAATAAATGTGAAAACTTCTACATTTTGTTTAATTTATACAATAAGTAGATATTTAACAATACATAGAAATATTTTTTTTAGGAGAATAATAAGAAACACAAAAGTTTTCGATTGGAAAACTATGGTGGTCTGGCAGACCTCACGTCGGTATTTATGTAACTAAAATAGTATGTCGGTACTTAAAGGTTAATCAACATCCAATTACTTTGTTTTTGTGTTGTGCTTGTTGTTTACTTGGTTTTTGCATTTATATTCCGGGTTAATGAGTGCAATTACTTTGTTTGGGCAATTTAAATTTCAGTAAACGGTTCAAGTTATTTGAAATATTAAACTGTTATAAAAACTACTCGACTTTTGTTAATGCAAAAAGTCAATTTCACAAAAAATGTCAGTTACTTTGTTTATCGCTAGGGCAGCCGTAGTGTTGCTAACCTTGGAATTTCATTTCCCTATTTTTCATGAGATTCTGGTCGATCTATACTTAATTACCCACTAGGTACTATATTCCACCATACATTTTTTTTGTTATATTTCAAAGGGGTTAGATAGTTTTCGATGAAAGCTCCCAGCCAGGAGCTTTCATCGAAAACGCTCCTATTTTGATTACTAACCCAGCTCCCATTTTGATCTACAAGAAATGCACAACGTACCTACCTATAGATCGACCAGAATCTCATGAAAAATAGGGAAATGAAATTCCAAGGTTAGGTTGCCCTACGGCTGCCCTAGCGATAAACAAAGTAACTGACATTTTTTTGTGAAATTGACTTTTTGCATTAACAAAAGTTTTATGTCGAGTAGTTTTTTACCACAGTTTAATATTTCAAATAACTTGAACCGTTTACTGAAATTTAAATTGCCCAAACAAAGTAACTGCACTCACTAACCCGGAATATAAATGCAAAAACCAAGTAAACAACAAGCACAAAACAAAAACAAAGTATTTGGATGTTGATTACTTTGTTTTTGTATTTACTTGATTTTTCGTTTCGTGAAACGATCCCAGGTAAGGTGTTCTGAATGTTATTACTTTGTTTATCACTAAGGCAGCCGAGTTAACCTAGTGTTGCTTACTAAAAATTTAATTTCCCTATTTTTCATGAGATTCTGGTCGATCTATACCTACGTTTCGATATCGAAACATTTCATTGGATAAGCAATAAAGTATGTATTGTTTAAAATAGCTTGGTTAATAACCCATAATTTTTTTGTAATACCTATGTAAAAGATAGAAATTCTTACTGTGGGCTATCCTTAGGAGATTAACATATTATTATTATACCTACCATCGAGGACTTTCTTATCGATCTTTTTAAGATATAGGTAGGTACCTACTTGCAATTCCGTAGTAGGTATATTAATTTGATCTTTCAATATCGTAAGGTTTAGCCAGCGTTTGCAATGTAAGCTCACAAAAATATTATGTTTGTTAAGTTAAGTAAGGTACTAAGTAGGTACATACATACCTACTACCTACGACATCACATTACAAATCGTTGAATTTCTTGGCTTTTATCTACTACTAGCGGACCCGGCAGACGTCGTTCTGCCCGCTATTAGCGCCACCTACCGAGTCCAATTTTTCTACTTGTAAACCTTCCTCTTGAATCACTCTATCTATTAAAAAAACCGCATCAAAATCCGTTGCGCAGTTTTAAAGATTTAAGCATACATAGAGACATAGGGATATATAGGGACAGAGAAAGCGACTTTGTTTTATACTATGTAGTGATAAAATGAATGATTAAGTACATAAAAACCTTCCTGCTGAATCACTCTATCTATTGCAGAAAACTGCATTAAAATCCGTTGCGTAGGTAAGTAGGTACCTACCTACCTAGTTTAAAAGATCTAAGATAACAAACAGCGGAAGCGACTTTGTTTTATAATAGCTATGTAAAGAAGATGTAAGTCACGAAATAGAAAAATGTAAGTAGACACAGAAAGTGTTGATGACAAACAAGCTTTCAAATTTTGAGGAAGCAAAGAAGTTGTATCTAATCTCATAGAAAGTTCTCTCTCTTCGTGTTCCTAGTAAAGTAAGTTCCTTTTTAGGAAGTAGGCACGAAGTAGGAGATACCTACCCCTAGGAAGTTAGGAACTAAGTAGGTATCTCTATCTAGCGGTAGGAAGACAAGTTACTTTAGACTCTATTTAGTTGTCATCTCATAATCGAGTCCGTCGCGACGCGCGATGCAGCTGATTTTACATTTCTACATGTAATTTATTAAAACTGCAATAGATGGCGCTTTTAACAAAAAAATTAAGTACGTTTTAATAAATCCGATATTTCCATCGTGTCTTTTATTAATAATATTTTCCTTAATATGTTCCTTACAGAGACGAATAAAAATCCTGGTGCAATTCATTTAAAACGATGAGAAAATCTTTCCCACGCCGCAAGCGTACAGGTGTGTGCAACTGATTTGGAGTTCACACATGCACCTTTAGTATCATGTTTACTCCGACGGTTAACGGTCGTGTCCACTTACGCCATTTTGTACCTGATTCACTCTATCCGTCAATGAACTTGTGGTTGAAAACAGCGGCGCCGTTTTTGAATCCAAAATGTCTTCACAGTCCCGAAACGCGTTAGATGAGTTCGAGAGGGCGGTCGAATCTATTATGCGATGTGAGGAGTTTAAAAGTAATTTTGCGAGGAGGCTGTCGAACAGATATACTTCCAGAACCCCGGTGTCCGGTCCGTGGAAGGATAGTGTTTTGAAAATGAGTCCAACAGCTGACAAACAGGAAATACTAAATAATGTGAGTACTTGTTACTAGGTTACTTATGTATTTAATTTTTAAGGAATAGTTTTGTTCTCATTTTTTACATCTAGCAGGTAGGTGAACAATATTCAGACGTACCTAACAACTAACGGTTTGTTTTGAAGTTGATTTTTTGTTTGAGTCTAAACGAGAATATGTGGGTGTCACTAATATCAGTGAAAGTGGTTGGACTTTATAATAATGTATAATTGGCACATTAAACTACTCTATTAGGAGTCATGGTGAAGTAATCTTCTATTACAAAGTAATACCTAACCACTTAATGTAAAATAATACCTTTTGTTTTGATTATGAGATTCGTACTTACCTACTTATTGCAGTGATGATCAATGAATATTAAATAGGGAAGTCGCAATCTTCGTAATATGGTGCACTCTAATGAAATGGTAATTTGTTTTGCTGCCTACGATAGGTACGGTAATTGTGTTCTGGACGGACGCAAACATTTTATTGATCCTACCTAAATAATGTGGTTTACAAAAGAAGTAACTTTAGTCTAAATAAATAAAAGGAAAAAGTGACTGACTGACTGATCTATCAACGCACAGCTCAAGACGAATTGGGCTGAAAGGCATGCAGATAGCTACTATGATGTAGGCATCTGCTAAGAAAGGGGAGTTTAATAGGGGTTGAAAATTTGTATGAATATGAATCCACGCGGATGAAGTCCTAGTCCCGGGCACCAGCTACTACCTATCTAATATACCTACCTCTATAATATTGTTATAATCTTCTGAGTAAAGCTCTTTTTAGCGTCTTATGTTTTATCGTTTTTAGGGTTCCGTACCCAAAGGGTAGAACTAAGCCCTATTACTAAGACTCCGCTGTTCGTTTGTCTGTCTGTCCGTCTGTCACCAGGCTGTGACATGAACCGTGATAGTTAGACAGTTGAAATTTTCACAGATGATGTAGGTATTTCTGTTGCCGATATAACAACAAATACTAAAACAACAGAAAAAAATAAATGTTTAAGGGGGCTCCCATACAACAAACGTGATTTTTTGCTCGATATTGATAATAGTAGGTACCTAACAGATAGACGCTTGAAATATTCACAAAATATTTAGTTATATATTCACTTTAAAAATAAATAATTAAATTAAAATAAAAATAAAATATTTAAGGAGGGCTCCCATACAACGAACATGATTTTTTTGCCGTTTTTATAGAAAACTAGCTGATCTCCACAACGTCGTTCGCATAGATATGGGTTTATATAGGATCGGATCGGATCTTATACTTAATTCTTTTATGTACCTACCTAAACTAAATGTAGCCTAAGTTACTCCTATGTATTTGCCATTGAAAGTTCCATTAAATTAATCCAGCCGTTTCGGAGATTAGCTGTAACAAATAGAAAGACCGACAAATATAAATTTAAACGCACACCAGTTTAAAATAAGCCGTACGTTCAAAGATCCGGGTCCCAAGTTATTTGAACCCAATACTGAGGGTTTTAATATCTGTCATTTCTGAACAAACAAACATATGACCTTGAAATATTTACGGAACAATATATAAAGTACCTACTACCTTTCTAACAAAAAAAGAATGAGTGAAATCGAACAACGCGTTAATGAATTACAGCTAAATACACGTTTTAACTTTCATCCCCTCACCCAAGGGAACCGTGCTGAATTTCGGAATAAAAAGTATTCTGTGTCCTACCTCGAAGTATAAACTCAAATTGTAGCAAGTTTCATTTGAATCCATTCAGTAGTTTCGGTGTGATGCGCGGTCAAGATACAGACAGACAGACAGAAAGACATACAAAAATGAAAAAAATTGCAGTTTTGGATTCAGTATCGATTATAGAGTGCCCTCCAATAAAAATTTTCAAAATATCTTCAATGTATAGAATTGGATCTGTTACAGTTTTATTAAATGTTTCTTTTGTTTAATTTATGTTTTTTGGTGTACAATAAAGTATTAAATAAATATATTATATAGACTAGCGGACCCGGCAGACGTCGTCCTGCCCGCTATTAGCGCCACCTACCGGGTTCAATTTTTCTACTTACAAGTGTAAATTTAAAATTTAAAAAACCCCCGACATTCGCCATTTTGTGGTGGCAGCCATCTTGGATTTGCAATAGTGCTATTCTACTAGTCAAGCCCTTTCATTTGATGCCCATATAAAGGGAGTTGTGAAAAAATATGTAATCCGCCATTTTGTAGCGGCGGCCATCTTGGACCGATTTTCATCAAACATAGCTAACAACACTCTCGACTAAATCACCTTTCAAACAAAAAAAACCGCATTCAAATCGGTCCACCCGTTTGAGCGCCACAGGGGAACAGACAGACACACACACACACACACACACACACACACACACACACACACACACACACAGACACGTCAAACTTATAACACCCCGTCGTTTTTGCGTCGGGGGTTAATAAAACTTCCTCTTGAATCACTCTATCTATTAAAAAAAACCGCATTAAAATCCGTTGCGTAGTTTTAAAGATTTAAGCATACATAGGGACATAGGGATATAGGGACATAGGGATATAGGGACAGAGAAAGCGTCTTTGTTTGTGATTATAGATGGTACGGAACACTTCGTGCGTGAGTCGGACTCGCACTTGGCCGGTTTTTTACTTCCAACGTGGAATTATTACTTAGGTACTTTTCTTGCGAAAGTTATAATTTTATCATAAAGTTTATTAAAATTAATGAATACAATAATAATAATATGTTGTAATAGGTACAATATATTATTATGTTACGTAACACTGCTATGCAAACTTGTCATTTTTACCTACTTCTTTATCTTGCTACTCCATAACAATATAAATTATTTACATAAATTCATTAAAATTCATTAAGTGAAATTTGGAAATTATTTCATAATATTTTTTTAATATACCTACCTACTTAAGTAGGTACTTATAGTAAAAATATTTAATTGTATGATTATATATAATATGTATGTTTAGAGCTTATTACCATTATTTCCCTTTTCGCTTAAGTTTTTCCCATAGGCAGGTTTCCCATACCTACCTACTTAATGTGTTTCTATGAAAATATACCTGCTGGGCTATTCTGTAACTTAGTAAGCAACTGAAAATAGTTGCCAACGAATTAGTTTGATATACATTGCTGTTTTACTGTGGGAAATATAAAGTGTTTTCATAATTTCACACAGTAAAGCAGCAATGTATATCGAACTAATTCGTTGGCAACTATTTTCAGTTACTAACTAAGTTACAGAATAACCCCCCGGGTATTGTGTGAACTCCGCTTCCAAATCCTCGATCATGACTCTTCAGGGGTAGGTAGGTACCTACTCTCCAACCTACACCTCGACAATTAAGGATCTTCGTTATCAACTCCCATCAACTCTTAAATTTTGATATTTGCAGTGCCGGTAGTCTCAGTTTGTCTCGAAAACGTTACTAAATATTATTGATCGAATCACATTGTCTTCAGAGTAAAATGGACCTAAAATGGCCTAAATTAAAGTTTGAGTTCGCCAATACGTTCAGCATTCGAAAACAGCCAGCGCTCCAAGCAGAGATGTTGTAAAATAAATATTCGAACTATTGAATTACGACTTTAAAAAAAGAGTTTTTGGGTTAATTTTGCTCTGAAGTCATTTGTCGAATTTCGATCATCGTTGCCACTATATGTACAAAGTCGGCATAAGGCCTAAAACTGTATGGTCCGTTTCAATAGAGTTGAGCTAAAATGTAAACCAACACACCTTTTTGCTAAAAAACTACAGAATGGATTGAAATGAAACTTGGCACGATTTAAGTTTATACCTACTTACTACAAACTTAAATAGTGCCAAGTTTCATTTCAATCCATTCTGTAGTTTTTTAGCAAAAAGGTGTGTTGATTTACATTTTAGCTCAACTCTATTGAAACGGACTATAGTAACTTAAAAAGCTTTTATTTACAGTAATTACAGTTTTTTTACTTGTTCCTTACAGTTACTGTTCGAAAAACAACTACTTTAAAAAACCTTGGAGAGAACGTACTTTATCTATAAAAACCCGAAAATGTATTTTTTTGTATGTAGGTAAGTACCTAGGTACCGGATTGTTAGATTAATTATTATGAATAAAATATTCATAATCTAACAACGGATATTAACTAATTCTTAATACTTACAACAACTTTGTATGGATGAAAGTCGTTAAACCAGATTACCACTAATATAAGGAATAGTAAGTCATTCATAACATTTCATTACTTCTGAACGTTTCCTTTTTCCGTTCAAATAATAGCTAGGTATAATAATTAATTTAATAGATGAATATTATTATCTTATGTAAACTCAAATCCTGACAGTCACTTTTATGTAAGAAAAAGTTTTGTAAGTCACTTCCGTAGGTAGGTACACTAAACACTGTATATAGATCGACCAGAATCTCATGAAAAATAGGGAAATTAAATTTTGTAGTAAGCAACATTAGGTTGACTCGGCTGCCCTAGTGATAAACAAAGTAATTACATTCAGAACACCTTACCTGGGATCGTTTCACGAAACGAAAAATCAAGCAACTGCATTTTAAATACAAAAACAAAGTAATCAACATCCAATTACTTTGTTTTTGTGTTGTGCTTGTTGTTTACTTGGTTTTTGCATTTATATTCCGGGTTAGTGAGTGCAGTTACTTTGTTTGGGCAATTTAAATTTCAGTAAACGGTTCAAGTTATTTGAAATATTAAACTGTGGTAAAAAACTACTCGACATAAAATTTTTGTTAATGCAAAAGGTCAATTTCACAAAAAATGTCAGTTACTTTGTTTATCGCTAGGGCAGCCGTAGTGTTGCTAACCTTGTTGTGCTTGTTGTTTACTTGGTTTTTGCATTTATATTCCGGGTTAGTGAGTGCAGTTACTTTGTTTGGGCAATTTAAATTTCAGTAAACGGTTCAAGTTATTTGAAATATTAAACTGTGGTAAAAAACTACTCGACATAAAATTTTTGTTAATGCAAAAGGTCAATTTCACAAAAAATGTCAGTTACTTTGTTTATCGCTAGGGCAGCCGTAGTGTTGCTAACCTTGGAATTTAATTTCCCTATTTTTCATGAGATTCTGGTCGATCTATACCTATAACTGACTGCCTACCTAAAATTCAAATTTTCATTATACCCTGATATCTAATTCCGTGGAATTCTGACAGCTGTCATTGTCATTTACAGATGAGTTATTTGTATCGAGAACAGGGTTAACATCTACGAAGTACGATTTTACCCCAAACTACTGTAATTCCCTGTCATCATAAAAAGCCATAATATGCCGAATAATAATATTAGTCGTTTCGCCCTAAAATAGAAAACACCAAGAGTGGAAACTAAAGGCCGACCAGAATCACTACAATACACAGTTATCCTAAAAGGTTTCTGTGCTACAATATGTTGTTATAGTATTTCGACATATATACCTACTATAAACTGTTAGACCTTTGTTTGACTATCAATCTGTCTATAACTTTTTAAGATTCACACGGGATTTCTTATCATATTATTCACATTCTTGTTGTAAAGATAACATTTAGAGATATCGCCACCCAGCTCTTTATACCTATTACTTTTAACTGACACCCAAAAAAGAAGGAGGTTGTTTCTCAGTTCGACGAGCAATATTTTTTTCTATTTTTTTTTTTTTTAGAATAGAAAAGTTTTTTATTCAAATAAACTTTTACAAGTATGTAATGTGTAAGTATATAATGTGTAAGTAAGTTTTTAACTATGTAGATAATACCGCTTACTCTGAGATTTCTGGTCCGATTTGCGTGTTTTTTTTTTTATTCAGTTGCGTTGAAATGCCCAAATGATAATTAAATATATTTTTTTATTATATACATACTTCTCAAGACGACGAAAAAGGTTTTTGTGGTTAGTATTCTAAGGGTTGAGTTATTATATTATATATCTTTGATAAATTCTACCCTACCTAAGTCGGTATAATTTTAAAACTGAGTTATTCTATTTTTAATTTATTGTAACTTAAAATATTTTCCACTGAATATTTGATAATAGGCTATTTGGGAAATCTTTTCTTTATTTCCTTTTATTTCTCAAAATATTATTAAGTATCTCTATTTATATATTCTGTTAATAAAAATAAATAAATTAATTAATAATATAATTACAGGCAACCATATTTGTTAAATAAGTAAAATAAGTAAAAATAAATATTACAATAGACGTAAGTAATATATTAACATTGATTTTAATTAAAAGTTGATTTAACAAAAATATTGTTAAGTTAAACAATAAAATATGTAAACTAATCCACAATATTAATTCATAATCGGTAGGTCGTTCATCTTTATAGTTTATGTGGAATTTTTACTCCTAGATGTATACTATGAAAATTTACTGTGGCATCGTTTCTCTAAGAACTATTTGTTCTTACAAAAATGTCTAAAACTCTGTATTATATAGGATCTTTCAAGATTAACTGAAAACCCAAATAGATCACAAAAAGTCCCCGCGGAGTTTGTTTTTCTGTGCGCACAAATTTCTAAGACAATTAATTAGGCTATCCGAGACCTTCAAAATCGCTCCTTGAGAGCTTTCGTAAACTAAACTAAGTACATCCAACTAATTACTACCTAAATCTTTATAAATTTTGCACCTGAATCTTTGACAAATTCTTTGTGAACCCAGAGGCGGCGGAAGGCGTGGGCGACGTGGGCCCAGGCCCACGGCCTCGCGCTTCGGAGGGCCTCGCGCCCCGGAGATTTATGCATTAAACTTAAAAGCCATGAACGCGTTGTGCGGGCAGAGGGCCTCGCAAAATATATCTTGCCCACATAAAATTTAGGTCTTGCCCCGCCACTGTGTGAACCCGTGCGAAACCGGCGCGGGTCGCTAGTATGCTCTATTTTTACTTTGTATGGAATTATTCACGAGCGTAGTAGCTTTTCCAGACAAAGTAACTAGGTACATCACTTTGCATACAGAATTAAGATGACGAGTGAACGGGACGTTTATGTGTATGAATAATACATACAGACAAATCAAAAATCTTGATAAATTTCTAAGTTTTGTTAGAAAAAAGTAACTGACCTTAATCATTTGCTCGCGTGCACCTCCGCGTATTTTTTTCACTAATGCTTCTTGACCAAAACTTCCATATTTAAAATCTCTTCACCAGACTTTTCTGCGTAAATGAGATTCTGAATTTGGTATGTACCTATATTATGTTCTTAGCCCAAAAAATCAATATAAAAATTAAAAATCAGCCAAGTGCGAGTCGGGCCTCGCTCTTTCAGGGTTCCGTACATAATTATGAACAATATAATATTTTGGGTCTAAGAAATATTTAATTTCCGAGCTAGACATCGCAACAAACCGTGAAAGAAAAACTCCAAAAAATGTTCGTTTATTTTGGTCACAGCTTATAAACTATTTAATAAATCGTTGTTTTCAGTATTTTTTGTTTAAATAGAGCATATAGTACATAATATACTGAAATATCATATTCCCAACTAGTTTAGTTTTTGAGATAGCCCCCGTCACAAAAATGGTCTAAAACTGACAACTTTGATGGCCTCCCATTCCCTTATTTTTTGAGATAAAAATTAAAAAAATATATATTTGTACTTTACTTAATGAGCTCTAAACAATGATACCCCACAAGCTAGGGTAAAGAAAAAATTTTTTTTTCCGGCTCCTTTTTCATGTATGGGAGCCCCCCTGAAAAATAATTTAATTCAATTTCTAATTCAATATTTGATTTTGGGTTAACGTTTTACACTAAATACCAAAATTTCAGGTTTGTAACTCATTTCGTCTGCGAGCTAGAGACCTGTGACCGGCGGACAGACGGACAGACAGCCGAGTGACATTAATAGGGCTCCGTTTTTTACCCTTCGGGTACGGAACCCTAATGAATGTTTGTTTGTTTGTCTTCTATGCGCTCCTAAACTATACTTTACGTGTATGGTTTAGGAGAGCATAAAGTTTTACGGTTTACGTGACATGCATGCCGGGAACAGCTAGTATATTATAAAAATAAATATAATTATACCTATATATTTTTGAAGCACGATATTTAGTTGCGTGAAGTCGCCGCCTTTCAAACAGTTCCATGTTATACCAATCTTACACGCATATATATGCGAGTTTTATAACAAGTGAGGTGTCGTTGTTTTGCTGTGTTCCGCATTTCATGGATTATAAATATGACTTCATACACTATTAATTACCTGCTGAATGTGAATATTATATCCATTCCTCGGTCTATCTAGGTCGATATTGATGTAAAATTTAATTATTCTGATTCTAAAAATATACTAACTGATAATAATACAAAAAGACGGCTACTGCTACTTAATATGATGAAATGCATGAACAAGTATAAATTAAAAATTTAAAAAAATCCCGAAATTTGGTATTTTGTGGCGGCGGCCATCTTGGATTTGCATAGTGCTATTCTACTAGACAAGCCCTTTCATTTGATACCCATATTAAGGGAGTTGTGAAATAATAATATGTAATCCGCACTTTTGTAGCGGCGGCCATCTTGGATCGATTTTCATCAAACATAGCTAACAACACTCTCGACTAATTCACCTTTGAAACAAAAAAACCGCATTCAAATTGGTTCACCCGTTTGCGCGCTACAGGGAAACAGACAAACACACACACACACACAGACATACAGACACGTCAAACTTATAACACCCCGTCGTTTTTGCGTCGGGGGTTAAAAATACGTACGTCTACGCGAAATGCAGAGAATTGTCTAATATTATACAACCAATCCTTACTGATTATAATCTCAATAGTTGTAAACAAGAGATTCATTTTAGAAAATACTGCTAATTGCTGAAAAACACGACCATGTAACAAAACACTCGAAACGTGTCTTAGTCAAACAATTCATGGCTAAAATTGAACGGAATATGCTTGTGCGTTGGCTGATACAATATAAAAGCACATAGTAGATATATACAGGGTATAAGGAGACCGTTTCCGAAAACTTAGCGCTATTATTATACCGCCTAAACACAATCCAATACGAATAACAATTTACCTTATAGGATAGGTTTTTCGCGCAACGGTAGGTATCTACCGCACGCAGGAGGTCAAGGTAACGCAACGTTCGTTGACCTCCAGCGTCAGTTGACTTTATTTGAATTACGTTACGAACTTTAAAAAATGCAGAAAATAATTTTTTTTGCAATCGCAATTCTGTTTAACCCCCAAAACGGATATTGTACAAAAAATGCCCAAGTAGCACACAAGCGTTATTACAAGCGCTAGAGTAGCCGCTTAACAGGTATACAATACGGCTTCACCGTTATAAGTAAGCGCTATAGTAGCGATAGAGTACTCTATATCGCTTCTTTACCACCAAAAGGGCCCACGTTATACGGGTACTACAGTAGCGCTACTACAGTAGCGGTACGATAGTAAGGCGATACAAAGGGGTTGTTTGAGCTAAAAGGTCTACAAGAAGTTCTTGTACCACCTTTATAGAACTCGCACATGATTGCGATGCGACTATAACTCTTATATAAATCTTATAGCGTTTTTATTAATACAAGTGTAAATTGAAAATTTAAAAAACCCCCGACATTTGCCATTTTGTGGCGGCGGCCATCTCGGATTTTGCAATAGTGCTATTCTACTAGTCAAGCCCTTTCATTTGATACCCATATTAAGGGAGTTGTGAAAAAATATGTGATCCGCCATTTTGTAGCGGCGGCCATCTTGGACCGATTTTCATCAAACATAGCTAACAACACTCTCGACTAAATCACCTTTCAAATAAAAAAAACCGCATTCAAATCGGTCCACCCGTTTGAGCGCCACAGGGGAACAGACAGACACACACACACACATACACACACACACACAGACACGTCAAACTTATAACACCCCGTCGTTTTTGCGTCGGGGGTTAAAAACTAGAGTTATTATAGAAGTGATATATCATTTCAATTTCATCGTGATTTGTTATGGTAGTGGTTAAGTGATTAAATATTAACTTAAAATTAATCAGTGTATAAGGTAAGTTATGATTTTTCACTTGTTCACGTAAAATATTAGTGCGAGCATCATTTTTCTGTCAAAAAATGCATTGATGTAGCTAAATTTTAAAAAAGCGTAGCACGCGCTCGCGAAACCTGTGGTATTTGCAATAATTTATCTTACTCAAGTGCATTAAACTTTTAAGGTTAATTTGCAATTTCTTTTAGAATGTGATATTGGAACTTGTGGTAAATTTATTAGAGCATGTAATCCAAAATGGGTTTATTTATTTATAGAAAATTATGCCATCTAATTAAAAAAAAGTGATTGATTTGTTGATATAAATACTACCTTGTAATGGCGACTTATTACAAACGCCTTAAGCGTTTACTATATCCATTCTAACGCTTTTAGAAGTAGTACGGTGCTAAAAGTGGTTATAAAATTCTTATAGATCTATTCTAAAGCTATAGACTACATAATATTACTCAGTTACCTCTTTGAGTGCTATAAGCAATATTTGTAGCTCCATTGAAGCGCTTTTACCTTCATTATTCCTTTTTTAACTCTCAAAGTTTTTATGTATATTTATAACTCAGCTTTACATCCATAGCCTGTACAAAACCTTTATAACACACCTTTATATCTCTAATAACGGCTCTAGCGGCAAGAATCTCTTTTATACAGGTTAAGAAAGATACAAACTTCCTTAAACCGCTGTTATACTGCAATAAGCGTTACAGTGCCTGCTTTTACTGCTAGTGTGCTAGTTGGGTGTGAACGTGAATGAAGTTTTTCACGTTTTTCTAATAGTTTCTTATCTGTAATCATCAGTACTATCACGTCTTTGTTTCCGAGAGCGTTCTCCTGATACCCTCTATGTTCATTGTTCACATCATAGGAGTGGTAGAGAAATGTGGATCAAACCAGCTATAATAAAACAGTTAAAAAACACGACTGCGCTATTTATATATGGCGCAGTCGTGTTTTTTAATTCTACTCTAATACGCTACTCATACGTTTAAGATCGTAAGGCGAATCTATAATTAAGTTACGGGTGGTTGAAACAAACTAAATAAAACATTTATTCAAATAATATTCCTAACAACCTTACACTTCTGTAAAACAAAACCAAAGACTTAAAATAAAGCATTTATACCTACACTATAAATAAAATTGTGTCTTACATGTATTGGAAAAAAGATGTACCTAATCAACAACTTAACAAATATGAAAGAAAGGATATAATTTTCCGACAAGTTGGAAAACATGGCCACAACACAACGTCGTACAACGTAACCCCTGCTTTTGACATTTACTCCCGGATGTTGCGTAACGCTCGACTAGCCTTCAAACGATTGTGCCCTTCCCCATTATACAGGGAGTACTTACCTACCTACAATTTTGTCTGTTTCCATTATTTTAACGTCATATTGCAACTTGGCTGGGTAGTATTACTGTTTGGAAAGGTTCTGAAGACCAAAGTCGTCGAACAGTGAGATGTTTTCATGATGATGTTTCCGTGATGATGTACGTCGTCTCCGAAATGCAGTCGGCGTATCGCTACTATGGGCCTCGTAAGAGTCCAGATTCACTATGAGTATCTCAAATCAGAAATGTAGGTACACTTTAAAATACGCTCTAAGTTTTGATTTCATTTTATCTTCTTAGTTTGCCAAAAAAAAAATGTAGAATTTTGACCTAGCCCTGACAGGAAAGATGTTTTGGGAGCATTAAGTTTATGCAACAGGCGAGAATCAAATGATTAAGGCAGCTACAAGCCTCATTACTTTTAGGCCAACTTATTACAATAATTGCTTCGAAGGTAAAGTTGCAATAAAAACCGTTCAGATGTGCTCCATAAAAGGCCCTAAAAACTGGTGGCATAAATTAAATCCTTGTATAAAGAACTGGTTAGCGATTTCACTGTAACTATGTCCGGCAAAACTCGTCCTAGCTCCGAAAACTATGGTTAGGCAATGTAAACGAGCCCCAACGTTGGAAGTACTTACCTTACCCATCGCCTGCACACCTGTCTACCGACATGGGAAAATAAGCAAAACGCAAAGCAAAATGTACTTCCTTTTACGATAGTAATTTTGCAGCGTTTTATGTGTAATTTCCTATATTATGTTAACTCTCCAATGATCCGCAGTTGGCATGATATTGATCATCTGTGGACTGCTTCGACTTTCAGGATTAAGTCCTGGTAACTGCAGAGGGCTGAAATCGTTTGTCCCTTTTGTGTACCCTCATGAGACTGGTCTCTGCTGCAAAGGCACGAGAGTTTTGAGCGCGAATCTTTATTAGATTTTGCAAACCTGTAATATATTTAGCTAGGCGTGTGATTGTGTTCGATTCTCACGTGAGCTAACAATCAAGGAGATACGAAGACCAGGCAACAATGGGGTATCGTTATCTACCTTTCATATCAGCGTTTCCACTCACAATGCTATTCTGTGGGTATACTTCCGCCAGACAGGTACTGCGTATCTTTAACACCCTGTACCACGGTCTGTGAGCACGCTCCGTTTTGCTCTATCGATATTCAGTCAAATTCAGTGGGCACCCCTAGAACATAAACATAATACTACATATTCTATGAATCAAAAGCAAATTCTATGGCAAAAGCTAGTAGCGTATATTACGCTACTAGATTTTGCCCGCGGCTAAGCCCGCGTGAATTTTGGTTTTTCACAAATCCCGAGGGAATCGTGGATTTCCGGTTCCCGTTCTCGCGCCCTTTTCCAACCTTTATACCTATTTTCAAGGAAGTTTGCTATAGTAATCTACCTATAGCTGCAGCAGTAGAACAGCTGCAGCTGTTCAAAATCCCCGGGAACTGTGGATTTTTTCAGCATAAAAAAGCCTGTGTTAAGTCAGGGCATTATCTATACTTGGAATGGAACTTAATACATTAGGTTTAATATTTAAGGATCTTAAAACGTCGCAAAAAAATCTGTGCAGGATAGTGCTCTGGAATTATTTTGCAGCGATTTCAACTGTTAAGTAAACATATAAAATAAAATAGATCATTTATGGTTCCACCTTGGAGGTGATGTTTTACCAAGAATGCCTGTCGCGCCTTATTCAGCTCTATAGACTTAAGTCTCTTGTTCATCTTGACCTGCAGAGACAGCAAGCGGCGCTCCCGTATAAGGCATATGAACTGCATAATAGTCATGTAACCAATCTGCTACATTTTTGGGTTCACATGAACAACCATTGCTGAGGTCTAGTACCTACAGACTGAAATGTACATAATTTGTATTCGAACCGTTTACAGTGGTTAGTGTATTTGGCTTTTAGTTTTTGAACCACCACTACAACCTTTTTTTAATGTCCCACTGCTGGGCACAGGTCTCCTTTCTTATAGGAGAGAAGGATTTAGAGTTTAGGCCCGCCACGCTGCTAAAATGCGGGTTGGCGGGTATTTAACTACTATTGTCACATGATAGTGATAATAACCGGGACCGACTGCTTAACGTGCTCTACGAGGCACGGGGGTGAAACACCGCCAACTACCAACTCCGGGCTTGTACTGAGAATTTCTTGACAGAAAAACCCTGCAATATCTAACAATTATTCGCCCGACCTGGGAATTAAACCCGGGGTTTTTGAACAAGTTATCTTTTTTAGTTAACCGGACAATTTTGCGGGGTTTGCTAGATTTTGTAACTTTCAATTAATTGGTCTTTTGATCCATACTAAAATTGCTGACAACGTACAATTTTTGACAATAATAAATTATCCGCAAAATGCGGCGATGCGACCGCGTGAACTAGATTAAAAACACGAGGCAATCATTGAGCACTTTTCTATGAATAGGTCAATTTAATTATTATCATTGTTATAATATTATTATTAACTAGAGGATGCCCGCGACTTCGTCCGCTTGGATTTAGGTTTTTAAAATCCCGCGGGAACTCTTTTCTATAAGCTCCTTTTTCCTATAAGCTCCTTTGAGCTCATACTGTAAAAACTCGCGCATTGAAATGGAAATACAGTAATGAGGATTAATTTTTTAATAGCTCTTTCCCATCACTCAAGTTTTCCCAATAAAAGTCCCATCAAAATCGGTCCAGAATTTTGGAGATAGTCAAACAAATTTTAATGTACTCCAGATGATAATCCGGATGTTCAAATGTTCCTGTACAAAGTGCGGGTTCCAAGTTATATGGAATACCTACTGAGGGTTATGATGGCTGTAATTTCTGAACTTCAAACCCGATGACCTTGAAATATTTATGGGACAATCTTTAAATTATTTTCTTTCCATAAAAAAACCTCAAATTACAGCTAAGTAGGTACACATTTTAACTTTCATCCCCTCTCCCAAGAAAACTGTGATGAATTTCTGTATAAAAAGTATCCTATATGTTACTCCGTAATATGTACTTAAATCATGCCAAGTTTCATTTCAATTCATTCAGTAGTTTTTGTGTGCTGTGATAGCCTAGTGGTTAGGACGACCGACTTCTAATCGGAGGTCGTGGGTTCGATCCCCGGCACGCACCTCTAACTTTTCGGAGTTATGTGCGTTTTAAGTATTTAAATATCACTTGCTTTAATGGTGACGGAAAACATCGTGAGGACAACCTGCATGCCTGAGAGTTCTCCATAACGTTCTCAAAGGTGTGTGAAGTCTGCCAATCCGCTTGGCCAGCGTGGTAGACTATGCCAAAACCCTTCTCACTCTGAGTGGAGACCCGTGCTCTGTAGTGAGCCGGTAATAGGTTGATCATGATGATGATGATGATGATAATGAGTAGTTTTTGCGTGATGCGCGCACAAACATACAGACAAAAATTTCAAAAATAGCTTTTTTACGTTCCATTACTTATCCCTAACACTCCCCAGTTATTATTTTGCAAAAATCTTTAATGTACAGACAAGTCTACTATTTTATTATATGCACGGACGAGGCACGGTATAATGCATGCACCAGCCCCTTCCGGGAATGGTCGGGCAAACATTTGCCCAGGAAGGGCAAGGCACTGACCGTCCACATTCTGAAAAAAATACATCCAAAGATTTTTGGTTAACTAAGAACACAAACCCGTATGTTCTGTGACTACGAGAAAGTTGTCACCTGTATGAAATCTCCGGCAATATTTTTCCAAAAAACCCAATGACTAGAACAACTATCGGAAGCTCTAAACCAAAACCGCACAGAGATACTTCATTACGTAAATTGTTTAACTTTATGATAGAAATAAAAATAATGAACTAATTTTATCGTTCACATAAGGAAAAATATTACATCTATTTTAACTGCACGAGTTTCACATTTTTTTACGTAGTTAAAATGCTTACCTGCATTTTCTATTATGAGTACAAAATATAGCGTACTAACTACGGTGTTTCACTGAAAGTACATAAAGTGTAACATCTACAATTAACGCTTTATATTATAACATTCATAGAAAATGCGCTTCATGCCAAAATGGGTTCCCATTAATTGCAATGAGTTACTTTGGGAATCGTACCGTAAAATGTGATTTGGCCTTTGACTTTAAGAGGAATTCGAAATGTTAATCGTTTTGTAATTTTAATGTGCAATTTCACCGATAAGTACTTGTATGTTTCCGTTACATTTATGATCATACCGGGTTGTTATCCTTTAAATTAAAGCGAAGATTTTATATTTTGACGATTTGGTGCTCCTTTGGTGGTCCAATACGATAACAACATAATATAAGAACATCGAATCCTCTACTCCTCTTCAACTAATATTTAGGCATATAGGGAATTTCAAGGTCTGAGGAATTTAAATGCGTGTGATTTAGGCATTCGATAGAAACGTGGGGGCGGAACTAACTCGTGTTTAACTTCCTAGCGCGGTGATAAAGCTTATCAACAATTTGACTTAACGAGTCACAAGGTTAGAGGCTTTTCCGTTCAAGTTCTTAATATTAATAAAATTTAACACTCCCGAAATAACCTAAAATAAAAATGTGTGCCCAAAATAGACCTTATGACCCTGCTCATGAAATCCCAGTCAAAAAGTTCTCTCATTTAATCTGAATTTGAAGGAGGCGCGAACTGAATTGCAATAGGACAAGGCCCTCCTCTGTCCTTGTTCTAGAAGAACAAAATAGAAAAAAAAAGAAAACACTATATCATCAAGTCACGAAATGAGTTGGCAATGTGTGGAGCTTTAAGAAGCGAGAACTGGCAGACGTTCGGGTTCCAAGATGCTTGAATGGCGACCCCGCAGCGACAAACGTAGGATTGGAAGACCACCCACGATGGACGGACGATCTCAAGCAAGTCAATGGCAGCTAGTGGAATACATGCTGTCAAGATGGTGTCCGGTGGCGATCCTTGGGAGAGATTGTCCAGTCTATCGTTTGCCACGACGACCATTAGATCATTCAAACATCGCACATAATTTTATGTAGGTACTTGATCAATTAAAAGATTTAATGCATTTTTTTCGCAATGTTTTCCTAATCGGCGAAAACCGGTATCTCAAACATGATAATATTTTGATTTGCGTTTTAGTTGTTGCGGAGTGAAGTTAATGAAATATTTAATATTAGTTACCTATTATGAATGTTTAATTAACTCAGTTTGTTGATTTATTATTTGGATTGGTTGTGAAACTTTCAACTAGAATATGTATTTTTGGTGGAGGTTAACGAATACAGTTTAATGTAGCTATTATATTATGTTTCACTGATCTAATTTTAACTAACGAATTTTATTTTAATTTAAATATTACTTATCTAAGGTAAGGGCCAAGATTAAGGGTCAAATTTTGTTTATACCTAATTCAAAGTGGAGTTATCTTGGTGGACTGGTTTAAGTTTAAACGTTACGTTACTTTAACCGCGTGATGTGCAACCCAGTTTTAGGGAGAAAAACAGAAAAAAACATGAACCTGTGAAGTGAGTTATTTATACCTATATCATTATGCCTACTCTAAATTTTATAATAGGTAAACCGTGATGACTATACTGCGAGTTAGAAAAGTATGTAGATTCAAATGGGTTTAAGAAAAAATTCCTGGCGTCCGTCCCTTCTAATTTTCTCCTTACAAAAGCGTTTTCCTTGAATTCGGAGAACTTCCTTTTTCGATTACGGTAGAAATTACGTAGTTTTCCAATACGATAGGTAGGTAATTGGGAAAGAATAGCCGGGTCAAAATAGACGTAAAAATGTTATCAAATAGCAGTAATACCAACAGAGCTGAATTTTGGTAGAGACCTTGGGTACACCAGTACAAATTAAATGCCAAAAGTCCCCATTAATCCCATGTCTGCTAAAAAGTTATTAAAGGTCAAAGTCACAATTTTCGTTTTTTTTTGGATTTTTCTTGAAAATGGTAAGTTTTATAAAAACACAGTCCAGGCAAAATTGTAGATCATAAAATTTAATTTTTCCAACAGGAATCTATTCTAAAGCCTTTGAATGAATAGCTAAAAAGGAAAAAAATCTGAAATTTATAGTTTAACAATTATCACGCTTGCAATTTTCATCTTCAAGTAGCAAATTAACTATTGCATAACTAATTGAAAAATTGTGATAATTTTATTTTTCCGGCAGATTATTGTTCATTTATTTATCCAGTAAGTCTCTGAATTTTCGCATTTCTTAAATTTTATATTTAATATCTTTAAACAAATTTTATTGATAAAGTGTCTCGATGTAGGCGTGAACTTTTTTAGAATGGCGATATCTTAGGAATGGTGATTCCTAGGAAAAAAAGTATAAAAAATATTTTTGTAGATAATTTTATGATCTACAGTTTTTGCCTAGATTGTATTTTTATAAAACTTACCGTTTTCGAGAAAATCAAAAAAAAAAACGAAAATTTTGACTTTGACCTTGAATAACTTTTTTAGCAGACATGGGATCAATGGAGACTTTTGACACATTATTTCTACTGGTGTTGGCTACACCAAAATTCAGCTCTGTCGGAATTACTGTGAATTGAAATGTCTATTTTGACCCGGCTATCAGGCAAGAAGAGCTGGCAGCAAAACTTACCACTGTATTTACTATTCGGATTCATGATTACCGAGAAAAGCGAAAATCATTAATGTCAGAGTCAGAGGCCTCTGCGGCCGACTTACTTTACATTAGAAAGTACAAAAAAAAAACATTGACGTAAAAAAAACGACCCGAAAGAATAGCATTTAATAGGAGCTGGAATAAATGATATTCATTTAAGTAGGTACCTACCATACCTACCTGTTACTTTGCAATAGGAGTGATTGTTTTTCAAAAATGGCCAATTGCGGCCGACATTTCAATAATTGTATCACAGTTATTCGTGTTGGTACAACAAACAATGGTGAATGGTACCGTTGCGGTGTGGGAGGAGTACACACACCATTTATAGTGTTCATTTGTAAACGGGGCATGGTAGATCATGTTCATGGTGTGTGTATGGCATTATCGTGCGTTTGTGGGAAATGGGATGTAACTCTATAATAACTACGCAAAATGATTGCGTTCTCAGAAATACTGAGGGCATTTTTTTCCACTGATTATTACCGTTAGTGATACTCGAGACACTAACGTCTAGAAAATTGTCTAGAAAATAGAAAACAATAAGAAAAATTAAAAATATCATATTACTTACTTATAATATAATTGTAGATTGTAGATTATTACTATCTCTGTAGAGTAGGTCATCATCATCATCATTGTCAAATGTGAACTCATTAACGGCCCACTCCAGGGCACAGGTCTCAGAGATGGTTCAGGCCGTACTTAGTCCACCACGCTGTCCAAGTGCGGATTGGTAGGCTTCACATGCCTTGGGGAACATTATAGAGAACTCTCAGGCATGCAGGTTTCCCCAAGATGTTTTCCTTCACCGTTAAAGCAAGTGTATATTTAATTGCTTAAAACGCACATAATTCCGAGAAGATGCGTGCCGGGAATCGAACTCGGTTCCTCCGAAAGGGATGCCGAGTCTTAACCACTAGGCTATCACCGCTTACACCTTACCACTTACGCACCGTTTATATGCGCAGAGTACGGCCACCGAGGGAGTTTTAGTGGGTAAAAACCCCACATAACTCGATTTCCCCCCCAAAAAGTCGGGTATCTCAGGGAGATTTCCCCCCCGTTAAAAAAAAGGCTATCACCGCTTACTAGTAGAATAGGTACTAATGCCAAATTATAACATTTTATTCCGTGTTAATACCAAAACAGTTGCATCCTACATCTATCTCTAGTTATACAATCTATTGAACAGAGTTATAACAGATATAGATATTATTTTAAAGAGAAACATTCGTTAGTCCTATCATTGATAGTTTATTGATAACTCATGTAGTCTAACATTGATAACGCTAGTAGGTTAAGTCTTACCTTCGGACATTATTTTTACTTTCTGTAAAGTCGATAAATATTAGGCGAGTACGGAAAAATTCAGCGTGAAGAAAGATACATCTTGGAATTAAAAAAAAACCTGGATGATGTAGCCGGTAAATGCTAGTAATAAAATTTTTGAATCCGACTTATGTGAAATCGTGCAAGCAGCAAGAGTCATCGTGTGAAAATGATGCAACAATGTCATTATAATAATAAAAATATTTTGTTTGTATTTTTTAAACAGAGAGAGTTTCTTACGAATATAAACATTATACAGTGGATATGAATGAAGCAATTTAAAATGAAGCCGTGAAAAATAATAATATTATGCACATTAATTATTGTAGGGGCTTTCGCAATTTAGCATTGTTTGTTGCGAAAACTCCAATTCAATGAAGTCTACTGTTGCGATATAGGTACTACTAGTAAAATTAAGATGATACAGTTAAAAAGATATACCTACACTTCAATTGACATAGATGTACGTACTCGTACCTTTAACCTACATTGTTTGTCTTGATTGAATCGATTGGTAACAAGTAACAACGCGTTGATATACATATTTAAGAGATATATATATATATATATATATATATATATATATATATATATATATTTAAGACATAGTATATAGGCATCGGCGATCACCACTGTTTACTAAAAATTCATTCTAAAATAAACGTGATACGAAATACCTCCTTTTTGCTTTATTTATTTCTGAATTTCTGTGTTTACAGTTCGGAATTGTTTATGCACTAAAGGACCTTCCAACGTGTGTTCGCATCCACACGTTGGAAGGTCGTTCAGTATGCTCCGGTTAGGGCCAATGTGCGGACGTATTTACTAAATTGAATATTGAGACATTAACAGCTGCTGCGGTTTAATTATTCACAGCATACCGCAACTACGTGAATGTGACATACGAAAATTGTATTTTTTTATTTTTGTGATTTTATTTTTTGGGTTCCACAAACAATTTTCGGCTTAGTAGGGCTCTATAAAGCAAAAAGTTTCTTCATTGGTCATTGTCACTGCCATTTTGTGGACATTAGTTACGACGCGTGAATATAAAATTTAAAAGACGTGCATGCGTGCGAATAAAGCCTTTTCTTTTCTTCTGAGCCTTGGAGAAAACGATAAGTCGTCGGTCCCGGTTATTTTGAGTAACATCAAAAAACATACTTAATCGTTATATAAGTGCCAAAACGCCGTACCTACTCTTAGTTGAGACGTATATCTAGAAGAATTTATTGCAAGAGTTCTTTCAATTAAGACTCTCAGCAGTGAAGAACACTACTTAGAGAGAGACATAAAAAGTGTATAGTACATATCTTTTATTATTATCACGTAGGAATTTAAAAAGTGTCGTGTCATGTCATTAAAATAATAAATAGAGCTAATGAAAACATAGTTAGGTTCAAGACACATTGCGGCATAGACGAAACGTTCCCATGAGTCTTTTATAAAGTGTTTCCAAGTAAATGAGCTTTGATTTCACCACGTCATTTACAAAATGAAACAACATGAAAAAGAAGCGCAATGGCATCAGATAACGCATACATTTGCTTAGTACATATTTACCACACAAAAGATCTACGAATAGGTACGCATTATAAAAAATATTTTGTAGTTTAATGTTGGTTTATTTTGAAATTGAAACATTTTAACAAAATTCGCCTCAGCACGTTTCGGCTCTGCCGCAATGTGCCTTGAACCTTATAGTCGCAAAATGGAAAGTGCAATAAAAAGTGACACTAAATATCACATTTTTTGCTTGAGGTTATATTCTATGAAATGAAAGACTGGCGGTCCAATGGAGCGTTTCATACCAATAAAATTACAAATACCTAAGTATCTGAGGTCCACTTAAATGTGACAAATGCGGTATTTTAGTAAACAACACAATCATTGTTTTGAGATTCTCACTTGAGTATTTTTTTCCCGAGAATCTTCCAAAATGTTATCGATAGACGAATAGGGAAACAACAGAGAGTTACAATTGAAAACTTGCCGTGAAAATGATTAAAAAATATTAATATGAAAAATTTTATATGTCTAGAATAGAATAGAAAAGTTTTTTATTCAAATAAACTTTTACAAGTACTTTTGAATACTCAATTGAATCTACCACTGGTTCGGAATACTGTTGCAACCGAGAAGAACCAGTAAGACACTCGGCGGTTGCTCTCTTTTAAATTAACAATATCAATATAACAAACGATTTTATGTTAAGTACATGATTGAATTGCCGTCTCGCGCATTGCTGGAACGATTCTACTTCTGAAAATATGGACGATTACTTGAAAATGACTAAAATATTATATGTAATGGCTCAAAGATGAGTTACATGTAAATTAATAAAAACTTTTATAAAGTTGTATTGTTCTACGTCAGTCTACAGGATGCCTATCTTTGTACATTTCGACAAGACCAGTCCTTACAAATAAGTAGTAGATTTACAAAAAAGATGAAAAAACGTAACTTAAAATAATAATCTTATCAAATTAGTGTATTGTCATCGGTCCTCAATAAATCTACAAAGTTTGAATGAAATCTGACCGAGTGGGTCAAAATCGCGTTCAAAGAAGTCGGTTACAAACATACATACAGGTGAAGCTAATATAAAGCATGTAAAAAGATGATTCTTATGTCAAAATAACTTTTTACATCTTTAACGTTGGAATTTCGAAAAAATTCTCCATAGTGCATCTCTAGAGAACTCAAGGAATATTTCCCACTTCTAAGTCTAGACATCCACTGTTTTAGGCTGTGTCATTTTTTCATTGTCTGTCAGTAGGTAAGTCATGGTTTATAGAAGTGCTTTCAGAAATAATATGTTATAGAGATCTTCGGAGATAATCTCATAGAAACCTTCGGAGAGAATCTCATAGAGATCTATAGAGATAATAATCTCATAGAGATTTTTGGAGATAATCTCATAGAAAACTTCGGAGAGAATCTCATAGAGAACTATAGAGATAATAATCTCATAGAGATCTTTGGAGATAATCTCATAAAAATCTACGGAGATAATCTCTCATAGAGATCTTGGGAGACAATGTCATAGAGATCTTCGGAGATAATCTCATAGAGAGCTTCAGAGAGAATCTCATAGAGACCGTCGGATATAATTTCATGGAGATATTCGGAGATAGTGAACGTTGATTAACTCATCAAAGGACAACAGTTAACCACTCGTAATCACTGCATTCGGTTTAGTAAAACGGTTTATTTTGTAACCATCCGTAGTACGATCAAGTTGTACTAAGTATGTTTAGGTTCAAACTTCAACCTTTAGCTTTAGTTTTTCATTTTATTTTATATTCTTCCCTCCTCGGCTAAGCACCACCACGGTTGGTTGCACGATGTGTAGCCAAGCATATATTTACTTAAATGGTCGGGATCCGGACAGGATGAGTCAAGTGTACTTATTTTTTTTTTGCGTGCAGAGTAAAGCTATTACAAAATTCCTTCAACTGTAACTATATAGGTACCTACCACTACAAATTAAGCTAATGTGAGTGTATCGTCCGGAAACAAACATAGCGTCTCGTCCATAGATACATACCTAATATTAGCAAGGATAGAACAGCGACGTGGAAAGACAACACGTGCCAAATAATTAATTGATGCGCAGTTGTGCACAAATGACCAAAATCACACTCAGTACTCACCGAGATTTCGAAGTAATTTATATTTTGTTTTACTGCTCATCCACACGTTCGCCAACATGCTGGCCCATCTTATGGCCCAATACGTTGGCCCAACGTGTAGAGCGGGAGTTTGTGCTATTTTGGTAGGTATTGGAATGTTGGCCCGCAAGTTGGCGCGAGATCCATTTCGTGTCGGTACATCAAAGGGTTTGGGACAGAGTTTGGCCGCACCATCCACACGTTGGAGGCAAGTTCAGTTTGCTACGAGCTCTCAGAGTGATCGCACGCATGCACGTCTTTTAAATTTTATATTCACGCGTCGTAACTAATGTCCACAAAATGGCAGTGACAATGACCAATGAAGAAACTTTTTGCTTTATAGAGCCCTACTAAGCCGAAAATTGTTTGTGGAACCCAAAAAATAAAATCACAAAAATAAAAAAATACAATTTTCGTATGTCACATTCACGTAGTTGCGGTATGCTGTGAATAATTAAACCGCAGCAGCTGTTAATGTCTCAATATTCAATTTAGTAAATACGTCCGCACATTGGCCCTAACCGGAGCATACTGAACGACCTTCCAACGTGTGGATGCGAACACACGTTGGAAGGTCCTTTAGTGCATAAACAATTCCGAACTGTAAACACAGAAATTCAGAAATAAATAAAGCAAAAAGGAGGTATTTCGTATCACGTTTATTTTAGAATGAATTTTTAGTAAACAGTGGTGATCGCCGATGCCTATATACTATGTCTTAAATATATATATATATATATATATATATATATATATATATTAATATATATATATTATTATATATATATATATATATATTTAAGACATAGTATATAGGCATCGGCGATCACCACTGTTTATATATATATATATATATATATATATATATATATATATATATATATATATATATATATATATATATATATATATATATTAATATATATATATTATTATATATATATATATATATTTAAGACATAGTATATAGGCATCGGCGATCACCACTGTTTACTAAAAATTCATTCTAAAATAAACGTGATACGAAATACCTCCTTTTTGCTTTATTTATTTCTGAATTTCTGTGTTTACAGTTCGGAATTGTTTATGCACTAAAGGACCTTCCAACGTGTGTTCGCATCCACACGTTGGAAGGTCGTTCAGTATGCTCCGGTTAGGGCCAATGTGCGGACGTATTTACTAAATTGAATATTGAGACATTAACAGCTGCTGCGGTTTAATTATTCACAGCATACCGCAACTACGTGAATGTGACATACGAAAATTGTATTTTTTTATTTTTGTGATTTTATTTTTGGGTTCCACAAACAATTTTCGGCTTAGTAGGGCTCTATAAAGCAAAAAGTTTCTTCATTGGTCATTGTCACTGCCATTTTGTGGACATTAGTTACGACGCGTGAATATAAAATTTAAAAGACGTGCATGCGTGCGATCACTCTGAGAGCTCGTAGCAAACTGAACTTGCCTCCAACGTGTGGATGGTGCGGCCAAACTCTGTCCCAAACCCTTTGATGTACCGACACGAAATGGATCTCGCGCCAACTTGCGGGCCAACATTCCAATACCTACCAAAATAGCACAAACTCCCGCTCTACACGTTGGGCCAACGTATTGGGCCATAAGATGGGCCAGCATGTTGGCGAACGTGTGGATGAGCAGTAAAACAAAATATAAATTACTTCGAAATCTCGGTGAGTACTGAGTGTGATTTTGGTCATTTGTGCACAACTGCGCATCAATTAATTATTTGGCACGTGTTGTCTTTCCACGTCGCTGTTCTATCCTTGCTAATATTAGGTATGTATCTATGGACGAGACGCTATGTTTGTTTCCGGACGATACACTCACATTAGCTTAATTTGTAGTGGTAGGTACCTATATAGTTACAGTTGAAGGAATTTTGTAATAGCTTTACTCTGCACGCAAAAAAAAAATAAGTACACTTGACTCATCCTGTCCGGATCCCGACCATTTAAGTAAATATATGCTTGGCTACACATC